>BSBM01000217.1:6435000-7635000 GCA_027924585.1 Larix kaempferi | reverse complement strand
TGTCATTGACCCATTTTGGCACAATTTTCATTTTGTCTCCGATTGACGCACGTTTGATCTTTCTATCGACCTGTTTCGACACAATTTCCAATTTGTCGTCGATCGATGCAAATTTTATTTTGTCGCTAACCTGTTTGATGGCTTTTCTAGTTTGTTACCGATCGACAAAACTTTCACTTTTGCGCTGAAAAGCCTCTTTAGGAAAAAAAAAAAAATTCTCGCCGAAACGTATCGACGATTTTTCCAATTCCTTGTCAATAGTTTCATCGCTTTTTCCAATTTTGCATTGACTTCATACTTAGAAAAAAAATTAAAAACTTAGAAATTTGAAATTTTTGAAATTTTCCAGATCATCAGTGATGACCAGGAAGGGGTATTACCTAGTCATATTTGGCCCATGCAGGCCCAATGTTGCAACCTATGCTTTGATAGCTCATTGTCACGTCCCCTCCCATGGATCCAACTCAAGGAAGCAAACATGACTAAAATTCTGGGCTTTAAAAAAAAACTTAGCCCCATTCACCATGAACAATTCATAGCAAATAAAACACATGTGTGCAGATGTATAATTCAATTTAACACAATGGAAATAAAATTTATATCCACACACATTTCACATGCATTCATAAACATAATCAGAATAGTCAATAATTAAAAACATTGCATAATTTAATACACATAGAGAATACTTATCTTGGTTGTGAAGTTGTCCCTAACAACTAGCTATCTTACTGCAACGTTTCACCCATCCATAGGGCGGTTTTGTTCATCAATCTCTCAACACAACTGCCACCCCTGAGATGGGCATGATTTCCACAAGGAATGGGAACCTACAAACCTATGCCACAGCAAAATGAACACCACATTTAAGTCAAGCTAGTCCATAATTGGGTTTATCAATCCAAATATGAACCCTCTTTATTTATGGATACTTTCACTCTAGCTCAATCCAAAACAATTGGTACCCATAACTCAAACCACGACATTCTCTCCCACACACAACAAGCACATATGTTGGGCATAGGAAAACGTTTTGAACTATGGTATTCACTAACAAGATGTCCATGGGTTTTCCCCAAATCATGGCTAGTCAAACACGAATTTTAAGAGGGGAAAATGACCACAGGGAGCAAAACGATTTTTCCATGGTTTTTCCCAAATTGTGGCACCACAAAAACAAATTGTGGGATGGGAAAATAAACGCAAGGAAGAATACCGATTTATATCCCAGATATATGAGAATTCCAATGGCTAAAAATTACCTCTTTGGACCCCCAAATCAGATTCATCTTCTTCTGCACTGTTCTATATCACAAAAACGCCCTTCTCCCAGCTGAGAATGAAGGAAACCTAGGAAAAACGTGGAGGAAAAATGCCCCACCAGCTAGAACTGCGTGAGAGAGCCAAACTAGTTGATGAATAATGGCTTGGGGAGAAAATTCATGGCTCTTTTTTTTCCCAAGAAGCCAAACATGAATTTCCAAAAATGGTGGATTTCCCATACACGAAAACGGGACAGCCACACCTCTCCATTTTGCTAAATAATAATTACTTCAACCAATTCTTGGGAGAAATAAAAGATTGGGTACAAAAGTCAACATAGGTAGTTGATGGTTCATGGGTTCTCTCACTGACACTTGGATTGACTTGATTGGTTCAAAGGTTTGAATATTTCCCTCCCAGTTCCTTGTAAAAATCATGTCCCCATGCTCTTGTTGTATTGCTTAGCTAGTTGTGGCTATTTTTATTAAAATGTATATTTACATGATATTTACGATTTATGTTGCACTTGGTTAGCATGCAAACCATATGCATCAATTTTAATGCTAAATCGATGGTGGGGCCTTGGCCTTGATCTCATCACCACGATTTTATAAGGATATTACATCATTTACATGTTAAATGAAATGGGGTCAAAATCAGGATATTAGATTGAGAATGCACCACTGACTCTTATCGGTAAGAAGAAACTTAAACTTCGAAGTATTTCTCACACTAGATATTTTAAAAGATTCAATCAACTTAAAGAGATATCACATAAGTAATGAGATCATATCTTTCCTACCAAGCACTCTGATTGTTGAACTCGATTTTATCAAAGGTTCAAAACAGGGAATCAAATAACTAGGCTAGCTAGGCTAAAACGAAATAATCAACAGATAAAAGGAGAAACGACAAATAATTTTTTTTATTTATGCACATAAATGATCTTCCTAAACCAAGTGAAGTATCGATTTAAAGCTTCGTTATTCACAGGAAGAGTCTCAAATTCCCCTTCAATATTTTGTAGTCTATAAGCTCCAGGGCCAAGTTTCTCAACGATGGTGTAAGGACCAAGCCATAAATGTTGAAATTTTGTATGCTTTCCCTTTTCCTCTTTAGGTTGATCCCACTTTAGGACTAGGTCACCGATTTCAAATTATTTCTTTATTTCCCAACTATTATCAAACCATATCTTGACACTAAATTGATGAGTGGTAAATTTATTTTTGGCCTTTTCTCTTTCCTCTTTGAGTTTGAGTAGGGTGTTAATCCTGTCTTGTACAGTACAACTGTTGGATCCTCTAAAGGCTTAGGATAACTGGAGTGAAGGAAAAATAATATTTGGAGGAAGGATTGATTCCTTTCAAAAAAACTAGAGTGTAAGGAGAAACACCTAAATCATTATTTGGTGTGACCTTATCAGCCCACAAAGCATTTGGAAAGCAACATGCCAATTTCTTTGATTTTCAATAACAATTTTCTTTAGTATGAGGATGAGGTTTTTATTTGTAGATTCCGTTAACCCATTTCCTTGGGGGTAATGATTGGAAGAATAATGCAATTTAATTCCTCTTTCTATAGCAAATTCACTTATTTTTTAAAGAAGAGAAATATGAAGCATAATAAAAACTAGGGAAATTGGAACCCCAAACTTGGTTATGATGTTTTCTTGAAGAAAATTGATGATAGCATCTTCATTAATATTGCAAAGAGGGACAAATTCAATCCAAAGTGTGAAGTAATCTGTATCTGTAATAATATAACGATGTTGTAATGAAGAATTCAGATTTATTTCTCCAACAACATCCAAGCCCAACTGCAAAAATGGTTCTGAAATTATTACTAGCTGCAATGGCATTGTTGGTTTTATCAGCCTACTGGAACCCTTTTGGCATACAACACATCTTCGAACATAAGCATTAGAATATTTAAAAATTGTGGGCCAATAATAACCTGATTTAAGGATCTTGTGAGCAGTAGTATCTCTAGAATAATTCCCTTCGGCAGACCCATCTTGCAATTCTTTTAATACCTTATTTGCATCTTCCTTTTATAAACATCTGATAAATACTCCATCATAATTTCTTTGGGATAGCACTCCACCAATTATCTGATATGATGTTGTTTTCAATCAGATTTCTCTCCTTTGCTTTGAATTCCAATGTTCAAGGGCATACCCATGCTATAAATACTACACCAAATCTTTGTACCAAGAATCAGGGGCTGTATTAATGGAATGAATTTCTAGTAAGTTCATTTCTACTTTTTTATCCCATTCGTCAGCCTCTTCAACTGAAATTTCAATAAGTAGTTTGCAAAATCCTTGTCCATTTATGATAGTAGTGGACTTAAATTCCAAATCATATTCTCTCAACACAGTAACCCAATTTCCACACCTTTCTCCCAGCTCCTATTGTACAAACAATGATCTAACTGTCGGGTGAGGTACTATGAATTTAGTCCTATTTTTCAAAATATAGGTCCTGAACTGCTTTACATCTCTAAATACTGCATAGGCTTGTTTTTCAACATCTCTATTGTCCAGTTCATCCCATTGTAACCTAGTGCTCATAAATTCTATTGGATACTCATCCCCTTGCTCTCCTTTCTAAGTGAGCACTCCTACAAGGGAATGATCAGATGCAAATGTATACATGATAAAATCCCTTTTGAAGTCAGGCCTACTCAGAGATGGTGCATGAGCAATTTTAGTCTTAATGTTGGGAAAAACATTTTTCTCTAAGTTAGTCCACTTAAATTTCATGTCCTATTTAATCATTTGTTGCTGTGGTTTTACGATTTGTGCGAAATCAAATACAAACCTGCGAACAAAATTTATCTTACTGATGGATTATTGCATATATTTTTTGTTATGGGCTTGGGAATCTCTAGAATGGATTTTATTCTCTCAGGGTAAACTGAGATTCCCTTTTTTGAAATAATATGTCCCAGTTATATCCCTTCTAAAACAACAAATAAACTTGTCTTTGGGTTGAGGGGAATACCATATTTGCAACATCGATGAAAAATATGTTTCAAATGATAGACATGATCTTCCCTTTTCTTGGAGAACATTGTGACATCATATAAGTATACGACCACACTATGAACGATCATGCCACAAAATGCAATGTCCATGGCCCTTTGAAATGTGGCTCCAATATTCATCAGACCAAAAGGCATTCTATGAAAAGAAAAAGTTCCCCATTTGATGCAAAAAGTATTTTTTGAGGCAGTCTTCTTCGGCCACAAGTACTTGGTTGCATACAGAAATACCATACAATAAAGAGAACATTTCTGAACTAGAGACGAGCTGCAATATCTGCTCAAACCATGGGACGAACAAGATAATTGTCTTTATCGGATTCCCTATTCAAGTTTCGAAAATCCACACATAGTCTCATTTCTCCAAACTTCTTCCACACTAGCACTAACTTAGCTACCCACTTGGAATGCATGAATTTAAATATGATCTTAGAATCAAGCAGCTTCTTCAATTCCTTTTGGATTAGTGGTTCCAATGTAGGATGTACCTTCCAAAGTTTTTGCTAAAACGGTTTAACTCCTTCTTTGATAGGGACAACGTGTTATATAATGTTTGCATCATAGGTTTTCATATCATCATAATTCTAGGAAAATAAATCTTTGTATTGCTCAAAAAGCTGAATAAACTTGCATCTTTAACTTGGTGAACAACAAGTTCCAAGATTTGCATATTTTGGCTCTTTCTCTGTGACCAAATTTACCAGCTCATATTGCATAAAAGAACTATTCATTTTAACATTGATTGGTTTTCTAAATTTATGTTGCATATCAAATAACTTCTCAAGTGTGCGCACCCCTTTAAGCAGGGATACTTTTAATGACCCATACTTATTTAAAAGCGTATAAACCTTGGCGAATCTTACCAATTCTTTGTCAACTATAAAATATTTGGCAATATTTTTCTAAAATTATTTCAATTTCTAAGGATTTTATATAGTTTATATAATAATTTGGCGAATTTTAGAGTGAAAAAAGTTTACCCCATCAAAATTGGGAGAAATGGGGCTTCAAAAAATGCAAATTAGCGAATCGTTTTTTGGAAAAAACATGGAAAAATAGCCCATGGGATAAATTTCTCCCCTAAAATTATCCTTTCCTTTGGGCATGAAATTTCCTCCAAACCGATTTTCAGCCATCTTCTGTAAATTGGGTTGATGTTCTGCTTCATCAATGATTGAATTTCCGAATGTATCTTCATCCATTAAAAAATCTATAATATGTTGATCATCATCAAATAATCTCTAATTTGTTACGTTATCAAGGACATATGGCTTGAAAAGAAATCCAATAGAAAATTTGTCACTAAGTGGAATTAAAGGAGAAGTAGTATTAGCTAATAAATCAACTACAGTGTTCTTTGATCTAGGAATGGAATTAATATTAAAATCATCAAAATCTAAAATCATAGTCCATACCTCTGCTTGGCACCCCTTTAACCGTGGAGAGAAAATGGCGTTTCTAATCTGTTTGACAATTATCTTTGAATCACCAAAACCTTTTAAATTTTTAACATTCAAATCAATAGCTTTCCTGATTCCTTGAATCAGAGCTTCATACTCAGATGTGTTATTGGTGCATTTGAACTCTAATCTACATGATAGAAAGTTTTTATTATTCTAATGATCTACAAGGACACTACCTACCCCTGCTAGGGGTATCATGAAATATCATGAAATATATGTAGTGATGTTGTAATCCTCGTCATTTTAAAACCCTAGAAACCCTCATTATCTCAACCAAAATTACCCACTCAAAAATATCTCTCAAGATAGTAAAAAATCAAGGTTTGAAGGAGACCCCCTTAAAAAAGAAAACACATTTTCCCTTAAATATGAGATTAAGCTATAGGATTTTATGAATGTATAGAATCAACTTAACAAAGTAAACCATAGAAGTTAGATGTAAAACCCTAGATACATAAATACATATAAAAAGGGGGCTTAGGAGAAATTATATGACATAGGGTCTCTATTTCTCAATCTCATTTTCCATACAAAGTATTCAAGCGACCTCAACAAAGGGTGAAGTTATGACTTCATTATTGATTGATGCTCTTAAAAGAGAGTTTCATGATTGTTGATTGCACACTTATATCTCACCCAACAAGCCAACACCCAATACCTATGACACATCTACAATACCTATAAGCTCCTCCTTATACGTTATCTTCCTCCCCCCAATACCTATAAACCCTCTTCAAACAAAAAATACCTCTCCTCCACTTGATCATATGAAACAATATTTTGACTTGATTTTCACAAATATCTTAAAACCTCCTTTATGAATGAACCTAATATCAACAACTATAGATCTTGTGGAAGATGCACATGTTGTTTTTGTGCTCTATTAAGCAAGTTAAGCACACTAAAGTGTTTCCATGATCTTTACAATCAAGACTTAGTTGTCACACAAGGAGACCCCTTTCTTACATAACCCTCTAGTCATCCTTATAGAAATTGCACATAGAATCTAGTATGGAGAAATGGAAAATAAGTGGGGTGGGTGCACAACAGAAGAGAAAGGAAGAATGTGGCTACTAGAGAACAAAGGCATGGAGAATGAGACAATCCTAGCCAATATCAAGGTGGAGGTGGCATTGATTGTCCTTTAAGAATAATGGTGAAAATTTCCTATTGAGTGGGATTCCTTGTACAAGAACCTACTCAATGTGGACCGCCATATACTAGATAAGTAGAAGAGCAAATGGATGAACTTAGTATGAAATCTAGGTAGAATTAACAGCTAGCAAAGCTATGAGGTTTTACCTTATAAAAGATGATTGTGCATTGTTTATTTCTTTGTTTTTTAGGATGGCTTATCAAAAACTTATGTGTGTGTAATCAAGTTTATATTATCAAGCCTTGATATCACTAGCACTTAAAATTTCCCCCAAAAATAATAGTTCAAAATAATTTACTTGATATTATGATGCCTATAAATTTTAGCACATATAATGGGAAGAGAAAATTAAAGTTTTTTTTTTAAATTCGGAATGTGGAAGAGAAATATTTTATGTTTGACATTATTTTTTTAAAACAAAAGCATACAATATCTACTAGCAACTTCTGCTTATGCAATTTTGATTTTAGGTTGTTAACTTATCTCTTTATATTAAAGGAAAATAACCTCTCAACCGATAAAAACAATTTAAAATCACACTATAAAACCATAATGTAAGGTAGTATCCATCCTTTCATCATCAGTTAAACTTCTCTATATGATTATTGTTGAAGTTAACACCAGCCTAGATCCAAATCCTAGGCTCCATCAAGAGCCGAGAGGGATCAAATCTCCCGAGGTGCAAACCTCTCCTTGAATAGCTCCTTGAGTGCAATACCTGGGCTACCTAATCCTAAGCTCTAAAATCTCTAGTTTAAGTCTCATATTTACTTTTTACTTTGTATTATTCTTTTTTGTTTATGGCCGACATAATATTTATTACTTTTTACTTTGTATTATTTTGTTACTAGACAAACACTCTAAAGTCTCATATTTACTGTTGACTTTGTATTAAAAGTAAAAAGTAAAGTCTCTAGTTTAAGTCTCATATTTACTTTTTACTTTGTATTATTCTTTTTTGTTTATGGCCGACATAATATTTACCACCTAATCTTAAGCTCTAAAGTCTCTAGTTTAACTCTCATATTTACTTTTTACTTTGTATTATTATTTTTTGTTTATGGCCGACATAATATTTATTACTTTTTACTTTGTATTATTCTTTTTTTGTTTATTTTGTATTATTTTGTTACTTGACAAAGACTAGACAAACTCGACAAACACTCGACTAACAAGATCTCCCCCATAATGGGCTATAGAGTGCCTCTCGGCACAACAAATAACTCATATAATATCAAAATCACCTAACCTTTAACCCTATACATAAATTCTTGACACTAAAACCCTTCTACAATTTAACATTATACCAACCAAGAATCCTATGTTAGGCATTTATTGATTAGTTTATACAAAGCGTGGCAAGAGTAGTCTAAAACTGCTACGATTTCGTTGGGAGAAAATCGTTTTTTCAGACACGAATTTGTCGGAATCCGGGATAGAATTTTTTAGAATTTCAAATAATAGTATTAATCGTGCATAATTTGGATGCTCTGGGGGTTTTCCAGGGTGTTGAATTCATCTAGATGTTTAGAAAAACGATTTAATCAACACAAATCGCCGGATTTTTAGATTTCATATTGCCGGATTCCGACCAAGTTTTGACCGAATTGACGAAATCATCACACTTTTAGATGGCTTTTTTCTTGATTCACACACTATATATAAATAAATGACTTTATCGTGGATGACATGGCGTTGTGAGTAAAAATGCTCCTCTAAGAGGACGTCAACACGTTGAGGCTTGTGGGTTGTAATTGCTCCACCTCGTCTTCAAATTCCACGTATCTTCCTCGATATTCTTCCATAAACTTTGGAATTTCCTACGTTACTCATTCACCATAATCAATATTAAGAATTAATCGCATCCAAAGAGAGCTATGTTAAGTCAAATACATTATTTGTTTTGTAGTAGAAAACATGTCAAATTTGTAAGGAAGCCACAATTTTCTACCATTCCGCATGCAGGGAGGCCAAGGTAATCCGCTAGCCCCCAAGAAAACTCGACACGCCCTCGTACGCCGAAATGATGGACACATAACAAATCGAATAACAGTTTGAATTTAGTATCCACATATTGCAATTATTCTCCACAAAACGTGCATGAATGAATTGATGCGTGGAATGCAGTAGCTATAACTACGAAAATATAGGAAGTTCATATTGCAATTATTCTCCACAAAACGTGCATGAATGAATTGATGCGTGGAATGCAGTAGCTATGACAACGAAAATATAGGAAGTTCTTATTAGAAAATTCAATATAGAAAACTTAATGTGGCAAAGTGGCCAAATATTCTTCATTATTTTAGTCAATATAGAAAATTTAACATGATCCTTTTCAATTGATTGAGACAGTTGAGACAGCTTAACGGCCGAGTAAATGTGACCAAGAAGAGGGGATTCGAATAGGACAGCGGTGAGTGCACTTCGGGGTTGCACGTCATGTTGCAAAGCAGCCCATACTTTTAAAAGGGTCGACAAAGGGAGTAGGCATCGTGTTGGAGACATAGTAGCATAATTCGGGCGTATTGGTACTTAGTGTACGGAAATTTGTAATAAATTCGAATTCATCGAATATTCGGTGTAGGTATAATACGATACGAATTATTAGTGGATAATTAAATTTTGAAAACTAATTTAAAGAAAGAAAGAAAAAAACATTAATTATTCAAACACTATAAAACAAAAATACCATTCAATTTCACGTTTTCTTATTAAAATAACTATAAATAAGTAGTTTCTCTCTCTCACACTTCCATATCCGAGATTGTTGAGATTTTATATATATATATTTTTAAAATATATGTTAAATTTTATTATATAAATATCTATGTATATTTATGGTATATTTGTGAATATTTGATTAAAATATTACATATAAGCAAGCTACTTTCGTATTTTATTCGTACTAGATATTTTTAGTACGTATTTTTTCCGTATCGAATCGTATTCGTACTCGAATTATGCTACTATGGTTGGAGATCTCCTAGTGGGATTTTGAAAAAGATGTAGGCGGAGCAAAAGGGGCGAAATCACAACACCAGTGGCTTATCGGTGACAATACATCAGGGGTTTGTAGAAGAGCACAGAAGAAGATTGATGATAGAGGATGCCGATGGGTTTTGAGGTTGAAGACTCACCATTGGATGGGATTTGAGATGGATCATGTCCGAAGATTGGATGAATTGGTTTGTAAGGCCCATTTTAGGGCGGGTTTCACTTTTCAGATTTTGGGTAAACTTCCAAGTTCATAAATGATATTTTTTTGGCTCAAATCCTATTTTGGACCAAGATCCAATATTCTACACATCGAGACCTTTCTAACAGTCTAAAAATAGCATCAAACGGAGTACATATGAAGAAGTTATGCATCCTTTGACGACTTCTAGTTTTTACACTAGCATCTTTGTCTCAAAAAAATTAAATCTTTTGAATTATTTTTCTGAACAAATCTGGAGGGGACGTTTGTGTCTGGTCTGCCTTCTTCTAGTCCACGTTGATATACTTCCTTGTGTGGTACTTCTATTTCTTGATTTTCTTCGTACGGTTGTACCAGTTGTGGTAAGTCGTCATCTACTTCAATTCTTATTTTAGTCAAGACTTCATAACCCTTTACCTCAAGACTTTCCACTATCTTTTTGAGTCACAAATTGTAGCACTTATAAGATTTGCTTTTACAAGAGTAGCCGAGAAAAATTCCTTCATCTGATCTGGAATCAAATTTTTCAAGAGTGTCGTCATTTCTCTTTATGTACCATTTACTTCCAAATATTTTGAAATGCTTAACTGTAGTTGGTCTTCCTTTCCAAATTTCATAGTGTGTTGAGCAACTATTTGTTATGATCAAACATCTGTTGAGTATGTGGATCAATCTGGATGGTATATGTCAAGAACTTGTCTGCCAACTTTGATTCATTTAGCATGGTCCTGGCCATTTCTTAAACAGTCATATTCTTTCTTTTTGCCACCCTATTTTGTTGTGGAGTTCTGGCTACTGAAAATTGCCTCATAATTCCATGTTTATCACAATAGTTATCAAACTTATTTGAGGTGTATTCTCATCCATTGTTAGTTCTCAAGCATCTTATTCTTAAATCAGTTTCATTCTCAACTGCCTCCTTAAAAGTATTGAAGCATTCAGATGTTTCTGACTTTGCATTGAGGAAGAATACCCATGTCATTCGAGTGTATTCATGAATGAACAAAAGAAAGTATTCCTCACTATTCATTCCTCTGGTTCTCATTAGACCACAAAGACCTGAATGAACTAATTCCAAGGGTCTTGAGGTAGTATATTCTTTTGGTGGGTACATGATTCTTGTTTGTTTCCTATGTAGGCAGTGTTTGCAGAAAGTATTTGATGGCTTAGTGATCTTTGGAATGTCTCTCATTGATTTTTTTTATTGATTCTGACCAAATTGTCAAAATTGATGTGTCCCAATCTTCTATGCCAGAGCCAACTTTCATCAATTTGTCCCATGTAGCATTTTTCTTCTCTTCCTTATTCAAGAATGTAAATATTGTTATGAGTTCTAGAGGTTGTGGCTACGACTCTGCTTGTATCCTAGTTTTTTATTTTTCATTTTTCTGAGTCAAAGGTGAGAGTGTGTCCCTAGTCACATATCTGGTTGACACTCAAAATATTATGTTTTATGTTCTCGACTAATAGAACATTGTCTTCCTTGGTTCTTTTATTTCCTAGGATTGCTAGTCCTTTGCCCAATATTTTGGTTGAGCCATTAGCCCCAAAATACACACTTCCTCCCTTGTCTTCTTTAAGCTTCATAAAAGTTTTTTTAATCTCTGTTCATATGCTTGGAGCATCGACTATCTATATACCATTGCCCCTTTCTACTTTGTGCATGTAAATATAGGCTACATGCTTCCTGATGGTCTTGATTTTTTTTATCCTCAATTATCTTAGTGAATTGCCCAGATTGTTGTTGGTTCTCGCAGTCATGAGTATTATGTTATGTTGTTTCACAATATTATTTTTCTAAACTTAAAATGATTAAAGGATTGGAGTCTTCAAACGCAACTTTAGATGGGTTTTTGAAGGTTTTTTGTTTAGGATCCATTCGATTGCTAAACCCATTCCTTTTGGTATATGCTAATGCACGAGCTTTACAATTTATTGCTTTATGACCAAAATTATGATAGTAGAATAAATTTCCAAATAATAGATTCTGGTACCTAATAGGATTGAAATTTCGAAGTTGCATAGATTTACCTTCCAAAGGATTCAACATTTGATGTTCTCCTTAATATGTTCGTGATTGTGGAGTCTTGAGAGCATCTGCATAGCTTATGGTTGGGTATGTTTCTATGTTAAAGATATTTCTTCCCCTTTGTTCTAACTGAAGACTTAGTTTTTGAATTTCATTTCTTAGAGAAACAACTTCAACGTCCAACTTTTCACAATTTTCGTCCTTCAATTTCATCATCCTGGTGGTGTCTACTTCTAATCTCAAAAGCACTTTCTGCATGAACTTCCTTTTCTTCCTTGACTTCTTTAGTTTGTCTAGTGCGCTAACCAATTCACCTTCAAAGTATACTTCAGCCATATTCTCATATCTTGAGTCCATGTATGTTGGATTCTGTGCTGAGATCTGTCTTCTAGATGTTAATCTATTAATGCCCGCTCTGATATCAATTGTTGGAATTGATTTAACACTGAGAGGGGGGGGTGAATCAATATTAGCGTAGTTATTAGCAGATTTTACCTTCTTTAACAAATTATCCTTTACTTAATCTTTATCTCATGTTATGCAAGTTAGTAAATAAACATTCACACATATATGCACCACATCATCAACACATAACACACATAATTTTTACGTGGAAACTCAAATGGGAGAATACCACGAAATGCTTCTTTATAGTGAGAAAAATACATTCAAGGAAGCACCAACTTCCTTTGTTTACCAACATCAACTATAAGGTGGAACCAAACCCCTGGTTTTACAGGCACCGACCTGAAAGAAGCTTCCACTCCCTGTGTTTTCTCCAGCACCATCTAGAAGGAGGCATCGACCTGAAGGACACTGTGACTCCTTGTATCATTGTTGTTTTACAGGAACCAACCTGAAGGAACCTCCAAATCCCTATCTCCTTTCCCTTTCTGATCACCCTAATGTCTGATATATTTTACTGCCTTGTTGATATTCAACTTTGCACAGTTCTTCAAATCTTTTGATGATGATTCTATTGTGCACTACATTCGTATGCAAACTATACTCTGTTTTTTTTTTTTTGTAACTAGGGGAATCGACAACTGGAGACTGGGCTGGTACTCGCGTGACACGGGGTCCAGGGATCCAATCCCACTACCACTATACCCCCAGGTTCCCCACACACCCCACAAGCATGGGACATGGGTAAAGCCGGGTGTGATTTGAACTCATGACCTCCATTTACAACTGTGACTTCATAACAACTGAATTGCCAATAAGCCACACTCGTGCGGGGTATGCAAACTATACTCTGTTATTACGCTACATTCAACACTTTACTTCTCATTCCTCTCAAATCACACTTCTGTTGATGACTTGCTTCTTATATTGTGTGCTTTGTTGATATTGCATACTATGCTTATGGTTTAACGTTCTCCTCTATGTGACCGCAATGATCAACTGATTCTGTTCTTTCAATTGATAGTTTGTTGTTAAGAAATGAAGCATTAGTAATAGAAGGAACTGCGTGCTTTCTGATGTGTTTGTTCTATTTAATTACCACAGTCTCTCAGATAATATGCGACATTTTGTACATCAAATAATCAGTTCATTCAATTTAACGCACTTGTCTTAGATCATCTGCATCATAATGCGCCTATCAGATCCTATTGTTGTTCTGTTGTTGCACATCATATGGAGTTCTCGACTTCGCACACTTTCACTTCCGTTCATATGCATATACTAGGCATTTGTGCAATATCTAATAAACTTTTGTTCTGTCTACGCCTCCGTGACTATCAACGTGTTGATTGTGATATTGTCCTTTAAGATATCCAACACTTGTGCATACTTTAATATTTATCCCTTTCACCACTTCCACAACTTGTCACAGATATACAACATCTCTCTACGCACCATCATGACTTCATTCTACTGCATGTGTGCATTCGGCTCTTTGATAGATCATTCTGTTCTATCCACGAGCCTGTTGATGCCCCAAAAATTAAAACTAAAACTTGCAGTCGAAGCTCTTATGTTCTCGCCATCAAGGTTACTTCAAATCTTCAACTTGCATCTCTATTTATACATGTCCTGCATGGATTGTATGTTCACAAGTCCGTTGTGGCATTGATTCTTCCATACTTCATGGATTGTGCATATGCCATGTGTCATCATATGTTCTATTGATGTGTCATCTCTAATGTATCAAGTGCCCTCAAGGTCCACAACTTAGTGGGTCTTTACACCTTGGCGGTGTACCATTGCGCTCCTTATCTATCATTGCCTAACAGTATGTGCACAATATTCCACTTCATCTTGATATGTCCATGATATTTGTTGTACCATCCTTTGTGGGTAATGTTCCCTTGTTGTATTGATATTTTGCATAATATACGCATACTTTGACTTCTCTTTGGTGGGACTTTGACTTCTTCCTTGTCATCACTTGTGGGACTTGCGCTTTTGCTATTCCATCGGCTATAGAATTTGCACATATATGATCTTCAACCGTTGTACCCTTCTAGTAACTTGTGTGCTTTCCTCTAACTGAAAGCATCTTTTGATTGAATATGCTTGCATGTTTTCAATATTGTCTGACCATTTGTTGTTCCTTACTTCCTGTACACTCCCAATTATCAACCAAGCAATGCTTAGGATTACTTGCACACTTGTCGCATTTGTTCAACCAACTCCTTGGCTATTTTATCACATGTACCAGTGTCCAACCAACTCCATCAATTTGCTGGCTTGAGAAAGTATGACTTTCTGGACTTGACTTATGCGCAAGGACCACATGATGTAGGATACTTTACTTGAGTTCCTTCTTGAACTGGATCTTAATGAAGTATCTTCTGAATTTGTATGATGTATCATATTATGTACTTATTCACAATGGTTTTTCATGATATATCCTTGATACAAATCTTTAGAATGAATGCACTCTTACATATACTCCAAATTTGCATACATATACTTCACCTTTACCACTTGTGCATATTTCAACCGATGTTGATCCTTTCTTCATCTCAAAGTGGATTCTTCATACTTTTGTTGGAATGTTGTATCCACTTTGACTTTGAATAATATCAATGACTCATACTAAATCAGTTGACATCCTTTTTTACATTGGATGACAGTCAAACACTTGACATCCTCTTTAGTTGACAGCATTGGCAACCAATGCTCAACAGTGTCCCCGTATTGGATGGCAGTTAAACACTTGACATCCTCTTTAGTTGACATCAATGGAAACCAATGCTCAACACTATTTTATGGCAATTCTTGGGAAGAACATGTTGAACATGTTAACAAGCTACTACAACTACTAAAGGAGCAACAAATATATGCAAAACCTTCCGACTATTTCTTTGGAGTAAAGGAGCTAGAGTATTTGGTTCATATTGTATCTCATGAAGGTGTCAAGCTAGACACTAAAAAAATTAATTCCATGTTGGACTGACCGATTCTAAAAACCTAAAGAATCTTTAAGGATTCTTATTTTTGACAGGGTACTACAGCAATTTTGGTCAAAACTATGGAAGAATAGAAATATCTCTAACAACACTATTGAAGAAAGATACATTTTATTGGACTTCAGAGGAAAATCAATATTTTTAACAACTTAAATAGGAAATGTGCCCACATTTAGGGCTTAACATGTCGATGTGCCAAAAGATACATTTTCTTGGACTCCAGAGTAAAATCAATATTTTCAACAACTTAAATAGGAAATGTGCCACATTTAGTGCTTAACATGTCGATGTGCCAGTAAAAGTATATGGAAAATCTCCCAACATTTGTTATTTTCGGTCCTTTCAGAAGAGAGAACTTGTACAGACTGCCACATGTCCAATATTTCGTATTTGAATATGAAAATGCTACCCCAGACACTGTGTTTTTTCTTCTTTCTCATGAAATAGGTCTCACTCAATTGGATCTCGCATGCTCTGTATATAATAGGTTTACCCAGAACAATTGTTTGAGACTAGTTTTTGGATTAGTTAGAAACTCTAACCTCCAATGCAAATAACTCCAAATATGTAAGGATTCGGTATCTAAAAATATTACCACAGATATTTCATCCTATTTCCTAGATGGTTTCCAATCCTCGCTATCTAAAACCTTGTAGAGAAAAACATTATAACGAAAATTCCAAGATGACTTGTTTTGAATAAACCAGATCCAAGGAAAGAGCTCTGATTCCAAATGTTAACAAACAAATTTCCAAAAAGAGCATGAAAAGAGCATAAATATACTAGAAAGAGTACTCCATGCCTTAATAATGAAGAGTAGAGATGAATAGCAAGCCTCTTCAAGGGTGAAACCTCTTTATACAAGGTACTGAGTAGACAAGACAATACAAGATGCTCAAATGAAAACATCTCCTTCCTATATATAGGAGATTAAGAGGTACAATTACAACTCACTGACCCAAGCTGACATAACTAACATACCCATACTAATGAAAATTACAACTAGTGGACCAAATCCAACATCAAAACTAGTGTAATGCACCAAAATATAGGGGGAATTGTACCCACATTTAGGGATTAACATCCAAGTTAAAACTGGCTATAATGCTTATATATTATGGGTTCAATGAAGATTCACATAACAGAACTTATGGCATTGTTATCAAATCATGCAAAATTGTAATGCAGAATGATATAAAATCTCGTCTAACATTTAGATTATTGTAGTATATAATATTCCAATTATTTATATCAGATTTTGAGTAAAGTGGATGGCTTGTGTCGTTCGATGGATTCTCTAATTATTCATTCCCATTTTTCCTGAAAAGGATAACACTGTAAGGGATATCATAGAGACGCAGTAAATAATAAGTGATTCTTCATTGATAATGAGATCAGAACCCGCAATTCAACATAGAAGATAATGATAAGGGACATCCTGACCATCCCTTTCTTTTGTAAAAATCAATATATATCCCTCCAAATAGTTATTGTGATTATTTGGAAGTCACAAAAGCCGGTGCACATGGCTTGTGTCACTGCCACAACTTTTTTTTCTCCAAAGAATCATGAATCATAATGAAATTTTAGTCATGGAAATCAAAGAAGTATGTTATCAAAAGTTGTTGATTGTAATTTGCAATAGATCAACTGAACAAGAATCCACACCTCTTGAACACCATATGCTTCTCTTTTTGCAGCTTAGTGGAACAATATCCTACACCTTTGAAAAAATCATGTTAAAAAGTTTCTGAGTGAGGATATGATATGCCTATTTTTGGAAAATATAACCTACTAATTATCATGGTCGTTTGTGACAAAGATGCTTGGCTTTAGTAGAATGATTGAGGTTAAATCAAAACAATTAAAGTTAGTTGAAAATAGAAACAAAGGTATATATTGAGAAGTTTAATAGTTACAACTTCACTTTTTGGAAGATAAAGATGGAAAATGTGTTGATAAATAAAGAAAGATAGAAGATGTAGACATGTTAATCCAGTTAGTCAAAACAATTTCTTATGGCTATTTTCTTCACAATATATGTCACGGATTAGCTTTATTGACATTTTAATAGGTCCTACGGCATGCTTTGTTTGTGTAGTGCCCCTAGTCTACTGTAGACATTGAGGGCACTTGTTGAGTAACCCGACTGTTTGAAACATTAATAAAATAACCCTATGATTTTATTTTGAGTATATTTATGATTACGATTGATTGATATATGTGCATTTGGGTAGTTATTGTGAATGGACGATTCCATGTTGTTTAACGATTGACTTTGATATGAAAACTGTACATATGAATGATGCTTAACGACTAGCTGTGAAATTGATTACGTGATTAGACGAATGAGTAATGATTGAGTAAATTACATATGCTTAATGAAGCAACAGATTTATAAACCAAATTGTGATTATTGAGGACAGTGCTACTAATTTACGTTTTTGAGAAATGTGTGTAGCGACAGGTGAAACAGTTCACCGACGGACACACAAAGGAATATGAAGGGTCGTAGAGTACGAGTAAATCACACACAGGGAGAGCGACGACGATGTCGACTTTCGACGGAATACCACGCTTGAGCAGATAAGCACTGATCCGCTTGCTCAAGAGGAAAGCGTGAGGGTGTACGAGGTGGGCCACGACGGAGCTGGTCACGTACGAGTTGGGGGGCGCGCAGTGAGAACGGACTCACTCCTCAATGCCATTAGTCCCTAATAGCGTGTAGACGGAGGATGGAAGGTAACGGCTCCTGAAATCCCTACATGAAGTTCCCGCAAGTCAAAACGGAAGGATGACGGCAGAAGGGCCCGACGGTGCGGTACCCTGTCAAGAACGGAAAGAGTGGATGCAAGGACCCAACGATGTGGTGCCTTGCTGAGGAATGGAAACTATGGATGACTGGACCTGATGAAGTGGTGCCATGTCAGGGAAATTAAATTAAGGAACAGGGAGGCCCAACGGCGCGGCACTGGGTCCCTAGTAAAAGTTGATTGCTAAACTTAACTGCGTTGAAACGTATAATTTTGCACCTAGAACTTTACTTAGAAATGCATTTGAGTACTTTAGGCATTTGCACATAAATGATTACTTTGGCATTTAAATAATATTAAGTGTTATTTAGGAATTGCACATGAAAGGATATTCCTGATTACTTAAAAATATTATAAATATTTATTTAGGAGCAAAATGGAATCCTAGGCATGGACACCTAGTCAACTCCACCTACACCACAAATCTAGGAGTTAAGTGAAATATCTAGGGGACAAACATGAGCAAACTTAGGGATGTTGGTGCATCTGCTAGATAAATTGACACTTGGATGGGTGAGTTGTTTTTCATTAAAGAATTAATTAAATAATTATTTATGCATGAAGCGACATGTGTCGCAGGGGATTTTCCTTTAAAAGGAAGACTTTGGGGATGGGTAAAGGACCCAGACCCTGGATGACTATCGTAATATTGAGTTACCTCATGACTTGCTGCTATTGAGGGTTTGGCTGGAAATCTTGGTGGGGGGGAAACCCAAGCTGGGTTTCTTGAGAATTGTGTGTGAACTTTACGACCCAAAGCTCGGGGGAGGCCATGCGACTGAAAGCATGAGCCTATGGTTGGGTGGCGAAGCTAACGGTTGCTTCGCCAATGGTTAAATGAGCTTTGCTGGAGGGATCCTACGGAAAATGAAGACGAAAATGGACCAGCTGGATTGGGTTGATAGGCTAAGGTTTTGCTTATTTTTGTTAAGTTATTCACGCTTTTTATTTTATTTTTCCAATAACTATGATGGCTAATTTGTTTGTATGAAGTTGTGAATGTTTCAGGTTCAGTTCAAGGGTACCCTAAAGGAGGGGTCCTACATTTGGTATCAGAGTCGGTCGATCCTTGAGGGCACCGAATTCATATTTGTTTTTTTTCAACAGTTCGTTGGTGACCATGGCGAACGGCAGCGGGCTAACCATGGCGAACGGCAACGGGATTGTAGCAGCGATACCACAGGACCTTGGACCGGAATAGCTATACCACAGGTTCTTCATTGCTGGAATATTTCATATTTATGTCAGTTTTATTTAAGAGATCATAGATCTAAGATTTCATGTGGAAATTTGAATAAGTTCTTTGTATGTTTGAATGTGTTACACATTTTATTTACTGTATTATTGAAAGAGAATTAGTATGATCTTAAGGAGGGTTACAGATCTTGAAATGCATGAAAAAGTTCTGTACATGATTGCAGCACACCCGAGATTTCATAAATTTATTTTACTACGGTGCGGTTCCATAGAAGGGTCGAAATTATAAAGAATCGTAGACGGTTGTTTGATATGTTTAGTTCTGAGAATAATTTTCGGTTCACTGTTTGGATTATCAATTACAAAAGTAGGTTCTGTGCAAAATCTTAAATCTATTAAGAGTCATGATCAGATCTAGTATTTTTATTTGGAGCTCTGCTAACTAAATCTTGATCGATTACATTATAATTCTATTAGGAGAGATCAGTCCTATTATTGTATCTTAAATCCCTGTCTATTATATAAAACACAGATCGATTTCAAGTTGTGTATCTCCGTCAATTCCGAAACGCAGATATCTTATTTATTTATATCTGCTCTATTTTCTGTGATCTCTGTATTGTCTTATGAAAAGGAAAAACTCTACATCATGCAGCGCCGATCCCTGCTATGCCCCTTTGTGTGTTTATGTGTGTGAAACCGTTGTGAGCGTAGTCTCTACTTAAAAATTCGTTGCACTTCCATTTCTGATTATACTTTGTTTTTAGGTTGGTTGTAAAATAAACTTGAACCACAGATCGTTTATATTCCTTACTCTGGTTTAACTTCTCAACCTTTGCGTGAAAGAACACTTGAGTCACTATTGCCTTATCTAAAATACCCTTTTCGTTACTTGGTTATTCGACCTTTGTTCGTAATACCCCATTGTCCCACTCTGTTTGCTTAAGACAGTATCGTAAGATCAGTCCACATGACCTGTCCTAGTTTTATTGCAGATCCATCGAAATTCTTCAATCTCTGCCCTTCTTGAGAATGCTCAAATGCCATACCCAGTATTAGTGAGTCATTAACAGAGTCATAAGTCTCGATCCTATTTCTATCGATCTAAGTAATAGAACTAAATTTGTATTTAAACACAGTTATTATGCTTTGTAAGGGAGGCTGGTACAACTTGTAAAGCTTGGTACAGTTTAGGAAAATCGGGCCCTTTAACCTAAATTAATTAAATTAATATTTCCTTTTCACAACAGGATAAAGTAGGCTTCATTAATGCAAGTAGGACCATGTCAATAATATGGGATATAACTATTATAGCCATCATTGTATTTGTGTGTGGAATATTTGGGTTTCCTTTCTACTATGGTATTTTCTTTCAGGTAAAAATGTCTTGAACATATTAAACATGAAACATGCTTCTTCTAAAATCAACAACTTGACAATGAAAATTGTTGGTAGAGTTAAAGTATTTCAAATATAATTCAATTATCTCAAATATTCCACTTTCCATGTATACTTAACAAAGCCTAAAGCACATCCAAGCTGTCACACATTACAAGCATTCATATCTGGAGAGCTAGGAGTCATAGCGTGATATCAGAGTCCAGTGCATTTTAGACCTGATTGCTTCCTTGTTGTCACTCCTTCCAAGATTAAGTTGTTGATGTATTTGTAACTTCGGAAGATATTCTCCTATATATTACATTTGTGCCTTATTGTATTCCTGATGGAGATGTATTATTCATCCAATCAGAAGTGTCGTCATTTGTATTTGCAAGTGTCGCAAGTTACATTGTAAGTGTTGTAACTTATATTTGATGGGTTATTAGACCACCTTGGTGGGGTCGACCCTGTATTAGTTAAAGGGTTATTAGACCACCCTAGTGGGGTCGACCTAGTGACAAGGGGTAATGGGTTATTAGACTCTCCTAAGGGAGGTCGGCCCAGTTAGAGTTAAAGACAGGTCAAGTCATTGTATAAATAGAGAGTGTGACTCTCTCATTCTATTCATTCACTCACTCACTTCGCATTAGTGGGAGAGAGGAGGAGTGCGCACAAGTGGAGGAGGAGTAGCTGCTGGAGACATCTATATTTTGGGTTTGATCTTTGTGATCTTTGTATTGGTGTTCATTCTATCTCTGAGGAAGTTGCGGGGTTTTTCACCTTCTTGTTTTTCCCCGGTGAAATGCTTTGTGTCTCTTGTCTCTTGTGTTTGATATGTTGTACATGTTGTTCTCTCAGTTAAAATCCTAGATCATATTGAATTAAATGATGAAAAACTAACATGGTATCAGAGCTAGCCTGAAGGATGGCATTTATGACACTTGTTGCACTTGCGACAAATTGGAAGCTAGGGCTTGATATAGTAAAAACTAGTCAACATGGAACTTTCGTTATAAATCGGTTTTGTAAAAGTTTCAGGATATGAGACTTTTATAGGCCGAAGATTAAATGTTCATGTACCTTGTGTCCGAATATTGGATCCATATTCATTGTACTTTGTGAGATATGATTCGTACAAGTTAGGGTTTCTGCCTCTTCCAGAATGCATCCCTAAACAGGTGACCTAGGAACAAAGGTCATATCTCAGAATAGGAAGCTCCAAATGGAATTCAGTAAAAAGTGGAAGTTAGGGAACGGACTGTAGTTTCATAGGTCTGAGTTTCAGAGGCCGAAGTTGAAACAGTGACACATGGCACACCGTACAAGTTTGCTATGCTGTTTCATCCCATAAACAGGTCATGTTGCGACACTTAGCATATCTCTCTCATAGAGAATCCATTAAAGCTCAGATTTGTGGGGTTGGAAAGATGGCAGGTCAGTATACCACAGGCTGAAGTTTCAGACCTCGAGGATTCGAAATTTAAGAGATACATCAGAAACAATATCGCATATATTTCTGTCAAAACATAATTAGATTCTAAGCATTTTCATTTTGACTTGTCACTGCTGCGGGAAATTAGGGTTTCTGCAAAAGTTGGAATTTTTGGAATCTAAGACCACGGCTGGATGCTCCTCATCAAAATCAAAATTTAGAAACCAAGATTGAATTTTTTGGTTGGGTAGAACCCCAGGCTCTATCAAACCCTGGCTTGATATTTTGACCAAAAAACCAGAATTTGATAGAAGCTGCATATTTGAAACTCATAGGTCAATTTTGGAGGGTCAATTTTTGGAGTTCTCAAAATCTTAGCACGCCAGCTTGCTCACCTCAATCAAATGCATCTCCCTATCCAGACAGAAGTTTGAAATTCCAAGTTTGGATTTTTAGGGTTTCTCTTTCAAACCCTAGCCACCTCTAGATCCAGTTTCAACAAATCAAGTGGATTGGGTTAATCCTAGAAGAGAATGAATTGAAAACCTACATAAGTGAAGAAGTTCTAGTTCTAGAGGGAGATGAGGCTAAGGCCTTACATAAGAAGACTACAAGCAATCCTGACAGGTATAACTTGAGGAGATACATGTATGTTTTGAAATCTGTTCATGATTAAGTTTGTCTTCATATTATTAAGGTTAGTACAATCTTGATTAATTTTAGACTTGTCTTATCACCTTAGTAAAAGTATGAATGCATGTGAATGATAGAAGACATTCATTGATTAGGGTTATGACACTTATGATTGTACTAATGCCCCGTGGTGTTATATGAGGATGATGTGATCCACTAACATGAAAGGTACATCAAGAAAGACAAATCAAGTTCTAGATCAAAAACATATGACCATGGTGACATGAAGACAAAGACTCATTCATAGCCATTGATCACATAGAAGCTCTACTTACGAGGTATGTATAATTTGGTTCTACGATGCTTAACTTATGAGATATGCAAGTTACTAACACAAGATCTCTAAATAATTGAAGAGAACAAAGAAGACATTGTTTGGGTATGTTAGACATAACTTGCAAACATGATCATCTAGGTATATTTTTACTATATCAAGTTAGAATCCTACCTTGTGTTAGGAGCTCATATAAGTATAATTTTGTATGATTGATAATGATTCTTCATGAAGTTATAGGTTTGAATAATCATGGGTTTATGCATATTATGCTTCTTACTTTGATTGATGATATGACAAACCATAAGAGTCCTATAGTCAAATAAGAATATGCATGAGTAAAAGAAGTACTCCCTGAAACCTTGAGTACTAACACTTGTGATAAATTATCTGTGTATGAAATGATCATGACCACACATATTTAGAATCATAATGTTTTGATAGTATTGAGATTACACTAATGCATGTATGATTATGTATGAGATCTTGAGGATGACACAATGATGACACTAGTGCACACTTAAGAATGCATAGTGGTCCAGGATGGATATAAGTTCAAAGACAGGTAATCAAGGAAGCAAAGATCAAGAGGGAGCACACTCCAATAGTTCTTGCAAGGAAGCAAAGATTGAGAGGGAGTCCACCCAACAACTAAACAAAGATAAGTATTTGAATTATCATTTATTGTATATATGATTACTTAAATAATGTTGTTAAGTCATGTACATACTTATGTTCCTAGATTAAGGATGTACATTATGCATTTTAGAAAATTTGCATTAATGAAGAAGATACTACTAATTTAGTAATGGGTAAGTGGCCTATGGTACTGTACAACATTCCATTGCTACTTATCTAGAATGAAACCTCTTTGTTGACATGTTGGGAGTTTTGCACACTCTTAACAATGTTCTGGTAGAGATGGAAGGCATCTAGAAAGTTACAGGATATGTATAAATATTGCATTGAAGCATTAGCTATGATAATTGCATGACGTATGACATATGTCCTTATGTGTAAGATTTTGTTCTGAAAACTATGAGAAGTTTCTAATCATGCAATTTAATTTGACTTGTAGGAAAGATCGTGTACAATCACCTACAAAAGAAGGACAATGGCATTTGTTCCAGCAACGAAGTTCAAGAAAAACTACCTATTAAAGATATTGAAGAATCTGAAGTTCCCAAAATCTAGGATGCAGTAATGGAAGGATGCCATGATCGAGGAGTACCAGTCGATCATGAAGAATGATGTCTAGGATGTGGTCCCGAGACTAGACAAGAAGTCTGTTTTGACTTCCAAGTGGATCTATAAAATCAAGCATGCTGTAGATGGTAGCATAGAGAAATACAAGGCAAGGCTTGTGGCTCGTGGCTTCTCCCAGAAAGAAGGGATAGATTATGAGGAAACTTTTGCACCTGTAGCTAGATACACTTCCATCAGAATAGTACTTGCTCTAGCTATAGTGATGAAGTGGAAGATACACCAGATGGATGTCATGACAACTTTCTTGAATGGTGTAGTCGAAGAGGAAGTGTATGTGGAGCAACCACTCGGTTTTGAAACACATGACAGGGAGTCATATGTGTGCAAGTTAAAGAAATCCATGTATGGATTGAAGCAAGCACCCAGTAATGGTACGGCAAGATAGACAGCTTCCTGTCCAGTTTGGGATTTACCAAGAGTAAAGCGGATTCCAACCTTTACTACAAGGTTGAAGAGGGCAATCCAGTGATACTCCTATTGTATGTGGATGACTTGTTTGTGACAGGTGAGGATAGGTTGATTGCCAACACAAAGAGGAAGCTTGCTGCTGAGTTCGAGATGAAGGACTTGGGTATGATGCATTACTTTCTAGGTATGGAGGTGTGGTAGAGTGCATATGGAATCTTCCTTGGACAAGGGAAGTATGCGGTAGAGATCCTAAAGCGGTTCAGGATGATGGACTGCAAGGCCATGGCCACACCTATGGAATTGAACCTGAAGTTATTGAGTGATGCTTCATTAGAGTTGGTTGATGCCACGATGTATCATCAGATGATTGGGTCCTTGATGTACCTAACGAACACGAGACTAGACATTTTCTTTGCGGTGAACACTTTGAGCCAGTTCCTGATGGATCCTAGACATGTTCACTTGATTGTTGTAAAGCATATTTTGAGGTACTTGAAGGGTACGATTGATTATGGGCTCAAGTATGATGCGAATCAAAATTTTGACATGAAGGGTTATGTTGATTCAGATTGGGCAGGAAATGTTGCGGATAGGAAGAGCACTTTGGGGTGCTGCTTCAATATGGGATCAGGTGTGATATCTTGGTTTAGCAGGAAGCAATCCTGCATAGCACTGAGTACAGCCAAAGCAGAGTATGTCGCAGCTTGTTCGGCTAGTTGTGAGGCAGTATGGCTAAGGAAGATACTATCTGATTTGTTTGATCTCCAGTCGGATGCTACTTGTATCTTCTGTGACAACTAGAGTTGTGTGAAGTTATTAGAGAACCTGGTGTTCTATGACAAATTGAAGCACATCGAGATCAAGTATCACTATATCAGGGATATGGTGCAGAGAGGAGCAGTGAAGCTCCTGTATGTTGCAACGAACGAGCAGATAGCAGATGTGTTGACCAAACCACTAGCTAGGGTGAAGTTCGAGTACTTCAACGAGAGGCTTAGTGTTCTTCAGATTGAAGATACTTCCAGGAGGAAGTAACGGGACACAGATGCTAGAGCCATTCCAAGCATGGTGGTAGGAGGATCCTTCCCATGGCTGTGGATGTAAGCGTTGTGTGATGAGCATTGGGATGATGCTCCAGATGATGTTCTGTATGATGATGATGTGCATCAGGATGATGCACTGTATGATTATGATCAGTACGATCATGAGCATCGAGATGATGCTCTGTGAGAGGATGATCAGGTTGATCATGAGTATCAGGATGATTCTCCGAGGCTATGGATATGTGGTAGGTTTTGCAATAGCATGTAATTTATTCCTGGGAGATCCAATAGGTTGAGCAGTAATTTCATAATTAGTCCTGGGATGCTCTTTCGAGGTTTTGCGAGGTAGGCATGTAATCAGTCCTGGAGATCCAATAGGTTGTGATAGTGATGTAAAAGTCTTGGGATGCTCTTTAGAGATCTTGCAGGTCTCAAGATGCTCTTTTCAGGTTTTGTGGAGATCACATGTAATCAGTCCTAGAGATCCGATAGGTTGTGCTAGTCACGTAAAAGTCCTCGGATGCTCTTTAGAGATCTTGCAGGTTGCAAGATGCTCTTTTAAGGTTTTGTGAAGGCTGCATGTAATCAATCCTAGGAGATCTTGTTGGTCATGCTAAGGCACATAAAGGATCCTGGGATGCTCTTGTCAGGTTTTGCAGATGCACATAATCAGTCCTGAGATTCCACCTCTGTCAGGCCGCTCCTAGAGATGATGAAGACCTACAAGAGGCTAGGCCTACATCCAGCATGAAAAAGGGCTAACTATATAGAACTTCCTATGACGAGAAGTATTGAGAGATAGCACCAGTGATCGAGATGACGAGTGTAGAAGTAGTAATGATGATGATCCGTGATCTAATGACGATAATCCAGCTCCAGAATTGAAGACTTGTGCCTATATGTATTGATGACCTGTGTCAAGAGAATACCTTCCTAGTTAAGAGGGAGTGTTGATGTATTTGTAACTTCAGAAGATATTCACTTGTATTATAATTCCTCCCATTGGAAGTGTCGTCATTTGTATTTGCAAGTGTCGCAAGTTACATTGTAAGTGTCGTAACTTATATCTGATGGGTTATCAGACCACCTTGGTGGGGTCGGCCCTGTATGAGTCATGTGGATGGGTTATTAGGCTTCCTTAGGAATTCGAACCAGTTAGGGTTAAAGGAAATTCAAGTCATTGTATAAATAGAGAGTGTGACTCTCTCATTCTATTCATTCACTCACTCACTTCGCATTAGTGGGAGAGAGGAGGAGTGCGCACAAGTGGAGGAGGACAAGCTGCTAGGAGACTATCTCTTTTCTTGGGGTTTGATCTTTGTGATATTTGTATTGGTGCTCATTCTATCTCTGAGGAAGTTGTGGGGTTTTTCACCTTCTTGGTTTTCCCCGGTGAAATGCTTTCTGTCTCTTGTCTCTTTTGTTTGATATGTTGTACATGTTGTTCTGTCAGTTAAGATCCTAGATCATATTGAATTAAATGATGAAAAACTAACATGGTATCAAAGCGAGCCTGAAGGAAGGCATTGTATGGCATTTATGACACTTGTTGCACTTGCAACAAATTGTAAGCTAGGGCTTGGTATAGTAAAAACTAGTCATCGTGGAACTTTCGCTACAAATCAGGCTTGGAAAAGGTTCAGGATCTGAAACTTTTACGGGATGAAGGTGAAATGTTCATGTACCTTGTGTTTGAAGATAAGCCCCATATTCATTGTACTTTGTGAGATATGATTCACACAAGTTAGGGTTTCTCCTCTTCCAGAATGCATCCCTAAACAGGTGACCTAGGAACAAAGGTCATATCTCGGGAAAGGAAGCTCCAAATGGAATTCAATAAAAAGTGGACGTTAGGGAACGAACTGTATTTTCACAGGTCCAAGTTTAAGAGGCCGAAGTTGAAATAGTGACATGTGGCACTCCGTACAAGTTCTCTATGTTGTTTCATCCCATAAACAGGTCATGTTGCAACACTTAGCATATCTCTCTCATGGAGAATCCATTGGAGCCCAGATCTGTGGGGTTGGAAAGATAATAGGTCATTCTACCATAGGCCGATGTTTCAAACCTTGAGGATCCAAAATTTTAGAGATACACCAGAAACAATATGGAATATATTTATGTCCAAATAGAATTGGATTCTGAGCACTTTCATTTTTGGCTCGTCACTGCTACGAGAAATTAGGGATTTTGAAAGAAGTGGAATTTTTGAATGATCTCACAATAGGATTGTTCTCCTCAGAAAAATCAAAATTTAGAGACCAAGGTCAAATTTTTTGGTTGGGTAGAACCCCAGGATCTATCAAACCCTAGTTCGGGTTTTGGACCCAAAAACCAGAAAACCAAAATTTGACAAAAGTTGCAGACCCGAAATTCGCAGGTCATTTTTGAAGGGTCAATTTTTTAAGTTTTCAAAATCTGAGCACACTAGCTTGCTCTCCTCAGTCAAATGCATCTCCCTGTCCAGATAGAAGTTTGAAATTCCAAGTTTGGATTTTTAGGGTTTCTCTTTCAAACCCTAGCCACTTCCAAATCCAGTGTATAGGATTAGGTTAAATCCTAAGAAGAGAATTGGACACCTACATAAGTGAAGAAGTTCTAGTCCCAGTGGGAGATGAATCTAAGGCCTTACATAAGAAGAATACAAGCAATCCTGATAGGTATGACTTGAGGAGATATAGGTATGTTTTGAAATCTGTTCATGATTAAGTTTGTCTTCATATTATTGAGGTTAATACAATCTTGGTTAATTTTAGACTTGTCTTATCACCTTAGTAAAAGAGTGAATGCATGTGAATGATAGAATACATTCATTGATTAGGGTTATAACACTTATGATTGTACTAATGTACTATGGTGTTGTATGAGGATGATATTGTCCGCTAACATGAAAGGTATATCAAGAAAGACAAATCAAGTTCTAGATCAGGAACATATGACCATGGTGACATGAAGACAAAGACTCATCCATAGACATTGATCACATAGAAGCTCTACTTACGAGGTATGTATAATTTGGTTCTACAATGCTTAAACTTATAAGATATGCAGGTTACTAGCACAAGGTCTCTAAATCATTGAAGAAAACAAAGAAGATATTGTTTGGGTATGTTAGACATAACTCGAAAACATGATAATCCAGGTATGTTTTTCCTATATCAAGTTAGAATCCTACCTTGTGTTAGGATCTCATATAAGTATAATTTTGTATGATTGATAATGATTATTCATGAAGTTATAAGTTTGAGTAATCATGGGCTTATGCATCTTATGCTTCTTACTTTGATTTATGATATGACAAACCGGAAGAGTCCTATGGTCAAATAAGAATATGCATGAGTAAAATAAGTCCTCCCTGAAACCTTGAAATACTAACGCTTGTGATAAATTACCTATGTGTGAAAAGATCATGGCCATACATGTTTAAGATTATTTAGAATCATAATATTTTGCTAGTATTAAGATTATACTAATGAATGTATGATTATGTATGAGATCTTGAGGATAACACAATGATGACACTAGTGCACACTTAAGCATTCATAGTGGTCCAGGATGGATAGAAGTTCAAAGACATAAATGATATCATAAAGGAAGCAAAGATCAAGAGGGAGCACACTCCAATAGTTCCTGCAAGGAAGTAAAGTTTGAGAGGGAGTCCACCCAAAAACTAAACAAAGATGAGTATTTGAATTATCATTTCTTGTATATATGATTACTTAAAGGATGTTGTTAAGTGATGTACATTATGCATATTATAAAAGTTGCATTAATGATCAAGATTCTACTAATATACAAGTAATGGGTAAGTGTCTTATGGTACTGTACAACATTCCATTGCCACTTATCTAGAATGAAACCTCTTTGCTAACATGTTGGGAGTTGTGCACACTCTTAACAATGTTCTGGTAGAGATGGAAGGCATCTAGAAAGTTACGGGATATGGATAAATGTTGTATTGAAGCATTGGCTAAGATAATTGCATGACTGTATGACATATGTCCTTATGTGTAATATTTTGTTCTGAAAAACTATGAGAAGTTTCTAATCATGCAATTGAATTTGACTTGTAGGAAAGATCATGTACAATCACCTACAAAAGAAGGACAATGACATTTGTTCTGAAGAAAAAACGACGAAGTTCAAGAAAAACTACCTATTAAAGATATTGAAGAATCTAAAGTTCCCAGGATCAGGGATGCAGTAGTGGAAGAATGTCATGATCAAGGAGTACCAGTCGATCATGAAGAATGATGTTTGGGATCTGGTCCCAAGACCAGAAGGGAAGTCTATTGTGACTTCCAAGTGGATCTACAAAATTAAGCATGCTGCAGATGGTAGCATAGAGAAATACAAGGCAAGGTTTGTGGCTTGTGGCTTCTCCCAGAAAGAAGGGATAGATTATGAAGAAAATTTTGCACATGTAGCCAGATACACTTCTATCAGAACAATACTTGCTCTGGCTACAGTGATGAAATGGAAGATACACCAAATAGACATCAAGACAACTTTCTTGAATGGTGTAGTCGAAGAGGAAGTGTATGTGGAGCATCCACTCAGTTTTGAGACACATGACAGGGAGTCACATGTGTGCAAATTGAAGAAAGCCTTGTAGGGTTTGAAACAAGCACCCAGGACATGGTACAAAAGGATTGACATCTTCCTGACTAGTTTGGGCTTTACCAAGAGCAAAGCAGATACCAAAATTTACTAAAAGGTTGGTAAACTAGTGTGAATGTGATTGAGAGAGACCTGGTCTACAGTTGGACTGCTTGGGACCCACACATGGAGACATCTTGTCCATCTTGTGGTAGAGCACTGGAAGGGGATGAAAACATCCTCAAGGATTGTCGAGTAGAGAAGGGGGTCCCATATCTTGTGTTGTGCAAGGATATGGGGAATGAGTGGAGGGTTGGAGACAGCTTTGGAGGGTGTTCCTGCACCTTTGAATAGTGTGAGTGTATTTGATTAAAACAATTGGGAATTCACCCCTTGTGGATGATAGCCCAAAATCAAGGGTGGATTTTTTCAAAAAAAGAGAAGGCTTGACAAGTACTTATCACTTGGAGGAACACCCTTCACTTGCAGCTGATTGGAGGACATTTACCATAAAGATAAGTACCAAATGTGCTTTGAATTACAGGGATATAGTTCTCTTATGAATTTATTTAATTTTGTAGCTAAAGAAATGTATGTCTGAATGGATTTGTTTGTCATTTTATGTATGAATTCATGATAAGAATGCATGCTTACTATAGAACTTGTAATTTTGATGAATTATGGATATCAAATTTCTCCCACTACAAATAATTGCAAAGAAAAATGATGAAATTTAGAATAATGATACAAAATTTAGAGATCTATAAGAAAATTTAGGTACCCTATCACCTCAACATCTATAAGATAAGAAAATTTGGGTAACCCATCACCTCAACAATGTTACGAAAATTTGGGTACCCTATCACCTCAACAATGTTACGAAGGTGCTTCTGTATGTTACATATGTCGTTGATGTGTTATGAAGATTTGATAAACATATAGGTTGAATGCTAGCATTGAATTGACATGCCCTTTTTACTATTTGGGATATAATTTATTATTATGTCCCCGAAGGGGATCATATATGGATCGTTGAATCCCTATTAATATGGGATAGAACCTATATTAGCCTATAAATTCTTTGCCTTTTCCTATAGTTTATATAAAGATTGGAATATTATTTTATAAATTTGAATTTTAAAAATGATTTCTTTAAAATTTTATTGGTTGCAGAAGCTGACATCATCCTTGTTTTTTTGGTGCCCAAGAGTGGGGGGCTGGATGACATTAGCTCCTATAGAGGATAGGCATTGTAGGCTACCACTGGTTTTAGAATTCCCTAGTTGTCATTTAATATTGCATAGCTAAATCTTCCCTAGCTTGGAAGGGCGAACGCTCTTGGCATTGCTTAATGCTTTCTGTGTTTATTTCCTATCTCAAAAACTCGAAAAATGGTGGCCTGTCGAGATTTTTCAGATTGGTAAATCTTCAGTTAAGGGCGGGTAAAGACTTTGTGAGTTGTTTCTCTTGACGCATGGTAGTGATTTTGGGCTATCTGGAAGTGGATTTTCGACTAAAATGGTTGAGCCAAATCGAAAAAATAGACACCCGAACTGAAAAAATGGACACCCCGCCTTTGATAGCGAGAGCAGGAAGATATTAGATTTTTATTAAGCCCCCTCTCGTCACTACTAGACTGGAAACTTCCAACCCTAAGGAAAAGAATGTTGTGGACTTGGGAGGTTAACTCGGGGAACCTCATTCCCAAGGTTCAATCCAAGTATCAAAAGAGCAAACCACTCATAGTCCAGGCGTTAGAAGAGAAAACCACTTGTCATAATCTATAAGGTGTTAGAAAGGAAAACTAGGTGTTACAAAGATTTCTAAATTTCATGTAGCAGTCTTCTTTTCTGCACGTCAAGCTGGCTCACCCTTTGCCTTCGCTGAACTCTTCGAGTGATGGGTTAAATCTATAGCCCCTTGTCGCTAAATCTCACCGATATCAATATTTTGTCATGTCTGATGTTGGTAATGTCGAGGCCATCTTGGTCCAAGCTGGCGAATCCACAGGCGATGGGGTCGACCCTGAAGATTGGTGCCTCAACGAGCTCGGATACAAGCAGGAGCTCGGAAGAGAAATGGTGTTCATTTGTTTTCTTTGGAGCTTGAAACTATCTTTTGGGTTTAATAGATATAATGTTATGGATGGTGTTTTGAATGTAAATGAAACGTACTTAGTTTACGTCCAAAATAAACTGGGAATTCTACATTCTCAACTATAATGTATATACAATGTGTTTAATAGATAGAGGAGGTGATTTCTGTTTAATTTTTTGTGCAGACAATGTTCAAGAGTATGGCGATTTCGTTCTCGACTATTACTGTGTTCACAGGGATAACCCAGCTCTATGGGTCATGTCTTCAGTAATATGGGCCTACGCCTCTTGTTTGGGGATGGGTCGTGGTCTCATTTTTCATGGCATTCGTTGCCACTGCCATGTCCGAGATCTGCTCTTCATTTCCTGTGAGTGTTTTTTTTGCAAACATCATTCGTGAGCACGAGTTCAACTCCCACATAGGCCTATTGTATGAGTTTGTAATTTTCCAACCCGTGGTCATTAGTTCAATTTGCATTCGCAGTTTGCTAACAATCTCCATGAGTTCAATTCCCATAGAGTGATATAATAAAACTTTGCAAGGGCTAACCAGAGGTCATCTGTTCAATTCCAATGGACTCCTACTATATGCGTTTGCAATTGGCAAAGAGTTTAATTTATAATCATATTATACGTGTTTGAAAATTTTCGAGCAATGGTCATGAGTTGAATTTCTATAGAATGATATAATAAAGCTTGCAATTGGCTAGCTAAAGGTCATCAGTTCAATTCCCATAGAGTCTTATTATATGCCTTTGGAATTTTACAACAAGTGTCCATGAGCTTAATTTCCACCAAAGGTCATAAGTTCTATATTCCTTGAACATTACTATGTTTCCGAATGAATTGTGTTATGATGCGTTATTACCTAGTTACAATGCATTACACGATAATTATCCACAACAGTTCAAATGTTGTATTCTAATAACAATGTGTTACAATTTTGAAGCTTATCGGGAAACCAGCTTTTGTGTGCCATTTTTTTAATATGTGTACTAATGAATAAGTTATTTAAAATGTTAAATGGATTGAATGCCTTCAGGTCCTGAAGTTTGCATTGTGTTTATTGTTTTGTTACTGTGTTTAATAAATGTTATATTATAGCTAGGAGTTTTAATAGAGTGGTTTTATTTCTATTTCCAGTGGCTTTAGCACCAACCCCTGAACTTTGAAGTCGTAGCATAGCAAGCCTAGCGCAGATGGCTAGTAGGGGCTTCCAAAAGCATCGCAGCTACATGTAGAGGAGTCGTTTGGCTATTCCCACGGCTACAAGCTTCTGCTATGGCATGATTTAAGATGCTCGCCGCTTTTTAAGATGCTCGCCGCCTCTGGGATTAGAGTCTGCTGCACTGTGCTTATAGCCGTGCTCGCATTATTGCCGATAAAAAAAATAAAAATTTCTTGATTAGGAAATCAATCTTCAAAAACTGTCTCTAAATCTCTCTTAACTGAGAAAAATAAATTCTCAATGAGGGACTTCAAATTCAATCATTCAGTCTTTGATTTCTGACATTCCCCATAAGCTTCTTATGCAATTAAATTTAACTGGTGTTGTCTTTGACCCTCCTACCAGGGTTTTCATCATTTCCCATCTATATCTTTTCGTTTTGATGATGATTCCCACGCCATTTAGACTGTGATAGAACCATAGCGCTCCTTCATTCCAGGACACTCTGTTGGATCAATAGAAGCCATGCTAGTCCTGATTGTCTCTTTATTCATATTTGTTGCGCACTAGCTTCCAATCCTTTATAATTACATCAAATCTGTTGGTTTGGATTCCTATAATTTCCTACCTTCATGACTAAAGATTCCACTTTTAACCCACATTTACTAAAATTCATTGAATAATGTCCAACATATTAAGAAAAGAAATGGAATTACTCGATCGTCGCAAATAAGTTATAAACCTAATTTTTGACAAGAAAGCAAAGAGGAAGACTTAAAGCACTATGATAAAATATACAAATGATGGGAGCTTTCAGAAAAATCCATTATATTATTTTGAATAAGGGAATTTATTTAAAAATGCATTAAATCCTGTTTAGGCTCAAAACCTGAAAAATCCAATGTGGTTGTTTTGGATTTTCTTTAGTGGTCCTCTCACCCACTTCAATATCAAGGGGTAGCTTCGCCTTCCTGCTTTTCTCATGTTCATTTTTTCCACTTAGATTTGTGATCTTCATGTTCCCGACTTTCTTGACCATATATAGGTCAAGTTTACAAAGTAGATGTTGTTACAGCCTTACATAAACGAAGATTATATCGACTACAAAGTTGGAGAATCTACCATGATTCCATATCTATTTCATTTTAGGACAGTAAGCAGGATAAGTGCCTGAGAAATGTCCAAATGATAATTCTTGAAGCTCATTCTTTAGATGTAAGGCTAGATGCAAAAATTTAAACTTCAACAGATATTTATTATAATTGCACAATGTCCTTAATGTTTTGCTTGCTACAAATGTTATGTCTTCTGTTGAAACTCCCTAGGATCCCTGCTCATATCATACAGAAGTCATATAAATATTCTTTTGAATCGAGCCGACCTATGAAAATAAAAATGCAATTAGTTGTTTATGGATTTCCTAATATTTGCTTGTAGGGAAGATTAGAGTTTTCCACTATCCTGGTAATTATTAAAGACCCTAGCTAAAAAAATCCATCCTTTAGCCTGTTGTGTTTATAATATAATTTTTATTAAAGAACCTAGCTAAAAAATACATCCTTTAGCATGTTGTGTTTATAATATGATTTTGGAAAATAGCTTGAGAAACCCTACTAAGTTCTCCTATATAAGAATTTATCTTCAACTCTCACTAATATATATTTTCATCTAAAAGTATGAACCATTCTAAGATCTCTATTATTTTCTCCATCTCGATTCTTTTCCATTATAGAATACCATATCACTTGAACAATCTCATAATCTACACTATAAATTTTTATAGAGCTTGTATATATCCCTGCATAGCTTGTATTTATCCCCGCGTCTAGTTATAGGTGTGGGAAGCCATGCTTGTGTTGATGCTTTCCTTATTCATATTTACATCAATCAAATGGCCTAGCTTAACATATCGGTGCCCTCAGTTTAAAAGAGAAAGGATTCTTCAACTATTAGCACATTGAGAAAGGATTCTTCAGCTGTTAGCACAGTTTACAAAATTTTGAGATTTTAGTATGTACAACAACTTTAGTTTCAACCCTAAACAGGGTTGTAGTACAGATTCTGAACATAAGAAAGTTGTTTTGAAAAAAAGGTGAAGATGGAAACTGCAAGTGGGAAGTGTTCATAACATTAAAGGAGTTAATTTGTAATCATTTCACTATTTCTGATCCCTTATGCTCTTTGTTTGTTATTGGATAAGGAATTACCCTGGAAATCAAATATCAAAACATTCAACATAGATCGGTATATATATCCTTCTATCCTGGAAGTAAATGCTGCAGGTTTTGATTTACATGTTTAGTGGGTTGGTAAGTTGAAATGTGTTCTAGTAAAATATGAAAAAGTTAAAACATAATAATTTATAAATATTAAAATTAAGTTAATGAAATTATTTTATTTATTAATTGATTTTAAATATATGTATATTGATTGGTGAGTGTCAATTTTTTGAGTGTTTAGTAAACTTTTTGTTATGAAATGTTTGATTCAAATTTATTTAAATAAGTTTGCATTGATAAGTTCATTATAAATGTTATTTATTGTATGTTATTTATGAGAGTGGAAAAACATCTCTTAAAATTTTCCGCAAATTGTTTTTTGAAAAAGAATAAAATATATTTATGTATTAAGGGAGATGGAAATGAAATTATATACTTTTAAATTTTTAATTAGTTTGTAAACTTTAAGATATAATCAAATTAAAGTATATAATTCTTATGAATATAAAGTTAAAAAAAACATTTTAAATAAGAAAAATGTTTGTGTAATATATGTGAATACTAATAAAATTCATGATGGATTGGAGGATTCTATTAATGGGAATGAGATGGAAGAAGCAACAAATTACATGGCCACACTCGAGAATGACTCGTAGGACACCATTTTCAGATAGGTAGCCACGTCACATGCCATACATCATGCCATAATAGGAGCATAATAACTTCGATTTGGATGAAAATTTGGGATTTTGTTTGCAATTAAGAAGACTACAATATTGATAGAGAGGGGGATGGGTTCATTCTGGTCTAGTTTTCTAGAAATTTTGAAATAATGAATTTTGAAGGCCTATACCTAGTGACTTGATGGGCTCTTTCTGGGGTTGAATTTTTTATGGTGTATTAATTGTCCAGACAAGGAAATAAATTAGGTTCCTTTTGTCCAAATTCCAAAGGGAATGGAGAAGAAGTGCAAAGGAAAGCCAAACTACACTATTTTGGCATGCACTTTTGTGATTTTGGAAACTTCAAGGAGTAAAAGTGATCCAAGATGTCGTAATTAGAAAAAATTATGAACTTGACATTTTACCTAATCATTGAGACACACAAATTTGGTTAGAAAATTGTTTCCCATATTTTTCTCCATTTGTAAGATAGTTATTTTGTTAAAAATAAAAGTCTAGAGGAAGTGCAAAAGTTAAAAAATTGAGAATTCCAGAATTTAATAGAAAATTAATGGAGCATTAGATCATGGATCCAAAGGTGTATAAGTACTTAGAATCATATGTTCTATCACAACTTGATAAAAATAAAAATAAAATATGGTTTTTTCCATATTTTATTGTATAGGTCTCAAAAGTTGGTCCTCGATATTAAGTGAACCTACAAAAATAATGCAAAATTGGGTAAATTTGCAAACTTTGGAGGGTTGTAACTTTCAATTCTGACCTCATAAATGAGAATGGGTACATCCATTGGAAAGAGTATCAGTATGAGAGTACATAATAGAAATAGTGTAAAAAATGAGTATTTTAGATCCTTTCATAAATTGGATAGAAAAGGGGTTTGTTGCTATAATTTGACAAAATTGTCCAATTGGTAGTTTCAAGAATTCTTAAATATATATGAATTTTTTTATTGAATTTTGTAAATAAAGTTTATCTAACAGATTTGATAGTATGAAAACATTGTAGATATATGTTTTCAATATCTCAATACTGAAGAAGCAAAATGGAAGAAGAGGAAAATCCATATAGTCATGAGGAAGAGGTTAGACTTTTGAAAATCATTGTGGCCAATGAAGAAACATAAAATAATAGAACCAATATTGAAATAATAGAGTTGGTGGAAACCGTGAAAAGTTTTAGGATGTAGGTGCATAGTTGTAGGGAAGACAATAAAAGAATGTTGAGGCCTCAAAAGAATAAAAATCAATTGAATACCAAATGATGTATAGTTTGAACCTATTACAAAGGCAAGTGCAGGTTGGATAAGATTCATTCCATCAGAAAGAAGATAGAGAATTTTCCAAAAAGAGGTCACATGAAATATCTAGGCATTCCAAGAGTGCTACCAAGAGTCATAAATATTACTATGCACCACCTCATGCAAATAGGAAGTCCTAAGCGTATGAAGAGTCCATGGGAAGCCTAGAAAGGTCCCCAATCACATATCATAAAAGAAGACAAGACACGTGGAGCATAAAATGTAAGGAGAGATAATGAATTTTAAGCCAAAAACTTTTGATGGTGAAAAAGGGAAAGGAGAACATGTTGAAGCTTGATTAATGTAAATAATGAAATATCTCCAATTACATATTTATTCTTCTCATATGCAGGCTGGATTTTCCATCTACAATTTGTAGGGAAAGGCTTCCATTTGGTGGGGTCAACTTGTCCAAGTAAAGCATATTAGTGAAAAGAGGATCTCAGGGAATCAATTCAAGGGATATTTTTAACAAAATTATTTATCTTATCATTATTATGGAAAGAAGATGGAAAGATTCATTGAATTCAAGTTGTGAAACATGACTATGGAAGAATATGAAAGGATGTTTTTGGAATTGCTTAGGTATGTTGTGTTTTTAAAAGAAAAAAAAGGGTAAAGAAACAACCATTTCTGAGTGGATTTCCTTCATTTTACAGAGATAGGATTTATCTTGAGGAACCCAAGATTCTTAAAGAAGCAATTCATAAATCCAAATGCATGTATCAGAACAAAGGCAAAGTTGAATTTCAAAATTCTTGGAGAGATGAGAATTATCAAACAAAGAAATAATTTAAGCCATATGTCTTTAGAAATTGTTCCAACCCATACCAACAAAGGAATCTGTTTCAACATGGACACAAGATGGCAGAGTTGTGGAAAAAAGGAATAGGGAAACTACTCAAGTATTGAGGATGTGAAGGAGATCGCATATATAAAGATTTACCTAATAGGGGATATATAACGAGGAATGAGAACAACATTCAAGAAGAAAACATTGTTGAAGAGGTAGCTAGAAAAATCCCCCAAATCTATGCAGCCTTGGATAATAGACAGGTAGGACAGGTAGGACATCAGTCCAACATGATTGAGGTTGACAATAAGATTGTCAATAAGCTTGTTTCCATTTTAATTAATTCATGGGAAAGTTGTAGTTATATTTATCTTAATTTGGTTGAAATATTTTAGTAAATAAAATTAAGCATGATAAATAATGGATGGCTCAATTGGAAACATGAGCAAAGAGGAAAATCAATGAGATAGTAAAGGGTTGTATGCTAGATATGAATGGACTCCATACTTTGTAGAATTTCGCTTGGATCATATAATTTCCTTAATGGGTTGGACTTGTTGGGTGTGCAACATGATATTTTGTATTTTCATAACAAGATTTTTACTTGTCATGATGAGGAAGGGTATCAAAATATGGTTGAAGGCATTACACGACATATGTCCATAAGGAAAGTTTTAGCTGTGTATTTTAAAGGTGTTTCAAGAAAGGATGGTATTTGTATGCGTATCATTTGGAGGATCCAGAAAATGCTAAATACCCTAGTTTGAAAATAGTTTCTAGCACTATAGAAATTTGCGGATGTGTTTGAGGAAATCTCGAGGTTGCGACCAAAAAGAGATATAGTTTTTCATGTTTATTTGATTCCTGGAGTGACACCGATTTCAAAAGTGCCATATAGGATGATTACACTTGAATTGAAAGAATTGAAAATGTAGCTAGAAAAACTGTTGAAGAAAGGGTACATACACCCAAGTGTGTCTCCTTGGGGATCAACCATACAATTTGTAAAAAGGAGGGATGGGACATTGAGGTTATGTATTGACTTCAAAAAATTTAACATTTAGTCACTGTGAAGAATAAATTTCATTTTCCTAGAATTAATGACTTGTCATAAGGTAAAAGTGGAGCACATGCATCCAGCAATTTTTCTATAGCCATTTCCAATGCCAAAGTTGAAACAAGATGTGGTGACCATTGATTTAATCACTAATTTTCCTAGCACAATGAAGCAACATGATTACATCATGCTAATGGTGGAAAATTTAACGAAGGCTACTCACATTATTCCAATCAAGTCAACACGTAAGGAAGATAACATATAAGAGATTTATATGAAGAATATCACAATATTGCATGAGATGCCCAATGCCATTATCTCAAACAGAGATCCAAAGTTTAATTCAAACTTTGGAAGGGAACATTCAAAGGATTTAGTACAAATCTAAATTTGATCATGGTATATCACTCACAGATGGATGGGAAGATTGAAAGGGTGAATCAATTTATTGAGGATATGCTGAGAATATATGTGATAGATCAACCATCTCAATGGGAAGATGATTTGTACTTGGTGTAGTTTTCATACAACAACAGATATGATATGCTTCTTTGAATATGAGTATGTATGAAGCCTTGTGTGGTAGAAAGTGCAACACTCCAATTTGTTGGGGCAATCTAGCGAACATGATAGTAATTGGGCTCAAATCTCTTAAGGAGATGGAAGAGAGGATTGTAAAGATCGGGAAGAATTTGAAGATGAAATGGGATATACAAAAGAATTACATAGATAGGGGAAGGGTATTAAGAGAATTCAATGTTGGTGAACACAATGTGTATTTGACAGTCAAAACAGATAAGAATTGAATGCAACTTAGAATTTGTGCTAAGCTAGAGCCTAGATATTACAAGTCATTTGAAATATTAGTTAGGATAGGGCTTGTTTCATATGAGCTTGAATTTCCTTCTTGCATAAATGTACATAATGTATTTCATGTGACATTATTGAAAAAATATATATCTAATCCTAACCACATTATTGATTGGGTTGTGATTCAAGTGGAACTCGAAGGAGATATTCTAGTGCAACCAGTATGTATATTTGAAAGGAAGGTCATGTTTCATAGGAATAGTAAAATATGATAGGTAAAGGTCTAATGTATTCACTACAAACCTGAAGAAGGAACATGTGAAATAGAGGATGTGATGCGGGAGGCATACCCACAATTATTTTGAAAATTTTAGTTGTAAACTTTTGTACATGTACATAGTACTAATATGTAACGAGGATGGTGCATAAATTAAGGGGGGTGGGGAATGTAGCACCTCATTTTTTAACCCAAGATGTGAATATGGATTTAATGCACAAAGGCTAGATTCCAGACTTATATGGTTAAGGAGACCATGGATATTGCAAATGTTGTACATATTTTTTGATATAAAATATTTGACAACTAAAGTTAAGAAGGATGAAGAGCAGATGGGGGTTATGATTCTAAAGTGGGGGAAGTGAGAGGGGATAATGGGTGATGACTCTAGTTGAATTTAACTAATGCCTTAGCCTTCATTAACCCTTTTAACCCAAAGTTCCCTAACCATAGTTTGAGTGTCACTTTAATCACGCATGTGATTAATTATATCTTAATATAGGATTAAGAGGGGAAAAGTGGTCACTTTTGTGGAAGCCACTTGTCAAGATCAAATCATGCATCTATCCTATTAGAAACTCATTTAGTAATTATTCATTCATTTTGGGGGATCCTATCTATTAGTATTTTATCTCTAACTATTACTAAGAGTAAAACTTGTGTTTCATACCTTCTAACACAAGGTACCCTAGAAAAACTTGTGCTAATGCACTTGGTGCCCATGTCAAATAGACATGTCATGCAACTAGACTGCTTAGGACCTTGACACAGAGACTCCCTAGCTGGCCCCTGATGGAGCACTAGCCCTTGTGTTGTGCACGGTGTTGGGGAATGAGTGCAAGTGTGGAGACAACTGCAGAGGGGGTTTCTGCACTAGAGGGTTGTGTGAGAATGCTTGATTAAAGAATTGAGAGTTTACTCCTTATGGATTGATAGCTCCAACTTGAAGGTGGCCTCTATCAAGGAAAGAGTAAGAAAGAGTAAGCCTGAGAGAGTGCATACAAATGGGAGGAACATATTTCACTTGTAGCTGGTTGGAAGAGATTTATAAAGATAAGTGCCAAATGTGTTTGAATTCCGTGGATGATAATTATGTTATGTGTTTGTTTAAATTATTGTTTATGGAAATGTCTATATGCATGAATTGAGTGAGCATCGAATCTATACATTCATGGTAGAAAATCTTCAATAATTTAGAATAGGTAAATTTAGTTATTGAATTTTTATATTTACTTTTACTTCCACTATTGAAACTAATCCTCTAACAAGTCCATGAAATGGAAATTAAGAATTAGTAATCAAAAACATAATTTATATATTGATTTGGGTAATGTGTGCTCTCAGAGTGGAAAAGAGGATGTATGTGAGAACTTTCCTTCTTTCTCATGAAATGAGGTTGACCCAATTTGCATTTACCTCTTTAACAAATTTATGCTTTGCAAGAGTTAAGTGTCCAACTAACTTCCATTATCATCTCTACCGCTTTGCACCTCAATGTTCAAAATCTTCATTGTTTTCACTAGATCTAATGGTTCAATGCTTCTTCTCTACTCATTAGATTTCATTTCTTCTATTACCCACACTTATATTTAAACCTCCAACCTCTTCTTCATGATTGTATTGAATTTCTCCTTCCATTTTCTTATTTAGTGTTGAAGTCAAAACTCTGATCTACGGTTATATATAATGCAATACTATATCTACAATGTGTTCATACAATTAAATTTGTTGCTTGATTCTCTGCCAAGCCCATTCCAGATGGGTTGTTTATTGGATGGTAGGGATTAGATTCATGCTCCTTCTAGTCGTCAAAGTAAGGAGAGTCTTCGCCATGGGCTTTAGACGATGACAACGATGAAAGGCTGCCTATTCTTGTAGGCAACCAAGTAGCTTCTCGTTACCGTTGTGCCGTTGAATTGTCTATCAATATCTTCATCTCGAAATGGTCAAAGTAAGGAGAGTCTTCGCCATGGGCTTTAGACGTTGACAACGATGAAAGGCTGCCTATTCTTGCAGGCAACCATATTGCGATTTGAATAATGTGGATTTTGAATTTGAAGAGCTTTGGCACTTTACCACACAATTTGTCGCGTGGAGGTTTCCTAATTATTTGCATGTACTGGAAAAAGAAACGGAAGAATAAGGTTTCATAATTATTCGCATGTGCTAAACCGCATTGATACTGTTTTCGGGTCAGAATTTCTAGATCTTCCAGAACCTTCGGCCAGACTTTCTATATCTTTTTATGCAGTCGACGCCATGAATTTCGCTTCTTGGGGGAGTGGAGAACTATAAAGCGAAACGCTCCATATGAACAATATTGCACATCGAATGCTCGAACTGCTTGGTGCGAATCCTTCATTGAAAGGCAACACAACAGATTCATTCTCTGCTCAATACTTTCTTACAAATTCCGTGTCAGAGAGCATTGAAGCAATCAGATGTTGTGTCTGTGAAGAAACCAAGGAAAAACTGCACATTCTACAAGCAGCCGTAACGACTGTATCGTTGTAAGAGTAAACGACTGCGACTCGGATGCTCGGGAGTCCTAGGTCTTTCAACAGTCTGTAAACAATATGAACACGCTCGCTCTCAGAAATTTTATCGGTGGCCAAAATCTGTGCAAAGCTTTGGAATTTTGGAGACGAAAAGACTGGTGCTGAATAGATCTCGTCGCAGACGACATGAAAGTTCTTCCCGAGCACAAAAGCAAGCAACCTTCTCAAAGTGGTAGCCTCCATAGTGGTTCCTAATGGGTTTGAAGGATTTGTTATCAAAAGGCCCTTCACTTGTATATTTCGAGCCCTGGCCTCCTGATAGGCTGCTTCAAGGGCAGGTATCGTTATCTGAAAATCGTTACAACTGCTCCAGTGAACGCGCATGATCTCCACTCCTGTACGTTATTTTACTTCTGCCGTGAACAGGTATGAGCTCTACTCCTGTCTTCCATTTTAGATCTCTGTTAGGACTGCACTAACAAAAGATTCAAACAGCTGCATCTTCTGTTGAGAAATAGAAGTTAAGTATGTTGTAAGAAGATTAAAATAATCCAGTCGATACCATCATACATTTGAAAAATAGCGATTTCTTTATCCATGCTATCATAAAAATAGCCAGTTAATGGTTGACACAGGCAATTGCGATGTTTATGGAGGAAGAAAAGCGTAATTTGGAAGAGAGAATTGTTCTCACTGCACGTGCAGCTCACGAGGTGTTATTGATGCAGTTTTGACAGAAATCTAAAATGGAGTATAGAAGTGGAGCTCATACCTATCCAGTGTAGCAGCTGTAACGATTTTCAGATAACGATACCTGCCCTTGAAGCAGCCTATCATCAGGCCAGGGCTCGGAATATACAAGTGAAGGGCCTTTTGATAACAAATCCTTCAAACCCATTAGGAACCACTATGGAGGCTACCACTCTGAGAAGGTTGCTTGCTTCTGTGCCCGGGAAGAACTTTCATCTTGTCTGCGACGAGATCTATTGAGGACCAGTCTTTTCGTTTCCAAAGTTCCCAAGCTTTGCAGAAATTTTGGCAACCGATAAAATTTCTCAGATCGAGCGTGTTCATATCGTTTACAGTGTGACGAAAGACCTAGGAGTCCCGGGTAGCCGAGTCGGAGTCATTTCCTCTTACAACGATAGAGTCGTTACGGCTGCTCGTAGAATGTCCAGCTTTTCCTTGGTTTCTTCACAGACACAACATCTGATTACTTCGATGCTCTCTGAAACGGAATTTGTAAGAAAACATTGAGCAGAGAATGAATCTGTTGTGCTGCCTTTCAATAAAGGATTCGCACCAAGCAGTTCGAGCATTCGACCTACCTTCATAGCATAAACCAATGATTTGGAGATCATGTAGAAATAAAGTTCAACTGATTTAATAGAGAAATTTGTTTATTAATCACGCCTCTTGAATTCATGTGAATTCGTTAAATAATCTTTCATGCTTATATTGCTGTTAATCATGTTGAAGTATAAGAAATATTTCCTTATTATAGTATGCCCCCTATGTCTCCTATGTTGGTGTGGTAGAAAGTTTTAGAACTTATGCATTTTTTGATGATATAGGGAGTGGCATTCTTGTCACTATTAGATAGATCTTTAGCTGATGATGATGCTATTTACTATGACAATAATTAAACTGTGTATGGTATATATGTTCTTTTGATTTATTTTGAATATCAAGAAACATTATATTTTTTTGCTTGAAAATAAATCGTCCAATTTTTAAATTTCTACACACAGTAAAGAGAATTAGCTTGCCCGTCAAACTTCTGGGTCAAAATTACCAGATTGAAAGTACAACATGAGATACGTATGTTAAGTATGATTTATATTTCAGAGATGGAACTGAAACAGCTGAATGTGAATAGCATCGAACAGATATGTATGATGTTGTACTTTTTTTGGATGTACTCCACTTGCCAAATCTGTGAAAAAAGTAGTTCACTTTCGAAATATTTTATGCATCATGCCTAATCTTTTAGCATGGCTGTACTTTTTTTTTTAATGTTTTTATTATAATTTTTGTTGGTATTATTAATTATCGTATTATTAATTTTATAAATATTGTTATTATTAATGTTTTTTAGTAAATAAATAAATAAATTTTATTATTATTAAGTTTTATTTAATTAATGTGATAATGATACAAAATAATATTTTAAAATTAGTTTAAGAATTAAGAAAACATTATTTATTAACAGAAATTTATATATACATATTATTCTAATAATTATAAATTCTAAATATAGTAATCTTGTAATCATACATAATTTTTTTATATATAATAATATTTATAAAAATTTCATAATCACCACCCTTATATATTTAGAACTTATTTCTAATGAGTAGTTATATATTAATATTGCTTTCTAATTAGTATATGTTATATTATTGAGAAATGTGAACATTGTAATTATAATTTTTATATAAAAATGGAAAGCATTAGTTTACAAACTATAAAGGTTAATCATTTTAGTTTCGAAAGAAAGAGGTGTATAGATTTCAAGAGAAAGAAAACAATCACGTGTCTATATATATAAAATTTAAACTTTAAAATTAATTAAAAAAATATTATTTTTTATTTTAATATTTATTAAATATATAATTAAATTATATAATGTTTTTTTATTTCATTTTAAAAATTATTATTTTTTATTTTAATAATTAATAAATATTTAATAAAACTATTAAAAACTACGTAACGATGTAATACCAAATACATTAGGTCTATTGTATTGTAATTATCAAATTTATAATATTAAAAAGTCAAGTGAGAATTCAAATATCATATTCACACATATAAATGAAACATATTAAGAAATTCCACTTTTCACAACAAAATTGCAGGTTTCATAATTTAGGCCATGAGCGTAGAGATAGGTTTAGAATAAGCGAGTATAAGATTTTTGAATCTTTGTCATAGCCTCACAGTTTGAGCAAAAGCGAACTGAATAAATTTTTATACTTTTATAAATCTAAGCATTTTGGATATAAATTAATACCCGTTTCTTTGGAAAAATGTTAAAAATTATAGTGGAATTGGTCGAAATAAAATGAAATATTAGAAATATGTTAATAATATAAAAATCTGTAAAGCTCAGAAATCTAGAATTTGTACATATAAATTATTCAATGTAAAAATTGTGGAATCCAAAATTTGCACACATGAATTTTTCAATATATCAAAATTCCTTTAAAATTAAAATAGTTACTTTTCATAGGCAAATTCGGTCAAAGTTGTTTGCGCCTGAAAATTTTATTTACTATTTGACTTATTATTTGTTTTTGGATTTTGCCTCAAGCTTTCTAGTGTGACTCATGACATGCAACTTCATCTTGCAACTTAGTATTAAGCAATTCTGTTGCCCCAGTGGTGAAATTTTCATCGATAAATAATTATTAACAAATAATCCATCTAACCAGGATTGACTGTATCAATTCAGGAATTGAGTATCAGATAGAAATTATAATTGCTATATAATAATTAATAAAGAATCCAACTAACCAGAGCGATTTAATGGAATCAGGTTCACACAGACTTGTATTTTAAATAAAAATATCATTGCTAACTAAGAATCCATCTAACTAGAATGATTGAATCGATCAGCTCATGAATTGGAATAAGTATAAATTTGAAATATCGTTGTCCTGAACATATCTCCTATTCCACTACGTCTTTGAGTCTTAAAATTTGGCGCAAGTCATGTCATTGGTCCCTTTTGCTTAACAATAACACATGCCACAAGATGTTCACATAGTCTAGATGTAAACAGGATGCCAGAAGCTGGCTTCTATTACTTTAATCAAATTACAATAGTTACAATGCGAAATGTAAAGAAAACTAAACTAGTCGACCTCATCCTGATAAAATATACAAAAGTAAAATGGTGTGTTTCCTCTATGTGTGACCCTCTCCTTCTCTCATTAGATTCTGTTGAATGATAGAACGAATGAGCGATGAGTGATGAGTGATCCCCTCCTTTGTGCCTCTGCACTGATCTTCTACTCGGCTCTCCTGCTGCTGCTCCCGAGATCACTTTGATCCCCGAGACACTCTTCCTCTGTCCGTTGAATCCTCCAGATCCTGCAGACTTGCAGTTGTTAGCGCTCCCTGTTCGTGTTGCACAACCTCTTCCTGTGGTGACATCTGTCCTGATCCCAACCACCTTCATAACTTCCCATAACTTTCTTAGCAACCTCGAACGGCTAGTAAGTACTCTGCTTTGACTTCTGCCAAACTCGGACTCCGTGACAGTCGTCGCCCCCATGTCTCGACCATATTGCACTTCGTCACCCTTTCGACCTTACTTGTCGGCTTCACTTAACTCAAACGGCTGCCAGTCCAATCCGCCCCTTCCTCCATGCTTGACTTCCGCCGCAAACCTGTTCGTGTCGCTGTTGGACAACCTATCGACACCCGACCTCTTTCGCTGCAAACATGTCGTCTATCGACATCTTAAATTGTCAACCTTCGACCTTCTCCTTTTGTCGACCGCACCTCGACAGCTTCTGCTCGACTACTTGGTTTTCGACAGCCAGTCTTCCTTCGCACCAGTGGTCGACGGCGAACCCCCTTGTCGACTTCTCCTGTTGATCATCTTCGATTGTTTTGCCTAGGCCTCGATGCTCCTGCATCGAAATTAAATCTCATCTATTTGATCAATGGACGCAATGAAGAATATTAGGGTCCATTAATATGGCCATTCATAATAAATAAAAAATAAAAATCAGTAATCACCACCTCACATCATTCCAAAATTGAAATAAGATATGTCAAGGATGTGGTGGTTGTTGGTGGGGATAGATGGATTTCATTCCATCCACCCAGGTTCAATTCCATTGAGACATCTTTTGAAGTATACTAGCACAACCACTTAATTTGTGGCTGATAAACATTTACAAATTACATAATTAAATAAAATACACTTCTGTTGAATTTACATTTAGTATTCAGTGCCTTAGCGTTCACTTTTATTGAAACAGTCCTAACGAATCCAAACCTTTTACACACATTGATGCTAACAAATCAAATCACTCGCTATCTTACTATTTTGTATTGTGAAGGCGTGCCAATTTCTCACAGCTATAATTCAAATGAAGTTTTTAAGCTCGTCACGGCGTGCCAGCCAAGCCAAGTGGTATACAGCGAAGATTCAAATGAATTTTTTTCATTTACGGGACCATTGCTAAGCAAGCAGAAAAGTTGCAAAATTTCTAGGGTTCATTTCCACAATGCAACCATGACCCGTTTCTAGGGGTCATTTCCACCTCGGGAAAGGAAAGCAAAGTGAAACTAATACAACCATTTAAACTCGTAAACGCCGATAAACTATAACTTAAGTGGCTGTAAGTCCTACCATGAAAATAAAGTATTCCAACCCTATTTCCTCTCAAATTGAATATATGATTTCTAAGTCCTAACCCTATTCTTTGTCAAATTGAATATATATCTTAGAAAGACATATTATTAATTATCAAATTATATAAAAAAATGGTATAACTTTATTTTTGATTTTATCATAATTTAAATATAATCCTTAAAAATTTAATATCATAAATACACAAACCTATGCATTTTAAATTACATTTATTATTCTTACTATTAAACAACAAGTTAGAATCCAAACTCACGTCCATCAATGTGTTTAAAAAACTCACACGGTCAACAGACTTTACAATGTTACCAGACGTTTTTGATGAATCCATGTATTTTCTCATTAATTTCCATTCAACACAATGTGTTTGTCGTGAAGTCACTATACCCAAATTTAATTTTGATGAATCCTTGTATTTTCTCATTAATTTCCATTCAACACAATGTGTTTGTCGTGAAGTCACTATACCCAAATTCAATTTTGATGAATCCTTGTATTTTCTCATTAATTTCCATTCAACACAATGTGTTTGTCGTGAAGTCACTATACCCAAATTCAAACAAGAAGTAATGAATGTGTAGATCTTATTACTTTGCTAGGTATACAAGAAGTCACACGAAGAGCATCATCTTGACTCGTTGGGTAAGTTCTCCCCGGAATCAAATCCATCTAAAATCTGTAATTACAGTGCAAGTGCAAGCATGAAATAAGAGAAATTTACCCAATTCTCACTTTCTTCTAAGTTTTCTTTGTACCCTTCTCAAGTGTGTTATCAATGTGCCTCCTAAACTCCTTTAAAAAGACTCCTAAAACCTAAATTTATGGAAAGCCTCTTAACCGAGCTTTTATGGAAAACCTCGACAAGTCATGATAAATGCACATTAGATGGACACCCAACTACAAGATGGAGGAGTTTATTAAGAGTTTGGAGGAGTTTATTAGGAGTTCAGAGGATTTTATTAGGAGTTAGATAGTTACACAAATTGCACATTAACTCGACAAATGGAGTTGGACTGTCACATGGAGTGCACATTACCATGTCACTAAGTGCAATGATCACATGACTTCAAAGGAGTTTATTAGGAGTTTGACTATCACACGAACTGCACATTAGCTCAACTCTCAGCTACGAATAGAATTAATTTGGACAATACACTTGTCTCATTCTCATCCATACATGAAAAAGCATAGATGGTAGTCCACCCAAAAATTCTAAGATAGAAACACCTATTGACCCCAGTTTGGTAATAGTTTTAAGAGTCGTAGTCTTGGAAATATTATAAGAGAACCCATGTGCATTTGTACTTCATGTGTTGTTTTAAGGTTTTATCATGGACACGTGCCTAGACTTGTTTCTGGTAAGAATAGTATAGTTCCTTTGTACTCATGCAGGTTATCTTGAGATCATAATCTATGGAATCCCTTCCCTAGAAATGCATGACAAAAGCCGAGTCATTTTTTTTAAGTGAGATGTATGTGATGAAGGTATTTAATGTTAATGTTGGTTGTTGCAAACTTATTTTCCATTCTCCTTTAGTGGTAGGTGCATTTAGTGTGTTATCTATTTCGAGATGCATGGTTAGAAGGGCGCATATGTTGCATGAAAATATATGAGTTTTTTGGTACGCAACACTTGTGTGATTGCCTAGTTGAGTCGTTGCTTGAAGACGTGTGATGGGTATGAATGGTTGTGTAACCATATGGAGGAGGAGCGCTAGACATGAGGTATGGAGCTATCCCTTAAGGGCGTTGTAGCCACTCTGCATACATTAAAAGAGTAGTGTTTGGAATGAGGATCATCTTGGTTGGAGCATGCTTCATTTTATGCTTGATATGATTTTCATGTTGACACATGAATAATGCAATTAGAGGAGTGCTCCACGTGGGTATTTGCATTGATGATTTAGCATACATTGCGTACCCTCTCTTTTAGTCTATAAAAGAGAAGGAGAGTGCTTAGCTTACATATATTTGTAAATGTATTTTTAGTTATTTTGACAATGAGACATATAGTGGATTAGTTAATGTGATGCTAGAAATTTGTGGATATCTATGATTAGGTTTCATTAACATAATGAGATGCTTTGCTTGGGTAATGGAATGCTAGGTTTTATTAGTGATTAGCTTGTGGTGTCACACCTAAGGTCGGGATGTATCTATGAAGCCTTGCTTGGGATGACCTAATTTTTTGTAGCCTAATATTCTTACAAGTGAATGGAAAGTATTGAGTCTGTTGTCCAAATCTATGTTGTAGTTTTGATCTTTTAGATTTGATTTTTGGGTGTTTTGTCGCAACACATTGTTTTTCACCCCAAGATGTGAACATGTATGTAATGAAACAAAGGTTATATGCCATAATTATATGGTCCAAGAGACTAGGAATATTGTAAATTTTGTACATACTTTTTAATATCAAAATGCCTAACTACTGCAAATGAAGAAGGGTGAAGAAGAGATGAGGGACTATGATTCCACAAGTGAGGGAAGTGAGAGGATCAAAATGGTGATGACATTATGACTTTAACTTATGGTGTAGCCTTCATTTACCCTTTTAATGCAAAGTTCCTTCACAATAGTTTAAGTATTACTTTAATTAAACATGTAATTAATTATCTTAATACGAGATTAAGAGAGGAAAAGTGGCCACTTTGGGGGAAGCCACTTGTTAAGACAAAATCATGCATATTTATTGTTAGGAACCACTTACTCCATCATTCATGGATAATTCAATTAATTTGGGGATTCTCCTCATCATGAGATCTAAGTGTTCACTGTTACAAAGAGAAAAAGTGGAGTTTTATACTTTCTCACATGAAGTAGCTTGGTAAACTAGTGTGAATGTGATTGAGAGAGACCTGGTCTATAGTTGGACTGCTTGGGACCCACACATGGAGACATCTTGTCCATCTTGTGGTAGAGCACTGGAAGGGGATGGAAACTTCCTCAAAGATTGTCGAGTAGAGAAGGGGGTCCCATATCTTGTGCTGTGCAAGATGATGGGGAATGAGTGGAGGGTTGGAGACAGCTTTGGAGGGTGTTCCTGCACCTTTGAGTAGTGTGAGTGTATTTGATTAAAACAATTGGGAATTCACCCCTTGTGGATGATAGCCCAAAATCAAGGGTGGATTTTTTCAAAGAAATAGAAGGCTTGACAAAGTGCTTATCAGTTGGAGGAACACCCTTCACTTGTAGCTGATTGGAGGACATTTACCATAAAGATAAGTACCAAATGTGCTTTGAATTACAAGGATATAGTTCTCTTATGAATTTATTTAATTTGTTGGTTAAAGAAATATATGTCTGAATGGATTTGTTTGTCATTTTATGTATGAATTCATGATAAGAATGCATGCTTACTATAGAACTTGTAATTTTGATAAATTATGGATATCAAATTTCTTCCACCCAAATAAGCAAAATGATGAAATTTAGAATAATGATTCAAAATTTAGAGATCTATTTGGGTACCCATCACCTCAACATCTATAAGATAAGAACATTTGGGTAACCCATCACCTCAACAATGTTACGAAAATTTGGATACCCTATCAGCTCAACAATGTTACGAAGGTGCTTTTGTATGTTACATATGTCGTTGATGTGTTATGAAGATTTAATAAACATATAGGTTGAACGCTAGCATTGACTTGGCATGCCCTTTTTACTATTTGGGATCTAATTTATTATTGATTTTAGTTGTTATATAATGTACTTTTCAAGTTTTATTTTTAAGTTACATATTTCCTTATGAACTATTGAAATGATCTAATATTTAGATACATGCGATGTGTACACCTTGGAGATTTCCCAAACCAACTATTGTTTCATATTTAAAGTCTTCATTGGTATTTTTGGTGAAATTGGATTTAAAACTTGGGTTTAAACTTCTAAGAGGAAAATCATGAGTGGTGTTCACAAATGCAAGATGAAGATGAATTTTCATGGTGAACAAGAGACCTTTATCATTTGGCGGGAACTTGAGTTATAGCATACATCTTTGTGTTTGTCCAAAGGATTCCTATGATATGTCATGATTTCTCTTAAATCTATGAGATTGAGAAGTGTATGGCTTAAAGGAACGTGAGAAGAAGAAGCGTTATATATGTGTTATGAGATTGAGATTGATAATATGTCAAATTCATATATTTGTATGTGGACTATGCAAATTTGGTGTTTATACCTTGTTGTGAGATCATCAGTAACATAATTTATAATTTTCTTATGTAACATAATTTATAATTTTCTTATGGAAGTTTGTTGAGGATTATGGTTACTTGATTCATGCATGAGTTATGTCATGGTGAAGCGGAGGACAAAATCTTGGAAAAAGTTGCGTCAATTATGCCTTTAAGGATTTAATTTCAATGAGCTCTAAGATAGGTTAGATACATATGTAAATAGTATATTGTTGTAAGACTAATAAATTTGAATACCCTTAATTTGTTTGGTCATGTGTAAGGAGTTGTTAACAATTAGAGTCAACTATGTGTTCATTGAAGGCTTTAGAAGTTGTGCATCATTTGCCTTTAGGATTTCAGTGATAAAATTAATGGGATTAAGATGTAATAATCCTTGATTTTTGGATAAACTAAGAGGGGAAAAGTTTGTTCCCAAGTCAAGTTTAAAGGGGGTGTTGTTACAAGTTAAATTTGACTTTGTCCAACATTATCACACATGGTTTACAACAACATTCAATCTTATCACGTTGCTTTTTGTGTAATGAATCCTATATAAATGTTCAATGTATCCCAAATGCAAATAGCCTTAGGAGGCTAGTGTTCACTATTTTGGACATGGTATTGACTATATTTGAAAATGGTAATGAACATATCTTTCTATGGTTTTCCTAGGTGTTACTTTTCATGTTAGATATGGTCTTTGACTTATATGAATATGCTTGTGTTTATCTCAATCCTACATCTATAAATTTAAATGATTGGCATCAAAAATCGATAGAGAGAGTTGAGAGAGAAATATTTTAGTAGATGTGATTCCTAATAAAGATCAAGTTATTTGATCAAATCCATGACTAATATAAGCACTAGGACTTGTGATCATTTGTTGGCTATGAGGACCAGGGTACTCCAGTCATTGGACTAGTTTATGCTTGAAAATTTATATCCACTTCATGGATAATTTGTCTACATGTGAGAGGGAGATAAGAATAATGGAATCAACATATGCCTTCTAGTAGAAGATATTTTCCCTTACCCTCTTTATACCATAAATAATAACCTTTCCCTTACCCTATTTATACCATACATCCTAGGAGCGTTACCACTATATAAGCTAGGTGCTACAAACACAAATAAGTAAATAATACAATTAAATAATCATTAAATATAGTAATTAAGTAATTAACTCAAGAGGACACGACTCCTCTAATAGGTACCCCCAATCATATAAATAGGGGACCACAAATGTAATATTGACGTCATATATCTATAATATTATCATTTTATCTCAAATATGGAAGACAAATTCGTTTCATAACTATCCAACCAGATACAGTTGTAGCATTTGGTATCAGAGATGATTCGCTCCTCCGCCACTGAGCTCAGATTCGGCTCATCCACTTACCTTCACCCATCACTCACGCTTCATTCTTCATTTCTCTCACACATCCTCCCGTTTTGCTGCACGCTCCTGCTCCCACCTCCCATCTCGCGCCTCCATCTCCCTTTCAACTCTTGCGCACCCCCCTCCTCGGTTGTTCACACCTCCTTCCCTTTCACCACCCTTCGTCCCTTCCAATTCTCCCTTTACATCCTGCGATCCCTACTCATGTCCCTCCTCCCATACCACCTCCTGGACACCCTTCAACCCACGCCCCACCTGCTTTCACCTGCTCCACCATCCTTGTCCTCCATCCTCCGCACCCCTCCATGCCACCACTGCTGCACTTCGCCTTCTCCCCTCAATGACTTGCTCGCCCAACTCTGCAGCTCCCTCACGCGCCAGACCTCCCTCCTCACTCTCCCGCCTCCCTACTGCGTCGCCTCTACTCCACCCAAGTGCCTCCTCCCTCGCTCGCCGACTTCCATCTGCGAACCCCCTCCCCCACAACCCTGTCCTCCTCCTCGCTGCCGCTACCCCCCACGCCACTTGCTCCATACACCTGCGTTATACCCCAACCCCACGCCCTCACAGCCTACCCACACGCAGTCCATCCTCCTTCGTCCTACATCGTCCCTCCCCTTCACGCCACCTTCCAGTACTCTCCCTCACGCCCTATGCGTCCCCTTGCATCCTTCCCTCCACGCAAAACCCTAACCTGCAAAAAGACAAACAAAAAGTATAATATTATAATATTACATTATAATATTTCAATATTATTAATAATAATTATTATTATTTTTAATATTGTTAAAAATAATAATATTATAAATATATAAATATATATATATATATATATATATATATATATATATAATAATAATTAATTAATTAATATATTATTATTCAAAAGTTCACCTTAAAGGCCAAAATCGCCCTCTACAAACATCCATGCACCCATGGCATCTTATAGTGAGAGTGACGAGTTCATAAATATCCTTGAGAAAATCCTTAAGGATATAGATGAAATAAAGAAATCTATGGACGAAACGTTTAAAGAAAATGAATATGGATGTGAAAATCAGGTAGAAGAAACCATCCAAGCTAATGTAAAAGATGAAGATACAGTAGACTATTATGTCATCTCCCATGAGAGTAATAGTAACAATCAAGACATTGTGCAAGACAAAGATATAACATACCTTAGTAATGAAGAAAATGACAACAAAATATTTGACAAGAAGAAAGATGATCCTCACCAAGACTGTGATAAGAGACAAGCCGATGTTCTTATGAGCATTATAAGCACAAAGAGCCCGTTCAAGGGAACAGACAGAATGTGTGTTGGGAATAACAACACGACAATAGTTAAGATTGTAATGCATGTTCAACATGTTCAATTGACGACAAACATAGTTAAAAGAAGCAATCACACAAGTGAAAAAGTGCAAACAAAACTTCACCAAGTTCATACTTAATGCAAATACCAAGACAAAATAATCAAAAGGAGGCAATGGTCGTAATCAAAATCACATCTCTCAAGTCATCAGTGCGACATAGAGCCAAAATAAAAGACGTCATGAGAAAACTCAGCTTTGAGGACAAAGCTTTCCTAAGGGGAAGGCAATGCTGTGAATATTTAATTAATATTATTAATTATAACTTAATAGATTATTAGGTTATTAGTGAAAGGTCGTAACCCTTCGTTATGATTGCTCAAGCCTTATAAAAGGCCATCTTATTGTAATTTTATAATCATCATCTAATATATTATTCATATTTATCATTCAATATGAGAGTCGGATTCGATTATTAACATCCAACCGGATACAGTTGCTGCATTTGGTATCAGAGCTCCATTCCTGTCATCTCCCTCAGCCTGCCGCTCCCTTCCCACCATCGCTGCTACCCCCACGGCCTCTCCGCTTACTTCCTCCTCTCCCTTCCACTCACCACCACTGCTGCGCTCTCCTTCCTCTAGTCTTCTCCCCCGTCATCTCCACTGTCGTCCCATCTCCCTCAGCCGTCACCATCCGCAACACCCTTCCGTCCTCTACTCCCGGACAACCACCGCCTATGCCTCCCCTCCTCCGCTGGCACTGTCTTCCCAGCTCCCACTCCAGCCTCCGTCCGCCACCACCTCGACCCCCCTTCTGCCACTTCCATTCCTGCTCCACATGAGCCCTACAAAATTTAAAAAAAAATTATAATATAATAATAAAATTTTATTATTAATAATAATAAATTTTATTATTACTGTTTTAAAAACTTTATAATAGAAATAAGAATATAATATAACAATATTATTTTAAATAATAATAATTATTATATTTCTTTTCAATTTTTTACATGAATCATGAAGTCATCCAATGAAGAATTGATAACGCTTCTTGAGCATTTCAAGAGGGGGAAAGATGAAATGGTCACTCCAAATCCACCCACATTCGATGATGACAATGAAAGTTATGAGGAGAATAGATGGAAAGCCATCATCTCCCGTAGAATTAGAACAAAAAGAGATGGCCTTAATGAGAGTCAAGCTAGTGTTTATGATAAGTATCCAAAAGATTGGGTCGCTCTTTGTGATGACAATGATAGTTTTGAGGAGAAAATATTTAAAGCCTATGTCTCTCACGGAATTGGAACATGTAGAGATGACCTCGATGAGAGTCCAAATAGTGTTTTTGATACGTATCCAAGAGAAAACATATGCACAGAAGATAAGGAAGATAAAATAAAGAAAACCATGATAAAGATTGAAGAAAAAGACAACAACAATAAGGAGCAAGAAAAAACACTTGCACATCATTCCCAATCAGCTTTGACAAATCAATCTATTGATCTGATTGATGAAGTTGGAAGCCATGGAAATAGTCAACATCCGCTTAAACAGGTTGGAAGGATTAATGATGGGTCTACAAACACAAGTGTAGATCATAATGCAGAATTTTTGTCTTTGCCAACTGTCGCTTCCATTTCCAATGATGACGAATATGATAATGGACCTAGTGTTGCTAAACAAAATGACATGGTAGATATTACATCCACATGTCTAGGAAGTCTTATTTATCAAGTTACTACAGATGAACAACATTTATGTTGCTCTTGAATTGAATCTTTGGACGTAGTCATGTGGGAATCAAGATGAAGGCTCTTAAAATTACTTTCGATGAAGAAACCATGGAAGCTATAATTAAGAGAAAAGTAGTACAATACCTAGATATTTTTTGTCAAGTTGATGTCGGTTTAGATGTGCATCATATCTATGAGAATTGCCACACATCCTTGAAATTGTTAGAATTAAATTGCACAATCACTAAGGTGGTAAGATGGATTAAGACATATACAATAATACGGCTTGATGAAAGTGAGAAGGATCACATTGATGTCTTCAAAATCCAAACACTCAAGAATGACCATCACCTTGAATTCCAAGATCAAAGGGCATCCCTTAAAAATGCCTCCATTATTATGACATCCAATGTTGGACTCTCCACCAGTACAAAAGGCAGAAGTAATATAATTGAATTCTCTTTTGGAAAGGAAGAGCATGAACATAGCCCTTTATCCTTAAAAGCAATTGTCATGAAAGAATTGATACAACAAAAATGTGTTGGTAATGAAGATCCGCAATTTCTCATAAATGGAATCCAAAAGATGATATGGAAAACAAATAATTACAAGCTGTATTGTTTCAAAAGCTCACCACTCAAGCAGAAAGGATTACAACACAAAGGTCTGGGATCACATCCAGAGAAAGGAACCAATATAGAATACACATTTTCCAAGTTAATGCTTCATCACAAATCCATAATCAAGTCAATATCAATAAAATCAGCTTTGAGGACAAAGCTTCCCTTAAAGTGACAATGCTACAAACATAATAAGTAAATAATACAATTAAATAATCATTAAATATAGTAATTAAGTAATTAAATCAAGAGGACACGACTCCTCGAATAGGTACCCCAATCATATAAATAGGGGACCACAAATGTAATATTGACATCATCTATCTATAATATTATCATTTTATCTCAAATATGGAAGACGAATTCGCTTCATAACTATCCAACTGGATACAGTTGTAGCACTAGGAATACCCAAGTAGCCAGATATGCTATTAAACATTCCCTTACCTTTATTTCTTTCACTTGACAGAAATAGACCCGGAGCCGCAGGTTCCTTGTAGGCTACCTTGTTATGATGTGGACTCCCATTGTCATGAAGACATTCAACATCGAATTGAGAAGCATCCCAACAACATGCATAATCTAGCGACGTCCACATTTCAATTCTTCAACATGCATGGGACAGGTGGTTTTCTCGTTGATAGTTTTAAGTGTGCCCCTTCATGACATTGACCCATAAATTTGACACTTTCACTCCCCAACGATCACTCTCCAACAATATGTAGAATCCAACGACGTCCACATTTCATTTTTTCAACATGCATAGGATAGGTGATTTTCGTTGATATTTTTGTGCCCATTTATCACATTGAACCATAAATTTGATTTAATTTCCATCACAATCATTCATAATGCATAAAAAACATTAATTTCTAATTGGGTGAGCTATGACCACTTGATGGTGGTTTGTGTTTATCCGTCCAGGTCATCTTGTTACACCATATTTTTCCACCTTGTGAGCATTAGCACTCCTTGGCCTCCATTATCCATTTATGGACTCAGAACCACATTTTTGTCCTCTTGGAACCCTTTTCACCTATTTTTACTCCTACACGCGAGCTGCTTCAATGAAACCCTTGCATACGTAGGTTTCACCATTACAACACGCGTACATCGAGTTAATTGGTAAAAGAGAGTAAAATCTCCCTTTTTCACTCTGAAAAGCGGCCATTGTGACCTTTGGCCCTCCATGTATCTTGAAACGACTCGATCCGACCTTTCACTTGCCTTTGGAGGGTTATATGTTGAGCCATTATGCATGGAAGAAGGGGAGAAAGAGAAGAGCATTGAAACTCTATCGAAATTTTTCCTTGCTTGAGTCTACATCCATTGATCCGAAAGAGAAGAGCATTGAAACTCTATCGAATTTTTCCTTGCTTGAGTCTACATCCATTGATCCTAGTTTTTGTGAACCTTTTATGTTCACCTCCCAAACTCTTTCATATTCTGTGAAGGATTCATTCTTTTGCTCTTGAGTTTGCCATTTCATGGGGGATTCAAGTGGTGGAGGCACAAGTGGAGGGACCTAGTTCTTGGTTCATATGAGTTGTCGATAGGAGGTTGTATCTTGTACTTCTTGTTCATATTAATAGAAATACTCATTTTCTCGTTCAATTGATATTGTGAATGATTGTTTATTATCATTGGGTACATTTTCTTATATATATCATGGATTATGCTATTGTACATGCTAACATGTTTCATATATCATATGCACTTGTTTGCATTTATTGTTGAGACTAAGCTGCAGGTACAAGTGTTGTGATTTGAAAGCTCAACGAAATTCTTCATCAAACGTTTGGATTGAGGTATGTTTATCCACATTTACATTTATATAGTATATGTTGGGAATTGAGTTGGTTTCTCGGTGTCATCTGTCTGTTTTGGTCTACCCCAAGCCATAGGAAGGTTTTCTTCGTAACAGAATTGGCGACTCCGCTAGGGAGAAGCCTCCATTTGGGGTTTTTGTGCAATTTTCCTTATTTTGGGTCTCTGTTCTTTCGAGTTTCTGTGCCGTTGGTAGGTCGTCAGGTTCTTATGGAAAAATATTGAGTTTTTTGGCCATTCCACTCATTTTTTGGTCACCTATCTTTCCCTGTACGCTCGCTAGCTGTGTTTTTCCCGTGTCTATACACGATTTTTCCTTCTACAGCCCGCTCACGTATGCAATTGTTTACTGAACAGTCACGTACAACTCTTGTTTAACCTTATTATTGGTGTTTGGTTGATGCTGGGTGAGTTCTAGGTGTTCCTAAGTCTTTCTGGGCCTATGTCCTGACAGTTCCTTGCCTCTTTTCATGACTGAAAGCTCCTCTTTCTTTGTTTTTGAGAATTTGGTTTTTTAACCATTTTTATTTTTATATCTCATTAGCTTAGTTGAGTCTTTCTCTTTGGGGTTTGTTGGGTTATCTACACTGCATTCTCTGCATTATTTTCTAAAAAAAAATTATTCTACTTGCATTTTCATTCATTTATAGTGAAAATACAAAAAAATTTGCTTTATGTATTTGAATTTTGCATTAGAGTGCTTGTGCCTTCATTAGGGCTTGTTTGTGCATGAAATTTTTAAGAGATTGCATTTTATTTCTAAAAAGAAGCTTTGGTTTGATTGTCATTTAGTGGCATATTTTTTATTGATAGATGGGTCTAGTGCTTTTTGGGTGTGCATTTTATTGAGTCATCTGACATCACTATTTTCACGACCATATCCCCTTGAGGAATCACAGCCAATAAAATTAACGCTTAATTAAAGAATTGATTAGAACATTTTCTTTTCTAGGGTGCACCAACTAGTATAGGTTTAGAGTCTTGGAATAGATCATGTGTGAGTTAACAATCCAAGACTATTAAACAAACATTATGTGTCTAACTAGGGAGTGGTGAAACCCATGGTATACATCGGTGTTCTCAGGACGCTCTACTCACGCCAGAGTTAAGCACGTGGTCACGGGAGGTTGGTTCCGGAGATAGCCCTCCAATACTTGCTGAACGTGGGAGATATATCTAGGATTTGTTCGTATTTGGGGAATCTTGGGGGATTTGACCCTCTTGAGTTTCGGGTTTAGCTACCCTTCCCATACGAAGGATCCCACCTACAATTGTTCACCTGAGCATTGGTTATACGTGGTGGCCATAGTTACTTTACCTAGGTATCACATAGGGCATTTGCAGCGGTTATTCTATGAGTGTCCTGAGTCAGATAGGGGTTGGACAACACAGTTGTGTTCGCACAGTGAAGACTGAGGGACCTTATAACTGATTATGTTACCTTCGGTTATAGTTTGGGAGTCTCAAGCCTCTCCTAGGAGAGACATACTGACTGTAGTGTTGGGAGTTCCCTTAAGCCAGTCCCCTATTGTGTACATTTTGGCTATAGTTTCTTTTAGGTGTGTGCTCTGTGATGATTTAGTGGGCCGTTAGGAGACGCTTATTTCTTCAATCTTTGAAGTCATCATGGATTGAGATCAGGCTCTCCACCTATCTCATCGGTTGGTTGGTTTACCAGCTAGCGATCTGTCATAGTCTCTTCGCAAGAGACGTCGGAGGACTATTGCTAGTCCTTTATTCACATCTTACGAGCTTCAGAGAACTCCCATTATGAGTTCCGCATATGGCACATTGGGAGTCCCCTCGACTCCGTCCGCTAGCCCAAAGAGAACTTCCCCTCCTCACATATACTCTCTGAGGACTGATCGGGAGGGAGGTTCAACACACATCACTCGTCATAGGTTTGGGACATCCCATCCCACTAGTACGAACCCGTTCGATGATGCATGGTAATCGGGTATTCCATATAGTTCATCTACATGTGTGTTAGGTTTTGGTTCTATATCCGTCTCTACGACCTCAGATCCTTTTTCATTGGGTATGCCCAATTTTATGTCGAGTATTACTCCCACCATGTCCGGTAGTCATGCTATCTCTAGCATTGGGTTTGGGGGAACTATACCCCCTTATACTACTTATTAGTTTGGGAGTGGTCACATCCCTCCATCTTCTCTGAATGTTCGAGGAGGGCCTCCTCCTTTGTTAGCCCCTAGTGTTAGTGTGAATCCTTTCTCGAGTGGACGTTTCACGATAGGCATCATATCTACGACTTATATTCCATCCGTTAACCTGAATGCCTCTACATATATGCATGCACCAATGAATGCTTATATGATCCTGCATCCTCCTCCTCCTTCTAGCTCCTCGGTTCTGTGGAGTGGGAATGTACCATGTTCTTATGGACCTTACTCAACTAGTTTTCCTACGTCAAGTAGTTATATGGGACCCAATTCTTATGGGGGTAATTTTTATGGTTATTCAACCAGTCCTAGCCATTATCCCAGTCCCTCCTATGGAATCCCTTCCATGCACATACCTACGTATCCTTATATGGGTCAGTTTGGAGGAGCGTATCATCCTTTTGGTCATGGTCATGGTTTCTATCAGATTTCGTTAGCACCTCAAGTGTAGACTTCGATGAACACAGTCTCACCCTCAGTTTCACAAAGTTAGTGTCTCTTGGGAGCTTAAAATCAATCTTCACAGTCTCACCTCCCATTCCTCGCTAGGTTAAAATTGCCTGATCTTTCTAAACTCACAAATGATCCAGTGTGTCATGATTCTACATGGCCCGCAGTTCCCACCAAGCTCCCTTCTGATGTTCTGAAGTTTGAAGGGAAGAAGGGTGAGGATCCATGTGATCACGTCACCACTTTCCATTTATGGTGCTCCTCGAATTCCCTGAACCACAATTCTATCCGTTTGAGGCTATTTCAACGCACCCTTATGGGGGAAGCCGTGAAATGGTATTTCAAGTTTCCTGGGGGAACTTAGAAGAGCTTCTATGATTTGGATTTGGTTTTTCTCGACCATTTTCAGTTGCCGGTTCGTTACAATATTGGCACCGAAATCTTATCCACCTTCCTCCAGGATAAAGTCACGCATATATCTGATCACATTCAAGAGTGGTGCCGATGGAAGAGGTTAGTGAAAGCCAACATTCCTCAGGAGTTTCCCCTAGAATGGTTCCTCAAGTATTTTCTCCCTTAGATTTTGAAGGATGTTTCATTGTCCAGAATTATGACTGAGGAACAAGCCATCTTCAAATCCCAGCAGTCACACCTAGTCTATGCTCAATTTGGGATTTTGTATGAAATTATATTTTATGCGCCATGATGAAGACATGATCCCAAGCTCATTCCTGGACCGCATGCTGATGGCATTGTTGGTTCCACAAGTACTTGTTCCATAGATATGGTTACAAATCAGATGCATAATCTGTCTATTAACCAGTCTAGTTCTGGACAGGCTCCTGCCTCATCCGTTTCCACCTAATCGTCTGATGTACATTCCGTGCAATCGAAAAACCCATCCGGTAAACCAAAAAATGGTGGGAAAAAGAAGGGGAATAATAATCGTAGGGGTGGGAACAATAAGAACAAGAAAGAAAACGCTAACCCTCCTTGGGATGGTGGAAATGCTGGTGGGGATCGCAAGCCTAGACGTAAGGTGAAGTTTCCTTGTAAAATTTGCTTGGAAGATCACCTCACACATTTGTGTCCTTGTATGGAGGAAGCATCAAAGCACATCGCATAGAGCCCAGTTGTGTTGAAAAATCCCCTTCCTCATCATCCGAATATGGCTTCTTGTGCTTCCACCGCCGGTCATGGGACTAATGAAACTTCGACTTCTTTTACTCATGACAACACTTTTGGATGCGTAAACATGGTTAAATCAGAGGTTTGTGTTGTTACTCGCTCACGTGATTATGGAGCTCCACAACCTTCTATAGGGAATGAGCCCCCTCCACCTAAGACTCCATTGCATATTGAGAAGCCCAATTTTATGCCGCGGGTACCGAAAGGTGTCCTCAAGCGCTCGACACATAATCCTAATGCCCGAGCCGCCCAAAACTACTCAATTGTGGAAGATTTGGGCCAAACCCCATGTGCTATGTCGACACTCGAAGTACTTCAGGCTTGTCCTTCGCAAAGGAACGCCCTTTTATCTGATTTAGGAGCCCTCAATTCTGATAGCCCGAATTTCATCAAGTTTGACACTATTGATGTTCAACCTCGGTTACCCTATCATGTAGCTTTCAAAGTTCATGTTAGGTATTTAGAGATGATTGTTAAGCGTACCATCGTTGACGAAGGTGCGTCTACTTTATTAATGTCTCTATCTTGTTGGAAGGCTCTCGGCTCACCCCTGTTGTCGAAGTCTACGACCTTGCTTACAGCATTTGATGGTAGTTCTTTCAAGCCGCGTGGTATTCTCCCCTCCCTTGAGGTCCACTTGGGTGGGAAATCCGTGCCTATAGAGATCGAGGTTGTTGATGCGCCCATCGACTACAACCTTTTCCTGGGTCAGAAGTGGATTTATGCCATGAAAGCGATTGTATCCTCTTTTTTCAGAGTTATTTGCTTTCGCCATGAAGGAAAGATTGTGACGATCGATCAGCTATGCTTTAATTCCATAGCATCGTGAGGGTCTGTGGTCCCTCAAATTGAAAATTCTCAGTCGAAAACTGGGAATGTTGGTGTACGATTATATCCCTCCTTGATGGGATCTTTCGATTTTGCCGCACCAATCTCCTTTATAGGAACCATCTCCGATGATGACCCTTCGTTGTTTATTCCTGTACCATTTCGAACATCGTATTTTGGTGATTCATGGAACTTACCTTCCACGAGTCTCACGTTGGGAGATACTTCACACATCGGAATGGATATGCCCTTGTCTGTAGTCGAACTAGCTTATCGTGATATTCAACAAGTCGTTGCAGAGCCCGATCTCTCTTCTTCAGGGACAAACGAAAAATATCTCAATATGCTACCCGCATGGGTAGTTGAATCATCTTGTTCACATGACTTCCTTGATGATACTTTACCTTTGGATGAAGCCATTATTGAGGCCATGAACGACAATGACAAGCCTTGGGAGGACCTTCATCATAGATATTATTTCCTTCCCAAACTTGATCTTAATTAACAAGATGAAAGTATTGCTACCATAGTGAATTGCATCGGATCTTTCTTTACATATGTTTTAGATATGATATTGGTACTAATGTTTCTTGGAGACAGGATTTTTAGTTGTACTTATGCTTTCTTACTGGTCCTTTTCGACACTTTGCTCGATCATGTCAGGTATATTCGGAACCTTGCATATAGGTTTAGGCTTCCCCGCTGTTATGATGCATTTGAACCTTTTGCCATCCGAATTGTCCATAGGGTCGAACCTGTTAGACATTGGTGTGTTAGTAACCTTTATCTAAATTATGCACCAGTCCGATAGCAGATCCTACCTAACATGGGTCACCCTAGTCAGCACTCTTATGCCATTTTGGTGCCCATGCTAAGTTTTTTTCATAGGCTCGGGAGCCCTTTTAGATTTACCATGACTTTGAGAAGAAGCCTCATGTCTTTCTTTCTCATATATTTCTGGCCATCCTTGGTAAGGCTCCCATTTTTGTGTTTAAGTCGCATATTCATTTATTTTGATCTTGCTTGCGCTAATGAGCCTGATGTCAGCTTCCACGCTTTTAGCTCATTATATAAGCCTCCATCTCTGATCTCATTTCCGTTAAGATATGTATCACTTTGCCTTTGTGATTTCACATCCTTTATCTGGAGGAGACACACCCTGAGTGTCCTTATCTTGCTCATGTTCCTTGCATTATGCATAGCTTTGTTCCATGCACTTGGAACTAGTCTCGCATGTCCTTGACACTCGTCTTCTCCCATTATGAGCATTCTTCCACCTTTACTTCGAGCTCGTTAAAAACAACAAGGAGGTTACGAGCATTCTTCCATCTCTCCTTTGAGCTCATTAAAAATAGTAAGGAGGTCATGAGTTTACTTTTTCGGGCTCGTTAAACCTTTAGGGAAAATATTTTTATAAAGTCTTTTTTAAGCCCTTGTTAAACTTTTTCAAATCAAACAAGATTGTCGAGTATACTTGTCATTTCAGAATCGTTAAAGGATTTGAAGCAACATTCACTTAGGTATAATTTTACCCCCTTTTTGGACCTTTGTGGATTAATTACGAAAAAGGTATACTCTAGTCATACATGACTAGAAGAGTTCTTCTCTCATTTGTTTTTCACTTTTCGGGTGAGGAGACCAAATTTTTTAAAAAGGAATCCCCTTTTTTGTCTAGTTCTGAATGCATTGCATTATCCTGATTTCCTTCATGCCTTGTGTCGGCTCCCGCTTTCTCAGTTATTATCCATTTACCTGAGCACTTTGCCTTCCGAGCCAAACAGAGCCTTAATTTATCATTCGCATCTTGATGACCCTTACCTTGAGGGAACACCCCCCCGAGTGTCCACATCTTGCACATGCCTCCTTGCATCGAGCATAGGTATGTTCCATTTCCCAGAACTAGTTTGATTTCCCATGACGCTCATTCCTTCACTATTGTATCATAAGCAATTTTATTCTTTTTCAAGCTTTATAATATGAAAAAGACCAAAAATATCATATAATTTAAAAATCCGAACGGGAAAATTTTACCACCTTCTATTGGCAGCTGTCGTGTCACCTTTCAATAGAGCATTCATCTCCACTCCATGTATCATGAGTTGAGACATTACTATGACCTTAGGAAGCTGTACTCGTTTCTCAGATTGTACTCCATCGGATGGTTAAGTTTCCAGTCATTATGGAGCCTTTGTTGATGCCTCATGCATCACAAAGTATTATTAGTATCTAGTGCTTGAGTATATGTTTCTTGATTCTGTTCATCCACTCATGCCCTTGTTCAAAGGAATTCTTGAAACTAGACTCAGCCACTCCTCAGATCTCTTGACTATTGCATGTCAGCCATCCCTTATGAGTCCAGCTCGATCACCTTCTTCCAAATATTTAAGCCTAACTGCTACCTCATGCATGTTGATGGGGGATCCATTAATTCCTTCCTTCGAGCGAATCTCATTCCATCGACTCCAACTCATTTATTCTGGAATCGAGATTTAGATTCCTATTGAGTACCTTGAGACTTGCAGTCATTAGTGGTAGGTCCTCTCGCCATCGACAATTGGGAATTCATTAATGTCCCCTGATCGATGGATTCGTTAGAGTGTCCGACCTCAACACCTCTATTCACACTTTGATGAATGTACTCAGTGCTTTGATGCCCATTTTCATTATTGGTGGGTTATCTCGCGTCTGTTAATGGTATACATCAATGACCGGTAATCAGATGATGCCACATCAAGTTCAACATCAATACCCTTATTCACTTGATGGGACATGCACAGTAGACGGTTTGTGTAGAAGACCCCAAACTTTAGTGGCATTCAGTATGCTACTTGTGATTGGGATTGTACTTATGGAATATTATTCTCGTACCTCAGTAGTTTGTATCATTAGTTTGCATCAGTTGTTTCCTCTTCAACAGGAGACCATATCTTATTGTATATGGGTTATGACTATGACCGTTCATGACATGTATTCATTATATACTGCCTATTCATGGCCATTGTATCAGATTGCTATGTATTGTACCGATATGTACACAGAGATATCATTGTATTATGACCAGTGGGCTACTCCTTCCATTTGTGTCTCCATCACTCCACTTCTGAGATTTATAATGTATTTCGGCCATCGTAGTACCTTCTCTAACTCCACACATTAGGGGGCATCCATTACACCATATTTTTCCACCTTGTGAGCATTAGCACTCCTTGGCCTCCATTATCCATTTATGGACTCATAACCACATTTTTGTCCTCTTGGAACCCTTTTTCCCTATTTTTACTCCTATATGTGAGCTGCTTCAATGCAACCCGCGCATATGCAAGTTGCACCATTACAACCCGCGTACATTGAGTTAATTGGTAAAAGAGAGTAAAATCTCATTTTTTCACTCCAAAAAGCGGCCATTGTGACCTATGGCCCTCCATGTATCTCGAAACGACTCGATCCGACCTTTCACTTGCCTTTGGAGGGTTATATATTGAGCCATTATGCATGGAAGGAGGGGAGAAAGAGAAGAGCGTTGAAACTCTATCGAAATTTTTCCTTGCTTGACTCTACATCCATTGATCCTAGTTGTTGTGAATCTTTTATGTTCACCTACCAAACTCTTTCATATCTTGTGAAGGATTCATTGTTTTGATCATGAGTTTTCCATTGCATGGAAGATTGAAGTGGTGGAGGCACAAGTGGATGGACCTAGTTCTTGGTTCAGATGAGTTTATGATGAGAGGTTGTATCTTGTACTTCTTGTTCATATTAATAGAAATACTCATTTTCTCATCCAATTGATATTGTGAATGATTTTTTATTATCATTGGGTACATTTGCTTATATATATAATGGATTATGCTATTGTACATGTAACATCTTTCATATATCATATGCAATTATTTGCGTTTATTGTTGATACTAAGTTGTAGGTACAAGTGTTGTGATTTGAAAGCTCAACAAAATTCTTCATCGAACGTCCAGATTGAGGTAGGCTCTCTATGTTTATCCGCATTTGCATTTATATAGCATATGTTGGGAATTGAGTTGGTTTCTCGGTGTCATCTGCCTATTGTGTTCTACCCCAAGCTATAGGAAGGTTTTCTCCGTAACACATCTCTTAGGGTTTTCCTCAGGGCTTTAACGATAACTTTACCGGATAGTTCTTTTATAAGCTCTTTGTTTTTAGAATTTCTAAGAACAAACAAGGTTTTGAATTGTGTGAAATGAGCACATCCACTCACATCAATGAGGAACTCCTTGACATGGCCATTGATATGGAAGACGACTTGGATATGATGGCCAATTTTTTGTTGTTTAAATGCATGAGCTCAATGGCTCTTTACAAAAACCAAAATGTTTTTGATTTCCTATGTTCCCGTCCACCTAATCCTTTCTAGCAATTATCCATTGGTATGCTAAAATCCTTTATCACAACCAAAATAATGCAATACCTCTAATATCTTCCAACTTTTCAATCATACTCTATGCTAAATGTCCCATTGTAATGTGCCTATCCACGGGCTCAATGTATATTCTTATTAGACAACTTATTATCAATGTTTTGGAAGGAGGATACCTCCATGTTTCCCATGTTCTCTCTACTTCCTAAATATACTTTGGTTTAATTTTTTATTATTATTACAGTAGGCGAAATAAGAGCCTTTTTTCCCTAACAACATGCTTCTATTATCTAAATTTGCAAATAACTTAAATTTTCAAAGATCATCCTTTCCTTAAGTTTAATTTTAATGACATGAAATAATGGCTTGTAAATTCATGTTAAATTAATGATATCAAATAATGTCTTGTGAGATGACTTGGAGTTCATGGCCAAGTGTTTGTTGTTTAAATGATGTATATTCTCTCTTATGCTTATTCTTTGATATCCCGTACATGAAAAAAAATGATTAATATGCAAGTGAAATGAAATTAGTGCATGCTTGTTATCTAAGTGACTTATCACATTGTATTATGGTATGGGCACATGGGTGGTATGTGTTGTAAATGGTACTAAGGCCAATACAACTTGAAGTCTTGATGCCGCACCAATGACAAACGTATGTAAACTTTGATAACCATGGTACTTGAATTTTTTTTTTTAAAATAAATATTTGGTTTATGGCACAAATACCTTTACAAGATATCTCCTCAAGATTTAATGGGGACTATAAGGCCTATGGAGAAGGTCACTGAGCCACCAATGTACAACATTTATACTTAAATTTGAATAACACACGTGCATGCTAACTCAATGAGAACATGCAACTTTAAATTGATATATAATGATGGAGGTATTGTACTAAGTTTTGAATTGATAATGTCCTAGCTAGTGTTGGTCATTTTGATCATTTGAAGCTAAAATTTCCTTAAAATGATGCATTCGAGCAAATGCCATTGTTTGTTGTTTTTAGTGATGCTGATTTCAAGATGACATTGTCAATACAGAAACTTTGGATGCTATTCTTGAATCCTACAACAAGTTAATACTATTTTTTCAATATTGATTCCTTTTAGAGCTGCCATCTCTATGACCACGTAATTGGGAGCTTGCTCCTAGCTGAGACTTTGAATGCAAGAACTTAAGGCAGGGACTTGCTGCTTAGCATCCCACCTTGTTTGATTTAACAAGTAGGTTCAATTATTACAAGCATGCGTTATATTTTCCAATACTCCTCCAATGATTACTTGATGTTTGATTTTTTTTTCTTTAAGTTTACCTTCAACCTTGTGGTTGTCATGACCACTAATTTTCGCATATTAGTACATAGATATACTAGTTGCTTGTTTTGTGTATGTTCAGGTTTGTGTGAGACGTTTTTGAGGGCGTGAGACTTTTTAAATTTTTATGATATATGGATACTGATTATTAATATATGTGAAATGTAGTTGTTCCACAATGATGTGGTATGTTGTGGTTAGATATGGAGTTACTATAATATGATGATGATCTCTATATACCAAATGTATCAATGTTTCATGGAATTTTGTGGAATTTACTACGTTTATGTTGATATTACTTATTCAATATTGATTAATGGGATTTGATTTTAGAATGTGGTGCAATTAAGTATGTGTATTAAATTTATGGTAGAATAACTAAAAGTGAAATATAACAAAATATAGTTTTCAAGGATATTGTTGGATAAATACTAACATAGTTTCTATGTATGTGTGTTAGAAGCATGGGAATGTAGTATATATCAAATTGAATAGAGAACATGTGTAACTTAAGGGATCCCATACCCATAAGTGAATGTTCACAAGTTTTTGTAAATATGGGTCGATGACAAAAAAAATCCCCACTAAACCTAAACCAACTGACCAATATTTTGTATACTACTTGATGTCAAAGATAAAATCTAGGCGATGGAAGGCTATTACCCTTATAGATTCTGAACGTTTAATAGATTCTTGGAGTTTTATTACAACTTTTGATATCTTATGCAAGAGTTGTACTAGAGAATTCATCCTACAGATAGTTAAACTCTCTCATAGACATAACTAAGACCCTAGATACTTAATCCATGACAGAAACAAAACAAATGGTGATCTATTCTCCTAGATCTAGCACAATACATAAGCTATTAAACATGGAAGAAGAAGGGAATAAATAAGAGTTACCTCCATCCTGTAGGTTGTCCTAGCTCCAGCTCCAAGCTTGATGTCCAAACTTGTATATCTGAAAACAACATAGGAAACAAACCTTACAAGCATACAAACGTACTTAAACTAGCTCTAAATACAACATATCATACATAAAATGAACAAGAAGCATTTAAGTGTGCTCCTTCATGACATTGACCCATAAATTTGACACTTTCTCTTTCCAACAATCACTCTCCAGCAATATGCAGAATCCAATGACGTCCACATTTCATTTTTTCAACATGCATAGGATAGGTGGTTTTCGTTGATAGTTTTTTTGGTTCCCATTTATCACATTGAACCATAAATTTGATTTAATTTCCATCGCAATCGTTCAGAATGCATAAAACCCGTTAATTTCCAATTGGGTGAGCTATGACCACTTGACGGTGGTTTGTGTTTATCCGTCTAGGTCATCTCTTAGGTTTTTTCCTCGGGGATTTAACGACAACTTTACTGGATAGTGCTTTTATAAGCTCTTTGTTTTTATAATTTCTAAGAACAAATAAGGTTTTGAATTGTGTGAAATGAGCACATCCAGTCACATCAATGAGGAACTTCTTGACATGGCCATTGATATGGAAGACGACTTGGATATGATGGCCAAGTGTTTGTTGTTTAAATGCATGAGCTCAATGGCTATTTACAAAAACCAAAATGTTTTTGATTTCCTATGTTCCCGTCCACCTAAGCCTTTCTAGCAATTCTCCATTGGTATGCTAAAATCCTTTATCACGACAAAAATAATGCGATACCTCTAAGATCTTCCAACTCTTTAGTCATACTCTATTCTAAATGTCCCAATGTAATGTGCCTATCCATGGGCTCAATCTATATTCTTATTAGACAACTTATTATCAACGTTTTGGAAGGGGGATACCTCCATGTTTCCCATGTTCTCTTTACTTCCTAAATATACTTTGCTTTAATTTTTTATTATTATTTATAGTAGTCGAAATAAGAGCCTTTCTTCCCTAACAACGTGCTTCTATTATCTAAATTTGCAAATAACTTAAATTTTCAAAGATCATTCTTTCCTTAAGTTTAATTTTAATGACATGAAAGAATGGCTTGTAAATTCATGTTAAATTAATGATATGAAATAATGTCTTGTAAGATGACTTGGGGCTCATGGCCAAGTGTTTGTTGTTTAAAAAATGTATATTCTCTCTCTTATGCTTATTCTTTGATATCATGTACATAAAAAAAATGATTAATATGCAAGTGAAATGAAATTAGTGTGTGCTTGTTATCTAAGTGACTTGTCACATAGTATTATGGTATGGGAACATGGGTGGTATGTGTTGTAAATGGTGCCAAGTCCAAGAAGACTTGAAGTTGCGATGCCGCGTCAATGAAAAACGTATGTAAACTTTGATAACTATGGTACTTGAAAATAAAATTAAAAATAAATATTTGGTTTATGGCACAAATACCTTTACAAGAGATCTCCTCAAGATTTTATGGGGACTATAAGGCCTATAGATAAGGGCACTGAGCCACCAATGTACAACATTTATAATTAAATTTGAATAACACACGTGCATGCTAACTCAATGAAAACGAGCAAATTTAAATTGATAAATAAAGATGGAGGTTTTGTTCTAAGTTTTGAATTGATAATGTCCTAGCTAGTGTTGGTCATTTTGATAATTTGAAGCTAAAATTTCCTTAAAATGATGCATTTGAACAAATGCCATTGTTTGTTGTTTTTAGTGATGTTGATTTCAAAATGACACTGTCAATATAGAAACTAGAAAAACTTTGGATGCTATTATTGAATGCTGCAACAAGTCAATACTATTATGTCAACATTGATGCCTTTCAGAGCTACCATCTCTATGACCATGTAAATGGGAGCTTGCTCCTAGATGAGACTTTGAATGCAAGAACTTAGGGCAGGGACTTGTTTTATTTAACAAGTAGGTTCAATTATTACAAGCATGCGTTATATTTTCCAATACTCCTTCAATGATTACTTGATGTTCGCATTTTTTTTCTTTAAGTTTACTTTCAACCTTGTGGTTGTCATGACCACTATTTTTCGCATATTAGTACATAGATATATTAGTTGCTTGTTTTGTGTATGTTCAAGTGTGTGTGAGACCTTTTAGAGGGCGTGTGAATTTTTAAAATTTTATGATATATGGATACTGATTATTAATATATGTGAAATGTAGTTGTTGCACAATGATGTGGTATGTTGTGGTTAGATATGGAGTTACTATAATATGATGATGATCTATCTATACCAAATGTATCAATGTTTCATGGAATTTTGTGGAATTTACTATGTTTATGTTGATATTACTTGTTCAATATTGATTAATGGGATTTTATTTTAGAATGTGGTGCAATTAAGTATGTGCATTAAATTTATGGTAGAATAACTAAAAGTGAAATATAACGAAATATAATTTTCAAGGATATTGTTGGATAAATACTAACATAGTTTCTATGTATGTGTTCTATAAGCATGGGAATGTAGTATATATCAAATTGAATAGAGAACATGTGTACCTTACGGGATCCCATACGCATAAGCGAATGTTCACAAGTTCTTCTAAATATGGGCTGAGGACAAAAAAATATCCCCACTAAACCTAAACCAACTAACCAATATGTTGTATACTACTTGATGTCAAAGAGCCAATCTAGGCAATGGAAGGCTATTACCCTTATAGATTCTAAACGTTGAATAGAGACTTGGAGTTTTATTACAACTTTAGATATCTTATGCTAGAGTTGTACTAGAGAATTCGTCCTACGGATAATTAAACTCTCTCATAGACATAACTAAGACCCTAGATAATTAATCCATGATAGAAACAAAACAAATGGTGATCTATTCTCCTAGATCTAGCACAATACATAAGCTATTAACCATGGAAGAAGAAGGGAAGAAATAAGACTTACCTCCATCCTGTAGGTTGTCCTAGCTCCAGCTCCAAGCTTGATATCCAAACTTGTAGATATGAAAACAACATAGGAAACAAACCTTACAAGCATACAAATGTACTTAAACTAGCTCTAAATACAACATATCATACATAAAATGAACAAGAAGAATAATATGGGAGAATAGGCCAAGTTATCATTAAGAAAGCTAAAGAATATGATTATAATGTTATACCTTGATCTCCAAGATGATAGCATCTCCTTCCAATCTCTCCATAATCACCCTTGCAAGACTCTAAGGATCAATATGACCTACTCATGAGTGTTCTCTAAGAATTCCAAGAACATAGGTTTGGTGTTTCCAATATCTTCCCCTCAAGATCATAGATAAATCTCTTCTTATAGGATTTGAGAGGCTAACCACTTAGAGAAGATGATGGATCTAAGTGAGGGAGATGTGGATCAAGGGTCTAAACCATGCCAAGGAGGGAATGTGAGATGGGATTCGATGGGGTACTTCATCCCAAGAAAATATCCATGAGATCCAAGATCCAAAATTAAAGGGATAAGCCTAAACTGACATTTCCGTGCCCCTATAACTGAGCAAAGCGTGAAAAAGATGAAATTTTTGCTCCCCCATAGGAATGCAAGGCGCGAAAAAGATGAAATTGTCACTCCTAGGGACACTGGAAAGGCGTGAAAATTCCAGTAAGAGGTAGTTTTGGGAGGTGGTTAAGGTGGGTTTTTACCCCTTGCTTGTTGGATTCACTTCCAAGTGTGACTAGGGAAGGGAACAACTTTATAATGAAGAGTGATAACACCCTTAGGAGGCATAAACATCATGTTTTCCATGGTGGTAAGACATGCAAACACTCACTTACACATGGTGTAGCAATTTGAGGTATAATAGGTGCCCTCTAAAGTCTGAGGTCAGAAGGAATTGATGGCCAAAACACTCTACCAATAATAAGTATGCAAGGATAAATGAAGGATAAATAGAGAAGAGCTAGAATAAAATATCAACAATATGTCTAACAACCCCTAGGTGGGCATACCCATGCTCGGAACAACTAACTCAAAGCATGGCTTTCGACCAATACATTGCAATTCCATGACAGTACTGACCAAGGATATGGCCACCAACATACAACATGGATCCATACCTGAGTGATTGAACACAATCATGGATACTAGAATACAAGCGTAGATCCATGATGATATAATGACACACCCACGACCAATACAAGAGTGGATTTGTGTGATAGTACATTAATGAGGTATCCACCATAATATCTGTGTCAGAACCTACTAAAAAATATCCATCACAACTTGGGTATGATAACAAGATATCAGAACAACCCAAGGTCTTCTACCCAAACCCGAAATGATACGAATCTAACCATGCGGTTACAAGGTGTTGAAGTCGAACATGGTAGAAACCACTTGATTACCAGTCAATAGTGTAAACCGTTAACAAGTGTGAGGGAAATCACCAAGATGAAAATGATCCCCAAGGTATCATAGTACATTCCAATGAATGTGAATAGATGAGTTGAAGTTGAACACTCATGGAATCTTTCGATTAGAGGTCAATGATGAAAACCTACTATCGAAAGCGAAGAAACCTGCCATTGAGGTATGTAGAAACCAAGGTAATAAGGTTGGTTTCTAAGTTTAATTCCTGGATGATGTGCTGATGTCGACAAGAACAAACTCATCGAAAGAGTTTCATGATGAATCCCACATCATCGACATGAAACCGACAGGAAATTAGTGTAAGGTGATGAAACAAATGAGTGTGGACTAACACAAGGATTTAAAGGATGAGAATATTGAAAAGGTTAACTTAGGTAAACTTCCCTTGAACATGAGATGGCATGCCAATAATTGACTTGGAAGCATTGACTCAATGAGGCAGAGACCAAGACAGAATGTGATAATGACTGAGGCATTCTTTAGATAACTTGAAGGAGTAGGATGATTCATGGAATTGGTATGACTCAGAGACAAGTATATTATCCATCTGTATGATAAGACGCAAGCAGGTGCCATGTTCAAGGGAGACACAAGCTTCCATAAATATTTCTAAAACAAACTCGGTTTATTTCTCACCAAACCCCATCATGCTTGATGAGTAACTCTTTATTTTTTAATGATCTTGAGGAGGATAACAAATGCTCAGTATAGCTCATCCTTCGGATGATTCCGATATCACATGTTTTACAAACCTGAGAAAGGAGGGGTTAAGTCCCAAAAGGGTCCTTCGATGTTTTATTTTATGAGTCCAAAGAAGGAAAAATCGGTGATGTTTCACATTTGAAGAGTATGGAACAATAAAAAGAAGACTTTGAAATGATTTTTTCGTAAAATTAGTCCCCTAATCCCCAAAAAGTGTAAAATGATGTGAAGGAGAACTCTCTTAGTCAATAGTTGAATAAGGTATACCTTTTTTGTAAATAGTCTAAATGGTACGAAGAAGGGGTAAACTATCACTAGATAGACGACCTTTCAAATACTTTTACGAGCGTGAAAGAGACAAATTCACTTGGCAATATTTTCATGTTTTGGGAGTCTAAAAAGGGCTTAAAAGGAGGCTCTAAGAGTTCCTTTTTCGTATAGCTAGTCTCATGAGTTTGAAAAAGGGATAAAGTATAGCTAAAAAGACAACTTTGCCATGGTTGATAATTGAGTACGACAAAGGTTAATAGTAATCGACATAGTTCCTTTTCTGTAAATAGTCTAGCGAGGTCGGATAAAGAGATAAACCTATACTCGATAGACACACATTTTTAACTTAATTTTAACGAGCACGAATATGGTATCAAAAGCACTCAAAATATTTTTCATGTTTGAATCCAGAGCACAAAAAAGGAAAAAGTAAGCTCAAACCACTTTTCATGTTTTTAACCAAAGCACAAAAAAGTGAAAAGTAAGCTCGACACATATTTTTCATGTTTTAACTAGAGCATGCAAAAGTGGAAAAAGTAAGCTCAACACCATCTTATTATTTTTAACGAGATCGAATATAGGTTGGAAGAATGCTCATGATATCTTCTTCATTTTTTAACAAGCTTACAACAAAAAATGAACTATGCTCGGGATGATTTTCATGGTTTAATGAGCTCTAAAAGAAAAATAAAGTATGCTTGAAAAGATTCCCATTGGCGGATGTTTTCCAAAGATGATATCCATATGTTGGTACATGCCCCCAGCGTGATTGCTAGAAGCAATCAACTTAGTTCCAACATTGTGTGGAAAGGTTATCGACTTGACTTAAAGATGATGTCCAGAGGTTGAAGACATGCCCCTAAGCTTTGTTTCGTTCTCCTAGTATGCTTCTTCATCTAATTAAATTCCTGGTTACTAATAGGAATATGTTCACTAGAGATGGAAGAGGAAAAATGATCAAATGACATAAGCAGATGAAAAGAAGGTTCATGTATGTCACATACCCCAATTTTATTAAAATAATGTAATTATTTTTAATATTCCTGAGAACATTATGTTAAATTTAATGCTAAGTAGGAATGGATGACTCAGCAGAGTCTCCAAAAAAGGAATGTAAATTCTGAATAATTATTATTAATAAATAAATTATGGAGACAACAGCATGGGAGAGCTGTTAAAAGAGGTTACTGGTCTAACTGGTGGATGGAATTAGGTGGAAGGACAAAAGACAAGTGGCAGCATCCTCAAACACTTCCTGAGTTGCAGGTGGCAACTTCCCTATATTTTGGGGTCATGATTCCCCAAGAAAGTGGAATCTGAGCAGGTGGCTCATTAATGACAGTTAGCCCAACTAAGACCTAGGCAATCTTTTAAATACTACTCAATGAACTGAGATGGAGGTCAGCAATTGTTCTAGAGGGAGAATACATTCAGGTGAATGCTATTCAGGAGTCCCATTGAGGAAGTGGGAAAATAGTAAGGAAGTGTTTTGAGCAGGAAGTTGCAGTAACTTGGTTCCAGTATAGCTGTTTTGGCTGAGGGAATTATTGACCGTACTTAGATTCCAGCCAGTTAGACCAGAGCAAGCTCGGGGGTCCTGAGAAGTGCTGTCTGGGCACTCTCCAGGAATTGGTAGGGAGGAACAGCCTCCCATTGCTGTTATTGTCTACCATAGTTACAGGTTCTGTCACTCTTCCTGTTGTTGGTTTAATTTAGTTTCATATGAGATATTCTAGCACAGCTATGTTTTGACTGTTTTCAACTTCAGTAAATCAGTCTCTGTACTTTCTTTTAGTATAAATTTCAGAATGCAGATGTTGTAGAAAATTCCTATTTGTATTTAAATGGAGTATTTATCTTATACAGAACCTAGTTGTTACTGTTACAGTTAACAATACCAAGTTTATGCATATTCTAGAATTTCTGTTATTTGTTAAATAATAGACAGAAATGTTAAACAGTAGATATTCCAGATTTATAGCTATTAACAATCATAAGAACAAATCTAGATAAATCTTAGTTTTACTTCGAGTTATTTTCCTGTTAGAGTAAGCTACCTGTATATATATATATATATATATATTGCATATTTCAGTTAACTTTAGTTTCATGTCATTCTTTTATCGAGTTAACAGATAAACAACACTTATCTTAAGGTATTGTTCTTACTCAGAACATGTTTACAGTTGTTGATTAACTGATGGGGCGACTGTGATAATATTTCATTGTTACCAGCTTCCACATAATATCAAACATTTACACAGTAGTCAAGTACAAACACTAGCAACTGTAGATTATTATTTTTCCTTCTATCTAGTTTTAGAACACAGTAATCATGTCATTATAATAGAAATAACAGAGTTGTTTTTAAACAAATCAAACATATTAATACAACAGAGAAACAGTCGACGAACGCAACCATCATTGGCTGTTACAAACCATCCTAATTTATACACAGTAATAATATTTAATCAATTTAAATGTCTCTCTGGGAGTTTTCTCAAAAACCTACACGGCCGTAGCCATACAATAACTCTACAACAGACTTAAAAATAAATGAAGGATGCCTTATATGGTAGACAGACTTATAGTATCTTATTACATAGTTCTATGTTTATATTATTCTACTCACAGTGTTGTTTAATAACAATACAAGAATCGAAATAAACATTGTTACAATTCATTCCCGGTCGCTATCTAGTTAACAAACTCCACATATATAGGTTGAACACAAAACAGAACCCCATTTCGCCAGAACAACCCTATGATTATAACTATTACAGGCACAGTCGATAAACTTTCACCATGTTCTATCTAACTTTTCCAATAGAATAAAAACGCAGAGAGATAATTTAGGGTTTCATTTATAAACAGAGTTATCATCCATTGCACGTACTGAAGAATACATCTATCCATACATTCCAAACACATTCTAATAATTTAACAAAACATAAACACGACCATACCAGGCCCAGTATATATTAAGTATAAATATCATATGGCGAGGTTAAAAACCCCATGCTCAGCCATTACAAAGTACAACAACCGAAACCCTGGCCTCATAAGTCTTGGCCGTGAATGGCTCTCCATAAACTTAACAGGGTTTCAAACCCCATTTCATTCAAACAAAACAACTTCATACATATGACTGCACCTACAAACATCAGGTCGATAATGACCTCAACACACAGGAGTTGCCCTCCGAGACACAACCCTAACCACTAAAACCAGCAAAGGAAGAGACAGCCGTGGATAACCAGGCTTACCCGGAGGAGCCTGCGTGGGTGACAAAGTCCTGTACACCATCAAGAGCCGCGTGACCTGTTAAATAACAAATGCCGAGGGTTTTAGTCACCACTTTGAATGCAGAGAATAGAATTAGAAACGTAAATATAATTAATGATTATAAAACATAAAGACTGTAAAAAAAAAAAAAAAGACTGTGATTTATCTTACCAAGACATGGAGGAAGTTAACAGTGGACAATCGGTAGCTACAAGCTGAACAAACAGAGAAGCCCCATCATCTTCGTCAGATGGGTGAGCAAAAGAAACTATCATAACATTCTTGACAGCCGAGACAAGGTAACAGTTCCCAACGAAACCCTCACGCTGGGATTGAACCAGTCAAGAAGCAAACCCAAAGCCCAATTGCATCAACCCTCTCATAACCTAAAGACATTACCGAAACCCTATCTCATACCCACACCAGCACAGTGACGAACTGTAAATAGCTGGGACTTAAACCTATAATGGGCAACGAGACCACGAAGCAGTAAAATTATAGCAGACGCTATCACCAGAGCCGAGGACATACCCTATTGCCGAATGAAACCACGAGGCCATAACCACCACACTCTGCACATTGTTACAGTGCCTTCATTACAAAACTCAGACAGGGAGGGTTTCATCCTTAGGACCCGAGCCCGAAGGCAACTACAATAACCTGTAGGGTTTCGATAGCAGCTTATATATCGCCCATCACATGGAGGAGATTCAACCACGTAGCACACAAATACATCAACGTAATATGGGTCGAGATTATATAGTTCAAATTGCAATCCAAATCATTATACACCGATTCCAAATCATTTCATATATAAGTCAAACGTATAAGATAACAAATGATATATAATCATTTGGCATATAGTGCATGCCTTGCAAATGAATCGTCGAGAATCCCAAGCGCTTGGAATGTATAATCACTACAATGATATAAATAAGAGTTAGTCAACATCACATATGGATTATTCCATAACTTAATAGGGTGGATAATACCTAATATATTTTGGTTATAAATCTTATCCATGGTAAGGTAAAAACATTAGGACTATGACAAAATCAAGTTAATGCACATTTACAATGAAACCAGGGCATAGGTTAATGTCATTAGCATATCACTTTACACAAGGTGGTGGTCAACTTCAACCCTAGAGTTTTCTCTATGGCCTAGTATGATAAATACAACCATAACACTATATTGAATATAAAGTTTGCCAATGTATGGAATATTATGATTATTGCACAATCATTATATTATATATATAAATTAATACCAAGCCATAGATTAATGCCATAGTCATATTACATTTCTATGTTCATATAAGTACCAAGGTAGTCAACCTTCAAATGAAAATGCCTCGTTATTTAATACTTGAAATGTTACCAAGTCTTTAAGACAATATATACATTGCCATTATATACTATCATCAGAATTGCTACCAATACTATTGTTAACAGTAACAATTTGAAAAATAAACCTCTATTATTAAGATGTTGAAATAGAGCTTCATCTACAGGTTTACATCGTAAAGATAGTTAAAATCAAGGCACCGTCAGGTAACATAAGTTAAACTCTAAGTGGACATTGGACTTCGATGCATAGGATTATATTGAAACAACGCTAGAGGCGTCACCTTCTCAACTCGCATTATCAATGCATGAACAAAACAGTAGTCACCGGTATTAAGTTGACAACAGGTCACATGATGCAAAGACACTTTATACAGCCAAAAATTCTGATATCACAATTGTTTCATTGTTAGTTACAACAGTAACATAGCATAATAATCATAAAAACATAATTATAACTGAGACAATGTAAATCTTCGTAACACTTGACGATACTAGCTGAATAAGAAATATCATGACGATCATTAAGTTTTGAAGTATAGGGAGTATTGATGCTCACCAAGTTTTACATACAGTGATCCTTACTTCACTAGCGCACCTGAGAAACAAAAGACGACGTATGCATTAGCTCGTAAGCTAAGTAAGCCAGTCAACTACGACTAGCTCTTCCCTTGCGGTTCAAAACAAAACAGTCATTAATTACAATCACCGAAATCAAAGCTTTAATAAAACAGGGTCTTTAAACAGTTTATGTTAGTTATTTAAATTAAAACAATATCAGAAATACTACCTAATTAACATTTATTGTTACGAATAAAAATTTTAAATTTTTCAGAAATAACGGGTTCTGACATGTGGTATCAGAGCCAGGTTCAGACACTAGGCCTGGATGTGACTCCACTAAACTTCCGCAAACAGCGATCATAAAAGAAGATTTTGTTTTATTTATAAAATACTAACATATATTTCGGTTTCATGTACAGTACAGAAAAATTCTCTTTTCTGAATTTTTCAGACAGATATGGAAAAACTGGGAGAATATGCTGAGGAGGAATCTCCCAATGCTGGGACAAGACAGATGTCAAAAGAACTTGAGGCAGAAGAAGAAATTGCTCCCACCACTGAGCTGATGCAGACTATAAGAGGATTAAAGACAGAAATGGAAACGGTTAAGAAGGATAATGAAAGAATTCTAAAGACTCAGGAACAGCTAAATCAGCTATTGATAGAAAAATTTCAAACTGACGGAAGGAGCAAACCAGCTGACTCAGAAGAAGTTAATCATCCAAGAGGGTCAAAAAGGACAAAACCAACTAAATCTGACAGCAGTTCCTCATCTGAAGAAAGAAAGGGACAACCCAGTTATCACACTAGCAGTGACAGCAGTGAAGCTGAGATGCACAACCGAAGGAAAAAGTACAGGCCTTATGAAGAGATTTCCGGGGAGTTTAAGAAGATAAAGCCCCCAACTTTCAATGGAGAAACTGAAACTGGAGAAGAGGCAGAATCCTGGTTATCCGGGATGAGAAAATATTTTCAGATCTATAACTACTCAAATCAGCTAAAGGCAAGAATGGCCATCTACAACCTCTCGGGAAAGGCGGACATATGGTGGCAAGACCTGAAAAGGGTCAAAGGGATCAAAGAAAGAGAAGTTAATTGGAGTACCTTTAAAAGGTATTTCAAGAAGAAATTCCTGTCCGAGCAGTATTATGAAGAAAGGGCTAAAGAATTTTATGAACTAAAACTCGGATCTATGACGATGAAGGACTTAAACAGTAAATTTTTAAGTTTGTTGCGTTATGTACCGTATTTTGTCGAAGAGAAACCAAAAATACAGCGGTTTCTTAGTTGCCTGCCTTATCATATCAAGGACAGAATTGAATATGACAACCCCAAAACACTGGAAGAAGCTATGCGCAAGGCAAACTTCTGTTACGAACAGAATAAAAAGAAAGAAGGGATAGCCAGTTGGAAAGCCAAAAAGAACAGCAATCTGATCGAGTACAAGAAAAAGGAATTTGTTCCCCATAAAAATTTCAAGAATGGCAAAAACGGGAACCACTTTAATAGTAAAAGTTTCCAAGGAAACAAAAATGGAGCTGTCAGCCATTCAAACAATTACAAAAACAGCAAAGAGACTCCTAATAACCATGGAAACTACATCAAAAATTTTGAGCGAAAAGAACCTGTCAAGTGCTGGGAATGTAATGGGCCACATTATGCTTCAGTCTGCCCAAACAGAAAGAAACAAGTCAGCAATATTCATACTGTTCAAGACGAAATGACAGTTGGAGATTTTGCAGGAACTATGCCCCGAATCAATGCAGCGTTGGAAAACCACCAGGCTGACTACCAAACTTCCATGGTGGAAGTAGGAGGTATGATTAACAAAACCCCAGTTACTATATTAATAGATCCCGGTGCTAGTCTTAGTTATATTTCACCTCAGCTGGTAGAAAAATGTAATTTGACTGTTGAAAGGTTTGATAATTCTTGGTCTGTACAATTAGCTACTGGGGCTAAGAAGAAAGTAAACTGCTATGTAAAAGAATGCATCTTAAACATGACTGATTTTAGAACTACAGTTAAACTGAACGTTTTACCACTTGGCTCTTATGACATACTTATCGGAATGGACTGGTTGGAACAACATAGGGTCGTTTTAAACTGTTTTGACAAAACTTTTAGGTGTATAAACAGTAGTGGACAGCCTGTAACTGTTAGGGGTATTCCTAGGAAAACAGTAGTTAGGCAAATTTCTGCATTACAACTTAAAAGAGCAGTCAGGAAAGGATGCAAGACCTATGCTGTAACTATTACAGACGAGACCGATAAATCTGAAAACAACCAGAAAACAGTAGAGAACATTCCTGTCGTCAATGAATTTATTGACGTTTTTCCTGAGGAAATTCCAGAATTGCCTCCCAAGAGAGAGCTTGACTTTACCATTGAGCTGGTACCAGGTGCTGTTCCCAGTTCAAAAGCCCCGTATCGTATGAATATCTTGGAGCTTAACGAGTTGAAAACTCAGTTGAAGGAGTTAATAGATAAGAACTATATCCGACCCAGTGTATCCCCTTGGGGAGCACCAGTGATTTTCGTTAAGAAGAAGGACGGAACTATGCGACTTTGCATAGATTATCGTCAACTAAACAAGATGACGATCAAAAACAGGTATCCGTTACCTCGTATTGATGATCTGTTTGATCAACTACGTGGTGCTACGGTATTCTCTAAGATCGATCTGAGATCGGGTTATCATCAGGTAAGAATTAAAGAAGAAGACATTTTCAAAACAGCCTTTAGAACAAGGTACGGACATTACGAATTTGTCGTAATGCCATTTGGACTTACTAATGCCCCAGCAGTTTTCATGTGCTTAATGAACAACATAATGCACAAGTACTTAGATAAATTTGTGGTTGTATTTATCGACGACATTTTAGTCTATTCTAAGAGCGAGGAGGAGCACAAGGAACACTTACGTATCGTTTTACAAGAACTAAGAGAACAACAACTTTTTGCGAAATTTAGCAAATGTGACTTCTTCAAAGATGAAATCCAGTACTTAGGACATGTAGTCACTAAGGAAGGGATTTCAGTGGATCCCGAAAAGATTCGGGCGATTGAAGAATGGCCAGTACCTAAAGATGTGACGGACGTTAGATCTTTCATGGGAATTACCGGTTACTACCGGAGGTTTATTGAAGGCTTTTCAAAAATAGCCAACCCAATCACTTCTTTGCAGAAGAAAGGCAAGAAGTTTGATTGGAATGCGAAATGTGAAGAAAGTTTCAAGAAACTTAAGACCTTATTGACAACTGCACCTATTCTTAGAATAGCGGACCCAAATAAAGATTTCATAGTTTGTACTGACGCTTGTAATGATGGCTTAGGCGGAGTGCTGACTCAAGAAGGACATGTCATTGCTTACGAATCTAGGAAGCTGAAAATCCATGAAAAGAATTATGCCACTTATGACCTAGAATTAGCTGCTGTAATTCATGCTTTAAAGATGTGGCGACACCACCTAATAGGAAGAAAATTTACCTTACTAACAGATAATAAAGGTCTGAAATACCTTTTAGACCAGCCAAATCTAAATGCAAGACAAGCCAGGTGGCTGGCATTCCTAAGTGAATACGATTTTGAAATCCAACACATAAAAGGGAAGGAGAATAAGGTGGCTGATGCCTTGAGTAGGAATGCAAAACTGAATTTTATATCAGCTAGCAGCACTTATACCTCTGATTTAAATGAACAGCTGGCTGAAGGGATAAAATTAGACGAAAATTATCAACATTTACAAATTACAGCCCAAGAACAGCCCACAGAAAGTTTGATAAAAGGGTATAGTTTAAACGAAAACGGATTTTTGCTGTTTAAAGACAGGCTGTATATCCCTAATGCACCTACAGTTAAGCTGTTAATTTTAGACGAAATACATAAAACCCCTTACTCCGGGCACCCTGGCTATCAAAAGACTATCACTATGTTGAGAAAAGAATATTTTTGGCCTAACATGAAATCTGAAACTGCTGAATATTTAGCTAAATGTTTGGACTGCCAACAAGTAAAAACAGAACACCAACATCCAGCTGGATTGCTGCAACCTTTACCTATTCCTAGCTGGAAATGGGAAATAATCAGCCTGGATTTCATTACGGGTTTACCCAAAAATCAACATCAGAATGATTCAATTATGGTAGTGGTAAACAATTTAAGTAAATCAGCACATTTTATTCCCGTTAAAACCACATACAAGGCTGCAAACATAGCAGATATCTTTCTAAAACAGATTTTTCGGTTACACGGTATTCCAAAGGTTATTATATCAGACAGGGATCCTAAATTTACAGGAAATTTTTGGAGATCCTTGTTCAAAGGATTAAACACCACTTTGAATTTCAGCACCTCTTTCCATCCTCAGACTGACGGACAAACGGAAAGAGTTAATCAAATATTAGAAGATCTGTTAAGGATGTATGTTAAAGATCAACCAGGTAAGTGGGAGGATTATTTACACTTAGCCGAATTTGCATACAATAACAGCTATCAATCATCAGCTAAGTTTAGTCCTTTTGAGGTTTTGTATGGACGAAAATGCAACACTCCTATCTCTTGGAGTAATCCAGTAGATAGATTAGTGTTAGGACCTGATTTATTGAAAGAAATGGAACAGATTGTGAAACAAGTGCAGGAAAACTTGAAGATTGCCCAGGATCGGCAAAAGAGTCAAGCAGATTTGAAAAGAACTCCTAAAGAGTTCCAGGTAGGTGAACATGTGTTCATCAAGGTAAGACCAAAGAAAAGCTCCCTAAGATTAGGAAGTTGTGCAAAATTAGCACCACGTTACTGTGGTCCATTTGAAATTTTAGCCAGAATTGGTCAAGTTGCTTATCAGTTAGCATTACCGCCAAATTTAAAAGTACACAATGTTTTTCATATCTCTGTTTTGAAAAAGTATATTCATGATGCTACTCATGTTATTGATTGGAACATTGTACAGGTAGAACCAGAAGGGGAAGTTCTGGTAGAACCGGATTGTATCCTCGGGAGGAGGGAAATTACTCTACGGAACCGGATAATTGGACAAGTGAAGGTGCAATGGAAGCACCTTAGTCCTGAAGAATCTACCTGGGAGCTGGAAAGTAAGATGCGGGAAGCATATCCCCATCTATTCCAGCAGGTAGCTGAAGAAGAAGAATAAGTAACATCGAGGACGATGTTACATTTTAAGGGGGTGTGTATGTCACATACCCCAATTTTATTAAAATAATGTAATTATTTTTAATATTCCTGAGAACATTATGTTAAATTTAATGCTAAGTAGGAATGGATGACTCAGCAGAGTCTCCAAAAAAGGAATGTAAATTCTGAATAATTATTATTAATAAATAAATTATGGAGACAACAGCATGGGAGAGCTGTTAAAAGAGGTTACTGGTCTAACTGGTGGATGGAATTAGGTGGAAGGACAAAAGACAAGTGGCAGCATCCTCAAACACTTCCTGAGTTGCAGGTGGCAACTTCCCTATATTTTGGGGTCATGATTCCCCAAGAAAGTGGAATCTGAGCAGGTGGCTCATTAATGACAGTTAGCCCAACTAAGACCTAGGCAATCTTTTAAATACTACTCAATGAACTGAGCTGGAGGTCAGCAATTGTTCTAGAGGGAGAATACATTCAGGTGAATGCTATTCAGGAGTCCCATTGAGGAAGTGGGAAAATAGTAAGGAAGTGTTTTGAGCAGGAAGTTGCAGTAACTTGGTTCCAGTATAGCTGTTTTGGCTGAGGGAATTATTGACCGTACTTAGATTCCAGCCAGTTAGACCAGAGCAAGCTCGGGGGTCCTGAGAAGTGCTGTCTGGGCACTCTCCAGGAATTGGTAGGGAGGAACAGCCTCCCATTGCTGTTATTGTCTACCATAGTTACAGGTTCTGTCACTCTTCCTGTTGTTGGTTTAATTTAGTTTCATATGAGATATTCTAGCACAGCTATGTTTTGACTGTTTTCAACTTCAGTAAATCAGTCTCTGTACTTTCTTTTAGTATAAATTTCAGAATGCAGATGTTGTAGAAAATTCCTATTTGTATTTAAATGGAGTATTTATCTTATACAGAACCTAGTTGTTACTGTTACAGTTAACAATACCAAGTTTATGCATATTCTAGAATTTCTGTTATTTGTTAAATAATAGACAGAAATGTTAAACAGTAGATATTCCAGATTTATAGCTATTAACAATCATAAGAACAAATCTAGATAAATCTTAGTTTTACTTCGAGTTATTTTCCTGTTAGAGTAAGCTACCTGTATATATATATATATATATATTGCATATTTCAGTTAACTTTAGTTTCATGTCATTCTTTTATCGAGTTAACAGATAAACAACACTTATCTTAAGGTATTGTTCTTACTCAGAACATGTTTACAGTTGTTGATTAACTGATGGGGCGACTGTGATAATATTTCATTGTTACCAGCTTCCACATAATATCAAACATTTACACAGTAGTCAAGTACAAACACTAGCAACTGTAGATTATTATTTTTCCTTCTATCTAGTTTTAGAACACAGTAATCATGTCATTATAATAGAAATAACAGAGTTGTTTTTAAACAAATCAAACATATTAATACAACAGAGAAACAGTCGACGAACGCAACCATCATTGGCTGTTACAAACCATCCTAATTTATACACAGTAATAATATTTAATCAATTTAAATGTCTCTCTTGGAGTTTTCTCAAAAACCTACACGGCCGTAGCCATACAATAACTCTACAACAGACTTAAAAATAAATGAAGGATGCCTTATATGGTAGACAGACTTATAGTATCTTATTACATAGTTCTATGTTTATATTATTCTACTCACAGTGTTGTTTAATAACAATACAAGAATCGAAATAAACATTGTTACAATTCATTCCCGGTCGCTATCTAGTTAACAAACTCCACATATATAGGTTGAACACAAAACAGAACCCCATTTCGCCAGAACAACCCTATGATTATAACTATTACAGGCACAGTCGATAAACTTTCACCATGTTCTATCTAACTTTTCCAATAGAATAAAAATGCAGAGAGATAATTTAGGGTTTCATTTATAAACAGAGTTATCATCCATTGCACGTACTGAAGAATACATCTATCCATACATTCCAAACACATTCTAATAATTTAACAAAACATAAACACGACCATACCAGGCCCAGTATATATTAAGTATAAATATCATATGGCGAGGTTAAAAACCCCATGCTCAGCCATTACAAAGTACAACAACCGAAACCCTGGCCTCATAAGTCTTGGCCGTGAATGGCTCTCCATAAACTTAACAGGGTTTCAAACCCCATTTCATTCAAACAAAACAACTTCATACATATGACTGCACCTACAAACATCAGGTCGATAATGACCTCAACACACAGGAGTTGCCCTCCGAGACACAACCCTAACCACTAAAACCAGCAAAGGAAGAGACAGCCGTGGATAACCAGGCTTACCCGGAGGAGCCTGCGTGGGTGACAAAGTCCTGTACACCATCAAGAGCTGCGTGACCTGTTAAATAACAAATGCCGAGGGTTTTAGTCACCACTTTGAATGCAGAGAATAGAATTAGAAACGTAAATATAATTAATGATTATAAAACATAAAGACTGTAAAAAAAAAAAAAAAGACTGTGATTTATCTTACCGAGACATGGAGGAAGTTAACAGTGGACAATCGGTAGCTACAAGCTGAACAAACAGAGAAGCCCCATCATCTTCGTCATATGGGTGAGCAAAAGAAACTATCATAACATTCTTGACAGCCGAGACAAGGTAACAGTTCCCAACGAAACCCTCACGCTGGGATTGAACCAGTCAAGAAGCAAACCCAAAGCCCAATTGCATCAACCCTCTCATAACCTAAAGACATTACCGAAACCCTATCTCATACCCACACCAGCACAGTGACGAACTGTAAATAGCTGGGACTTAAACCTATAATGGGCAACGAGACCACGAAGCAGTAAAATTATAGCAGACGCTATCACCAGAGCCGAGGACATACCCTATTGCCGAATGAAACCACGAGGCCATAACCACCACACTCTGCACATTGTTACAGTGCCTTCATTACAAAACTCAGACAGGGAGGGTTTCATCCTTAGGACCCGAGCCCGAAGGCAACTACAATAACCTGTAGGGTTTCGATAGCAGCTTATATATCGCCCATCACATGGAGGAGATTCAACCACGTAGCACACAAATACATCAACGTAATATGGGTCGAGATTATATAGTTCAAATTGCAATCCAAATCATTATACACCGATTCCAAATCATTTCATATATAAGTCAAACGTATAAGATAACAAATGATATATAATCATTTGGCATATAGTGCATGCCTTGCAAATGAATCGTCGAGAATCCCAAGCGCTTGGAATGTATAATCACTACAATGATATAAATAAGAGTTAGTCAACATCACATATGGATTATTCCATAACTTAATAGGGTGGATAATACCTAATATATTTTGGTTATAAATCTTATCCATGGTAAGGGAAAAACATTAGGACTATGACAAAATCAAGTTAATGCACATTTACAATGAAACCAGGGCATAGGTTAATGTCATTAGCATATCACTTTACACAAGGTGGTGGTCAACTTCAACCCTAGAGTTTTCTCTATGGCCTAGTATGATAAATACAACCATAACACTATATTGAATATAAAGTTTGCCAATGTATGGAATATTATGATTATTGCACAATCATTATATTATATATATAAATTAATACCAAGCCATAGATTAATGCCATAGTCATATTACATTTCTATGTTCATATAAGTACCAAGGTAGTCAACCTTCAAATGAAAATGCCTCGTTATTTAATACTTGAAATGTTACCAAGTCTTTAAGACAATATATACATTGCCATTATATACTATCATCAGAATTGCTACCAATACTATTGTTAACAGTAACAATTTGAAAAATAAACCTCTATTATTAAGATGTTGAAATAGAGCTTCATCTACAGGTTTACATCATAAAGATAGTTAAAATCAAGGCACCGTCAGGTAACATAAGTTAAACTCTAAGTGGACATTGGACTTCGATGCATAGGATTATATTGAAACAACGCTAGAGGCGTCACCTTCTCAACTCGCATTATCAATGCATGAACAAAACAGTAGTCACCGGTATTAAGTTGACAACAGGTCACATGATGCAAAGACACTTTATACAGCCAAAAATTCTGATATCACAATTGTTTCATTGTTAGTTACAACAGTAACATAGCATAATAATCATAAAAACATAATTATAACTGAGACAATGTAAATCTTCGTAACACTTGACGATACTAGCTGAATAAGAAATATCATGACGATCATTAAGTTTTGAAGTATAGGGAGTATTGATGCTCACCAAGTTTTACATACAGTGATCCTTACTTCACTAGCGCACCTGAGAAACAAAAGACGACGTATGCATTAGCTCGTAAGCTAAGTAAGCCAGTCAACTACGACTAGCTCTTCCCTTGCGGTTCAAAACAAAACAGTCATTAATTACAATCACCGAAATCAAAGCTTTAATAAAACAGGGTCTTTAAACAATTTATGTTAGTTATTTAAATTAAAACAATATCAGAAATACTACCTAATTAACATTTATTGTTACGAATAAAAATTTTAAATTTTTCAGAAATAACGGGTTCTGACAATGTACTAAGTCTGGTGGAAGAATCGACTCAATGGGAGAGGAAGATCTATTTAATTTTTTAATGAGCTTGACACAGATAAGGAACCATGCTCATAAGGAGTTGTTTCATTTTTAAATGAGCTTGACACAGGAAGAAAAACTGATCATGGGGACCTGTTTCATTTTTTAACGAGCTTGACACAGAACGAGAACTATGCTCGTGGACACCTGTTTCATTTTTTAACGAGCTTGACATAGAATGGGAACTATGATCATGACTAGTTTCATTTTTACACAAGATCGAAACCGAAATTAAACTATGGTTGGGACTGATTTCATTTTTATACAAGCTCGAAACCAAAAGTAAACTATGCTTGGGACTGATTTCATTTTTACACAAGCTTGAAACCAAGGGAAAACTATGCTTGGAACTAGTTCCTACCCAACATGAAATACAGAGGTGGGTAGTGTGCCCCCTGGCATACAAATCTATGGGAATAACTCCAACACAATGTCTAGAGGTTGGAGATATGCCCCCCATCCCTAAGGGAAAGAAACCACTAAAACATATGGAACATTCAGGGAAGTCTGATGACTGGCAGTCATGCGATGATTAGGTTTAACAAAAGAACATTGATCAATGGTCATGATCCTCTTGTCACATGGAAAATAAATCACCTGAAAGAGTGAGGACACTATAGATTTCATTACATGAACATAATCTTGTCTAAGCAGTAGATTCAAATCTAAGGGACCTTGGAATACCATAACATCAATGCAGACAGTTTTCACTCCTAAAGTGATAGGTAATTGACGAATGATCCCTAAAGGTCTAGTAGGTATTCTCTTAAAATCCAATATCTGGTCAGTGTCTGGCACAAGCTAAGGAGAACCTATAGATTTCAAAGCAGTTGAGAATAAGATACTAACAAAATATATTTCATCAACTATAGTACGGAAGATATCCTTATAGACAAATCCTACAAATATATGGAAAGGAACACCCGAAGGAAGACTGTTCATGTATATGTAACTTTGGAATGTATTTCATCTATGTATTTCATATATATTTATTGTACCCTTATTAGAGATGTGTTATTCCTCTATAAGGAAGTGTCGTCATGTGGATTGACAAGTGTCGCAAGTGTGTGTACTTGTCGATGGGTTATTAGACCACCATGTGTGGGGTCGGCCTTGAAATATATACATTATAATTTGGATGTACCTAGCTAGACAAGTCGGCCCCATAAGGTCACTGGGCAAACAGGTTAGTATAAATAGAGATCAGGTGATCTCTATTTAGATCATTTAGAAAGTCATATCTCTCTCACTCAGAAAGTGGCGCACTAGTGAGGAGGAGGATCATCTGCTACTAGGAGACTATCTCAGTGTATTTTGGTTGTACTTTGGTTGAGCCATTGATCTCTCTATCTCTGAGGAAGTTGTGGGGTTTTTCACCTTAGGGTTTTCCCCACGGAAACTCTATGTCTCTTGTCTCTCATGCTTTTGTTTCTTGTGATGCTTGTCATGCTTATTGTGATTTTCATGCATTGATATACTGTATATGTTATTCTCTTAGTGAAGATCCTAGAGTATTGTGAATTAATGCTCAAAATTTAACAAAGACGAGATTCTTCTAGGCTATTCCAGTCAAAGGAAATGAAATTAGTACTTGGAGGGGGTCTTATTGAAATAGACAGCATTTCCCCTAATCCAAAACAATATAAAATGACTAAGAAAACATTAGTGGTTTTCAATTCACTCTCAACTGGAAGAGTAGGATGAGACGAAGATTTTTTCATGGTGACTACTTCAATCTTAGCATTCTCCAATGAAAGAGTGAGATCGAGTGGAGACAACACTGAATTGACCACTTAAACATCACTCTTCAAAGGAAGAGTGGGATGAACTACTTTTTATTCACTCTCTAAGGAAAGAGTGGTATCGACCAAGGATGGAGTTGGATTGAATATTTCATCAAACAATGGGGGGTCAAGAGATAGCTTGCGATATCTGGTTGGAAGGTGATTCTGAGATACAGTAATGTCTTCCAACAATTGTGAAGCTTCATCCATGCGTGGATAAAGGTAAGTAAGTTGCATGAACTTACATAACAAACAAGGATTTCTGACTTTACCTTTCTAACCCTTAACCATAGAGTCACTGGTCTATGGGGTATCATCAGTATGATGTATAGAGGATGATGATATATGTTTTTTGGGGTATTAATACCACTCTTCTAACACTTTGGAAAGACCAGGAAAATCCTTAAGAAGGTGATCACCCCTACAAATCTTGGAAGGGAACTTGAGTCTTCGAGGTGTTTGAATAGAAAGAGCATCATTAGAGGTGGCCAGTTGATGATTGGTATCTCTCTTATCGTTCTTCTTCTTAATATTGTTCTTCTTATTCTCCTTCTTATTATCCTCATGAATACTAGCATCACTACCTTTATCAATAAAGGAAGAGGAAGAAGAAGATACATTCGATGAAGAAAGGGAAGGATCATTTTGGGATTGATACTCTTGTGGTGGAGAGTTAACATTTGAACATTGGGTACAACCAGAATCACCAGATTGAATAACCATATCGGTAATCCTATTATTTAATCCATGAGGATTTAAAGTGGCAATAAAGGGAGGATCGATATCTCCAACTAAAGGAGAAACAAAAGGTACCCCTTGATAAGGGGTATCTTGATTGGTAGTCCCATAAGAAGTTTCCATATCTAAACTCTCTAAGGCCTTCTAAATATCAAACACAACAAATGCTACTCAAACTAAAAACAATCAAAAAACTTGTGAATAAGAGGGATGTAAAATCTGGATCCTCACGGGTGTGTCAAGATGTCACAACTCGTGATATACTGTAGGGTCCAATAGTTATACTCGGCCCAATTTTTCAAAGCATTATCCAAGGAGGATTGGGACCGTACCCTTGGCTGTATAACCTGACTACCTGACAATACATACATAGTAGCTCCCTTAGTGTTTTTTCCGGTGTATTTCATCAACAAGATGACCAATGGTTGACTTGGATGGTTTCAGGATCCTAGTGGGGTATCACTATATATGCAAGGTACATGGGAGATCCAATCTGTAGTAGTGCTATCTAATGCACAATTGTTCGACATGAGCCTTCCTATATACCATTGAGTACGTGAAGAACCTTTCTATATACTGTTAAGTATATGAAAGGCTATTCGATATACCGAATAGTACGTGGAAGAACTACAAGTCCCTGGGATGCAGTGCAGGAAATTAATGACAGATCCTACGCTTAAATACATCGGAACACATCTCTACCCTATCAAACAGGTTTCTAAAATATTTTAACTTAACTAGCTCTTGATTTTATCTTATGCGGTTAAGTGTATAGATGAAATTTTGACGTGAGTCAAAACCATACAAGTATGAGGTGCAAGTCTTATTTTCGATGAATTCCTACTTAAGAAGGGGGGAGAGAGAGAGAGAGAGAGAGAGAGAGAGAGAGTTTTTCTTCCCAAATGCACAACCCTATGCAAATGAAATTTTATCTTTTTAAAAAATTATAGAAGGAAGCCAAAAATTTAAAAATCATGCACCCAAAACTACTCTAATGTGACAAAAGAGATCTTTCTATCAACACAAAATGTAAGAACTCTAAATCTTTTCCTATCTTTTTACACTTGAAAAGGACACATATAAGCTATGGAAAGAAGGATTCCACAAATGTTTCCAATCCAATGCAAGACAAAGAAAAACACTGAATAATATTTTGTAACTCAAATGCACACAAATCCGGAACAACCTTTTTTCTCTTCTTATGAATGTAAGACCAAAAATATCAAATGATCATGATAATGCAAGAAGAGTATTTTATGTTTTCAAGATTGTAAATATAATACAAGAGACAAAAATGAAGCTTCTCTTTGAACTAAAATGGAAATAGGGAATCAATCTACTCCAACATCAATAAATACCTTATAATGTAAAGGAAACAATGATGTACAACCCAAGAAAAAGGACTAAAAAAGACAAGGATGACCCAAGCTTTTCGAAACCTTTCAACCAAGCCAAACCATACCAAACTCAAGCAAAAAAAATTTGAAATCAAATGAAAGAGATCTCTAAAAATTGAATCCAATCACAATCATATGGAAAAAATAAGTTTAAAAACAAGTGCAAGCTATTGGGACTTGAAAAGAACGACAATTCTACCCAACAAGCAAACAAAGCACTAGTTTGACTCAAGAGAACAAAAAAAGGCTTCAAACTTTCAAACCATGCCAAGAGTGTCCAAAAAAATCCAAATATTATTTGGATGAGTCCAAATAAGTCATATAAAGGTCATACAATCACTGATCAAGAGACTCTAATTCAAGAAAATTGAAAATGTACACAAGGGATCAAGTTAACCTAAGGGGATTTCGATTTTCCAAGCACAAAATCCAACTTCAAAATGAGGAAGAAGGGTCCCAAATATAACCAAAAGGAGCATTAAAGGTTCCAAATCAATTTTAATAAGATGATAATACCATTGTACAAAATAATGAAACTCAAAAAAAATTAACAAGAAGGAAAGGGATCAAAGTTAATCCTAGGGGGTTTAAAGTTTCCAAGGTAGAGCCTAATCTTCCAAAAAAAGAAAGAAGGTCACAAACTCTCCCAAAAAAGGTTTTGAAGGGTTCAAACTGATGTAATAGAGATCCCAAAGCTACTTGGAATGTACACTTGACTCTTAGAAGTGAAAATTGTCTTAGAGGACTCATAACTGACCAAATTGCCTTAAAGATGCCAATGAAGGGATAGAGACAAAATGTGTATGAAAAGGACTCAAATTTCTTCAAGTATGTACCAAGAAGAATCCAATGGACCATATGGAGGCACACAAAAAGTTTACAAGCAAAAACTCAAGGGAACCCCTCAAAACAAGCTCAAAAATGACCCAAACAAGGAATTTTCGCCCCTGTGAAGACCAAGACAAAGAGAAAATTAGAGATTTTCCCCTCCTAGAACATTGTGGGGGAGCATAAATTTGTAAATTTCCGTTCCCTAGTACACTAGAAAGGAGCGAAAATTTGTAAATTTCGCTCTGTAACCTATTTTGAGGGAGCAAAAAATTCTCCTGTAGGATTAAAAAATGAAACGTTCTTCCTATATTCGAGCAAAGATGAGGTCCTGAGTTTAGAATGGTCCCCAATGATGATGAAAGAGGATCTAAGGTGATGGGAAACGACACTTAGAAGAGGGCTTAATGATATCAACAAGCATTCAGAAGGTGAAACTAGGGAAAATTCCCACCGTGATCGCCAATTTCTGTACTAGAGATTCGTCTTACAGATAGTTAAACTCTCTCATGGACATAAATAAGCCCCTAGACACTTAAGCTATGGAAGAAAAAAACAAATGGGGATTTATTCTCCTAGATGTAGCATAATACATAATCTATTAAACATGGAAGAAGAAGGGAAGAAGTGAGACTTACCTCCAACCTGTAGGTTGTCCTAGCTCCAGCTCCAAGCTTGATGTCCAAAGTTATAGATTTGAAAACAACATAGTTAACAAACCTTCCAAGCATACAAATCTACTTAAAATAGCTCTAAATACAACATATCATACATCAAATGAACAAGAAGCATAATATGGAAGAATAGGCCAAGTTATCATTAATAAAGCTAAAGAAGCTAATTACAATGTTATACCTTGATCTCCAAGATGATAAAATCTCCTTTCAAGCTCTCCAACATCAACCTTGAAAGAATCTAAGGATCAATATGACCTCCTCATGAGCGTTCTCGATGAATTACACGACCATAGGTTTGGTGTTTCCAAGATCTCCCCCTTAATCTCATGGATAACTCTCTTCTTATAGGATTTGAGAGGCTAACCACTTAGAGAAGATGATGGCTCTAAGTGAGGGAGATGTGGATCAAGGATCTAAACCATGCCAAGGAGGGAATGTGAGATGGGATTCGAAGGAGTACTTCATCCCAAGAAAATCTCCATGAGATACAAGATACAAAATCAAAGGGATAAGCCTAAACTGATATTTTCGCACCCCTATAACTAAGCAAAGCGTGAAAAAGATCAAATTTCTGCTCCCCCACATGCATGTAAGGCACGACAAAGATGAAATTGTTGCTCCTAGGGACACTGGAAGGACGCGAAAATTCTAGTAAGAGGTAGGTTTGGGAGGTGGTTAAGGTGGGTTTCAACCCATTTCTTGTTGGATTTACTTCCAAGTGTGACTAGGGAAGGGACCAAATTTTGAATAAAGGGTCCTAACACCCTTAGGATGCAAAAAAATCATGTTTTCCATGGTGGTAAAACATGCATACCCTCACATACACATGGTGTGGCAATTTGAGGTATAATAAAATCCTATGCGATGAATTAAAATAACACTCCAAATGACATACATATTAGTTTTGGTAGAAGGACCTATGCCATGGTGAGCGTGGTGACTTATGCAGTAGGAGGTGGAAAAATGGGGCATTGAGGGATTAGGGATTGATTTAGAATCCAAGCACTAGAAGGGGGACAATTGGGATGTGGATGAAGAAATTTTGTAATTTTGCATGTCAAGAATAAGAGCATGGATGCCACTTACCCAGTGAAATCATGGTAACTTTGGGCCATGAGGTACTCAAATTACTGTAAAAAATTGGCACTAATACTCAATTTCATTTTCCCATTATTTAAATTAAATATTTATAGTGGAATTAAATACACAAATGATCACTCGGAATATATATATATGTGTGTGTGTGTGTGTGTGTGTGTGTTTGTATGTACCTACATACATACATACATACATACACATACGCACACACACACACACATATATATATATATCCCTAGATGTAGGTGTTAACAGGACATGAGCAGAGCACATGGACGGAGCACATGGTGAGCAACGACGGACATGTTCTGGGAGATTGGGATCATATCAGGCAAGGTGGTCATTATAAATAGATATGTGGTTGGATTATGAGGCAAGTCACTAGTTGGGAGGAAAGTATGGGTGCTGTAATGAGAATCAATGGGAAGGTTTGAACTTGAGTGGAGAAAATGTGTTGTTCTTAGGGAATGTTCATCCTTTTGGTTGGCATTTGTCCATGGGTACAAGAATTTACTCCGACGCATGGAAACTATGGGGTGATATCATCAGAGTTAATGGCATTGATGTCATACGTACTTCCATTCTATATAAGGACAGATGTTGGGGGTGTATGAGGATATACCGATAAGTTGTATCTCTTCTGAAGGTGGTCGATAAGGCGATTGATGGTAGCTTGGCATTAGGGTGGTTTGTTACAATGGAGCTTAGATAAAATGTAAGGGAAGTGCGAGTGCTAGTTCAAGGTGGGCCAATAGAGAACAAATTTGGGTTGATCAAGCTGTGTGTCTCTACAAGGTGTTGATCCCACAGTCTATTCAGGTTGAGATCGAGGAGGAAGAAAAGGATATCTAGGATGAATTGGAGGTGGTGAATCGCAACAAAGAATTTTCAGCGCTAGAGGAGTGGATACAAGATCATTTCTCAACCTGTGCATGGCTGATGATTTATGAAATGGAGGTGTTGATGTTTTGGATTATGACGAGTATTTTATCCCAAGTTCTACTGGAGGAGGAGGAGAAAAATAATGGGGATGAAGTGCTAGTGCACTTCTAGAAGGATCACCATGTTTATACTAGACTCATGGATAAGAGGATTGATTTAATTTCCAAGTCTTTGGGTATTCCATTCCTATAGAGGGCGACTGCTGAAGGAAGTTCTGTAGCAGGGGTGCTACTTGTTGGAATGGGTGGTTTGTCGACCAATATTCAGGTTCTGTGATTGTTGTTATGGCCTTCGTGGATTGTTTTGTGTTCTCTAATATATGCAAAAAGTTTGAATATTGTTGTTATCATTTTTTTTCAGTTGTCAGTAGTCTGTTAATTTTTAATCTCCAATAGCAGGAGAAAGACTGGTAAATTCCTTGTTTTCCCCACCCGGGAGGGGTAATATTGGTGTCTGGAAGCTGTAAGGTTGTTTTTCTATGTATGTATGGGGTTTCAAATTGATGGGATGAGGATATTTTTTTATAGAAGCAAGATGTAATTCTCCATTTGTTATATAATATATATTCTTCTTACTCTCTCTCTCTCTCTCTCTCTCTCTTTTGATATATATATATATTGCAGGAAATTTCTGCATGAATGCAGTTTCATAATGCCAATAATTCCATGCAATCAAATCATCATATAGCAATATTTACATTAAACACATTTCAAGTATAAACACAACACATTTATAAATAGGTTGACACTTATCTAAAAATATAAATCAACTGACTATAGACTAAGGAAGTTCCTCCAAGACATAGGCTCTATGAAGCCATATCTTTCTTTGACAGGCCATCCCTGAATTGGGTGTATTGAACCACAAGAAGGTACTGAGTTTTCCTGCTACAACTATCCCAATCCACTAGCACTCCTTCCCCATCATCCTGGACAACCTAAGAAAGCGGGATTCCTTCTTTGAGTTAATAGTCTCTCGAGCTCCCTTCTTTGATTTAATAGTCTATCGATTTTTTTACCCATATTCACTTCCAAGGATCTATCACATGCCGACCATGAAATCTGCATGCTAGGAATCCAAGGAACTCAAACGTTCTCTATATGGGTCTAGTCTATAACACAAGTGATGGTGGTTCATATATGACAATAGTTGATGGCTCAATCATGGGAGAATGATCATGAATGACCATTTCTCAATAATTTATATGTAGGTTGAGAAGTATCCAAGTGGCATGCATGGATGATGGGAACTAGAAAAATGGAATACATGGGATTTGACAGTTTTCACCCTCTAACCCAAAGCTTAGGATAATTAACCCAAGTTTATGGCTAATTGTTACACCAAAATCTCATCATCATGAGTCATGTGTCAACTCAATGCCTTAATCCCTAAAGTTTCTATGGCTAAAAAATATTGAGTAAGTTGTTTCCCTTGCATGCCACCATTCCTAGTAGTGTTGGCGCATCCTGATTCCCAGCAAGAGGTGCCAAACCTTGGCTGGCGCCTGATGTACACTGGAATGCTGCGTCAGTGGATCTTGCTGTCCTCATGCAAGCTGCACCTGACCCTTCTTGGCACTTGTTGTCTTCATGCAGAGTGCGCCAGGGTTGGTTAATGTCGATAAAAAGGAGCTTTGAGCGAATTCTCAAAGCTGGGTGACATGGAGGTCTATCCCTAGTTGGTAGGAAAGGTTGGTATTCAATCCCTAACCTAATGGGAAGATCCCTTAGACCTCCTCCCCTAATTCTCAACCTACTCTATCCTTCTATCCTTATAAATAAGACCTCTCTCTCCATTGAGATGGGAAGGATGGACTATAGTATTCTCACGCTAGTGAAATTATCCTAGGTGATCCCTATTCATCCCTTGGGAGGCACACATCACCCTTTAGAGGGCTGGCTTGGATTGTTGGATGCAGGTTACAATGTTAAGGCTTGGGTTGTAATTCTCTCTCTTCTATGTATTTCCCATTTATTTACAGTAATACAATCTATTTCCATAAATGTCTTTGTGTTAATGGTATTTAGATATTTATTCCTATTAGCTTAGATCAATTTAGTATTTAGATGTGCTTTTATTGTTTGTTTGTATCTATATGCTTGATAGGGTTTTGTAGCGCGAGATCTGAAGGTCCTGGAGCTTAGAGTGAAAAAGAGGAAAAGGATTCACGAATTTAAGGTAAGGAATCTATCTGTAGCATCTCTAAACTATCTAGGAAAGTATATTTGTATATTGTATTCATTTGTTCTAGATCCACATGGACTAGGGATATCTCGCTTGAGTCCGCTTGAGTAGATTGTCCGTAAACAAATCTAGCAACTATGCTGGGGAAAGAACATAGCTTTGATTTCAGTTTGATTTGATTTCATTGATTTTTTTTTATTCATTTTCTAGCCTCCTAAGCCCCTCCCATCTTTGGATTTTTCTATTTAAGAGTATGTTGGCTTGCCCTGACTCTGTCTGGGATCATTATTGGACTTATTACTGTTCAATTTTGGAGATCTTTGCTTTATTTCTTCTTGTTATTCGCTTGGCGCACCTGGGGTGTACATTCCCTATGCTACTGGGACTCTAGCACTCACTATCCATGAGCATCCTGCACCTTCGGCGCCCGTATCTTGAGTTCATCCTTCCCCATTGGTGCCCTTATACGGCATACAGATTGTTCCTGGCGCTCTGGTGCACAAGAACAGAGTGCGCCAACATCTATTTCTTGGTGTTTAGCACATATTCTCCATTTTTGGTCATTTGGTCTGATTGATTGAGCTCTGTGTACAGTGTGATTCAGTCATGTGACCCCTAGGCCCTGCTTGTTTGTGTTTGGATTTGATTTGCTTGATTTTGGGTTCTAATCTAGTCAAGTGAGCAATTCGGTAGTGGTGGTAAATTTCAATCCGCCACCTATCCACTTGGTCTTGTAATCCTTGATCACATTAATAGATCTATTCAGTTCGTAATATCTGATTCCTAAACGATTCCTACATTCAGTCATTGAGTCTTGATTGCGATTTGTTATTTTATTTTGCGTGTGTTTGTGTGGTTTTTGAGTCTTTGGGTGATATCTTTTCTTTGGGGATTTCCAACTTACTATAGTTGGTCTAGACATCATCTTTGATTTTCTGAATACTAGATCTAAAAGAGCATTGTGATTCTCAGATCCTTTTTGAGTACTTGAGTAGGAAATCAAACTTTTTATTACCTTCATTTTCAAGTTTAATTCTTGAAGTGTTGGGAAGAATTTTCATACTTTGGAATAAAATTTTTTGGAAATATTGAAAGATAATATTGTGGTTTCTTAGTTATGACAAATTGTTCATTTCTTAGAAAGTTGTAAGCATATTTGAGTTTTTGCAAAGCATCTTTGAAGATTGAAAATTCTCTTTTCTTGATTTTCCTTCATCTTTTAGGTCATTATTTCGAAAATTAGAGATTGTTACATTTGAAAGAGAAATTATTCTTTCCATGTTTTGTATATTTGATTAAATTGAAAAGAGAAAAAATAAAAGAATTTTTAGTTTGGTGTTTGTTATTTAGTGATTTTTGTTGGCATAGTGAAAATAATACTTATTTTGTCTTTTTCATTTATTTTGAGTTATAGGGGTACTTGTATTTTTCTAATATCGGCAACAAAGGAATTTCTCCCTACCTTAGATAGATTTCATTGAATCAGAAAAGAAAAAATTTGCATTTTGCATCTGTTTAAATTCCTGTCAACACTCCATGCATTCACCTAATCGCTCAAGATAAAATTAACGGTAGTGTTAAGTTAAAACTTGCTAGTAACTTGTGTGATAAGTTAGTGACGTGTTCAAGTGTCATTAAGTGTGGAAGCTATCATTATTTGCTTGCACTTCATCCTGGGGGCCTGCAATTCTTCCACGTACCAACCGGTATATCGAACAACCTTTCACGTACCCTTGTGTATAACGAAAGGTACTTCACGTACTCGGTCATATATCAGATGGCTCTTGTCGTACGGTTGTGAATTAAACAACACCACTATGTATTTGAGCTCCTAGGTACCTTGCGTATCTTGGAGAGACCCTTCTAGGATTCCTATACCAACTGAGTTAACCTATTGGTTGTCTTGGCGTGGCAATACACCAAGAACACCACTCGGGGAGCTACTACACACGTGCTTCAGGTAGTTGGGTTATACGGTCAGGGGTACAGTCCTAATACTCCTTGGTTAGTGATCTGGAATATTGGGCCGAGTATAACTATTGGACCCTGTGGTATATCGCAAGTTCCACCTCCTTAACAATCCTGTGAGGTTCCAAAATTTTGAATCCCCACCTATCACGTAAGTTTGCTTGCGGTTTTAGCTTCTGTAGATATTGGATTGAAATATTTTCCCTGGATTAACCTACCCTGGAAACCCTAACACCCCATGGGGGAACCATAATGTCGTACCAACTGGACCTCTTTGAGATCCATGGGCTGATCTCCATGTACCAATCCCTCTAACAACACATGTGTAACTTCCTCCACCTTTATCACAATCCTATGTGGAACATGGAATGAAAGAATATTCCTTGTGATAGGTACCAAATGGATTCGACCTATGTGAAAAGAACCTCCTTGAAAAATATGAACTAATCTTCATGCTTCCACCCTCCTTCATGGTACTTCTCATCAAAAACATGGGGTTGGACATTGCCCCCTTCTTCTTGTTTTGTGTTATGGAAATATTCCTTTACTAAGAAGTGCATCCAACCTTTTTGATCATATTTTACCACCCATTTTTTCTCCTTTGAAACTGATTTGAACCATGCCATGGCATGCATGATGGCTATCATGAGGTCATGCTTCTCACATGGCTGCAACCTTCTTCTTTCAAAAGCATTGGAGTGACTAGTGTTCATAAAATTTTATTCTATGCCTTCTTTTGTGACACCAACCCTCACTCCCAACATCTCTTGAATCATCATTTGGCCTCTCCTAACCAGAAAGAAACTTCTTCCTTAAATCTTACTTGTGAGAAGCTAAATAAGCCTCTTGTGTTTGTTCTTGAACTTGGTCCACCATGAGTATCCAAAATCATCCCATCATGCAAGTTGGTACTAATTTTCACATCCATGTGATTAATATTCATGATCCCAATCTCTCCCCTCTCATGCTTGGATCCATTTGCATGGAAAGATAACTCTTCCATAAGGGTTAGCACAATATCCAAGAATTCTTCCCAAACCTTGTTGCAAACAAGAATATCATTAGAAAATTTGGAAACATACTTACAAATTTGTTCATCTACCATGGTGTACATGCAAGGCCGAAATGTAGTAGGTGTTCCATTCAAGCCAAGGAGAATGACTAAAAACTCAATGTGCCCATAATGGTACTTGAAGACTAGCCTCCACATGTCTTCTTCAGGCTTCCTCATAATTTTATGATGAAAGTATTCCTTGGGTGAAAAATTTGCTACATGAAACTCATCCATCATTGTAGCAATCCTTGGAGTGGGGTATTCATCCCTCTCGTTCTCCTTGTTAAGGACTTTGTTCCTTATGCAGATGCACTATATTATGATCTTCATCTTCACTAGGCCCATAATAAATGCAAGAGGACTTGGTTTAATGTGTCCAAAGTAAAAGGAACTCTTGATGTCCCTTTCCTTTCCCTCCTTGAACCTTTTCAAATGCTTGTGAAGAAATATATTGATGGATTGTACATCCATCCTCAATTCAGCCTTATGATTCTTCACCTTGTCAGGTGGTCTACCCGGTGGGCGACCTTCCAATCCAATCTCATGCATTCATAGGAAACCTCCAATTCATCCAAAATGATAAGAGATGTTCATGGATGAATGTCCATGCAGCACTTTGCATCCCTCTCAATGTACTCAAACCTCATAAAATATCTCAAGTTAAAAACTTGGTAGTGCAAAGTAGGCTCCCCAATGGATAGCATCCATTGAACTCCAAACTTTCTACAAGATACACCCACCAAAATGGTGAATGGAAATACTTCATTGTTGGCTGATCCATTGATCATGCATGCATCTACCCTATTCATTTGCAAATCTAAAATCTCCTCATGCATATGCCATACATGTGGATTTTCTTGTTCACTAGGTGACTCTTTGAGAGACATGCCAATTTGAATTCTTCTAAAGTATGCAAGTCTAGTGCACCCTTGGATCTCCATTTTCGCTATGTACTTATATATCCAATACTTGTACAAACAAGTGCCTTTCCTTGTATATCTGAATGGTATGTCCTCCTTTGGAATCAAGGAAAATGCTTGGTCCACATCCTCCATGTCATCCTCCTCTTCGTACATAAGCAAATCTGAATCTCCTTCATGCACATGCAGATATTCATGATCCATCAACTCAAGAAGATCCTCCTTCTCCTCAGGAATGCATTCAGCCATTTGTTCATGCTCATGCTCCATGAAAGATGGAAAATGTGACATGCTCAACTCTTCATGAAGTTGACCTTCCTCCTCCAAATCTAATCCACAGGTCATCCAATCTTCATCTTAGAAATATCCTTCATCTTTGTCATCTTCATACCCCATCATTGTATGAGGTTCTTTCTCCTCATGCTGTGTGAATTTGGCCTTCTATTGGTTTGTCCCTAATGGGTCCATCAAATGAGGAAACTCACCCAGGAAATTCTCTTCCTCCAGATTTGATGATACCATGCATTAATTAGAAGAACAACAATGCTCTTCCTCTTTTGGGTCCGCCGTAAGATTCAAAGTAGCTTCATAAGGTTCAGTGTTAGGAACCCATGTCAACCCTTCTCTTTACTTTGTTAGTATATTTTTTTGGATGCATATGCTTTGTAAGTCGTCTCGTACTATTTTTTGATCCATAGTTTGTATTGGCCCATGGTATTGACCCATAGTATTGGAGCCTAGACTTAGTATATAATTTTGTGTTGAGGCCAATGAAGGCACCGTGATCAATAAAAATATTATGTGATCTGATATATCGTGTATTTCATCAATTAATTGTTGCAGGTTCTTCTCATCTGGTATCAGAACACTTTCTTTGGCTCGTTGGGTGAACTTTCTGCCAATTTTGTTTCGCATCTGTTGCAGGTTCAGATCTAGGAGTAATCCCTATCCGCTTAAATGTGGGAATTACTTGAGCATAAGCCCTAAAACTCATTGTGAAGACCACATGATCCCCGAAGTAGCTGACCCATTGAGAGGACCTGCCAGCAAAAAGGGCAACGACCCCTACCTGATTGACTAGTTCCCACCCGTGAGGTAAACCAAGAGCTTTCGTTTGTGGCAAAGTAGTTATCAGTTTGACCTAAGTCATGGAGTGAGGGGTACTGCCCCAATACGCAAGTCTTCAGACAACATTGGTGGCCAAGTGAATTCCCTGAACTATTAGGAAGCTGAGCATACATGGGGTCCATATCTATTTTTAGCTGAGAAATCGCAGATTTCCTCCGTCCATAATTGTTGTAGATCACTTCCGTGCTGTTGCAGATCCATCTGTTTCTGATCACTTCTGCATCGTTGCAGATCTATCTGTTGTCGATCCCTTCCAAGCCATTGCAGATCCATTCCAAATATATATATATATATATATATATATATATATCCCTTGTTTTAACTCTGTTTCCCTTGAAACTTCCCTGACACCCCTGCAATCTCATTCTGCATATTTCATTCCTAAGTATTCTATCCCAAATTCTACTTCCCAAATCCAGAAATCCCACATTTGTCTATTTTTAGGGTTTTCCATAACTTCTTCAATTTTCACCCAATCGCTTTCAAATTTTACCACAGTGTTCATTTCCTATTTCTGCTTCTTTGTCCCTCTTTGCAAAATTTTCTCATTCTTTCACCCCACTTCTGAAATCCTCCTTTTCTTCTTCCTTGTCCATTCGAAAGTGTCTGAAACCTAGTCAAAGCCAAATTACCCATTGTATTTTTTCCCAAATCTAGATTTTCCTTTACTAAAAACGTATTTGTTTTTGTTTTTCTACCCACTAAAAAAAAAAAAAAACTCCTGGTTATGGTTGTCACCCACGTAGGAGCAAAAACCATGGAGGAAGAACTTGCAGCCCTCAAAACCAAACTCCAGGATCTGGATGAAACATTTTTCAGCCTCCGTCTTGAGCATTCAACCATGACTAATAAAGGACAATCGGAGTCTTCTTCAGACAATGGGGTTTCTTCTTCTAGCAATTTCCGTGGTCTGATGCTTGATTTTCCTCGCTTCAATGGTACTGATCCGACTGGATGGATCTATTGGGCAGAACAATATTTCAGTCTGCATAATACTTTTGATGTCAACAAAGTTCAACTTGCATCCTTGCATTTGGAACATGAAGCTCTTCAATGCTACTGTTGGTACATCAAGGCTCATGAAGAGCCAAAATGGCCAGATTTTTTCCAGCTCATTTTGCAACGATTTGGTCGTAGTGATTTTGATGAATTCATAGGATCCCTCACTAAACTTTGCGAAATTGGCACTGTGAGAGTATAAAACTGAATTTGAGAAACTAGCCAACCACAGTGAAGGATTTCCTAATGACTTCTATAGGAGTTGTTTTATCAGTGGTCTAAAGGATGCAATCGACTTTGAGGTCAAAATGTTCTATCCCAACACAATGATGGAAGCCCTGTGGTTGGATAGCTTGGCAGAAGACAAGATTGTAGTCCAATAGCGCTTCAAACCCACTTTTGTTCCCTTCAGAAATATGGGTTCTCAATGACCTCCCATCCCGCCATCTCCTCGACCAACTCCTATCAAGCATTTGTATGAAACATAGATGTGGGCACATAGAGAAAAAGGGCTTTGTTATAATTGTGATGAGAAATTCACTCGGGGACATAGATTTGTTGAGAAAAATCTCTATCTCTTAGGTGTGGATTCTCCGCCTACCTCTGAAATTGGTGAAGAATCTCCAGCTACAATAGATGATCAGGTCGACATTCAGGAGCCGCCTATTGACCCTCCATCTCAAGATGACCACCCAGAGATATATCTCCATGATTTAGCCGGAGTCACAACCTACCAAACAATGCGGGTCAGGGGTTACTTCAAGAAGCTTCCTCTGACAATACTCATTGATTTTGGTAGCACTCATAACTTCATTGACCCTCGGATCGCCAAACAGGTTGATTTTTTTGTCCATCCTTGCTCTAACTTTGAAGTCATGGTTTCCAATGGGGGCACCTTACCTTGCAAAGGGAAGTGTCACAATGTGTGTATCTCTATGGGAGATTATAACCTGTGCTCTGACATGTTTTCCTTGGCCTTAGGCGGATGTGATGTGGTTTTGGGCACTCAATGGCTATGCACACTTGGCCCCATCTTAAGGGATTTTGTTGAACTTTGGATGGAATTTTCAACCAATGGAAAAAAACACACATTGACAGGCTTACAACCAAGGTCTCTGAGCATCATCAATTCACATCGCATGGAGAAACTCCTTAAGAAGAATTCACATGGTGTCATCACTCAGATCCATTCCATTCTGATGCAGGAGCATCAGGGCCTAGGAAGAGTTGTTGAAGTTGATTGACATAGGGGGACATTGACCATAGGGAGCACCGATGACCACTGGTGCGGGAGAGAAGATTGACTTTTCGAAGTCAATAAGTCGAGTAGGAGCAATCAGGTATGTGACTGAAAGATGCAGTGAAGTCAAGAGTCGAAAAGTTGGGTCAGCAGACAATAGGTCAAGAGCGGAGTGTCGATGGTCGACATTCTTTGAACCACGACTCTGACAGGTTTGGGCATGAGCCAAGTGAGGAGGAAGGGGCGGACTGGCGAAGCCTTGGGTTGAGAAAGGAATCTGACAGATAAATTGAAGCTGACAGATAGTATGGCCGACTTGAGGGTTTACTGGACCATGTCAGAAGGACGCATAGAAGTCAAGGAGAGTACTTGGAAACAATTCGGGATTGCTAAGGAAGTTAATGATAGTTATTGCAGGTGGGTGAAGACATGACACATGTCGTCACAGGAAGAGGCTGTGCAGCATGGTTGGGGCGCTGACAGTTGCAGTTCTATAGGATCCGAGGAGATCGATAGACAGAGGATGTGTGTCTTGGGGATTGCAGTGGTCTCGAGAACTACAGCAACCAAGTAGAAGGTCGGGGAGGAAGATCAGTTGTATTGATTCCACAGTTGAGAGAGTTCGGGGAGATGTTCTGTATATTGGAGAGAACAGTCACACAACGTCCGAATGCAGAGGAGATCAAGCCATAGCTTAGAGTTCTGCAGTGAACCAGGAGAGGATGAGGTCGATACACTGAGAGAACACATAGTTACTTCTATGTTGTAACAGATAAGGCTGACAGTTAGTTAGTTATTTCATTTCTTTGCAGTTTGCATTGTAACCGATTCAGAGAAGTAATATAAGCTAGCTTCTGGCATGTTGTTTGCATCTTATATATTTGAACGTGTGCGTGGTGTGTAATTGTTAAGCAATAACCTTATTGCATAACGCACCTTGTGTCAAGTGGTATCAGAGCCATAGCATCCTGCAATCTGAAGCATAGCCATATCAGAGCAAGAAGTGAATCCCTGTGTGTAGAAGAATGTCGAGTGATATTGAGCCTGCAAGTGCATTGACTTGTTGAAGTCTTGTTTTGATTGGACGAAGTGGGAATTTCAGCTGAGGTTGAAAAATGGCTCACAGAGGCATTAATGTCCGAAGATGAAGAGCGCGCGGCGCAACAGTCACAGTTGATCGTGAGATGTTCGACGAGTGCGTCCGAACAATGCGAACTTTGACAAATGAAGTCGCATCAATCAAAGAGAGCCAAAGGCATGGTTGTATTCCTGATGTGTTAGACCACGATGATGAGGAAGTCGAAGAGGTGGAACCATGGGAAGCAGCAGAAGATGAACCAAAAGAAAAACTGATCAAACTTCTGATGGATATGAGAGGTTGGACAAAGATAAATGTATGTACCTACTTGAGAAGTCTGTACCCAGAAGACTTGATCGACTGGTTCAGAGAGATGGAGAAATACTTCGACACAAAGCAGATTCAGGATCCTAAATGGGTTAAGAATGTGTGTTTGAGGTTGAAGGGTCATGCCTCATTGTGGTGGGACAATGTGCAGGAAGACAGAGTCAAGAAGGGCAAGGAGAAAATCAAGTCTTAGGACAGTATGGTCTCCAAGATGAAAGGGAAGTTCTTGCCAAATGACTATGTGATTTCCTTGTTCCAGAAGTTGTAGAAATTTTAATAAAAATAGATGACCGTGAAGGAGTACATGGAAGAGTTCTACAGATTGTCGATAAGGTCGAGTCAGATCGACGAAGGAGAAGAAGTTGTCGGTAGATACGTGAACGAATTGAAATATGCCATTCAGGATGAATTGAGCATGTTGAGATTCAAAGTAGTGGGTGAAACCTACCAGTTAGCTCTGAAGGTAGAAGAGAAACTATCGAGGAAATCCATAGTGACCAGAGGTAGTATGATTGGTCGGGGTGCGAGGACTCTTTCTGCAAAAGGCTAAGGTAGTGGCTACAGAAAGGAATCTATTGAAGAAATTCAAAGGATGGAAGGGACATCGACAAGGGAGAAAGCGCAAGAGAACCGACGAGATGGTCGTGAGAACCGCGGTCGAGGTGCGTATGGTTGAAGTGGTCCATTCGAAAGAAAAGGAGATAATAGACCAGCCATAATCTGTTACAAGTGTCGTGGAGCGGGACACAAGACATATGAATGCCCAGAGAACCTACATGCTACAGAGGAGTCGAAACCCAGATGTCAAAGGGATGAGCAAGTCGATGAGAGGGAAGAATCGACATCCAATAGCAGTGAGGATGGTAAGAAGAAAAGTCAGGCCGTGACAGTCAGGAAGACACTTGTTTTGGATGGCGAACGTGACGAGCAAGATCCGGCACAATGGAAGGCGATCTTTCGAACAAAGGTGTGAATCGGCGAATGGCGTTGCAAGACCATAGTTGATGGTGGAAGCACTAAGAATCTTGTGTCGATAGAGGTGACCGATAGGAAAAATTTGAAATGTTGAGAACATCCACACGCTTACAACATCTCATGGTTGCAGAAAGGACATCATGTGAAGGTGACCAAATAGTGCCTGATTAACTTCAAGGTCAGGAAGTTAGAGGACAATGTACTGTGCGACGTAATCCCAATGGACGCGTGCCATCTGTTGCTAGGAAGACCATGGCAGTATGATCGGAAAATGATCTATGATGGTCGATCCAACGTAGTCATAGCGTGTAAAAATGGCATGAAAAGAAATTTTAAGCCGAGGCCGGAGGAGCGAGCCGACTATAAGCACAACGAGAGCAAATTTTGGGAGAAACGAGTGCTGATGTGTTCAGTGAAAGAATTCCTTGCGTAGGAGGAAAAGCAGTAGGGGTGTTATGCTATCATTCTGAAAGGACCATGTGTCGAAAAGGTGACAATGGAGGAGAAAATTCTGGTTGAAGTTGGAAGGATGCTCGAAGAGTTTCAGAGCATAGTAGTCGATGAGACACCGACGCGATTACCGCCAACAAGGAGCATATCCCATCATATCGACTTGATTCTAGGGTCGAGTCTGCAAAACAAAGCACCACATAGGATGAGTCTAACAGAAGGTTAGGAACTCAACCGACAGGTCCAGGAGTTGTTGGATAGAGGGTTGATCAGAGAAAGTTTGAGTCCGTCGGTAACAGCAGTATTAGCGCCAAAGAAAGGTGGAGAATGGAGGATGTGTACAGACTCCAGAGCCATCAACAAGATCACAATCAAGTACCGGTTTCCATTTTCGAGAATGGATGACTTGATGGATTGTTTGAGTGGAGCGAAGTTCTTCACGAAGATAGACCTGAAGAGAGGTTATCACCAGATTCGGGTTAGAGAAGGAGATGAATGGAAGACAACATTCAAGACAAGGGAAGGGATGTATGAGTGGTTAGTCATGCCCTTCAAATTGACTAATGCACCTATTACATTCATGAGATTGATGAATGAAGTACTGAAACCATTATTGGGAAAGTTTGTCATAGTATATCTATACGACATTCTGATTTTCAGTCGAACCAAGGCAGAACACTTGGAGCACATTCGATAGGTATTGCAGAAATTGTAGGAAGAGAAGTTGATGGTAAACCTGCAAAAGTGTTTCTTCATGAAGGAAGAACTGGTGTACTTGGGATTCATAATCTTGGGTAAAGGGTTGGTGATGGACCCAAAGAAGGTGAAGGAAATATTGGATTGGCCAGAACTGACAAGTACGACTAGAGTAAGGAGTTTCCATGGACTTGCCAGTTTCTACAGGAAGTTCATTCAGGGATTCAGTCAAATTTGTGCATCTTTGACAGAGTGCATGAAAAAGGGCAAGTTCAAGTGGACAGAGACTGGCCAACGAGCTTTCGACAAGTTGAAGGAAAAGGTCATTGAGATCCCAGTGTTGGCGCTCCCATATTTCGACAAATTTTTCCAGGTCGATTGCGGCACAAGTGGAGTAGCAATTGGAGCAGTGTTGAGCCAGGAGGGCTGACCAATTGCATTCTTCAGTGAGAAGTTGGATGACGCGAAGCAAAAATATTCAGTCTATGACTAGGAATTATATGCTATTGTCCAAGCATTGAAGAAGTGGAGGCATTATTTGTTGCCCAAGGAATTTGTGTTATACACAGATCACCAAGCGCTGAGGTATTGGAATACTTAGTCGAAGTTGAAACAACGACACATGAAATGGGTCGAATTCCTACAGGGATATACATTCATGATGTGACATAAGTCGGGCAAGTTGAATAAGGTTTCCGACGCATTGAGTCAAAGAGTTGCATTGTTGAACATGATGACAGTTCAGGCAATAGGAATAGAGTCGGTGAAGACAGAGTATGAGACTGATGAGGATTTTGTGAAAGTGTGGGGAGCTTGTCATGAACCATGGAGTGTTGAAATAAATCCATACTTGGATTATTTTATCCAAGAGGGATACTTATTCAAGGGACAACAATTATGTATTCCTAGAGGATCCGTAAGAGAGGACCTAATTCGAGAGTTGCATAGTGGCGGATTAGCAGGTCATTTTGGCATCGACAAGACCAGGGAATTGGTCGAAAAGAAGTATTATTGGCCAGGAATGACGGTAGATATCGAAAAATGGGTTCGACAATCTAGAGTTTTCCAGTTGGCAAAAGGAAGAAATCGCAGAAGTAATAGAGGAATGCGAAGTCGGTCGTATGTGTAGTTCGCGAAAGAAGGAATGCTTAATGCGATGGGAGAATGATGAGTTGTAGGAGGTGACATGGATTTCCAAAGAAGAGTTCAGGAGACTGACGGACCAGTCGAGTTCTTTTTCACCTGGGGAGTCTGATGCAAGAGCATCAGGGCCTAGGAAGAGTTGTCGAAGTTGATTGACATAGGGGGAGGCCGACCAGACAGAGTGCTGACGACTACTAGTGTATGAGAGTAGATTGACTTGTCGAAGTCAATAATTCGAGTAGGAGCAGTCGGGTATGTGACTGAAAGATGCATCAAAGTCGAGAGTCAACATGTTGGTTTGGAAGACGATAGGTCAAGAGCGGAGCATTGAGGGTCGACATGCGTCGAACCACGACTCCGAAAGGTTTGTGAATGAGCCAAGCGAGGAGGAAGGGGTGGATTGGTGAAGCCTTGGATTGTGAAAGGAAGCCGACAAATAAGTCGAAGCCGACAGATAGTATGTCCTATGTGATGGTTTACTAGAGCATGTCAGAAGGACGCGTAGAAGTCAAGGAGAGTACTTGGCAACAGTTCGAGGTTGCTCAGGAATTTGATGACAGTTATTGCATGTGGGTGAAGGCATGGTAGATTTCTCACAGGAAGAGGATGTGCAGCACGCTTGGGGTGCTGATAGTTGCAGGTCTGCAGGCTCCGAGGAGATTGATAGACAGAGGATGGATGTCTCAGGGATTGTAGTGGTCTCAGGAACAGCAGCAGCCGATTAGAAGGATGGGGAGGAAGATCAGTTGGATCGATTCCATAGTTGAGAGAGTTCAGGGAGAAGTTCTGTAGATTGGAGAGAACAGTCACACAGCTTCCGAACATAGAGGAGATCGAGCCATAGCTCAGAGTTCCGCGGTGAACCAGGAGAGGGTGAGGTCGACACACTGAGAGAACACATAGTTACTTCTATGTTGTAATGGCTAAGGCCGACATTTAGTTAGTTATTTCATTTCTTTGCAGTTTGCATTGTAATTGATTCAGAGAAGTAATATGAGCCAGCTTCTAGCATGTTGTTTGCATCTTGTCTATGTGAAAGTGTGTGTGGTGTGTAATTGTTAAGAAAGAACCCTATTGCATAAGGTGCCTTGCATCACATTCAGATGCAACCATCAGCGGTCTCCACTACTCCTTTGGATCTACAGTAAATTATGAATCGATATACAAGTGTCTTTGTTGAACCAGTGGTATTTCCACCTTCAAGGCCAGGCGACCATTGTATTTAGCTCCTTCCTTCCCGTCGCTACCCATTTCACCAAAAAAAAGAGATTGAAATGCTTGTTCAGGACTTACTGAAGCAAGGTATTATTTGCCCAAGCACTAGTTCCTTTTCTTCACCAGTTCTTCGTGTCCGCAAAAAAGATGGGTCATGGCGCCTCTGCATTGACTTCCGAGCACTTAATCACCTCACAATCAAGGATAAGTTTCCAATTCCTATTGTTGATGAGATTCTTGATGAGCTTCATGGTGCTCAATTTTTCTCCAAGTTGGATCTTCATTCCGGGTATCATCAAATTTGGGTTCATGAGGATGATATCCCTAAAACAACTTTCCGCACACATGATGGCCACTATGATTTTTTGGTCATGCCCTTTCACCTCACTAATGATCCTTTCACTAGTCTTCTTTGATGATATCCTCATCTACAGTAAAACATGGGATGAACATCTCCATCATCTGGATCTTGTAATGCAACTTTTCTCTGACCATCATCTCCACACCAAATAGTCTAAATGTGTTTTTGGACAGAAAGAAGTAGAGTATCCCGGGCACATTATTTCAGCACAAGGGGTTCACGTGGATCCTTCCAGAATCGCTGCCATGAACAATTGGCCGCATCCTCATATACTTAAGATCCTTCGTGGCTTTTTTGGGGTTTGACTGGCTACTACCGGAAGTTTGTCAAGGATTATGGGAAGATTGTAGCTCCATTAACTGCTTTATTGAAAAAGGATGTGTTTACATGGACACATGCTACTGAGTGTGCATTTGACAAACTGAAACAAGCTATGTGTACTACACCTGTTATAGCTATGCTCGATTTTTCCATGCCCTTCACTATTGAGAGTGATGCTTGCGGAAATGGACTTGGTGTTGTTCTCCTTCAAGATGAACATCCCATTGCGTTCACCACCAAATCCCTTTTAGGTAACAATTTAGCTGCCTCTACATATGAGAAGGAAATGATGTCTATTTGCATGCAGTACAGAAGTGGCGACCATACTTATTAAGGAATCACTTTTGCATCAAGACTGATCACTAGAGTCTGAAATATTTCTTGGAACAACGTGTATCCTCCCCAGCACAACATAAATGGGTTAGCAAACTCATGGGTTATGACTATGAGATCACTTACAAGAAGGTTAAGGACAATATTGTGGTAGATGCTCTTTCTCGCACATTTGATGACCAAGTTTCTCTTTCAGCTATTTCTATGCCTGTTCTAAATTGGTTGCAATCTGTTCAACAAGGCTATGTCAATGACTCTTCATTATCTCAAATCATCCAATGCTTGGAAAAAAACCCTTTTGATGTACCACATTACTCTTGGGATGGTGCTTCCCTGAGATACAAGGGTCGTTTGGTGCTTCCCCATAGCACAAATCTTAAACAGGATGTCTTCTATGAACTCCATGCTTCTCCATCGGCAAGGCACTCTAGGTTCCTCAAAACGTATGAGCGGGAACGACGTAACTTCTTTTGGCAATGAATGAAAAGGACAATTCAACAGATGGTGGCTGAATGTGATACCTGCCAGTGCAATAAGGGTGAAAAGACACTTAATGGGTCCAAAATACAGGTATCTGATAAGCCTTTCCCCACAGCAAAAACACAAGAAAGGGTGAAGAAATACACTTGTTTTGTCAGAGAAACGATTTACCTTAATTATTTAATGAAGTTGTTTTAAAGATTATTCTTGTATGTTTAAATGTGTGTTCAATAAACTAATTATGTGAAAATCGAGTATGATTGAGCAGGTCGAGGTACACTAAAGGACACCCATGCAGATCAAGCAGTGAACTGGAAAGCTCATGCAAAACTCATCGCCTTTTTCCTGATTTCTAGGGAGAACACCTGTTCAAGCAGAATCGACAATTAGACATAGAAGTTAGGTTAAGCATTAGAGGCATATATATACGGGCCTCTCGGCTAGCAAGAGAATCCTGTTGCCATTTTTTAGAACCATTATTTTGCGTTTTTATACTGTCGAGATACTTTGAGTTACAGACTTTTGTTAAACTATGAATCTGCTATTTTGAGAGTTCTTAGTGTAGCTTCCCTCATTAGGCATCCATTCTGAGAGCTCACCACTTTTTGGCACCGTTGTCGGGGAGGTGCTAAATCTTTTAGGAGACATCTTCACTAAACATAACAAAAAGAAAAAAATCACATATTAAAAAAAAACAACATAAATATTTTACCAATGAATGCCTCATTGGAAAATGGATAGGTTTGGACGCTTTCTGCCTAAGCGTCCCATGAGCAACAACAGTAAAAATAGTTCTGACCATTCTCAGTTTGAATTTCTAAACTCTAAAAATGACTCCACATACGATCCAAATAGAGACAACTTCTCTACTAGTTCCAGCTCAAACACCACTATGGAAGATGAATAAGAGGAACCTAGGGAGCCGTTCACCTTCCCCATTAACATACCTCTTGGAGATGCTAGGATGAAGAATATCAACCCTAACAATTTTCCAAACTTCCATGGATTGACTTCAGAATATCCCGACACATTCCTGTTTGAATTTGAGGTAGTTTGTAGATCCTTTGATTACACTACGGATGCATAAAAGCTGAGACTTTTTCCCTCCACACTGAAAGATTTATCACTTAGGTGGTTTATGAGTTTAGAAGGAAATAGTATTTTCAGTTGGGACCAGATGAAACAAGCATTCTTAGAAAAATATAGGGACTACTGCAAAGAAAAGGATACAAGGGATGAAATATTTAGGATGCAGCAGGGAGACCGTGAATCCTTAGAAGAATATGCCCAGCATTTTCAGCTTGGCTACAAACGAGCTAACCATTGCACCCTAGAACCTGAATCGTTGAAACTTGTCCTTCTTAGAGGGATCAAAGAAGAGAATTTTGAGATCTTAAACCTCTTAGGAGATGGAGACATATTCCAGAAGACCTATGACCAGATACTATAGATCTTCAAGAACCATTCTAGGTCTAGGAAAAGCAAGAATGGGACAAGAGATACACATCTACCCATAGGATCCTCATCATCTTCAGGACCCAATCTTACAAAATATGATTTAGGAAACCTGTTAGATGACATGAAGACTGACATCTTACAATCTTTGGCCATGCAACTTGATGCACTTCAGATAAAAAAGAAGCAGGATGAAATTAACCAAGCCTTGGCAGTATTCTGTCCTCGTTGTAGAAAGAAACATGAGAAGGGGCAATGCACTTTAAACATCATAGAAATATGTGGTCTCTTCACTGATGACCACTCCACTAATAAATGTCCCCTCTTACCCTCATGTAAGGCTTCTATTCAAGATCCCGCAGCTGAAGGAGCAATAAAACAACTCTGTTTTATAAATCAAAGGAGGAGTAATTTTGTTAGATCATATCAACCTAGCAATCAAGCCTACTATAATCAAGGCCAGCAAAATTGGAACTCTGCACCAACTCCATGGCAAGCACAACCAAATCCAAATCAATGGCAGCAAAATCAATAGACTTGTCAGCAGAATCAACAAACTTATCAATCACCCTATCAACAGTCTTATTACCCTCCATACCCCCCACCTTTTCCTCCATCAACCATGAATTATGCAAATAAATACCCCCATCCATCAAATTGGAGGGCCCCATTACAACAGCCACTTATTATGCCACCCCCACATACTCAACCACCCCCTAGACCCTCACCAATTCCAGCCCAACCCATCCCAAACCCTAATAATAACAGACCTCCACAACAGCAACAGACTTATAACATTGATATCACACAATTCCCTACCTATGTCGTAGACACCATGGAAATAAACGAAATAAACCTCAGATCTGGAAAAACGTTGCAAAACACATCCACACAGAATATCCAACAACCTGAAGCTCAAGAGAAAACAACAGAACCCTATGTTCAGCATCCGGATGAACCAAATCCTCCATAGGAAGAAACCCAACCACTCCCATGAAACAGAAACCCTCCATTTCCAAAGAAACTTATACGAAGTACAAAAGAGGAAGAAGAAAATGGAAATTTAAACGAATTAAAGCACTTAAACATCCAAATCCTAATTTTGCAAGCCATAAGGAATGTGCCCATCTGTAACAAATTTATTAGAGAAAATTGTTTGAAGAAACATGGGAGGAGGAAGCGTGACCCACCAACCATAAATGTAGTAGGACACTTGGCTGATTTAATGATGGGTATTATTATTAACCCTAAGTATCTTGATCCAGGTAGTCCTGTAGTAAACATCACCATCAATAACAAACAAATAAATAGAAGCTTAATCGATTTGGGAGCTGCTATCAACGTCATGACTAGAGAAACCATGATACACCTAGGACTCCCATCAATGGTCAAACCATCAACTATAGTACTCCAGCTAGCTGATACATCCACTGTGAAACCTGAAGGGATGCTCGAAGACATTATGATCAATATTGAATCCTGGGAATACCCAGCTGATTTCATAGTCATTGAAGTCAAAAGTAAACTTAGTGGTTATCCAATCATACTAGGCAGACCTTGGTTGGAAACTGCAAATTCTTACATAGGTTTCCGATCATGAAACATGACTATAACTAGTGGACATGCCAAGAATAAAATCACAATCTACCCGCCAGCAAGGAAATCTTCAAACTTAGAATATCAAAATTGAACTGATGATTATAACGACACACCAAATCAAAACCTACAAACTGTCCTAACAATTGATGCTGCAATATCATTAAAAGAAATAGATGAAGATGGTCATATAGATAGGTTCATACAAAATGCATATTCTAACAATGTTAGTCTTAAAATATTTTTTGACACAGACCACCAACAAGAAGGTGAAAGTTCAAACCAAAACTTAAATAAAATTTGGGCAGAAGTACTATCTCTAGAAGAAAAATCAGAAAAAGCAAAGACAGTGGAAATTATGCCCAGAAAGACAGTCAACATTAATTCCAATCTCAAGCCAAACCAAGAAACGTAGTTAATGAAAGTATTATCAGAACAAAATAAAGATTTTGCATGGACATATGCAGACATGAAGGGTATACATCCTGATATATGCAAACATTGTATTTACATCAAAGAAGGTTCTATCCCTATCAAGTAGCCATAGAGGAGGTTGAACCCAACATTAAAGGACATTGTCAAAGTAGAACTACAAAAGTTATTAGATGCTGGGTTCATAGATCCCATCTCTGACAGTGGATGGGTCTCACCACTGGTTATAGTCCCTAAAAAAGGAAGCAAATGGAGAATTTGTGTGGACTACAGAGAGATAAATAAAGCAACCAAGAAAGATCACTTTCCACTGCAATTTATAGATCAGGTGCTGGACACATTAGTTGGGAACAAGTATTTTTCATTTTTGGATGGCTTCAGTGGGTACAACCAAATTTTAATACACCCAGCTGATCAAGATAAGAAAACATTTACATACCCCTGCGGTACTTACGCATACATAGTACTACCCTCGGGGTTATGTAATGCTCCAGCAACGTTCCAAAGGGCCATACTAAGTATATTCTCTGATTTCATAATTGATCAAATGAGAGTCTTCATGGATGACTTCACACCCTATGGACAAAACTTTGATCAAGCATTGAACCATCTTGAATTGGTATTAAAAAAATGTATTGAGATGAGCCTATGCCTTAGCAATGACAAATGCAGAATGTTAATGGAAGAAGGCATCGTTCTAGGACATCATATATCACAAAGGGGGATAGAGGTTGATCAAGCAAAAGTCTCAGTAATCAAAACGCTGCCACCACCTATTAAACAAAGGGATGTGAGAAGTTTCCTTGGGAAAACAGGGTACTACATGAGGTTTATTGAAAATTATAGCAGAATTACTGCCCCAATGTTTGCACTTCTCACAAAAGACACTAAGTTCATATGGACAAACAATTGCATGACAACATTTAATAACCTTAAGGAGAAAACAATTACAGCTCTAGTACTCCAAGGACCAGACTGGGCACTTCCATTCCACATCCACTCTGATGCATCAGATAAGGCAATCGGGTCTGTCCTTGGACAAGAAAAAGAGAAGAAGCCCTATGCAATATATTATATAATTTAAAATTTAGCAGGGGAAGAATTAAATTATACTGTCACCGAGAAGGAATTTTTGGCTGTCATACATGCCATTAATAAATTCAGGCACTATATCACTAGCTACCAAGTCTTTGTTCATACAGACAATTCAGCCATAAGATATCTAGTGAACATACCCAACACAAGTACTCAAGTAATTAGATGGCTGCTACTACTCCAAGAGTTTGACATCACGATTTTAGACAAGCCAGGTAAACACAATGTAGTGGCTGACTTTCTATCTAGGATGACACACAAACAAGACAGTGAAGTAATCAATGGCAATTTTTCAGATGAGCACCTTTTTTCCATATCCACAAGAAGCCCATGGTTTGTTGACATAGCAAACTATTTAGTATCTTGGAAGTTTCCAGAACATTATAGTTATAAACAAAAGACAAAAGTAATAAGGCAAAGTGCCACATACACGTGGATAGAAGGCATGCTCTTCAAACAAGGACCTGATCAAATACTCAGAAGGTGCATCAGAGAAGATGAAGTGCATGACATAATGCATGCCACTCACAATGAACCATGTGGAGGACACTATGCTGCAAAGAGGATAGCGTATAAAATTTTACAAATAGGATACTACTGGCCAACACTCCACAAAGATTCTTATGAATATGTTTCACACTGTGATGACTACCAAAGGATGGGAAAACCAACACAAAAGGAAGAAATGCCACTCCATCCACAGATCTCCTTGGAGGCCTTCAAAAAATGGGGATTTGATTTCGTTGGTCCAATCAACCCACGGTCAAATCAGAAGAGCTACATCCTAGTATGCATTGACTACCTCACAAAGTGGACCGAGGTAGCAGCACTTGTTGCAGCCAATGAAACCAATGTGGCAAAATTCTTCACTGAGCAGATATTTCACAGGTTTGGATTACCCAGAGAACTAGTTTTTGATCAAGGCCCACGATTTACATCAAATTTAATAGAAGACTTGCTTAAGAGAACAATGTCAAGCATAGACAGTCCTCCTCCTATCACCCTCAAGCAAATGGTCAAGCTGAGGTCACCAACAAAGAATTAGAGAGAATTCTAACAAAGACAGTCCAACTCCACAAAAGAGATTGGGCTGACAGATTGAGTGAGGCGGTTTGGGACTATAATACCACATGGAAGACAACAACATGATTAACACTTTATGAACTAGTATATGGAAAGAAAGTCATGTTGCCAATTGAATTTGAAATAAAAACATTAAGAATTGCAGCAGAGTTGAATATGGAACTATTAGAAATACAACAAGAACACATGTTACAATTGAATCAACTGGATGAGCAACGCCAGCAAGAACTTTCCCACACTGAAATCATCCAACAACAAAGAAAGAAGTGGCATGACAAACACCTAAAGGATAAAAAGTTCAAGGAATGTGACTGGGCACTACTTTATGACTCCAGGTTTCACACATTCAAGGGAAAGCTAACAACCAGATGGATGGGACCTTATATAATTCAAAAGATCTATGAAAATGGAGCTGTAAGGATCATTACAATTGATGAAGAAGAGTTTCCTACGATATTAAATGGACATAGGCTCAAATTTTACAAGAAGCCACAGTCAAAGGAGGAATTCACACAAGTACTCTACCAGCAACAACTGATGCTGATAGAGAGCATCGAAAATAATTGAAATTTAGTTCATATATATATATATATATATATATATATATATATATATATATATATAGAGAGAGAGAGAGAGAGAGAGAGAGAGAGAGGAAAAAAGAGAAAAAAGAAAATATTTGCTAAAAAGGGAAGCATAATAGAAAAAAGGAATGAAAAAAGAAAAGAAAAAAAAATAAGAAAATGAATAAGAAAACAAACATGAGAAAGGAGGATGGGAAAAATGCCAAATAACACACTACAGAAATGATAAGGTAAACTGCAGGAAATCATACATCCCCATGAAGGCACAACATGCAAACTGTAGGCAATCAACAATCAAGCAAGCCAGTCATATATTACAGTCAGTAGCAAAGATATCATACTATAGAATTCAATCAAGCGAGCCTGCTATTATTCAAAACCTGCTACTATTCAAGCGAGCCTATCATCAAAATTCAAGCGAGCCAGAAATCTAATCAAGTGAGCCCAATAATTTTCAACCATTAAAGCAATCAAGCGAGCTAGCCATGTCTACAAACGAAGATAGCAAAAGGTATCAACTAAACTATAGAATTTATTTCCAACAAACATGATATCCAATCACATCTATTATTTCACGCGAGCCTGCCATCAATTCAAGAGAGCCAGCATAGATTACAACAATACAATGAACAATCCAAAACCTAATGCAAAAGCATCATCACAAAGTTGAATCAGAAGAAGGCACAAAATTCAAAAGCAACCAATACAACATATTCAAATGAACGCAAGAAAAAAGCAGCAAGTGCACGTAACTACTGACATGCCAAAATTTACTACAGACATTGCCAAATCTACTACAGAATCCGCCATGCATAAAAATTGGGCCAGATCATAAAATAAAGTACGCTAAAACATTACGAGGTAATCTCTAAACATCTTTGTTTTATTTTTAGGGCCAAATCATTATCCCACAAGATATTTGTTTTCTAAAGCTGAGGACAGCTTCAATCTTAATTGGGCGGCACGGTTCAGTTCAGATAACCTCAATAAACCATGATCGCTACCCAAGTCATATCAGCCTCAATAAATCATGATTACCACCTTTGTCATAGCAGAAAATGATAAGCCCGCATCTAGCCTCCATACCTCCAAATAATCAGAGCAAGTGGGGCAAGATACACTCATGAAGTGAGAAGCAGGGCTCGATCAAGTAGTGGGTACAACAAACGTTAATGAGGATAAGCACGGAAAGGCAGTTAAGTAAGGCTGCATAACCTTCCAAAGAAAAAGAAAACCCAGTTTTTCATATACGAAACCTCTCAGAACTCTCCAGAAGCAAGAAACTGGAAGATAGTGTGGGCACGTAGATAGCAATCAAGCCCTCGAACTGTTAATCAAACTCGACCAATTGAGGAAATATAGCCATGCTCCATGTACTGGTTTATTGTTATAGCAACGAATTTTAGGATGATCAAAGGTTTCAAGAAAAGCGAATCGGAGGAGCACAGTGCCATTTACCAGAACCTGCGAATCTTTACAATCATCCGCAGTGAGGGCTGGATGCCTTTCATCCTAGGCTTGAAAGGATACAATACAGGGGTGGCTTTGGAGTTTGCAAGAAATTTAAAACATATCAAGGATGAACAGTTTGTCACCTGAGTGAAGGGGTTACGTATAAAGTTGGATGATGATGTGATTTCCAAATTCACTGGTCTACAGAGGGGTCTACATTGGAGCAGGGATGACTAGGAGAAAAACCATGAAGCAAAGGCAGCATTTTTCGAGCGAGGAGAGGTCTACGATGAAGACAAAAATGGAGTCAAAAGATTGTCTATGCTGACACCATGGGAGGAAATGGCTGCAATCATCCAGAAGTACATTACATGTATTGGTAGGTTAAGTTATGTCCCCATTTTTCATTTTCAAATTCTAGAGATGTTGAGGCACATGGCCCATCATCCACTGAACAACAACATTAGTATTCCATACTACCTGCTCCAATCTCTAGCAAAAATGAGCAAGAAAGTGATTAAAGGAAAGGAGGATGCCTTAGCCCATCATGGGATGATCAAATTAATCGTTTGTGAGGAATTAAAAGCGCAGTTCCCAGAGCTTTCTTGGGAAGAATTCGTGTTGCTATCTACTAAAGATGTTCAAAGAATGAAGGGTACACCCACAGTGGGCATACCCCTACCACCAGGATCAAAGAACAAGACCACCTCTACATCAGGGACGAAGAGGAAAATTGACCTGGACAATGTGGCTGATACCCTGGTGAAGATAAAGAATTCATGAGATGACTCCCCCAAAATGAACCCAGGGATTCCTGCCAGTAATCAATGGCCGAAGAGACAAAGTAAAAGATTCACACAAGCATCCAGAATCCGAATTACCAAGGAAGAGAGAAGGGAACCCAGTCCCATAGTTCAAAATGTGTCTGATGAGGACGATGATCTTTGGGTAGATCAGGAGGATCCCACTACACCAGAAGAGCAGGATGAACAAGAAGAGTAGGATGCAGAAGAGCAGCAGAATGAACAAGAAATGAAGGATGAGGAAGAAGAACAGAATGAACAAGAAGAGCAAGACAACTTCCAGGGGGACCCTCCTAAGCACAATGAAAAACCTATGGTCGTAAACCAACTCGTTGAGGCATGAGCGGAATTAGAAAAGCTCAGAAAGGAGTTGGAAACACTGAGAATTGAATTAGGAAGCCATCCCACATCAACCCCGTTTTCATCTGAAAAGACACAAATTCTGAAAATGCATCATGCAGGGGAGCTAAGACTGGTTGAATAGAGAAATTTAGCGCTTAAAGAGAAATTGGCTGAGGCACAAGGGGAGCTAGCCAAAAAGGACTAGGAGATTGTTCAACTGAGGGACGTTTTGAGTGAGCTCAGGACTACCATATTTACATTGCAGCAAAATGGCAAACCCAATTAATGGTCAGGGCATAGGAAACTCACCCTGAAAGAATAATTTACAACCATAGGATCCTCACCCAGGATGAGGAATTGATCCCCATTCTCCTTGCAAAGCAACAGGAGGCTGTGGCTCATTTTGATGTTAATCTCCAAGGCACACACAAAGAGGTTCATGAGTCCATTAAGGAAAGATGGTGCAGAGTAGCAAACGACCTAAAGAGAAGAGAGCTCCACTCCCCTCTCAGACTTGAAGATGCTCTTTTCAAAGCCAAGCTCTACAGGGAATCCCTGATTGGAATGACCGTGAATCCCCCATTCTTCCTTCCCCTGGTTATTAAGAAACAGATCAATGAAGAAGAAGAGAAGAGAGCATGGGTCAAGGAGGATCATACCATCGGCTACCACAGGCAGGCAGGGACCCCCAGGGTAGTAGCATGGTACATTAGAGAGGTCACCGACGAGTTGAATCTGTCATGCAAGGATGGGTGAATCCTTCAAGTATGGGGGAGAATGATGGGTCCAAAATACAGGTATCTGATAAGCCTTTCCCCACAGCAAAAACACAAGAAAGGGTGAAGAAATACACTTGTTTTGTGGGAGAAATGATTTACCTTGATTATTTAATGAAGTTGTTTTAAATATTATTCTTGTATGTTTAAATGCGTGTTCAATAAACTAATTAAGTGAAAATCGAGTATGATTGAGTAGGTCTAGGTACACTAAAGGACACCCACGTAGACCAAGCAGTGGACTGGAAATCTCATGCAAAACTCAGCGCCTTTTTCCTGATTTCTAGGGAGAACACCTGTTCAAATAGAATCGGAAATTAGACATAGAAGTTAGGTTAAGCATTAGAGGCATATATGTACGGCCTCTCAGCTAGCGAGACGATCTTGTTGCCATTTTTGAGAACCATTGTTTTACATTTTTATACTATTGAGATACTTTGAGTTATAGACTTTTGTTAAACTATGAATCTGCTATTTTGAAATGAAGATTTGATGTTTCTTTCAATTCGGCATCTATAAGTTTTCTCCACTCCTGAGTACAGGTTGGGGAGGGCCCCTCCAACACGTAAGTCAGGAGATCTTACTGTTCAGGTATTTTTCATTATGAGTTTTACATTGACTGAAATCTATATTACATATGAAATAATTTGAAAGGCGTTAACTAGTACGATTTGATTTCTGTAGTAATGTGACTAGTCTGATTCTGTAGTAGTTTATAATGCATTCTGTAGTTCAGTAATACTGTTTCAGTAGTCCTGTAGCAGCATTCTTCCAAGGCATACTTTCAGTATCTATTGCCCTATGTGCTCGCATTGCTTTCAAACAGTGATTCAGATATTAAAGCTTATGCACTCCGCGGGGGGTTCACTAGCGAGGCAATATTGTATCACGTCCATTCATATTGGGGGTTTGAATACTCTTAAAAACATCAAAAATATATTGCTCCATATTAAGGGGTCAAGGGATTTTTTTAATTTGACATAGTAATATACATATTGGGTTTTTTTTATTTGGGTGGGATGAGGAATAACCTCCAAATCATGGGATGGATCCATACCTCCAAATCATAGGCTCAATTCATACCTACCTAAAACTTATGAACCCTCCACTTTTATTTGATATTGCTTATGATCCTAAGTTTTGCATAAATATGATAATAATGTACTAATGATAATATCGATGGAGGTCTCTTTGGATTACTATCCTTGAGCAATCCTCAATTAATAGCTTATTTAGTCTTGGTTTGAATTGATGTTATATTGTTTTTCATATTTAAATTAAGATATGTAGCTAATCGGGACTTCCATAGTTGAACAATTGTATTGTATTTTTTGTAGGCATTCAAGTAAAAGATCTAACTCTTCATTTTTTAGGTTGGGGTTTAGGTGGGTATTGATATTCAATCAAACCTTGCTCCACGACAGCCAAGAACAGTGAGATCAATCTTTCTTGGCTCACTGGAAGCAAGATGTTTGTTTTGATAGAAAGGTAGGGGAGTCCATCTATCAAATGGTTTCAATTTTGCATTTTTATGGAGTTTAATTTATTAAGCTTATAGAAAATATGAGCTCTCTATGGCTATACTTGTATTTACATGATATAAATTTGGTAGATTAGCAGGTTGTGGTGTGAAACGTTTGCAATTCTCATCTTTTCTAAGCATTGCACTAACTAGTGGAATATGAGTGTTTTACATTCTTTGTTATGCTGATCTCTTGACTAGGTTTCCTTTTACACCTTTTTCCTTCCCCATTACTATTTCATTGGGACTTCCATTATCCCATGGTACAAATTGATCAGTCGTCCCTGCAATCCTTGTGGGATCATTATTAGCATTATACTATTATTTTATTTAGCATTTTGTTTCCTTATACTAAGATGTGTTAGGGTTCTTGTTTGTTACAACTTGATAATATGATATAAAGGGGGTATTAAAAATGGGTTGATAAAAATGGATACCTACAATATCTGGTGAAAGTAGGGGTTTTCTTAATTGGAAATGCATATTCGGAGGGGGATTCAACAATACAATTTTAGGAGGCATTTTCGAATATTTAGTGAAATTAGGAATATTCTTTAATATCATGCGAATGATCGTGCTATGTGACGAGTTCACTGAGTGAACCCCCCATGATGCACTCTCTCATTACTATGGTTGCTTGTCAAGATTGCTTACCTTCAATACTGTGGTTAATTAATGATATTTACTTCTTGAAATTCTGATTATTTCGTAGCATTACATAATGGTATCCTGAACTTGGTTTTGGAAATTAAATAGGTTAGACAAAACTCCTAGTTTTATGCATTTGATTTATAGTAATTGTTTCTTAGATAAAAGATCCAACTTCAATTATTTTAGAATTGATCTGCTACGTTTTTTAGTATTCACTTCCATAGTCTAATTTCTCTATTTTTCAGCAAGTCAATTCTTAGGAATATATTGATTGTTTTCAACATTTAGATTATTTGATATAGATTTACTATCTTCAGTCCTTGAACTTCTTAGCATAGGTATTTTTTTATTCGTAGATTAAGCAATCCTTTCCTAGTTTATTCGATTTCTCTTAGGCAAACTCTTATACATTGATACCAACACCCAACCATGACCAAGATTATCCTATAAGGGCACATATAGTGCATGCACTCTGAAATTTGTATGTCGCCTAGGTTGATAATTAAAGTAGGCTCTTAGTCTATCTACCCTCATTAGGCATCCATTCTGAGAGCTCACCAACACTCCTTCTGGGATTGATCGAACCCTTTCCCATCCATACACGGATTTGGACATATATTCCTATGGATTTCATTGAAGGGCTCCCTAAATCTAGAGGGAAGACAATGATTTTGGTTGTGGTTGATTGCCTCTCCAAATATAGTAATTTTTATTCTCTCATCCATCCTTATACAACCTCCTCATTAGCTCCAATTTTCCTGGACCAAATCGTTCGTCTTCATGGGATCCCTTCTTCCATTGTCTCGGATTGTGATGCGACTTTCACCAGTCATTTTTGGACAGAACTATTTTTCCACACTGGCACCAAACTGAAGATGAGTTTAGGGTATCACCCACAAACAGATGGTCAGAATGAAATTATCAATAAATGCTTGGAAACGGTATATTTGTTGCTTTAGCTCTGAACAACAACATCAGTGGGAAAAGTGGCTCCCTCTTGTTGAATGGTGGTACAATACCTCTTACCACACTGCCTCTAAAATGACTCCATATGAAGCAGTCTATGGTCAGGAATCACCAGTTCTTCTTCCATACACCCCTAGTAGTTCACTAGTTCAGTCAGTTGACACGGTCCTTTGAAACCACAATCAGGTTCTTCACATTTTGTGGGACAATCTTCACATGGCAAGAAATCGCATGAAGGAACAAGCCGATCAACGCCGTTCTGAGCGCATTTTTCAAGGAGGTTATATGGTTTTTCTTCGTCTCCATCCTTACAAGCAATACTCCCTGAAACTCAAAGGGAGTCAGAAGCTCGCTCCAAATTTCTATGGGCCATATAGGATTCTTCAAAAGGTTGGGTCCATTCCTTATAAATTGGAACTTCCTCCTTCCCGCATTCATCCAGTATTTCATGTCTCTTGTCTGAAGAAATTTATTGGCACCAACATCAGAGGACAAACTATTTTACCAGAACTGGATAATGAAGGATCCATCCTTTTGGAGCCGGAGGCCGTCCTCAATAGGCGCACTCGTCATCTTCACTCTCGCTCTATCACAAAGGTCTTAATTCAGTGGCACAGAATGCAATGAGAGGATGCTACATGGGAACCACTCCTTTAGATTCATCAACAATTTCAACATCTAAAGCTTTGAGGACCAAGATTTGTCTAAGGGGGAGGGGATGTTAGGAACCCATGTCATCCCTTCTCTTTACTTTGTTAGTATATTGTTGTTGGATGCATATGCTTTGTAAGTCGTCAAGTAGTATTTTTTTATCCATAGTTTGTATTGGCGCATGGTATTGACCCATAGTATTGGTGCCTAGACTTAGTATATAAGTTTGTGTTGAGGACAATGAAGGCACCGCGAAGTTATTTTGTATTGAGATTGCTCAAAGGAGGTTTCCCCCTCGAAGTGGACCGCGATCAATAAAAATATTCTGTGATATGATATATCGTGTATTTCATCAATTAATTGTTGCAGGTTCTTCTCATTCAGCCTCCTCTGGTTGGCCATCAAATAGGAGTGAATTTGGTGATATGGCTTATTCTTGGGCACAAGATGACTGATTAGAGCCTTCTTCACACTCAAGTGAATCTGCTTCCTCTCTATCCTCCATCATGTAGCTTGAAGCCTCTCCATCTTGTGTAGTATGAGGATTTGCGTTATGAGTAGGCTGATTTGAAGGTTGTTCTATGGTTTTAGTTTCCCTCTTCCTTGAAACATATTATTCACTATATTTTTTGGTACCATTGGTTGTAAATTGTCTCATGAAACTCCCATAGATAGATGGTTTGTTCTTCTTAAGAGAATTCAATTTTTGAGTAGACCTTCTTGATTCAAGATTGTCTTGCCAAACACAATTCTCTTTGAAGGACAATTCCTTTCTGAAATCAAAACTCAAATCCATGTATTCATTAAAAAATTTCATAGATTTTATCATCTCATATGTATTCCTCCAATTAAAAAAAAAGCAAGGAAAGACATGATGGTGATTTATTCAATAAATCAAAGAAGCTTGGCCTTGCTACAAAGATTAAACCAAGGGGTATGAGTATCATGGCTTCAAATTCTTCAAATTGAGAGATTAATTTCCACAGGATTACAGGAAATTTATTTGATTCCACTGTAATGTAACAATAAGCTTTGATTGTACATTAATTGACTCTCCTACAAGACTTAAGGAAAACAGTGAAAACTAGTGACTTGGTGGGCTGTAGGAAGAATTAAAAACATTAATTGAATTTCAAATATCATTTTGGTTTTGCACCAGCAAGTTTGAGGAAATTTTGATAAAGTTTAAAAAACAAGCAAGCAAAATTGTCTCCCGGGACTACACAACTAGGTCAACTTCAGGATTTCCCAAATAGGGGGATGAGGATTCAAATTCTTGGTTTCAAACATGGAATGAGGTGATTGACATGTTAAGTGATAGAAGAAACTGAAATAAATCAAATTGGAGTTGTATAGGTTCACATATTGATCAAACATTGAAAACTAGCTATTTTTCATGGAAATCTAGAGTAGGTGCAAGAAATTGATATGAAAATCAGACTTCTCTTTATTCAATTTGCATAATGTACTTCATAGATTCAACATTACATTAATTACATCCATAAAAATATGAAATACATCTCATAGAAGTCTCAGGAAATAAATACATAAGAGACAGAACTCTCCATCACAGAAAGACTAGAAATCATCAGGATTTCGAATGGGAGGATTCCTAATCTCTGCAAACAAGCTCAAAATTCACTGGATTGGAATTCAGGACCTAAATAAACAAATTATGAACATTGGATGTCATCATCCTCTTAGAAGAAGCAGGGGCACATCTCCTAGCTTGGACTAGGGGCACAACTCCCAAGTCAAAGAGGCAAAATAACTCTCAATTGAATTCTCAAACCATCAAAAGATGAGAAAGTGGTGTGCACTCATTCTTTTATATAATTGAGATGACTTGTTGAGCAATTAATCCAGGCTAATGCATCCTCATGGAGTGGATAAGGATAGCTTTCTTTCAAGCTTTTTTTTTGCTTTGCATTATGTCTTTGCTTTATCTTGCTTTTGCTTTTCTATCCTGCTTTTTTTCTTTTGTCTGCTTTTATGCCTTATCTTGATTTTCTGCCTTATCCTTCTTTTTTCTATTTTTCTTCCTTATCCCTCTTTCTTCGTTTATATGATTTTCTACTTTATTCTACTTTTCCTAAGCTGTACTAATTTTCTTCCTTGTGCCAGCTTTTCCTTTCTTTTTCCTGCTTTCCTATCTTTAACTGCTTTCATATTTTCTTCTTTTGCAAGCTATCTCTATGACAAAGCTTATCCTCTATTGAGCCATTGGGAATCATTATCCACTTTATTTCATTAAAATAAATATTTATTAATGAAAAATAACTTCTATTAAGTGCATCTCAAACTTAAGGAAATAAAATTAACACCTCCTAATTAATTAATGCTTTATCTTTCAAAATTAATCCCAAGTGTATGAAATTTACTCCTCAACCCAAGGGATTGATTGGGTTAGGAACTCAATCCAATGAAAATCAATGAGGGTAAATGAAACCCCCACATCCTCATAGTGAGGCTTATAATGTCCTAAAAATGGGGCATTGTTGGAAGCATTATTGTGGACATCAAGGGTGCAAAATTCAAGTTGATCAATGGTAACAAATTTTCCTTAATTAGGAAATTGAACCAAGTGAAAAACTGAGGATGCAACAATGGTCATCATGAAAACCAATTTCGACTAAGCAATAGGTTATAATCTAAAGGTGCATTGACTACCTCCACATGAATGGAAATAGTATTTCCCCCAAATTCCATGGATAAATATGGTAAAATTCCATAAAGTTGAAGACCACAACCATCAAAGGCCTTAAGTGTAGTGGGATACTGGTTAACTTTAGGAGAGCCAATAGTTTTCCAATAGGATGAATACATAATAGAAGTTGAGGCACTTTCATCTAGAGTAGTACGATGGATATTCTTTCCATGAATTTTCATATGGATTTGAAATGCAAGTTGTTGGGAAAGCATTGTTTCAAAGTATTCTATATTAAACATAATGGTATCGGATGTCTTAGGGTCCGCAACTCCAAAAGATGACAACATGGTTCTATGTTGACTGGGATAGTTCTATAGAAATCCGAGAGTCAACATAGCACAAGGTGCCTAGGACAAATCCTCAACAATATTGTAATTTTTAGCAGCATGGGAACTTGGATTAAACATCACTTTTAGAATTTTTCTCTTTGGCAGGTGCAACACTATGTCAAGTATAGGATTCTCTATTTGAAGAGGGCTAGGAGGTGGAGGGGTAGTGGAGGTGAAATTTTTATAGGTAGGAATTCCATTGGTATTATTGTCTGGAATAGGTTCATATGTCCGAGACCTAGTGGTCAAACCAATCATCTCATTGCACATAAGGACTTGAGAAGTCGAGGAAGTATCCCCTTGATGAGGATGACTCCCATTGCTCCCTTGATGAGAGGTAGAACTATGAGCAATCGGTTGATGTTGTTGAGGAGGGAAGGGGTTAGTTAATACTGCAGGTTGGGAGATTCCTTTTAGAAATTTGTTAACTTCCTCATGACAAGGATAGTCTTTGGTATAGTGGTCATCTCCACAAATCAAGGAAGGAAAATTTTCCTTCCATTTTGGCTTGGTTTTAGTAGTTGAACCTCAAGTTTTCAGTTTCTCCCGTTGGTTTGAATATTTTTTGGTTTTATCTTTGTTTTTATTCTTACCTTTAGATTGTTTTAAAGGAGTGGATTGGATCGTATTCACCTCAGATGATTGAGAAGGAGAAGGTGTGTGTTTGGTGTTATTCATAAGATGTATTGAGGATGGGGTGCAGGTCGATTGGCTTTGCCGTCCCATTGCTTGGTTTACAGACTGAGTTTTTACAGAACCTACCGACCCGTCGGCATGGGGTTCTAGAGCTAGTCTCGATAGGTTGTTTGGAGGATGACAAGTATTGGGGACTAGATCATATAGTGTGATGGATTGGGAATATACCAAGTACAAATATTGGGAACGATTGAACACCTTCTCTTCAGTAACAACACCACCCATGGCTACATCCCTAACGATGGGTGGAAAAAGTGACTTAGTAAACCAATCAGCTAAAAGTTGGTCCGGAATGGTGGCTTTGATTAATCAATGCTAATGCTTCCACTCATGAATATGATCAGATATTTGAGTGGAAGTGGATTTCCTAAGCGAAGTTAGAATCTTAGTACTAGTCTTATATCGGATTGGTAACTGAAAATGTGTCAAAAATGCCATGGCAATGGAATTGAAATCACCAAATAAGTATCATGGCAACTCAATGTACCACTTTGCAGCTGTTCTTGTGAGATTCCTATGAAAAATTCTCAACCAAATGGAGTCATTCATCAAGTAGTTTGAATAAAAACGTATATGGTAGGTCATCACATGGTTGTTGGGGTCCTCTCCCGACTTCCCATCAAATATTGGAATATATAAGGGTAGTTTGGAGAGGATTGGTTTCCAGAATTGAGCATGTTGCATGGGATTGTTTTTCAAATGCAAAAATTCAGGAAGATATAACGTAGCCAGAAAAGGTAATCGTTGGTTGACTTGGGGACCTAAGGTTGGTTCGGATGGAATGTTAAAACATGTTGGTCTGCCCATATATGGGCTTTGGGTGGGTTGGGAGGTAGGAAACATTGGGTTCATGGGTTGAGTAGGTAAGCCTCCTTGTGGAGGGATACCCATTGGGTTAGGTTTATACCATGGAACGTTCATAGCTCCCGATTATTGTAATCTAGTATAGAAGGATGAGTGGTAGCCATGGAGGTGCTGGGATGGGAAGTTTGTCCTCCTATAAATAGTTGGCTGTTGGTAAAGGATTTCCACAAAACTGGTTGTTACCCCCGAAATCAGTTTTTTTCTCAAAATGTGAGGGTTGACCCCCAGACACAAATTCCCCCCTAGTTGTAGCTTTCCCATCAGGGTAAGGCATGGATGGGTTCACTACTAGAATAGTTGCAGGAATTGGCAGAACACTATGTGTAACTTCCATAATGTTTCCTCCTTGAGGGAGGGAGGGGAGGGAAAAATTGATAATAATAGGACTTGAGGCCACAACATTGTGTGTCACTTGACTAGATGGATCTAGTATAGGACCACTAGGTAAATCACTTAGAGTAACCATAGGAAATTCTCTAGAAGCGGGAACATGACTTGGGTCAAATGTGAGAGGATTCATGCACATAAATGGAAAGGATACATTCATCTGACCTTCCTAGGGGATATTTTGGGCCAACGAAATTCCCCATAAAGGACAATTGCTAGTGGTGGCAGTCTGAGCCATAGTGGTTCTCATTGTGTGGAAACCTAAAGACAAGAAACCATGTTCATCAATTCACAACGGACAATCAGATAGGTATAGTCGATAGTCAAGAATAGAAAATGGGTATGAGGATGATGGACATAAATCCCTGACCCAAATACTAATAAGAAAATCTGTCACCCCAAGGATCTACCAATTCTTCAAAGCCCTGAACTTGCAATAGCCCCACTAGGTGAACAAAAGAGGGGAAATATCAACCGATCACTTTGCTTGATCTCATGTTTTACTCATGTGTAAGAAGATTTTTCTGACCACGTCAATTGCTACTACTGTATTTTTTTACTCTTTAGAGTTCTATGGTCTTGTTTAGTAGCCTTGGAAAATTTACTGACTCAACCTTAATCCAAATTACCTAATTATCCCTAAGCTATTGTTGGTGTGCTATAAACAAAAATGTCTAATTAATTTTACTAAGAGCATTGCTTTATTTTGAAGGATGGTCTTTACTTAGGAAGGTACATGGAGATGAAACTATTGGTATGGTGACTTGAATCCAAACCATGCAAAGAATGAGATGCAAATATTTCGCTTCGATGAACTCTATCTAGAGAAAAAGGAGAGGAGTTTTTCATTTTCCAAATGCAAATGCACACCCACTAATATGCAACTTTTTTATTTTCATTTATCTAATGAAGGAAAAGACAATGCCAAACTATGAAATTATTATACCAAGTATTGCAAACTATTTCAAGACAAGCTCCTTGAACACACCAAAAACTTCACACAAAAACTGTAGAATACAAAAACAAAAAATAATTCTTCTTTTTTCAAGAACTTTGAATTGCACAAAAGACTCTAAAAACTTCTTTGTTTTTCTTGCAATTGAAATTAAATAACTAAATGACACTTACAAGAGGTCCAAAATCAGATAATACTAAGAAAACAAACACTCAAACAATCAAACATGAGCTTAAAAGAAGTCAATCAAAGATATGTCTCCAACTCTCGTTATTTGCAAACAAAAAACCCAAGCTATCAACAATTACCACACCAACAAAGATAAAGAGAAATCACTCTTTTTGAAACCTTTCAAATTCAATCCATTAAAGACAAAATGAAGAGAGAGGTTCGTAATAAGACCAATAAGCTTCTTAAGATGCAAGGGATCAAATTTCATTCTGTTGATGCCTCGGTTGTGTAGGTTAGATGCAAAAGATGCTGGAATGTTCCAAGACACTCAATAAAGGTAGAAAACCCAAGTTGAAAGGCTTCAAAAGACCCTGCGTAAGGGTAGTTCTATCCCCAACTTGTTTGGTGTGGTGATCCCCCACGGATATTAGGCCTCCGCTGGCACTCTAAGAGTAGATGAGTTGACCTATAATGTCAATTTTCCAGTCATGGAAAATCAAGGTGTGGATATGGTAATGCTAAGCTAACCTAACCTATTTTAGAAAAGGGAAACTAAACTAAGTTGATCCTATTCTAAAATGAAAGCTAATTTTATGTGCAGATTGGTCTAGAGATGTGATTTAAACAAGTAATTGAACAGCTTAACCAAAATGTCTTTAGTTGTTTTACTTGTTAACTTGAACTATTATTAGTTAATGAAAATCAAATGACCATCTTTCAAGTATTCATGCTCGTTCAAGATCTAGTCTGTAATCACTCTGCTAATTGAAAAACTAACAATGATTATTTGAATTCATATGCACCGAATCATTTGCAGAAATAAAATATGAAAGTACCTATATTGAAAAAACTCAATGAAGCACTTTGGAACATAAACCAGTCATATAGAGAAATCGATACAAAATATTTGTGCATTAAAAGATCAGATACATAACATATGACAATTTGAAGTATAAGTCAGAAAACTCTCAAAGAAATTTAAGAAATAACAGAAGATAGATTAAAAGATGACTTTAGTGTATGAAGAGGTCTTGTACAAAAATTACAAAAAGCTCTGCTTAATAGAGTATCCCTTGGTCTAGTCTTCTGCTGACTTACTGTTAAATTTTGAGCATTAATTCACAATACTCTAGGATCTTTACTGAAAGAACAACATGTATAGTATATCAATCATAACAAGCATGTCAATCATCACAAGAATCAAAAGCATGAGAGACAATAGACACACAGAGTTTCCGTGGGGAAAACCCTAATGTGAAAAACCCCACAACTTCCTCAGAGACAGATAGAGCAATAGCTCAACCAAAGTACAACCAAAATACAAGAGATAGACTCCTCCTAGTAGCTAAACCTCCTCCTCACAAGTGCGCCACTTTCCGAGTGAAGGAAGAATGAGTTTCTGAGTGATCCAAATAGAGATCTCTCAATCTCTATTTATAATTCTTCTGTTTTCCCAATAACCTTATGGGGCCGACTTGTCTAGATAGGTACATCAACCATATATTACATAAATCAGGGCCGACCTCACACATGGTGGTCTAATAACCCATCGGCAAGTTAACACACTTGCGACACTTGTCAATACACATGACGACACTTCCGTATAGAGGAATGACACATCTCTATAGGAGTACAATAATATATAAATGAAATACATGGATGAAATACATTCCGAAGTTACATATACATCAACACTTACAACTCCAAAATTACCAATCCCTAACTACGAGAGGTATCCTTCTTTAAATAATTACAACAGAGTCCCAAAAATAGAGATCCCTAGAAAACAGAGATTACAAAATCGGATCAAACTACAGAACTAAGAAATATTTCCATTTCTCATATATGTCTAACAACTCGTCCATATTTGAGAAAATGACATATTCTTAAGCTAACTGAACATTGCACACATTATTCTCCATGCCATGTTTCGCCAGATTGTGCTGAGTGTGAAGATGTTGGGCCTGGCCCAAGTTGGGGAAATTTTGGATAACACAAGGAGTTTGAGCTGCGGAGTTGAGTGCAGCTCAACAAAAGATATAATTTTGTACAAGTGTGGGGGATGCTGTGAAGTTGTGTGTAGTAACCAAATTTTGGTAGTACCGCGAAGGTTAGCGCTGCAAGGAAGCAGTGCCATGAAGTGATCAGGGCACGTGGAGCCAGCAAAGCGGATTGATGGACGAAGGACAGATACAAGTACCGAGTAGACTAGCGGTGGTCCAATTTTGGCAAGTATGGTCCAGAATGCCAAGCTGCGGGCATGAGCATATCAGGAAGGCAGCCAGTTGTATGAGTTCGTTAAGTGGAGAACGACTCAGGGAAAGCGACAGCTGGGCGTGCTTAGTGGTACGAGACTGTTAAGTGGAGAACGGTCTGCATAAAAAGCGACTGGAGGCCGAGCTAGTTGTATGAGGCCATTAAGGGGATGAATGATCTTCAAAGAAAGCGACTGGAAGCTGAGCCAGTCGTACGAGTCCGTTAGTGGAAGGGTGGCACGATGAAGATGACCTGTTGGTGTGCGCATAGCAGGAAGGCTGAAAGAGACAGAACAAAGGCAAGAAGGACTGCCACAACAACATACTCGCTACTAGAGGCCAGCACGACGGTTTAGAGAAACCGTAGCAATTTTGGAAACCCTAAGGGTTTCGATCTTCAGCATTGTAAAGACATGACCTTCGGGCATGGTCTATAAAAGAAGACATTTTTGTAAGAGAAGGGGTTGGTTGGTTACTTTTTGGGGGTTCTATCATTACCTTTTATTGTTGATGTATTGTAAGATCTTTTCTGAGTGAGAAGCCATTGTAAAGGCTATGCAGTTGTGTGCGTAGAGACATAGTTGAGAGAGAAGAGAGAGTATGCAGCTGAGTGCACAAACCAAGAGCGATTGTCCCCTTCCCATTAAAGATATATATATAACAACTATTCTTGTGGATGTAGCTTCCCACCCGAGGGAGTGAACGACGTTAAATATTGTGTTGTGTGATTGAGTGGAACAATGTTGTGTGTGATTGCATTTACCTGTTTTCTATAGATGAATGTCTGAATATTTCCTTGCATTCTGTTCTGTGAAGACTTTTGTATGCATTTGCCATCAGGAGAATATGGAGATGATATGTTAAGTCTGCATGAATAGATGAATGGTTAATACTTAGCTTTGCTTCTAAAAGCAGTGAATCAGTTATTTGTTCAAGTGTTTAGAGATTGCTTAAGTAATTTCCTATACGCAGCAGACGAATGAAAGATAATGATTTGCATCTGCGGTAGACACTTAAATAGTAAACATTCTAAGTGTTAAATGAATGTTAGAGTAATAATCAATTCAGTGCATGAATGAGTGGATGAGTGATACTCAGTTCAGTGCCTTAAGCATTTCTGAGTACTTCTTAAGCATTTATGAGTACTTCAAGTATAAAGATGGACAGGATTGTTCGTAGTTTCAATAGAAGTCCTGCAGTGGAAGGACTTAGTGGTGCGGACCGCGGCGTTTCCCATCGCCGTGCAGTCTCGCCTTGCAGTGAATACACCTCGTTGCACTGTGCAGTACATCTATCCAAACAACTCATCACATACTATGGAAATATGATTCCGCAATACCCCATAGATACACCTCGGGTGAGACCTCAACCTGCTCACAAGTTGTTGCCAAAAGGGCCAGTGCGAAGGGGTTTTGTTGGTCAAAGGGAAACCGCGAAGAACCTGGGTCTTATTGAAAACCTCTAGGTCAGCATTAGTCAAGCCAACAAATGGTTCCATTTCCACACTAGAATCTGTGATGAGTTGCAATCGTGATGTGTGAAGAAGAATATCCGTTCCCAAAAGGCTCCGAGAATTGGCATCCTGAAAAGACAGAAATCCAAGCTTGGTGGGACAAGACCATAAGAGACTTTGCAAGGAAAGAGAATAGACATCTGTGTCTATGTGACACATAGTGGTTGAATAGATATCTGTGGAAACATATTCATGAGATTTTCTGGGCATCATTTCCAAACGAGCTGCACAGGTGGATCTCGCGACTCGCAGAAAAGAAAACCTGTTTTCAAGGAGGAGTTCCTACAGAGTGAAATCCCGAGGTCACAGCGCAGCTCAAAGCGATAGACAGTCTGTTGACATGTGCAGTTGACTTCTGGGTCGATCATATGCTAGAAGGCTTCATAACAGAATTTGCTATAGACACACTCAAATCCTACAGCCAAGCAGAAGCATATTTTTTCCAAGCATTCTAAGGTAAGTTGCTGAACAATCTCAGTCTATACATTAAGATGTTGTTAGCTAAGAAAGGTGTTTTAAGAATGCAGTAATATTCTCAAGTTTGTCATGGTAAAAAGTATATATAGTGATTCTGACGAAGAAACCCATAATCTTAGAAGTGGGAAGAGATATAAATTTAATAAGAATCTTGGAGGCCCTGGAATCCATATAGATACCGAGATTCCTTGTGACCTTGACAATGAAGCCGCACCACCATTTACCCCTCAAAACCCACCGGCTGCAAAGACCATGCCACCCTTATCTCAGAACCCACCCGCTACAAAACCCACCCCTCAGAATACTCAACCCAGTACATCTACCCCGATAATCCCATTTGTTTTCATTGCACAGAGACCTTTACAGCAGCCGCGCAATAATCCGGGCGCTACACCACCTAATAGGACAATGGAAAACACTGATATGAAGCTACCGATCTTCAAAGGAATTGGTCTAGAAGACCCTGACCAGCATTGGTTCCTTTGTGAAGCCACATGGAGTGTAAGACAAATCCAGGATGATGCCATGAAGAGAGCATAGCTCATCACCACTTTCAGAGATAGAGCTTTACATTGGTTTATGAAGTACTCTCAAGCACAACCAAGAACCCTTGCGGAAATTAAAGATGCACTTGTGGCAGAGTTTAAGAAACCCAAATCTGAATCTCAGTATATAACTGAGTTGAAATATATAAAGCAAAAACCGACTGAAACAGTCTGGGAGTTTGATCAGAAGTTTAAGACACTTTTGGACCAAGTGAGATTTGTTATAGCTCCACAACAACACAAGGAATGGTTCATTGCTGCATTGTTGCCCCACATCAGATTACCATTGATGCAACAGAAGGTTGCATCGCAGGCAGAGGCCTTGGAGATCGCAATGAAGCTAGAGGCTTCGTCAATTGGTGAGACTAGTTCTAGGATGTCTCATATCTAGAACCAGCTGACCACCCTGACACTAGAGCTGCAAAGCACGAAAAATGGAAAAGAACAAAGGTATGAACCTAGACATGAGGTTTGGTGTACAAGTTGTAAAGGAGAAGGCCATGACCGAGAGCATTGTCTAGTATATAGCGATTATCTTAATAGCGGTGCACCCAACTCGATAAATCATAATCATGCCACATGATGTGAAATTTGTAGAACCACAAGACAAAGACCTGAAGACTGCTACCCCATACAGAAATATGTGAAAACACCTAAAAATTTATACTGCACTTTCTGTAAACCAGTTGGACATGATGAATCCAACTACCATGCATATGAGCTAATGAATGAGAGAAAACAAGATATGGACTCAATGAGAGGCACTGGCTTGTACTGCGTACAAGAAGAAAACCAACCAAAATAAGAAAATGCACAATATGACCAAGGAGGATACAGAGGTCGTGGTGGTGGATACTGCGACAGAGGAAGAAATGCTGGACCGACGCAGGGAAGAGGCCGCGGCCAGGTCATTTGTTCCAATTGTGGCTAGCCAGGTCACGTATCTAGAGATTGTGTTAACCCATGCACTACATGAAACTATTGTAAATCATTCGAGCATGTTATTGAAGACTACCCAATGCTAGAGGTAGAAATGCAGAAAAGAAGACAGACTGACACACCAAATCCAAACATCCAGTGGATAGTAGCAGAGAACAGACTAGTGGACCCGAGCATCAATGTGGTCATGTGCAGTGGTGCTGAGACAGGCCGAGATAGGGGAGCAGAAGCTTCCACGTCAAGGGAGGCTCAAATAAAGTAGACCCCTCTTGAGACAGTATGGATAAGGAAAGCCCTGAGAAAAATACCTGCTCTTAACCTACGAAAGAACAAGGAAGTCTTCATTGATGCACGGGATACCTTCAGAGAACCAGAAACAGATTCACACAAGCACCACAATGGATATTAGCACCTCCGTTGCGCAGTTCCTGCGAAGCTGCATGAAGTTACTAAAAAGTGAAAATGCCATAGTAGAGCTACAGAAGCTCATAAACCAATATGAACCACATACGGGAACAAAACTTATGATAGCGCAGTACATCACATGAGGAAGCATAAAAGAATAGGCCGAGAAATGAGGCTTACTACACAGATAGGATATTTTGAAATGGATGAAGTCATCCTTGATTTGGGATCTCAAGTGAATGTCTTGACTAAGCAGACATGGTAGCAGATGGGTTGACCAAAGTTGTCATGGTCACCTATCCAGTTGAGAATGGCTAACCAGGATAAAGTCATATCTTTTGGCCGGTTCGCTGATGTAGTGGTTGACATCGATGAAGTCCAAAGTCATGCAGACTTTGAAGTTATTGAGATTGTGGATGATAGTCAGCCTTTTCTTGCACTGCTAGGAATTGACTGGGCTATTGATAACTTGGCTATCATAAACCTGAAAACAAAGAAGACGATATTTGAAGGAAAGCATCTTAGGGTCATCGCACCATTGGATCTTGCAAATGGTGATAGATATAGCGAGCTGATTCAGGAGGAATCCAAGGCTCAAGACTTCGACAGACTATACCAGCTCACTGCGAACTAGGAATATTACATTAATCCTACTGTGGATGGTACACTCAACTGGAGATGTGACAGCTCCTGCGTCTCTGACTCGGAAGTAGGGTTGGAAATTGGCAAAGCTGCATGCATGGAGTATCAGCAAGAAGGTGCGCGTAGATTACAAAATCATTGCGCTGGATTGGAAAGGAGGTAAGTCCCATTCCCACATATGATGGTTCCGCTAATGTTTACACTTTCATCCAGGAATATACTGCAGCAGTTCCAGATGAGCATAGGTTACCCGCATTGGATATGGCATTGTGCGACACACCAGTCATATGGTGGGCTGCGCACAAGCAAACATTGACCACTTGGGATCAATGCAGGATTAAGTTGCAGATTCGGTTTGCTGATAGGGTTACTTTACCCTTTGAGAAGTTTAATGGCCAGATAGATCCTAGTAAGCACATTGAAGTCTATTCGCAGGCATGGCTGGAAAGGCCACATGAAGAATGGGTGCACCTATTTGTGCATACCCTGGAGGATGAAATTCCAAGGAAATGGTACCTAGACCTGGAGTTGCGCAGGGAAACCACGGATTAGGAGATGTTGATTGCCAACTTCCAGAGGGATTTCAGCTTTGAGGACGAGAATCTGCTAATCCATGAGGCATTGTAGATAATTAAGGAACGCATATTCAAGTGAGACTGTCTTCGCGAAGATATGACATGGGAAGAATTCTTCGAGACAGATACCGTTCCTGCGAACCTACACTCGGAATGGAAGAAATATGAAGAACATCCCATAGAGTGTTATAACCTAGCTGAAGAAGTCGATGATAGAAATGAAGACGATGAGGATGATCCATGCCACATAAACATACCAGAATCGAAGGGTGCGCATGATGTAGAAGGACCTCCGTTGGAAATCCCAGACATGAGAGGACCAGTAAAGACACAAAAGGTGAATATTGGCACAAGTAAAGAGCCAAATTTCGCATCAATCGGAGACTATTGGGACGAGCAGACTGTTGCGGAGATCTCAGACACCTTACATGAGTATCAGGAGCTGTTTTCGACACCATTTATAGAAATGAAAGGAATTCTGGGAGACCTCGGAGTCATGAAGATCCCCTTGAAGCAAGGAGCCAAGCCTGTGAAGCAAAGGCCATATAGATTGAACCCACGGTATAAAGAAAGAGTCCGTGCAGAGCTGGATAAGATGCTAGAAGAAGTAATCATTGAACCTGTCGAGGAATCCGAGTGGATTAGTCCCATGGTCGTTCAAGATAAGAAAACGAAGGGTGAGATCAGGATTTGTGTGGATCTCAAAAAAATGAATGATCCTTCGATGCACGACCCATTCCCCACTCCTTTTATAGATGAAGTGCTTGACAATGTTGGAGGGAATGAGGCCTATTCCTTTATTGATGGTTTCTCTGGATATCATCAGATTAGAATTGATCCCACGAATAGGCATAAGACAACGATTTCTACAGAATGGGGGTCGTTCCAGTACACAGTAATGCCTTTTGGGCTGAAGAATGCTCCTGCCATATTCTCCCGAGTCGTCGTCGCAGCATTTAAGGATTTCATGCACAAGTTTCTGGAAGCCTATTTTAATGATTGGATTGTGTTTGGTCTATTGAAGAACCATTGCGCAAATATCAGAATGATGCTTGAAAAGTGTAGACAGCATCAGATCTCATTGAATCTGAAGAAGTGCATCTTCTGTGTTCCATATGGAATTTTACTCGGACACATTGTTTGTAAGCAGGGATTGATGGTGGACCCTGTGAAGATTTCCATTATTGAGAATTTTCCTACACCAACTTCCGTTAAGATGTTGCGCTCTACCTTAGGCCATACTGGATATTATAGGAAGTTCATAAAGGGTTATGTGCAGATAACCGCAGCAATGGAAAAGTTGCTAAAGAAAGACGCACCATTCATTAGAAACGCGGAATGTGAACAGGGTTTTGACACACTTAAAGAAAAGATGGTTACTGCGCCGATCCTAGTCTTCCCAAGCTTGGAAAAGCCGTTTCATGATCATGTTGATGCATCATTCATTTCCCTGGGAATTGTATTAGCTCAGCCAGGAGAAGGAGGTATCGACCATCCCATTGCATTTTCAAGCAGAAAGCTCTCGATAGCGGAGAAAAATTACACTACTACTGAGAGGGAAGGCCTTGCGATGGTATATGCGTTGTAGAAATTCAGACACTACTTGCTTGGTGCACACTTCCTCATGTTCACTAACCATTCTACATTGAAATACTTGGTCAATAAGCCAGTGTTAGGGGGGTACATATGCAGATGGCTATTGCTATTCCAGGAGTATGATTTTGAAATTGTTGTCAAGCCTGGCAGGCTGAACTTGGGACCTGACCATCTCTCTAGGATTGAATCAAGAGAAGAGCCGACGAACATTGAAGACAGTTTGCTTGATGCGTAGTTATTTTCTATACAGATTGCCAATGATTATTATAAGGACATCATTGAGTTCTTAACAACAGGATTGGCATCGTAGGAGTTCTCCGTCCAGCAGAAGAAGCAGCTGGTAGTGAGAGCCACAGACTTCACTATTATTGTAGGTCAGTTATACAAACTAGGACCTGATGAAGTCTTGCGGAGATTTGTACTAGACCATGAGAGACCATTCTTAGCAGATGCGCACTTAGGGATCGCAGGAGGACATTATGCAGGAAGGGCTACCGCACAGAATATACTACATGTAGGACTATGGTGGCCTATGATCCATAAAGACTCTAAAGAACACTGTCGAAACTACGATGTCTATTAGAAGACAGGAAAACCTTCATGCAGAGATGAGATTCCATTGAATCCATAGTTGACCTTGCAAGCATTTGAAAAATGGGCCATTGATTTTGTGGGACCTATAAACCCACCAGGGAAAAGAACTGGTGCGAGGTATATCATTACTGCTACTGACTACCTCACCAGATGGGAAGAAGAAAAACCGGTGAAGGACTGCAGTGCAGGCACTGCTGCGTAGTTCATTTTTGAAGAAATATTGTCAAGATTCGGGTGCCCAAAAATTTTGATGAGTGATCAAGGCACTCACTTTTTAAACAAGACTATTGAAGCTCTCACAGAGGAATTCCATATCCATCATTAGCGCAGTACACCATATCACCCGCAGGCGAATGGCATTATTGAAGCTTTCAATAAAATACTGGAGAATGTGCTGACTAAAGTTTGCAATGTGAATAGAGATGATTGGGACCTGCGCATCTCATCTGTGTTATGGGCATACAGGACCACTTGCAAAAAATTGATGGGGCACACACCCTTTCGGTTGGCTTACAGACAGGAAGCTATAATGCCAATGGATTACATTGTCCCCAGCTTAATAATTGTTGCATTCACAGGGATAGAAGACCCCACAGCTCTAGAAGAAAGGTTGCTACACCTAGTTGGGTTGGAGGAAGATCGCATCATCGCCAGCTTCCACTAGCAAGTCTAGAAAGACCGCGAGAAAGCATGGCATGATCGCCATATAAAGAACAAGTGCTTTCAGGTAGATGACCTAGTCCTCCTGTATGATGTCAAATTCATGAATTTTCCTAGTAAATTTAAGATGCATTGGCTTGGTCCATATACTGTGATACATGTTACTAACACCGGTGCAGTCCAGTTAGCCAATTTAGCTGGCGATACCCTACCAACTTTGATAAATGGAAGCAGGCTAAAGCTGTACCATGACAGCCCTGCTTCGTAGAATCCTGAATGATAAACAAAGGGAGAAATTTCTAAGTGTCAAGTACAGTTGAAATTGGATATTGGAAATGTAAAGGAGTCTATACATGTACGATAAGTAGAACAATGTGTGTACCGCGCATCACTACTGAAGTTGAGCAGAAAGGAAAAAAAAAAGAAAAAAAAGAAAAAAAGAGAAGAAGTAAGGAAAGAAAAAGGGAGCCCCGCAGTTCAAACACCGACACTGCGAAGTAACTATGCAGGGTCAGAGATGCATTGCCACGCAGCTCGGTGTAGTACTCAAAAGAATAGCCGTTACCCTGCTTTTGAGGAAAATATAGCCGTTAGGTGACCGTTGCAAGCACTCGCTTGAGCATTTAACGAAAAGATAACCGTTCTGAACACGTTGACGATGGAAGGGACTGAAGGATTCGCTCAAATTGGCCAATGGACACCTCATTAGATGCTCATCTAGCCGTTGGAAGGCGCGGGGGGGACTCAACTGTTCCTATAAATAACACCGCATAAGGACTCGTGGGTGTTACCAGACACTTAGAATTTTCATGCATTCGCTATTGTGTTTACAACCCTTAGCTGTATTCCTGGAAAAGTTGCCTACTCTCGCTAGTGAATGCCCAAATCACCAGACAGAGAGCAAGAGCTTACACTTCAAGAAGCAATCTGAGTCTTTCAGCATGGGGGGATTGCAGAGTTAATGAAAACCCCTGCCAAGAAGGTTGTACTCGAACCCGGTCAAGCGTCTAGAAGGTCACCTCGACATAATCCATCCATGCAGGACAAAGGGAAATCCATAGCTGGACCACGAAGCAAGACTCCCAAGACAGACCAAATGGCGCAAAGATTGCTGGTCTTTTAGAAGGAACCCTTGAAGTTGACACCAGAGTACATATCACCTCGGGCATTGGATGCCCCTGTTTTTAATCTGGTCAAGAGTGCCCATTATGAAACTCCCTTATCGCCCATTTCGAAGCACGTAGAGGTTGCCCAGAACCTACTAGGGAAGATCCCGGAGTGTAAATGGGAAGACTATGACCTCCTAGGTGTACAGAACGAAGAACCCCATGATCCCAAGTACCCACAGTTCCAGCCTGACTAGTACATGTGCTGGAAGAAAGATGCTAAGGGCATATTTAACTTGGTCGTCGAAAGCTAGTTAATGCTGGTAGTGGAGTCCAGATTGCTGAACCTGCTCCGACTACCTCATTTTGATCGTTCATCAGAACTTAATGTAGTGGTTCACACTCTAACGGCATGAATTCACCAGGGATACCTATGGATGGACTGAAATATGGATTTGAACATTGACTTAATCCATCGCATAACAGGACTAAGCAAGCGTGGCAAGGATCCCAAGCAGTTCTTCTAAGGGAAGGGTAAGGAAAAAGAAGCTTCCACGAAAATGAAGCAGAGCCATGCATTGGTGAAGGGAAAAGAGGGTTTCCCACAGAAGAAATTGAAGATAGAGCAACAAGATTCGTCACACAGTTGCTCGCAGGAAAAATCATAAGAACAACCAGGCCTCCGAAAGGTGGCTATGGGTGTAATACTACACGGTACTACAGTGGCTGAAGGGACCCAATTCAATTGGTGTCAGTACCTTCTAAATGAGTTCCTGGATGAACTCAATGATACTCAGGAGAATGGAGGTCAATTCCACTTCATGTGGCTGATTATCCTCATTGCATTCGCAGGATGGAAGGAACCGAAAAAATATGTCGGTGTAATTACAGAAACCAACGATTCAAGAGGATTCCGCTATGCCAACCTTTGGGAAAATATGAATGCAGAGCGGTAGTACGCGACAGCTGAAGTATTCTATTAGTATTACACCCAGCTGTGCCAGGTGATCACCTGTACGTCACACATTACAAAGTAGGTAATGTCGAAGTATATTCGCGTTATTGATTTTATGGCAGACATGCGATGTATCTTTATTTCACCCAAAGCAAAGAAGAAGAAACTAGAATGGTATGTGGGTAATTACCATATGTACGAGGAAGACATTGACATCCTCATGAAGGACTGGCTGGCTAACTTTTGTGTCGAAGTCATGGATGTCGAGACCGATTCAGAAGAAGATGAACCAATCCCGCTGTCATGCCCTATTGTTGAAGAAAAAGGAAAGAGGAAAGAACCTAAAACCCCGCAGAATCCAAAAGCACGGAAGAAGATGAAAGCAATAAAGCGTTAATCTAAGGTAGTGCTAAACGAAGAAAACTTCGACATGATTGCAGAAAAGGTTTCAGAACAAATGGAAGGCCTGATGATAGAAAAAGAAAAGAAGGACAAGGTCATGCAGGATGACCTGCAAAGGACTAGGCTCGCACTGCAATGGCTTATGAAAAATATGGACGATGTCCAGAAGAGCCTACCCTTTCTGCGCGACGCAGGAGCTGAAGGGAGGTCGACAAGAACCTCGCAGCAAGCACTGCCGCAACTAGCCATAGTGCTACCTTCAAAGACTAGATTTGTTCATCTAGACCCATTGGCCATAGAGTTACTAATGTCAGAACAGAGCGTTCTGGACACAAAGGGTGTCAAGTGGGTAGAGCTCGACTTGGCCAAGATTTCTTTGCCTCGATTACACTTTTTGCACATGCAGATTGTCGATGAGATGCATGAAAGAATAGTAGATTCCATGAAGTCGTAGGTAGAGCTACAAGCCGCAAATAGGCAACTCGAGGACTCTAGTTCGCGCACGCAGATACAATTTTATGATGAACAGGACCGTCGGCTACAGCTGGAGAACACCATTACTGATGTCGTGAAAGATATTCAAGACATAGAACTCCAGGATGATCCTGCGGAAACTGTTCTAAGGATTGGAGAAAGGGTGAAATATTTGAAGATGGAGTTACAAGATAAAGAGATTCTTCATGAGGCCGATCTTACCGCCTTGAAGGAAAATCTCAATGTGTAGACACCATTAACTGAGCAGCAGTTAAGAGAGAAAGCAGTTAACGCCGCAGCACAGAACATAACTAGTGAGATGGCTAAGTGCCAAGATTTGTTGGAGAAGGTTTCAAAGGAATTTACTGCCCTTGAAGAGGATCAAGGGTTATTGCAGGTAAAGACCACGGTAAAAGAAAAGCAGACCGCGCTAGAACAATTGGACGTAGAGGTCAAGGCTCTGCCACCCAGAGATAGGCTGCTGTTGACTGCTTTCTTGGGCAGACCCGGGTTTTAATGAAGCGCAGCAACAAAACCCCTTGGCGCACTGGCCCTCTCGGCAACGAGCTGCGCAGCAGCTCGAGGTCTCACCCGAAGTGGCTATGGGGGGGTTAAGGAATCAGGTTTCCTTAACCTGGGTGACGCGGAGATTGCTCTTCCTTGAATGGTTCCTCGGATATCGGCGGTCGGACTTTCCCGCAGGCCGCTCGGCGCAGCTGCGCGGATTCCTTCCTTGGCAGGCCTACTGCGCAGTTTCTCCTCTCTAACGCAGAAGGCAACTATTCCTTTGCGTCGACGCGCTAAATACTTCCTCGCCCTTCACATCCGGCGCAGTAACGCAGTCTTCTTTCGCAGCAGCGACCGTGCCTTACTACTTCTTCGGTACTTAACACTTATAGCTATCAAGGGACCTTTCCAACTCGCTCAACAGTCACAAAGATAATTCAGGAGTCTTGCATACACAAATAATGAACTCTAAATAGTTATCATTCACGCAAACATTATAACAAGACGATATATGTGAAACTCATCTCCTCGAGGAAAACCACGTCCACGGGAGTTTATATTAACCAGAAAACCATAGAGTTATACAATATGCTGCGCACACAGCTGCAGCCTTAGATCTTTACAGGAAACTCCACGCACACAGCTGGGAGCCCTTCTCTTCACTAGTCTCTTCTCTATAGAGATTACAAAGGCACAGACGTCACACAGACTATCTGGCAACTCAGGGATTAGCTCCTCGGCTATCCGATTCTACTCTAGTTCTACACACAGTAGAAACATACCAAAGGACAATCAACACATGATCTATCCTCAAGAGTGTCTGACTCTTACTTGCTAACTTTCTCTCTATCTAACGTCCAACTCACTCTAGCTAACATTTATCCATTACAATTATTCATATATATAGGTGGCCATGGCGGTCGCACCTTTACAAAACTGTGGGCCTTTCCCAACAGTGATTCCCAAAAACCCTAACCACGCACATGGCTAGGTGTACTGTAGGCGCCGCTTGCAGTCATGTCGCCGCTTCCTGCAGGCTCCATGAATTCCGGCGCAGATTGTGGGTATGGGCGATCGTCCTTCGCCTTCAATGCTCTGGTCCGTTGCTCCTCCTTGATCCGAGCAACCATAACTTCTGTACTTAGCCTTTAAATGAGGGTAGCTGAGCCCTCTACTCCATCGCCTTATTCATTATGGTAGCTGAGCCACCTTCTTTCTTCGATGACGTGCGCGCGAGCTCCGCGATTTCCGGTCCATAATCTTTACTGAGCTTGTCCATCTGGAACCGTACTGCGCACCGTCTCCTTCCTGCCCAAAACTTAGTGCTTGTTCCAAAATTAGCACTTTCCTTTCATACTTGTGTTTTCCCCAAAATTCGCAGCTTTACCGCAGCTACGACCTAGGCTCCAACAGGCCCCTAACACTCACTTGTGGCTCGCCCTCGAGCCACTCGCACTAGCGCGTGGTCGTTTGATTTGCGCATCTGCTTTTGCTTGAATCTCCGCGAATGTTTTCTGCCACTTCGCAATAGCGGAGTCCAATTCCTCAATACACTCATCAGCTGTTTGCACCGTTTCTGCGGTCGCTTCGTCTTTAGTGAGTGTATCAATGATCTCCTGAGACTCGGCAATCTCTTTGATTTTTGTCTCAACCTGGCCAACGATTTCAGCATACTCATCCATGAATGGCTGAATGCTGTTGGTGAGCTTCTCATCTTCAGTTCTGAGCTTGTGCAATTGCTGCTGCATTTTGCGCACTTCGCCCATTTTCTTCATTTTTGGTAGGCCTGTTAGGGCCTTAGCTTCTTCATTGAGAACAGTGAGAGACTGTTCTGCAGCTTGCACCTGTTCTGACAGTCCCACTTTAAAAGGGAGGTTCACAAGCTCTGTCCAAGCTTCCATAGCCTGGTTCATCAGGTTCTTGGCTTCCTGTACTCGATCTTTCATCCGTGTGGAAGCTCTGCTCAGTGCTTCAAATTGTACCTGCGCATCATCCGTAAGATGCGCAGCAACACGAGCTTCTAGCTCAGCGATCTGGGTTCTATGGCCTTCTTCCATAGCAACTATTTCTTGCTCCAGGGTTTTCGCCCTTTCGCCAATAATTTGAACTTTTGCAACCAGAGGGAGGTCTGGTTGAATCTCGCAAGTCGGCAATAACTGGGCAATCTCATCCACTGCGTTTCTGATACCGATGTCTTGTGCCTCATAAAGTGCAAGCTTCTCAGAGGTATTCTGATGGATTGCCTTCAACTCTAACTCCTGCAATTGCAGTCTTTGATTTTCCTGGAATGTAGAGAGCTCTCTAGCTCTCAACTCAAGAGAAACTTTCTCATGCACTAGCTGTAGAGTCTCTATAGGAATTAGAGACAAATTAATTTCAACGGGCCCAACGGCGCTTACCTATAGTGCAGCTAGCGGATCTGGAAGTGTCATGCTGGTAGGCGGAATATGCACGACAGTATGCCTTTCAATGAGTTCTTCAACTCGCTCGGCACTTGGAATTTCCTTTGGCGCCTGCGAAGTAGATGCTGGCGCATGGGTCTGCGCAACTCTTCCTGCGAGACCTTTTATTTCCACAAACTGTAGGTCTAGAGCACTTCTGATGTGAGCGTGCGCATTGCGCAGCTCGCGAAATTGCTCATGTATGTACTGGTCGATCCCCGAGGGAATAGCCTCAGCGGGATGCGACACTTTTTGCTTCTTGGTGGCTGGTTCTGTGGATCCTTCGTCACTTCTCTGCTGACGAGCTTCCTTGCCCTTATCCTTCTCTTTCGTAGCGGCGGTTGGCAGCGCGGATGCGAGATCGGCGGCCTCCCTCCACTCATCCGACCAAGACTTGATGGTTTCTTCAACATCCTCGGCGGTCATTCTGTAAAGGCCTAGCGCCCATTCATCTGAAATGCCGCAAGGGCGGAGGTAAAGTTGATGTAAATCGGCTGTAAAAGCCAACTTCCCGTCATATAACGTGGCTTTGTCCTCGCTCAGCCTTGGCATTTCTTGAATAGTATCTCGGAGGAGATAGTAGTACTCACAAAAGACAGCGCGATTCATCTTGCGCTTCGCGGGATTAGGGGAATCCCAGAGGTTGATGTAGCGCATGCCGGCAACCTCTCCTGCGCGGCGCGGAAGGAACTGAGTATTCGGGGGCTCCTTCCACCCAACGAGAGCGCATAAAATTAGAAGCCATGAAAAATGGAATGATTGGGCTGCATTGTCCTGCACATTCAGGCAATCAGCCAAAAAAGAATTCAGCAGAAAGAGAGACCAGTTGTACTGCTCTCCCTCCGCAGCTGCGATGGCGAGCTCCACGACAGCTCCAGTAACTTCCTTCGGTCGGCACTTTGTGAGAAGTTTGCCTACAAGCAGACTTCCGGTAAATCGGAGTGCCTCATCTTCTACTGCAGTGAGGTCATAAGCCCGACCTACTCTTGTTAAGTTGTACTTCTGCACCACCTGTGCAGTCAATTTTCTGTCCTTGTCCTTTCCCGCAAGATGAATATTGGGATCCTTACCAGCCTTAGATAGACCATTAATGCGGTGAATAAAATCAACATTTAGATCAATTGGCCTCCCGAGCCAAAGGTAACCTCCATGAACGCATGATAGCAGTGTTTTAACGACTGTGTTCGCTTCATTGCTACGCCCAAAGTGCGATAGCTTCAACAAATTCAAGAGTCCAGGGCGCTCAAGATTTGCTGCAAATCCCTTCGGGATGAACTCATCAACCTTCCTGGTGGGATTATACACTATATCCAGATATCGGTCTGGATGGAACTGAGGGTATGTCTTATAGTCTCCGAGGTTGAAGTCAGAGAACTTGACCAGTGGAATGTTTCCCAACAGTTGCCCTTCTACCCGCACACTAGCCGGTAGTGGCGGTAGCGGAATAGGATACTTTGCATTCTTCGGGATCTGTACTTCTGGCGCATCCTCTGGACGCGGCGGAATATAGTTTGCCATGGTCGCCAACGGCTCTGGAACAGGTTCTTCGGGCTGTGATGGCGACGCTCTTGTAGCCGGAGATTGTCTGGGATCCTGATAACTAGGATGTACATAAGTCGAAGCTGTGACTGGAGTAGTCATGCCGAAATCTAATCCTCGGCGCAGGAATTGACGAACAACTTCTTCAGTTGAGAGGTTCTCCGTCGTGAATCTATGTAGGGAACAAAAACTTTGGACAGCAAATGGCGGACCTTCGTAGGATATGGACGCTGAAAACAAGGGAAAATACTCTGCACAACTCGGCTCTGAAAACAATAACTTGGATTCGTAAACAAGATAGCAACTCGAGGAAAGTAACCCAAAAATTATAGAAGTGTGAGGTATTTATAGCCAGATGTGAATAAATGCGACCAAGTGGGGTAACGTAGCTATAGGCGGCTACAGACGAGTTGACAACACGCTATCCTCCTTGCCGTAGCGGTGCATTTAGTGTGATTGACGGGTTCTGACAGCCTTCCGGGAGAAGCTAATGCTTTCGGCGCCAGAGTTAAATGCAAATCTTTCGGAGATTAAGCCGAATCCGTCAGAATGGCTAGACTTAAATAGCGGACTTATCCTTCATTTATTCAAACGCGGCTACATAACTGCTGTAATTCAAATTTTCGGCGGGTCATTTCAACTTAGGAAACTGTGCCTCTAGGGGTCCACAACAAAACTTTTTCAAGCGGCAAATTATCAAAGGGAACTCCGCAAGAGCGATAGTTCAACGGTCCGGGGAGAAGCTTCACAAGAGCGCAACTATGTTCGCTCCAACCAAACTTTAGACATGCGCGGATGTTTCTAGGAACTGCGCAGGAAGCCGGAGACTCGGTGTCTCGCAACTTCCGTGTAGACTGAATGCGGTGCCTCTTTCAACTACACTGGGCATCTGCATCTCTTCCAGCAAAATATTAGGTCGACAGAGCGGAGTGGCCGTCGCGATAAAGCTTGAGCCGACTCCCGTTGATCATTGTAGGTAGTAATTCTCCATTCAGCTTTGCAAGCTGAACTGCGCCTCCGTCTGTTATTTTTATCACCTGAAAAGGGCCTAACCAGTGTACACGAAACTTGCCTGGGAACTTGGTAAATTTACTATCATAGAGGAGTACCAAGTCTCGTTCGTGAAAGACTTTATTCGTAATATGCCTGTCATGCCAAGCTTTCTGTCTTGCCTTCTGTACCTGTTGATGGAATCCGGCTAAGAGTCTGTCTTCTTCTAAGGCAAGCAGTTGCGAAAGTCTTTCATTCATAGTATCAGGATCTGCCATTTCTGTAATTTGCGCAATTCTAAGACTAGGAATAATGTATTCCATGGGCATAACTGCTTCTTGTCCATACACCAAGCTGAAAGGTGTGTGACCTGTTAGTTTCTTGCAAGTGGTTCTGTAAGCCCATAATACAGCTGTGACTCTAAGGTCCCAATCATCTCTTTGTTGATTACAGATCTTCGTCAGGGCATTCTCAAGAATTTTATTGAATGCTTCCACCGTACCATTAGCTTGAGGATGGTAGGGTGTACTCTTATGGTGATTAATTTGAAATTCTTCAGTAAGGGCCTCTATAGTCTCATTGAGGAAATGTGTACCCTGATCGCTCATGAGAATCGCTGGACATCCAAATCTAGTGATAATATTCTCGAAAATGAACTGTGCGGCCGTAGCAGCGTCGCAGTCTTAACTGGCTTCGCCTCAGCCCATCTGGTGAGGTATTTAGTAGCTGTAATGATGTATCTTGCGCTAGTTCTTTTTCCTGGTGGGTTAATAGGTCCTACAAAGTCAATGGCCCATTTATCAAAAGCGCGCAGTGTGATCTGGGGTCTTAGCGGCATTTCATCTCTCCTTGAGGGTTTTCCTGTGCGCTGGCACACATCGCAACATTTACAGAATTCCTTAGTATCCTTGTGCAATGTCGGCCACCACAGACCTGCGGCTAATATCTTTTGCGCAGTTGGCTTTCCTGCGAAATGGCCTCCTGCGGTACCTGAATGCGCTTCTGCGATGATAGAGTTCTTTTCATGTGGTAAGATACATCTGCACAAAACTTCGTCAGGGCCTAACTTATACAGCTGGCCTGCTATCAAAGTGAAGTCTGCGGCTCTAACAACAAGTTGCTTTTTCTGCTGGATTGTAAGCTCAGCCGGTGCTTGTCCGGTAGTGAGAAACTCAAGAATATCAGAATAATATTCGTCTGCTGCTTGAATAGAAAACAACTGTGCGTCAGGCAGATTGTCCTCCAGACTCGTAGGTTCCTCTCCTGACTCTATTCTGGATAGATGGTCAGGCCCTGCATTCAATCTGCCTGGCTTTACAATAACCTCGAAATCATACTCTTGAAAGAGCAGTAGCCATCTGCAAATTCTTCCTCCTAACACTGGTTTATTGACCAAATATTTCAGAGCAGAATGGTCAGTATACATTTTAAAGTGAGCTCCTAACAGGTAGTGTCTGAATTTTTGTAGGGCATACACCATAGCTAATCCTTCCCTTTCTGTAGTGGTGTAGTTCTTCTCAGCTGTAGATAGCTTTCTGCTGGAGTAAGCAATCGGGTGGTCAATACTTCCTTCTCCTGACTGTGTAAGCACAACCCCCAATGCTATAGAAGAAGCATCAACATGAACATGAAAAGGTTTTCTCCAGTCCGGGAAAACTAGAATAGGCGCTGTGATCATCTTTTCTTTAAGTGTGTCCAAGCTTTGTTGGCATTCCTCTGTCCATTGGAACTTCGAATCCTTTTTCAGCAATCTCTCCATAGGTGCTGTGATCTTTGCATAACCTTTGATGAATTTTCTGTAGTAACCTGTATGTCCCAATGTAGTGCGCAATTGTTTAACTGAGTTGGGCGCAGGTAAATTAGCAATGATGGCAACCTTCGCAGGATCCATCAGGAGTCCTTGTCTGCATACAATATGTCCCAACAAAATACCAAAGGGCGCACAGAATATACATTTTTTCAAGTTAAGGGAAATCTGATGCTGTCTACATTTTTCTAACATCATGCGCAGATTTGCAATATGGTTCTTTAATAGGCCAAATACAGTCCAGTCATCAAAATAGACTTCTAGAAACTTGTGAATGAATTCTTTGAAAACAGCAACAACAACTCTAGAGAAGATAGCAGGTGCGTTTTTAAGACCAAAGGGCATTACCGTATACTGGAATGAGCCCCATTCAGTTGCAAAAGTAGTCTTGTGGCGGTCGTCCGGATGGATTCTGATCTGATGATATCCTGAGAAACCATCAGTGAAGGAGTAAGCCTCTTGTCCTCCAACATTATCAAGTACTTCATCTGTGAAAGGAGTGGGAAATGGATCATGCGCTGATGCATCATTGAGTTTGCGCAAGTCGACACAGATTCTTATTTCACCTTTCGTTTTCTTTTCTTGGACCACCATAGGACTAATCCAATCGCTTTCCTCTACTGGCTCAATAATACCTGCTGCAAGCATCTTGTCAATTTCTTCTTTGACTTTTTCTTTATAACGCGGGTTCAACCTGTATGGGCGCTGCTTTACTGGCTTGGCGTCTGCTTTCAGAGGTATGCGCATCACTCCTAAGTCTCCTAGGATGCCTTTCATTTCTGTGAACTTGGTGGGAAAGATATCCTGGTATTCACGTAATAATTCTGAAACATGTCCAACAGTTTCATCATCCCAATAATCTCCTATAGAAGCAAACTTTGGTTCAGCTTCTGTACCAATGTTAATCTTCTTGAGCTTGATATGTTCTGTGATGGCAGGGATGTCAAGCTCAGGACCTTTAATATTGCGCGTCCCTTCTGATTCTGGGATGTTGATGTTGCGAGGATCGTCCTCCTCCTCTTCAGCGGTGAAGTTATAGCATTCCAGGGCATGTTCTATCTGGACAGCCCAATCTGGTTGGGAATATTCTGATAACGGGCATTCTTCAAATATCTTCTTTTTAATACACTTCAGAGCCTGATCAATACTTGGATGCTCTGATTCAAAGCTGAAGGTAAGTTGAAAACTTTCTATCATAAGAGGCCACGTGAAAGTGCCTTTCCGCAGTTCTGTTTCAGTATACCAGTTCCTCGGAACTGTATCCAATGTGTGGATGAATAGGTGAACCCATTCATCTAGCGGAATATCTGACCATTGCTGAATGCATGCTTCAATGTGTGACCTGGGGTCACTCTGTCCCTCATATTTGCATGACACTTCTGCTGTAGTGTCCTGGAATCTGCGCAGTATCAATCTGCGACAGTCTTGCCATGTGTGAATATTCTCCTTATGCGCAGCCCACCATCTTGCGGGTGTAGCGCGCAATGCTATATCTAGTGCCTGTATGCGCTGTGGTTCTAGAAGCTTTTGTTCATATTCCTGTATGAATTTAGTTACTTCGATTAGACCATCAAAAATTGGAGTGTCAGTTAATTCTGTGCCAATCCATTGAATGGATTTAGTCATCATTGCGCAACGTCTTGGAGAAACCTCATGTAAACGATTCTGCCAATTTTCCAATCCTGTATCTGAGTCTGATGTGCACGAGCTATCGCATCGCCAGCTGAGATGGCCGTCTGCTGTGGGGTTGACATAGTCACTGTGGTTAGTGGTCATTTGGTACAAACTTTCCATGTGGCGCGCTTCCTCTTCTGCGCGAATAGGTTCTATATACCTTGGTCCTTGAATAGGATCAAGTGGTGCGATGACCCGAATCTGGTCATCCTCAAAGGTCATCTGTCTTTTCTTCAAGTTAATGACAGCCAAATTGTCAAATGCCCAGTCTATTCCTAAAAGTGCTGGGTATGGTCTACTATCGTCCATGATTTTGATTACTTCAAAATCTGCAGAGCTTCTAACTCCTTCAATATCAATAGGTACATTGGGTAATCTGCCCAATGGAGAGACTCGTTGCTGATTTGCGAGTCTTAGTTGGATAGGGGATCTCGTAAGCTGAGGGCTTCCCATCTGTTCCCATGTCTGCATAGTGAGAACATTGGCTTCGGAGCCCAAATCTAACATGACTTCATCCATTTCAATTGCTCCAATCTGCGCTGTAAGCCTCATCTCTTTTCCAGTTCTAATGTGACTCCTAATCTGGTGAACAACACACTGCGGTGTGTTCATCGACGCAGACTGTTGGCACTGATCCAACAGGTGTTGGAGTTCTAGAGTTGCCTTTTCGTTGCGCAACAATTTTAAACATTGTCGCAGGAACGCATGAACACTGCCTAGTGCATGCTCGTCGTCAGGCCTTCCAGCTGTAGTGGCCTGTTCTTGTACCAGGTTGTCTTGTCTTAGCACTTGCGATCTAATATTGTTCTGCGGAATTACGGCAGAACTTGAAGTTCTCGGATCTGAGAAATACTCTTGAGCTTGCTTGAATGCTTCTTTTTGCTTCTGCAGGTTAAGTGGGGCTGGTTTAATATTAGCGCGGCGCACCCATTGCGTCGCTTGCTTTCCCGTTCCCATCTCTTGCGCACCAGTGGTTGCTCCACTGCGTGTCACTATATTAACTGTAGGGTCTGGTTCTCTTTTTTCTGCTGCAATCAACTGAATATTTTGATTGACCTGTGGGGTCTTTGGTTGCATCTTAGCCTGTAACTGAGGGCATTCTTCAATGATATGGTCAGAAGATTTACAATACCTGCAGAGGGTTGTAGGATTTTGGCAATCCCTGGCAAAATGACCTTGTGTTCCGCAATTATAACAAGTGATCTGTCCTCTTCCACGACCAAAATTTGTTGTGCGTCCGCGTCCCCTGTAATTTCCTGCTCGGGTGTCCCGAGTTTGGTCATAAGGTGGACCTACTGTGGGTCCTGGTGTCTCTGCTTGTACCCTATAAACATCATGCTTCCTTTCTATCATAAGATCATATGCTCTACAATTGTTCTCATCATGACCTACTGATTTACAGAAATTACAATATAGATTCTTTGGAGTTTGTACATATTTCTGAAGTAAGTGGCATTCTTGTGGTCTATGACCTCTAGTTCTACAGATTTCACACCAAGGCCCTTGTGCCTGTGGTAAAGGGTTAGGTGCTCCAGTTGCAATATAGTCTATAAAAATGGGACAATGGTCCTTTGAATGACCTTGGACTTTACATTTTGTACACCAAATTTCTTCCTTAATCTCCTTTCCTTTCTTAATATCATGCACTTGCAAGGTTAAGTTTGCTAATTGGTTCTGTAAATGCGCAACATCGTTGCTTGTTACCGCAATAGGCGAAGCTTCTAGTTTCATAGCCATCTCTAGAGCTTGTTCCTGAGTATTGAGATTCTGTTGCATAAGAGGAAGTCTAATGTGTGGAAGCAGCGCAGCAATGAACCATTCTTTATGCTGCTGTGGTGCAAACTCGAAGCTTACTTGATCTATCAAGGCTTTGAACTTCTGGTCAAAGTCCCATACTGATTCTGTAGGTAACTGTTTGATGTCTTTGAGCTCTGTTATACACTGTGATTCTGATTTAGGTTTCTTAAATTCTCTAATCATAGCATTTCTTACCTCAGCAAGCGTTCTATTCTGTGCTGCTGAGTATTTCATGAACCAAGTCAAGGCTCTTTCTCTTAGTGTGGTTGCTAACTGAACCAGTTTAACAGCATCATCATTAATTTGCTTAATTGTCCAAATAGCTTCACATAAGAACCAGTGCTACTCAGGGTCTTCTATCCCTGTTCCTCTAAAAGTTGGTAGCTTCATGTCATCACCCATTCTTCTTGTGTTAGGTTGAGGTGAGGCTGCTGTAGCAGTGCTTCTGGGCTGGTTAAATAAAGGTGGTACAGAGGTACTGGAAGTACCGTGTGGGCTACTAGAAGGTGTTACTGTGGGGTTATACTGAGCTTTGTCTGGCTTTTGCGGTGTAAAAGGGTAATAAGGGATATGAGCACTCTCTTGTCTTTCTATATGGCTTGGTCCAGGGACTTGACTATTGTCTGGGCTAGACTCAGAAGAATGTTGGTCAAGGCCTACTTTATACCGTTTTCCACTACGAGTGCAACCAATAAGTTCAGGATCACTATCAGAATCTACGGACATTACTTGTCTATGCTATTCATCAGAAGTAATACATAGCTTTCCTTTTTCATACAGAAGCATTTTAATCCATAAGTTCAAAGAATTTAAGAACTTACCTCTGTGTACTTGGAAGAAATTCCTCTCAGCTTCACTGAAACTCTTTCTTGTATCTACTGCAAACTCGGTGATGAAACCTTTCAATAGACTATTCAACCAAAAGTCTACTGCGCAGGACACAGGATTGTCTATCCGCTTCACAATACTGACTAGCTCAGGCGTCCAAGCGACGGGTCGATCAATATGCACAGTAGGTCTAGAATCTGCTAACTTGGCTATCCAAGCGTGTAACTCCAGTGCAAAGGTAACAAAGAAAATTTCGTGAAGGTCAGTGTAAATATACTTCTGTAACTAGTCTTCTGTTTGGAGCGTAGAACTTCTATTTTCTTGTTCAGCGAACTCTTTAGCCTTTAAATCAAACCAGTCTCCAATTTCTTTAGCTGTAGGATTCCAGTAACACATTTGTCAACTGAGCAAGTCTCAGTGTAACAGAACCTTTTGCTGGCTTCAGCAACGATCTCAGATGTCTTGGAAATAATAAGTCTCACAACAGTAAGTCGCAAGACAACGGAATCATTTGTTCTCCTTGATCTCGCGCGTCGGCTAAATAACAAGTCTCACAATAACAAGGTCACTAGGCAACGGAACCATTTGTTGTCTCCGCAACAAGGTTCAGAGCAACGGAAGTGACGTGATCAAAAAGTCATAAGGCAACGGAACCATTTGTTGGCTCCTTTCTTTCTCTAGGTTGCGCGTCAATCTCGCACATCACTGAAATAAGAAGTCTCGCTCACGCGGCAACGGAACCATTTGTTGACTTCTTTCTTGGGCAGACCCGGGTTTTAATGAAGCGCAGCAACAAAACCCCTTGGCGCACTGGCCCTCTCGGCAACGAGCTGCGCAGCAGCTCGAGGTCTCACCCGAAGTGGCTATGGGGGGGTTAAGGAATCAGGTTTCCTTAACCTGGGTGACGCGGAGATTGCTCTTCCTTGAATGGTTCCTCGGATATCGACGGTCAGACTTTCCCGCAGGCCGCTCGGCGCAGCTGCGCGGATTCCTTCCTTGGCAGGCCTACTGCGCAGTTTCTCCTCTCTAACGCAGAAGGCAACTATTCCTTGCGTCGACGCGCTAAATACTTCCTCGCCCTTCACATCCGGCGCAGTAACGCAGTCTTCTCTCGCAGAAGCGACCGTGCGTTACTACTTCTTCGGTACTTAACACTTATAGCTATCAAGGGACCTTTCCAACTCGCTCAACAGTCACAAAGATAATTCAGGAGTCTTGCATACACAAATAATGAACTCTAAATAGTTATCATTCACGCAAACATTATAACAAGACGATATATGTGAAACTCATCTCCTTGAGGAAAACCACGTCCACGAGAGTTTATATTAACCAGAAAACCATAGAGTTATACAATATGCTGCGCACACAGCTGCAGCCTTAGATCTTTACAGGAAACTCCACGCACACAGCTGGGAGCCCTTCTCTTCACTAGTCTCTTCTCTATAGAGATTACAAAGGCACAGATGTCACACAGACTGTCTGGCAACTCAGGGATTAGCTCCTCGGCTATCCGATTCTACTCTAGTTCTACACACAGTAGAAACATACCAAAGGACAATCAACACATGATCTATCCTCAAGAGTGTCTGACTCTTACTTGCTAACTTTCTCTCTATCTAACGTCCAACTCACTCTAGCTAACATTTATCCATTACAATTATTCATATATATAGGTGGCCATGGCGGTCGCACCTTTACAAAACTGTGGGCCGTTCCCAACAGTGATTCCCAAAAACCCTAACCACGCACATGGCTAGGTGTACTGTAGGCGCCGCTTGCAGTCATGTCGCCGCTTCCTGCAGGCTCCATGAATTCCGGCGCAGATTGTGGGTATGGGCGATCGTCCTTCGCCTTCAATGCTCTGGTCCGTTGCTCCTCCTTGATCCGAGCAACCATAACTTCTGTACTTAGCCTTTAAATGAGGGTAGCTGAGCCCTCTACTCCATCGCCTTATTTATTATGGTAGCTGAGCCACCTTCTTTCTTCGATGACGTGCGCGCGAGCTCCGCGATTTCCGGTCCATAATCTTTACTGAGCTTGTCCATCTGGCACCGTAATGCGCACCGTCTCCTTCCTGCCCAAAACTTAGTGCTTGTTCCAAAATTAGCACTTTCCTTTCATACTTGTGTTTTCCCCAAAATTCGCAGCTTTACCGCAGCTACGACCTAGGCTCCAACAGCTGCCAAGGTATAAGGAGATCTCAGGCTTGAAGAAGGAGGTGCAAGCGCTAAGAGAAAAAAAGACTCAGATGGATAATCAGGCGCAACAACTCTTGGAGGATGCTACAGCAGTATCACAACAGATTGAAGACAAGCTAAAAGATCTACACGACAACCAAGAGCAGGTACAAGAATAGATTGGAGAAGAGATAACTCCAGCACTGCGTGATACAGTAAATCAAGTTGAGCAAGACACCAAGCAAGTAGTGGAACAGTTGATCAACACTTACAATGAGTTCGCATCCAAGCTAGCTCCACAGGTTGCGGAGTAGATCCACAAGCCCGAAGCAGAGGGTGGCTCGAGGACGAGCCACATGTAAGTGTTAGGGGAATGTTGGGCCTAGCCCAAGTTGGGGCAATTTTGGATATCACAAGGAGGTTGAGCTGCGGAGTTGAGTGCATCTCAACAAAAGATATAATTTTGTACAAGTGTGGGGGATGCTGCGAAGTTGTGCGTAGCAACCAAATTTTGGTAGTACCGTGAAGGTCAGCGCTGCGAGGAAGCAGTGCCGCGAAGTGATCAGGCCACATGGAGCCAGCAAAGTGGATCAATGGACGAAGGATAGATACAGGTATCGGGTAGACCAACGGTGGTCAAATTTTGGCAAGTATGCTCCAGGATGCCGAGCTGCAGGCATGAGCATATCAGGAAGGCAGCCAATTGTACCATTTTTTTAAGTGGAGAATGACTCAAGGAAAGCGACAGCTGGGCATGCTTAGTGGTACGAGACTGTTAAGTGGAGAACGGTCTGCAAAGAAAGCGACTGGAAATAGAGCCAGTTGTACGAGGCCATTAAGGGGACGAACAGTCTGGAAAGAAAGCGACTGGAAGTTGAGCTAGTCGTACAAGTCCGTTAGTGGAAGGGCGACTCAATGAAGATGACCTGTTGGTGTGCGCATAGCAGGAAGGCCGAAAGCGATAGAACAAAGGCGTGGAGGTATGCCACGACAACATACTCGCTACCAGAGGCCAGCAGGATGGTTTAGATAAACCGTAGCAGTTTTGGAAACCCTAAGGTTTTCGGTCTTCAGCATTGTAAAGACATGACCTTCAGGCATGGTCTATAAAAGAAGACATTTTTGTAAGGGAAGGGATTGGTTGGTTACTTTTTTGGGGGTTCTCTTATTAATTTTTGTTGTTGATGTATTGTAAGATCTTTTCTGAGTGAGAAGCCATTGTAAAGGCTCTGCAGTTGTGTGCGCAGAGACCTAGCTGAGAGAGAAGAGAGAGTCTACAGCTGAGTTCCCAGACCAAGAGTGGTTGTCCCCTTCCAATTAAAGATATATATATAACAACCGTTCTTGTGGACGTAGCTTCCCACCCAAGGAATGAACCACATTAAATATTGTGTTGTGTGATTGAGTGGAACAATGTTGTGTGTGATTGCATTTACCTGTTTTTTGTAGATGAATGTCTGAATATTTCCTTGCATTCTGTTCTATGAAGACTTTTGTATGCATTTACCATCAGGAGAATATGGAGATGATATGTTAAGTCTGCATGAATAGATGAATGGTTAATACTTAGCTTTGCTTCTGAAAGCAGTGAATCAATTATTTGTTCAAGTGTTAAGAGATTGCTTAAGTACTTTCCTATGCACAACAGATGAATGAAGGATAGTGATTTGCATCTGTGATAGACACTTAAATAGTAAACATTCTAAGTGTATAAATGAATCTTAGAGTAATAATCAATTTAGTGCATGAATGAGTGGATGAGTGATACTTAGTTTAGTGCCTTAAGCATTTATGAGTACTTCAAGTATAAAGCTGGATGGGATTGTTCGTAGTTTCAGTAAAAGTCCTGCAGTGGAAGGACTTAGTGGTGTGGACCGCAGCGTTGCGCATCATCGTGCAATCTTGCCTCGCAGTGCATACACCCCATTGCGTTGTGCAGTACATTTGTCCAAACAACTCATCACATACTATGGAAATCTGATTCCGCAGTACCCCATAGATACAGCTCAGGTGAGACCTCAACCTGCTCGCAGGTTGTTGCCGAAAGGGCCGGTGTGAAGGGGTTTTGTTGGTCAAAGGGAAATCGCGAAGAACCTGGGTCTTACTGAAAACCTCTGGGTCAGCATCAGTCAACCCAACAGAAGATACATACGAATCTTTCCTTCCATGACTACCGGTTCTCTAACCAAATCATCCACATCCTGAATGCTGACTTGTTCAAGATCCCGAATCTTCTGTGCGAAGTCCTCATGCCTTCTCTCGAGCTCTTCAAGTCTTCATTTTGGCGGCAAAGCTTCTAGGATAGGGGTCATTAATGGTAAGCCCAGAACATGCATAATGTTGTCAACCGCATACCATCACTTGGTGCAGATATCTTTTGATTTATTAATAGTTTCTTCAGCTGTTTCGTTATAATCAAACCAAGTATTTAGAGAGGCTTTGATCTTTTTGAACTAGAAAATGCTGAGGATTGGGATATCTGTTGGTGCATTCTTAACATATCCCTACCATTCACTGATTTGCTGCTGAGCTTTAAAAGCTCGGAGTCTCTTCTCCTTTTTTTCTTCAAGGGTGGAGGACATCTTGGAAAAATTAATGAAGTTTTCCCTGATTTCATCCAAAGTAATGTATACTTTTTCCAAAAGTTTATGATGATCCTGATTCACCTTGAGGGCCAAATTCTTAAAATCACAGGTGTAAACTTGAGAAAACTTGAGGAGGCTGCACTTGTAGTTGCATCCTCAACTTACTTTTCCAAGGAAGCTATTTTTTCAACATCAATGGAATGCTGAGATTGTGAGAGACTGATTTCAGTGAGAAGAGGGGAATTCTTTTGCTCTAGGTCTCACAACTTACTTGCCCAAGTTTTCCTGAGGTCAGCCACATCATTAGTATGTTGTTTCTTAACTTCGGCCAATTCCTCTTTCAGGTTTTTGATCTCTTCATCCCTAAGGTCAACTTCCCTATCCAAAACTTGAACAGAATCCCAATTAGCATTGGCAAAGGCTCCTAAAGCTTCTGCTACTTCAATTGCTTCAATTCTTGGATTATTGGTCCTGGGAGACGATATTACTTGAATTGGTTCAGGTGGTTCCAAACCATCTTGACCTTGACCTCTCTTCCTGGTCTTTCTTATCACTGTCTTATCATCCTTGCTATAGAAGTAATTCCCAAGAGGAACTATAGCTTCATCTGTGTATTCAACCATTGACTGTGCGGAAGTAGAAGTGACACTAACTGTTGAGATAAGTGAAGGTGTTTGGGTAATAACAGTGGTAGGAATAGGTATGATAACTTGAGTAGTAACCGAAGATGTAATGATCGCTTGAGGAATTGACACAGCTGGATCCAGGGAAGGGATTGAGACAAAGGCTTCAGATAATGGAACCTGAGTATCAACATTAGCTTCTGGAAATGGAAGTTGACTATGAACTTTAGTGGGTGAAGATGGTGAGGAAATCTTAGAAGATATATCAATAGTGGTTGTTAATGAATTGACTATGGGTAACTGCATAAGGACAGCCGAAGGCTAGAATTCTATAGCAATAGACAATGGAATTGGTAAAGGGACTGAGTGTTCAGGTGATGGGATAGTGATGTCATTGAGGGTGTTGAACAAGAGCGATAATGAAACAGGAAGTGTTCCCCCTAAAGGCACAGTAGAGGCTGGTTGGATAGATGGCAGTGTAAATGCTAATGATGCTATGCCAGGAGCAGCATTAAATTCCAACACTGATTGCTTAGGGAAGGACTGATCCATATCAATGCTATCCAGCAATTCAGTGACAGTCTTAGGATCTTCAATGACTTATTTTGTTACTAGTACCAGAGGAGGTGGGACCACTTCTTCATAACAGTATATTATGTCAACTGTAGAAAATTGTGAGGGGGAAGACAATACTTTCTACCTCTTAGCAGGGCTAGACTGATTTATGACCAGATCATCATCCTCTTGAATTCCTTTAGTGGAGATTTGAGCATTTGATGTAATTGGTGGTTGAATGTCAACTGCAAGCTTAGGAGGTTCTAGCAATTGAGTTCTTAACATCGATGACAATTGTACCATCTACTGCTGGGATTCACGAGCTGACTGTAGCATCATTTTAGCTTCTTTGCTAGCTTTCTTTTGAGAGGGTTCCCCTAGAGGAGCTTTACCTTTGTTTCCATTAGGGAATGTAATCATGAGAGGACTATTGACCTTTTGAGCTTCTTATACATGCCATCAGTGACAGTTTGAAAAGAAATTTTCTGTATTACCATCCTGTCCAGGACAATCCTGGGAAGCAAGTGCAGTGTGTCACTTCCCCAAATCCCGATGTATGAAAAATACTCACCTGAAAATCTTGAAATAGATGGTGCCTATGAGGTGGTCACAAATTTCATATAACAAAGGTGAAAAGTTCTCTTCCCATAGTGCCGAATGATAAATGTGCACAGGAGGATCCGAAGGGGTCTGTTGATGCCTCGGGGTGCAGGGTAAGTGCAAAGTGTTGGAATGGGTTCCAAGGCACACAACAGGGGATGAAAACCCAGCCAAAGGCTTCGAAAGACCCTGTGCGAGGGAAATTCTATCCTCGAGCTATTTGGTGTGGTAATCACCCACAGATATTTGGCCTCCACTGGCACTCTATGAGTAAAAGATTTGATCTTGAAAGATCAGTTTTCCTATCAAGGAAAACTAAGTGTGAAAGCTTGTTACCAAAATCTAACTTAACCTACCTAAGGAAGAACCTATTCTAAGTCAGATATAGCCTAAAAGGAAGAGTTGATGTTGTGCAAATCAGATTTGAAGCTTGATGAACAAGTAGTTAAGTACCTTAAACATAAATTTCTTCAGGTTCTTCGCTTGTTAATTAGAGTTTTATCAGTTAATAAAAATTAATTGAAAATTCTTCAAAGTGTTTAATCCTATTCAAATATCTGATCTGTAATCCTTGTGTTAATTGAAAAATTAACATTTGATTCTACATATTTATTTGCATCGAATCATTTGCAGAAATATAAAAGGTGAAAAAACATTCAATTAAAGAAATTTAATAGAACAATTTTGAGCATAATCCAGACATACAAAGAAATCAATATGAGAGATCTTATGCATTAATGAATGTCCTGCAAAAGATTTAACACATAACCGATGACAAATTTGAAACATTAACTCAGCAATTCCCAAATTATTTGAAGAACAATAGAAGGTGGATTAAAAGATAACTTTCCTGAATAGAGAAGTCTTGTACAAAAATTACAATAACTCTAATAAACAGAGTATCTTCAGTCCAATCTCTTGCTGAATTGCAATTCCAAAATTCCCAACCCCTTCCTAAGGGAAACATTCCTCCTTATATACTAAATTTACATAAGAGTTCCAAAAGGAGAAATTCTACAAAATGGGGATTACAAAATCGGATCTAACCATCGATCCAAGAAATCTTGCTATTTTTAAGCTTAAAAGATTTTCCGCCACCTTTCACAAAAGAAAGACTTGTTCTTTAATCAGATAAGGTATTGTGGCACCATAAAAATTCAATCACAGATTGTTCACTATCATCGACAGGTGGTGTGGCTTGCAGAGCATCTGCTGTAGGAAATTCGGGGTCGCGGAACCCACTATCAAAAACAGAGAAATCCATTAGAGGATTTACTTCAGGAATGGTAGCTGGCATGTCAGGTTCTTCATTGATTATAAAGTCCTGTATAACATCAGTATCGAGATCAGTTGATTCCTCCATAATTTCCTTCCTTTTCTCTTCGGGGTTTTGCATGTAGGCAGACAAAGTTTTGAAGTCTTCTTCACTGTTACCGCTGCTAAGATCAGGAACACCTGCATCAAATGGTGGTGACAACATTTCTTGATACAACAAGGGGTAGAGTTCTTCATTTTCAACCTGAACATTAGAAAATTCACCATCTGCATGAATATTACTCATTCTGAATGAGTCTTGGATAGTAGGATGCAAAAAATACCATGCAGAGTCTTACATCTTCCAGAAGGCAAGGGATGAACTAGAGATTTCATGTTAATTTCTATTTAAAGTCCAACAAGTAGGTTGATGATAATCGGGCAGGGAAATCTGCAATGATTAAACTTATCCAGTCAATTCATTGTAATTACTTCAATTGTAATGAAAAGAGATGAGGTATGTGCCAGTCGGATCAAAGCTTGTGCGAAGTACGAGTTCAATTACTACTCGCATGATTTTGAATTGCCTTTACGATCACATCGTTACAAGCAATCTTCCATCAATAATTATGACTGGTAATTAATAACGGAGATGAAAGTTAGGTTGGTAAAGTTTATCTACAAAAAGTCTCGACTAGGAGTTCTAGTACATGGGCTATCAATTCTTCGCACGTAACAAATCCAATCGATCTGACCCAACTTCCATGAGAATGATAAAAGCTTTCAGGTCGGGAATAAGTGAAAAGAAACGATCATTAAGAGGTGGAACAAAAACGGCAAGATGTCAAAGCTCGAGTCCAAACATGGCGAACTTAAGGTGGAGAGATGGTGTCCATCCAACATGAAGTAATCGATAGACTTGTATTAATGTCTTCTGTCATGGATTACACATAAAAATGATAATTTGGCAGAACCAGCTTTCAAAAGACAAAATGGAAAAGCTTGACTTAACTAACTACCCAAAATCAACATGACCGTGATACCATGACAGACGGACCACTGAGATTAACCAGAGCAAGATGCGGAATCGGGTTCAAGTATTTTCATGAAGTTCTTATTCAAAGATCCCACAAGCCGAAACCCGAAAGTACGGATTTGCGGGTTGCGGGTATGCAAAATGGAAGTAAAAATAAAAAATAAAAAATGATTTCCGAAAGCCGAAAACTCACTATGTGTGTGGCGGGCTTCGGAACGTTAAACTGTGAAGCGAAATAACCATCCCGAAAGCTGCATCCCAAAATTACAGGTTGCAGATTTCGGGAGTACACACCAAATAAACAAAAAAAATGACAATCCCGAAAGTCGAATGCCACCATTGCGAGGTTCGGGGTAATTATTTCTCAGTCTTATTACAGAATGATTCTGCAACCCACAACCATCGAGTTGCGGGTTTTGGAATTACCACAACCAAAACTTAAAAAACAACAGTTCCGCAACCCGCACCTGTCGGGTTGTGGGTTTTGGGTTCTCCAAATGTCGGGTTTTGGGATGATGATAACAATCAACAAAATACTCAAAATTTTGGCTCTTTTTAGACCAAAACACTTTGGAAGAAATAATCAAGCCCTTACAAACAAGTAGACCAAAAGCATGGGTGAAGAATTTTAGAAGTAAAATAAAAAACTAAATTTTTCAAGATGACTCACCCAAACACCTATGATTTTATTAAAATTGGGGGCTCCCGTGGTTTTCTGAGCATGGGATTTGTTGTGGCCACAACAAATGGTGACTGGCTGGGAAGAACTAGTTATCTCTGCAATCAAATCCAGCTAAAGACAACATGTCAGTCAACCGATTTCTTGAAACTCAATTCAAAGAAGATACTCAAAAGATAACAACCAACAAACAATGAACATGAAAATGGATAGATCTCAACAATGACCATTTTAAAGATAACGCTCATCCGATAAGGAGATTTAGAGAGTAATACCAAATATTTACCATGATGTAATCATTGAAAACCAGCTTGTGTTGAACTTGGGCACAGTCTTAGAAATGCTCATGGATATGCTAATTACAAATCCCCTTGGTTTATTAATTATATGTATATTCAGTGATCCTCTATGGATTATATATATACTTCTTTATCTTTTCTTTTGTGTTTTCTTTCTCTCTTTTTTTTAATATTTTGTCCCTTTTCTTCTTTTTCTTTTTTATACATAAAACCTTGTTGATACGAGACTACTATACTGACTTGGTGATCAGATGAAATAGCGCCATTCACAGGCCTGATTTGGAAACTGGTCAAGCTAGCTCGATGATGAGACTCCTTGTCTTCTGGATGCAAGACCAAAAGAAATTATCATGTCTTGGTAACCATATCATGATAACTCCAGTCCAAGATCAAACCCATGATCATAGTAGGGCTGGCTTGTGATAAGACGCCCCTATTCGTGTATACAACAAAAAAAATCCCATAATGAAAGACAAAGCAATTTATTTTGGCATAGGCTACAAGGCATTACCATGGCTTGGTGACCATATAGTGATAATGTTACTCACCAGTGCTTTGCGGATCATGAATGGACCGACCTGTAACAGGATCTTCCACCTTCTAGCAGAACTGAAAATCATCTTCCAAGTGTGGTGGCTTGATGTGAAGATGTCATTCCACTTTAAACACCTATGAACCTAATGGGATGGCTTGATAACAAGACCACCCACCTTGTAACTTATAATTTAAAAAAAAAATCATATTCAAAGTGATTGTAAAAGGATCCATGAGCAATCAGAACTGGTCAGGTTATTATGATATGTCATTCAACCATGAAACACCATATAGAGAAATGATGACCATCCTCCATACCTCAATTACACAAATAAAGCATGGTGAAAGATAATGATAAAAGTGAAAAGTATCCAAAGGCACTACACTTATTTGACTGTTATATCTTCATAGCAAATTCTAATCAAAAGCTAGAAAGTAAGATTGATAACGATGCTGAAACTTCAAAAGCAATTGTTGCTAAGAAAAGTGATCATAAGCCATTACCACAAGTGTGAAGCCTTATTAATGAAAACCAAAACAAAACAAGAAAACCAGTCAAAATGTCAATGTAATAAAACAAATAATTGAAACAAAAACCACACCTATGCACAAGTGCACTAGATTGTTCAAACAAAATACTTTTTGAGAAGAGACACATTCACTGGGAAGGTGTCTACAATTCCCTCTAGCGTCTGTAATCAAACAGTGCTAGGACCAATCTTTTCTATAATAATGAAAGGTCCTAGCCAAAGGCGCTGAAACTTGGTGTACTGATTCTTATCTTTACATTGCTTATCCCACCCTAGAACCAGGTCACCAACAAATAATTCCGTGTCATATGAAGATTTTTCATCAAACCATCTCTTCACCATTTGCAGATGATGATACAACTTGTTCTTGGCTATTTCCCTGTCCTCCTCTAGCTTCAAGAGGGTGTCAATTCTTTGTTGGAGGGGAAAAGAATCATCTTCTTAGACAAATTGGGCCAATTGTAGCAAAGGGATGGTAAGATTAGTGGGAAGGATGGCTTCTTTGCCATAAACCAAATAGTAGGGAGAATTTGCAATTGCTGCTTTTGGGTAATTCGATCTGCCCATAATGCATTATACAACTGTGTATGTCAATCTCTATGATGAGAAGCTACAGTCTTCTTGAGAATGTTTATCATGTTTTTGTTCGATGACTCAGCCAAACCATTACCTTGAGGATAATACTTGGCAGAAAACTTAAGCTTAATCCCCATCTCAAAAGTATATTCAGTTATATCGATTGAAGATAAGTAGGATGCATTATCGAAAACTAAGTACTCTGGAGCGCCAAAGCGTGTGATGATCTGGCTATCAAGGAAAGAGATTACTTGGTCAACGTTACAATGTTTAAGAGGAGCTGCCTCCACCCATCTAGTGAAATAGTCTGTGGCTGTGAGGATATACTTATGTTGGAGGGATGGAGGGTTTATAGGACCAACAAAATCTAGTCCCCATTGTTGAAATGGAAACTGAATTGTAACCGGTTATAGAGGAAATGCAGGTTTCCTAAACTTCCCTGTTGTAGAAATTTCTCCCTACGGATAGGTAGAAACTCTCTTAGGATAAAGCAGGATGTACTGACTCTATACTAAGACAAAAAGGAAACAAATGCTACCTTGAATCCCTAGATCTAACAAACATCTCAAGATTAAAATGCTAGAAAGAGTAGAAGGAGTTTAACTGACCTTCTATCCAAACGCTTGTCTTTGTAGTTGCTCCAATCTCCAAGCCCTCACGAATGAACCTGTCAAAATGGAACCAAGACACAAGAATGCACTATTCTCTAGCAACCTGAAACATAAGTTAGAATCTAAATCTATGAAAGATACAAATCATATCATTAAAACAAAATTAACACAAATGATTTGGGAAAACAAGACAAGTTATTCCATTACCAACTTGAAGAATACTTACAAAAGGTGCTTGATGCCCAAGACAATCCTTCAGCTCCAAGTGTCTTCTCCTCTAGCTATCTCCACAATGCTGCAAGACCATAAGTTTGGTGCTCTCAAGAGTCCTCCCCCTTTTCCAATGGCATGCCTCTCTTTTATAGTGAATGGTGAGGTTAACCAACAAGAGAGATGGGTGGATCTAAGGAGAGATAAGTGGATCAGGGTTTCTAATCGAAGGAGATGAGTTGAGATCAAATCAAGGAACCCAATCTTCCATTATCTTCGAAAATCCAAAATCCCATGAGCCAAGGGAAAAAAGCTATTAAAAGAGTACCGCGCTTTGCAAAGACTGCAGAACGTGGCACTGTCGCGCTTTGGGGAAAAAGCAGAACGCGGTAGTGTCTAGTACCGCATTTTGGGAAAATAGCAAGGCGCGGTAGTGTGTGAAAATAAAGTCCAAGGTGGGTCAAAACTTGGCAGGGTGGATTCACCTTCAAGGTTGACTCATCATCTGTCTCTTCTGGATGGTTTAAAACAGTAGGGAAAGTGTCGTCAACTTGTTTTGTGATGGGGATGCGACACTGTGAAATATAGAGGTATAACAGATGCCCCCTAAAGTGTGAGGTCAGAAGGGACTGATGGCCGAAAGACTTTACGAATATAATGTGCAGAGATAGCATCGAGGAGAGCGACATGGAGCTGAAAATAGAAACAAAGTGTTAGATATACCACCGAGGCGGGCATTCCCATGCTCGGAAACGGATGACTCAAAGCATGGCTGCCAACCAATACATTGCAGATCCATGAGTACTGAGATAATGTAAACTGTGGATAGATCATGGCTACTATGAACAATCGTAGATCCATGAGATAATAATGACACAGCCACGACCAATACAATAAGTGGATCTGTGTGACAATACAAGAGACATCTCCATCGCAGCCTGGACGCAGTCGAGATACAGTGATGCGCCCAGGGTCTTCTACCCGATCGCATAAAGATACGAATCTAACCATGTGATTACAAAGTGTTGAAGTCGAACATGGTAGAAACCATTTGATTACCGGTCAATGATGTGGACCGTTAACAAATGCGAGGGAGATCACCAATAATGACAATGATTCCCAAGGTATCCGTCTTTCATTGAGTTATAGTCATCATCATGGGTCGTCTCCCTGGCCACGAGTCCGCTCATCCGGTGTCTATCCTCTATTTTTCAATAATCCCTGCTGCCGAGTCTTGTTACATGCCATTATATGTTCAAAGGGTTGCATTGTATTGAGTCGTTCATTGTGTCAGGCCTCCGCTGTGTCAGTACATACTCCATTACTTCATCATCCTATCATATGTGCCGATTTCGTGTCAATGATGTGGGAATCATCATGGCCCACCTTCGACGAGTCTATTCCCGTCGACACCAAATCACTATCCGGGAATTAGACTTAGAGATCAACCATTAAGTACCTTGGCACCTGCATGCCTCAATGGCAGGTTTCCTCGCGTTTGACAGTAGGTTCACATCATTGACCTGTGATCAAGCGATCTCTCGGATGCTCGACATCAACTCATTCATTCGCATTTCGTTGAGATGTACTACAACCCTGCTATGGGAAATCCTCCACTTGCACAGTATGGTGGTAACATCCCTGGAACACAACAATTCCAAGGAACTTTTCCCCAACAAGGAACAGCAACCATTCCTGGGTATCAACAGCCTCAGGGTACTATACCCACTCAGCAGAACACTCACCAACCGGTTGCTTACAATCAACCGGTTAACCAGATGGCTTACCATCCACAGAATTTCCAGCAGTATCCTGCGGGAAACTCATATGGGTATAGCACACAGCAGTATGCTATGCAGGGCCCTCCAGGGTTCTCGACACCACATGGTTATTACTCATTCCCGCAAACCAACCGTCAACTTCCCTTTTTGGCCACACTTGATCTACCTGATTTGTCGAGGCTTATCAACGATCCTATATGGCACGAACCTCACTGGCCACCTATCCCAGCCAAACTACCATCGGACATTCCTAAGTTCGATGCCAAACCCGGGGAAGACCCCAAGAACCACGTGATGACCTTCCATCTTTGGTGTTCATCCAACTCCTTGATGGATGATTCCATCCGACTTCAGCTCTTCCAACGCACGCTCACCGGAACGGCAGCAAAATGGTATATCGAGCTGCCACAACACTCTTTTCGTGATTTCAACACTTTGGCTATGCAGTTTCTGACACATTTCCAGCTTCCCATCCGGTATGAGACTGGAACAGAACTGCTAACTTCACTACGTCAAACCACTTCTACACATATTTCGGATCACATCCACGAGTGGCGAAGACGCCGTAGGCTAATAAAGGCACCTATTCCGGATCAGCTACTTGCTGATTGGTTTACAAAATCCTTTTTGCCTCCCATAGCCAGAGATATTGCTATGCGCGGACTGGTCACGGAAGAACAAGCCATCTCGGCAGCACAATACATGGATTTAGTATATACTCAATCGGTACTTTACATGAACTTCTTCCACATGCCTCCCGCGTTCACACTGATCCTACAAAGCCTACCACTGAACCACCCATCGATGGTATCATTGGTTCAGTCAAAGCTCAGCCTGCTACCAACTCGACGGGGCCACAAGCTTCTGCTTCCCCCGCTTTTACCCAGGCCGCTTCAAAAGCTTCCACCTCTCCTGTTGTCTCCTCCGAAGTGAATGCAGTCCAATCTACATCACAACCATCCGGAGGAAAGAAGAAAAATAATCGTGGTAAACCCAAGAAGAACCAGCAGGAGAACCCCAAGCCACAATCTACCCAGAATGACCAAAAACCACGTCGGAAAGCTAAGTTTCCCTGCTTGATTTGTCAAGATGATCATTATACGCATGACTGTCCCTACAAGGACGAGGTCCATAAGTTCGTTAAAGGATCCTCTCGACCGGCAGTGCTAACTGACCCTTTCCCCCAACAACAACAGCAAATGGTTGCCCAAGAATCCCCACAAGGGGGCAACCCAACCAATCCTTCCCGTGGAGAGACGTCCACAAACCGTGAAATCCTAATGACAAGTAATGAAGAGATTAATATCACCACTCGTTCAAAGACGTATGACAATCCTCCAAGTTCAAACAAACAATTGGAGACAGCCAAAGGCAAATCTCCTGTTGAAGATCCGATTCCTATCCCCCCCCCCTAATGGTCACCTCCATATCGAGAGACCACTTATGGATACAGTGCTACGCCCACCCAAGGGCACCATACGAAAGGCGACATTCAATCTGAATGCGCGAGCTGCCCAAAACTACAACATTGTTGAAGATTTGGCTCAAGCACCTTGCGCTATGTCAACTCTCGAGGTTCTCCAACACTGCCCCACGCAGCGTAGAACCCTACTTTCAGCACTGGGGGCACTGGACCCAGATACTTCAAACTCCATCATGTTTAACTTGGAGCACGCTAAACCTAGGCTTTCTCACCAGTTAGCCTTCCAGGTGCATACGAAAATCCGTGGAAATGTTATCCACCGCACTGTGTTAGATGAGGGTGCTTCCACGTTGATTATGTCTTTGAACTGCTGGAGAGCCTTAGGCTCACCCGAAGTCACAACTTCTCCCACTACTCTTAGGGCGTTTGATGGACATGGTTTTCAACCATACGGACTCATTCCCTCAATCAGTGTTGAACTGGGGGGCAAAACAGTATCCGTACACATCGAAGTCGTAGATGCACCTTTGGATTATAATCTCCTACTTGGTCGGAACTGGTTCTATGCCATGACCGCCATAGCATCTACAGTCTTCCGGATTGTACAATTTCCTCATGAAGGGAAAATTGTCACTATTGATCAACTGGATTACTATATCCCAGACTCCCATCCGAACTCCACCAATACCGTCCCGTTATTGGATCAACCTCGGTACCGGTTCCAAGACATAGGTGTTGGTCTCATGAAGGATTCATCCCTCATTGGAGTTTTTCCAGAGCTGGGAACCCATCTTCAACCAGTCAACATGATTTCATCGCACGTCACCCCTTCCGATGATTCATGGGAGATCCCGAGTCCTACTCAGATCCAAGGCTATGGCAATTCCATGCCTTTGAACAGAAACCTTGCAGCATACGATGCGATCCAATCAGCCACAGATTGGGTCGACTGTTCTACTGATCACACAGTGGCACAACTTTCGACTGAAACTCATACACACCCACCATTGTTTGATCCTCTCAACTTGATTTTTCCCACTGACGAATCAATCATAGAGGTTATGTGTGGTGATTAGCCACCATGGGGAGATTTTCATCATCGATCTTCATTCCCCACTATTCAGTCAGTTGAGCCTGACGTCAAATCCAGTGCTTCACTCGGGATGGTGCAAACCAAGTTCCCCACTTCCCTCGACGAAGTATTTTCAGAAGGAAACTTGGCCAACCTTATGGCAACCACTCCCATCGATATTTCGGTAAAGCCTGGTATCGTGGAAAATGTACACATTGGCAAAACATGTACTCCTCTCGAAACAGAGTTCTATAATGCCTACTTTAAAACTTTCCGCGATGTTTTCGCTTGGAGTTATGAAGAGATGCCAGGGATCGACCCGTCGATTGTGGTCCACGAAATTCTAACTTTCCCTGGCGCCCGACCTGTTCGGCAAAAGCTTCGACCCGTTCATCCTCGTAAGGCAGCCGCCATTAAAGTAGAAGTTGAAAAAATTTTGCGTGCTAGTTTTATCTATCCTGTCCCATTGACAGAATGGGTATCCAACATCGTCCCTGTAGCCAAGAAACAGGGAACGATCAGAGTCTGTGTTGATTACCGTGATTTGAACAAAGCTTGTCCCAAGGACAACTACCCAACTCCGTTTATTGACCAGATCATCGATAACTGTGCCGGAAGTGTTATCTTTTCATTTATGGATGGCTTTTCTGGCTATAATCAGATCGATATCCTCCCAGCCGACCAGCACAAAACGGCCTTTATCTGCCCTTGGGGGATCTTTGCATATCGGAAGTTACCTTTTGGCCTCAAAAATGCCGGGGCAACTTTCCAATGGGCGATGTCCTACGCATTTCATGACATCAAACATATCATAGAGCCATATCTTGATGACCTTCCCGCTCATTCTCGAACTCGGGAAGAACATCCAGATCACTTGAGTTCCATTTTCGAAAGGTGCCGGCGCTACAATATACGTTTGAACCCGCATAAGTGCGTCTTCTGTGTAGAAGCCGGAAAACTGTTGGGTTTCATAGTCTCCAAAGACGGGATACGTCTAGATCCCGCAAAGGTAGCAGCTATCATAGCCCTGCCTTCACCCACCAATATTCCAGAACTTCAATGTTTGCAAGGGCATGCAAACTTTCTACGCCGTTTTATCTGCAATCTGTCCGAGATAACAAAAGGATACATGCGGCTTCTCAAGAAGAATGTTCCCTTCATATGGGATGATGAAGCCCAACGCTCCTTTGACAATTTAAAGGCAGCCTTAACCAAAGATCCTGTGATTCAACCCCCCAATTACACACAGGACTACATCCTTTATCTCGCAGCCTCGATTTCCACCATTGGTATGGTGTTAGTCCAGGAAGACCACAACGGCATAGAACATGTGGTGTACTATCTCAGCAAGAGTCTTCTTGACTCTGAAACTCGCTACTCACATGTTGAAAAATTGGCTCTGGCAACAGTATTTGCTGTCCAGAGATTCCGTCATTACATCTTACTCCGCCGGACCACCGTCATCGCTGATTTCAATCCAATGTACTATATCCTCACACGACAAGTGCTTGGGGGCAAGTACTCCCGTTGGATTGTCATCCTCCAAGAGTTTGACTTGGAATTTGTCAAAGCCAAGTCTAAGAAATCTCTGGTCTTTGCCGAGTTAATTTGTAACCTGCCCCGTGCTACTGAGCAATCCGAGCCCATTGATTCTCTCCCCGATGAATCATTGTTCCTCATTAGCACGTCTGATCCGTGGTATGGGGATATTCTCTTATATCTCCAAACCCAATGCTTCCGTCCCAATCTCACCCGCGATGAACGACGACGTATCAGACATCACGCAAAATACTACCTTATAGTGAACGATACTCTGTATCGACGTGGTGTCGACACCGTCCTTCGACGCTATTTGACCTTAGATGAGGCGGAACGCGTTCTCAATGACTGCCACGCTGGAGCATGTGGTGGTCATCTCTCTGGGATGGCTACGGCCCAGAAAATACTGCGAGCAGGATACTTCTGGCCCTCAATTTTCAAAGACTGCATTGAAACAGTCAAGAAGTGTCCGCCATGTCAATTCTTTCATAGCAAAGCACGCTCACATCCTGCTCCACTCCACCCTGTCATTGTCGTCGGCCCCTTCTCCAAATGGGGCATCGATTTTATGCATTGTAAGCCCACTTCAGCCGGGGGGCATAGCTATGTCATAGTAGCTGTCGACTATTTTACAAAATGGGCTGAAGCGATGCCTACATATGCTGAAGACGGCAAAATAGCAGCGCAGTTCATATTCAATCATATCATAGCTAGATTCGGTGTCCCACAGTCTATTGTGACCGATCATGGTTCCCATTTTAGGAACCATATGATCGAAGAACTAAGTGCCAAACTGGGTTTTCGCCACGAAAACTCAACCCCGTATTACCCACAAGCTAATGGCCAAGTTGAAGCCATCAATAAGGTCCTGAAACGAATGATTCAGCGCATTGTGGGTACCCAAAAATCCAATTGGCACTCAGCTCTGTTCTCAGCGCTGTGGGCATACCGAACCTCAGTGAAAAGTGCTACGGGGTTTACACCATTTCAATTGGTGTACGGCCTGGAAGCCATTCTCCCGATTGAATGTGAAATTCCATCACTCAAGATAGCCATAGAGCTACTTCCACACACTACTTCCGAAGAAGAACGGTTTCTATACCTAGCCAAGCTAGACGAGACCCGCCGCGACGCTGCTTTGGCTAATGAAGCTCACAAAAAACGCGTCAAAGCTCAATACGAAAAATCCGTTCAACCTCGGATCTTCAATGAGGGTGACCTCGTACTTACATATGATCAGATGCATGATAAGCTTGGAAAAGGTAAACTTGAATCTATGTGGTACGGCCCCTTCATTGTAAAACGTGTCTTAGAAAAAGGAGCCTATGAACTAATCGATTGTGATGGTATGCCATTGGCACGGCCCCGCAATGGGCTATACCTCAAGCGTTTCTACGCGTGAGATTACCCTACGCGGGTTACTTCTTGAATTCATGTACAATAGTTGCTTGATGTCCAAGCCAACTTCCAGCTCCAAGTGCTTCCTCTAGCTATCTCCACAAGGCTGCAAGATCATAGGTTTGATGCCCCAAAAGTCCTCCCTTTGGCTCATGGAAAGCTTCTCTCTTATAGCACATGGGAAGGCTAACCAACAAGAGAGAAGTGTGGATCTATGGAGGGTTTAGTGGATCAGGCCATCTAAACAAAGAAGGAGTTAGGATCGAACCAAGGGTGGTAATCCCAACAAAATCTCCTCAAAGGTCGAATCCCAAAATCCAAGGCAAAAAGGCTAAATTCAGACTACCGCGCATCTATAACTGAGCATAACGCGGTAGTACCGCGCCCCAGAGAAGGAGCAACACGCCGTAGTGATGACTACCGCTCCCTCGTAAATGTGCAGGGAGCGGCAGTGCTCACAAACAGGGCTAAGTTGGGCTGGTAGATGGTAGAAAAAGGTTTTGCTTTCAGTATTCAGTCAATGGTTTTCACTCTGGATGTTCAGATGATCTTTAAGGGAAATTGTCGTTTAGGTCGCTAGTACAAGGATGCGACACTAAGTGGCAGGGTGGATTCACCTTCAAGGTTGACTCATCATCTGTCTCTTCTGGATGGTTTAAAACAGTAGGGAAAGTGTCGTCAACTTGTTTTGTGATGGGGATGCGACACTGTGAAATATAGAGGTATAACATTCCCTGTGCATTTCTAGCATGGCTCACACTTCCTCACATAAGCATAAGCATCTTTAAACAACGTGGGCCAATAATATCTGGCCCTAAGAATATTGTGTGTTGTGGTCTCTACTGAAAAATGGCCTCCAGCAAGACCTGCATGAAATTGAAAAAGAATGTCATTAGTTTCACGTTTTTCCAAGCATCTGAGAAATACTCCATCATAATTTTTTCTAAAAAGAACTTGATTAATGAATTGAAAAGGATCCTATTTCAGTCTTAAAGCCCTTCTTTTCTTAAAATCAAGGGTTTCGGGAGCAAACCCATGGTTCAGGAAAAATCTGATATCGTCATACCATTCCGATGTCGAGGCATCAATAACGTTAACAACACCTGGGGAATTTCTTCCTCGTGATCCCATTCGGATTGCTGCTGTGCGGGGTCATTGTATTGTGCAGTAAGAATACAAAGACCTTGTCCTTTGACAATTTTAGCCGGCCTGATCTCAAGATCATATTCTTGTAGGGAGGTCATCCAATGGGCCCTCTTTTCCCCCAATTCTTTCTGGATGAGGACATTTCTCATAGCAGAATCTAGAACAATGACTTTGGTTAGAGACTTCAGCAAGTAGGGTCTGTAATGTTTGACGAATTTATAGACCGCATAGGATTGCTTATAGATCTGCGAGTATTTAAGCTCTGCACCTTTGAATGTTGAGCTCATAAAAGAGATCGGGATTTCAGTATCATTGTCATGCATTTGAGTTAAGACAACTGCATAAGAAAAGGCAATGGCAAAAGTATAAAGAATGAAATCCTTATCAAAATCTGGGGACATGAGAGAAGGAGCTTCTGTAATGGCCTTTTGAATTTGGATAAATGCATCTCTCTATTCCTATGCCCAAGTAAACTGCACATCTTTCTTGACCAAAAGTTGTAGTGGTTTAACAATCCAGGCAAAATTTGGTAGAAATCTATGTACAAAATTAATCTTACCTAAGAAGGATTGCATTGCTTTGCGCGAGCCTAGTAAACCAATCTTTGAAATAGCCTCTGTACGTTCAAGATCGATAATCATACCTTCTTTTGAAATAATGAAGCCCAGAAGCTTTCCTTCTGTTACTGCAAAAATAGATTTCTTCGGGTTGAGAGAAATACCGAATTTCCTGCGGCGATCAAAAACTTGTTTCAAAGCAAACACATGTTCATGTCGTTTTTTAGAGTAAATAGTGATATCGTCAAGGTAAACTACAACAGAATTATGCATTAACCTACGGAACAATATATCCATAGCTCTCTAAAAAGTAGCTCCTGCATTGATCAGCTCGAAAGGCATCCGTCTGTAGGCAAAAGTACCCCATGGGGTCCTGAAAGTTGTTTTCAATTGATCGTCCGGGGCAACCATAACCTGGTTATACCCCAAAAAACAATCTAGGAGGGAAAACATCTCTGACCCAGCTACCTTTTGAAGAATCTGCTCCATTGGTGGAACAGGATAATTGTCTTTCTTGGAAGCCCAATTTAGGTTTCTAAAATCAACACACATTCGAATTTCCCCGCTTTTCTTACATACAGGTACTAAGTTAGTGATCCATTGAGTGTGTCTGACCGGAAAGATAATTCGAGCAGTGAGCAGCTTCTCCAATTCCTTTTTTACAGAAGGCTCCAAACTGGGGTGCATCTTCTGCAGCTTTTGTTGAAATGGATTAACCTCTGGTTTCATGGGTATATTATGAAACATGATGCTAGTGTCAAACATTTTCAACTCGTCATATGTCCAGGAGAAAACATCCTTATATTGTTTACACAATGCAATAATGGCTCTGCGTTCTTCAGGGGTACAATCAACTCCCAAATTAATGAAATGAGGTTCCTGTTCGGTGCCTAGGTTGACCCGCTCATAGTTCAAGGATGAGCTTTGAGTTTTACAATTAGTTTGAGATTTGAACTTGTCCTGTAAATCGTAAAACTTTTCTAGATTGATCACAGGCTTCGAGACGACGTTTGAGGAATCAGTGAGAGACTTTTCATGTTCTGCTTCATCGATGGCCATGTCTTGAAACATATTCTGAGCAGTGAGGAAGTCGAGTGTCTGTCGGTCATCATCAAACACTTTCCAATTAGTCACATTATCCGGAATGGATGGTCTGTACATCAATTCGATAGAAAAAGTTTGAGGAGACAGACCTTCTGGCGGGATCAGTCTAGATGTTGTATTTTCTAACAGGTCTGCATCAAAATTTTGTGACCTGGGAACTGATTTAATATTGAATGCCGAAAATGAGTTGGTTAGATCCCTTACCAACTTTTGATAATTAGCCAAACATGGAGATAAGCAGTGTATTTTATTCCTGACTTACTTGACTATAATTTTGGAGTCTCCATAGCATTCTATTGCTTGTACACCTAAATCAATGGCCTTCTTGAGCCCCTGCACAAGAGCTTCATATTCGGCTACATGATTAGTGCAATCAAATTCTAACCTGCAAGCAATCATGATTTTCATTCCTTTAAGATTGATAAGAACACAACCCTCTCCAGCTCCCTCCTTGGACTTGGAGCCATCGAAAAATAAGGTCCATGAGACAGGGTCTAATCTAAAATTTGTATTCACATTATATACATTATGCACAATTTCACCAGAAAAAAAGGTACAGAAGTGACCTGAGTGATATGTTATTTGTTTCGAATAATTTCTTCTGGTGAGGTATCAACTGGGAATTCACCGAAAAAGGTATCGAATGTAAATTGCTCTGCACGAGAGGTGAGATAACCAGTAGGTTCACTTGAATCATTAAGATCAGTGACTATCTGTTCCATGAAAGGTTCTCTGCTGATCTTAATTTTATTCGTTTGACCATTGTAAGGCAACCATAAATGGGACCAGTCGGTTGCTAAGTAACCTTTAAGTTTCTCTAACCAGTCCCTGCTTAACCACATCCCATAGGCTTCTGGGATGTCGGCTATCACAATGTCAACTGTTTGATGGATCCTGGGATCAGTTGACAGCATGAGCAGAACATTTCTCAATTTTCTAACCACTCTAACTTTGGATCTGTCAAGTTGCACAATCTGGGTTGGACAGGGTTCCCACATTGCATTCAATTTTCTGGAAATAGAGAGGGGTATCACATTTGATGATGCTCCTGAATCTATCATGCAATGGTGTACATTCCAGTTGAAAATCTCAAAAGTAAGCAAGAAAGGAGGAGTTCTCTTACTTGTTGGTTTTTTATCATCAGTTTTAGTGACAGAGTTTATATTATTATTCTGTGACTCTCTAGGCTGTTTGACTATCATGTTTTTAGGTAAAGAATCCCTCACAGTAGGAATCTTGACTAGCTCAAACAAAGAGATGTTTGCTTTGACTCTTTTTATGTCTTCAACCAGGTTGTACTCCATTTGAGGGAGGACTATATCCTTCTGTGGGACAGTCTTGTTTCTTGTGGGAATCAGGGGAGAAGATGAAGGTTCTTGAGGTGGCTGTGGTCTTAACCTTGTATTATAAGGATGTTGTGTGTTAAACACCGCCTCAGGTTCTTCTTCTTCTTCACACATAGGAAGTTCTGGAAAGCAACCCACAACATTGACTTGTGGATCATCTTCTGCTTCTTCTTCAGGTAGTGGAGGATCCGAGGTAGTCTGATCATTGAAAGTGTCAGGGGTGACTTGAGATTATGCTGCCAATGCTCTAAAAATAGAAAAGAGTTCATCATTTGTGAGTGCATCTGCTGGATTTGGTGGTGGTGGATTTTGTGGAGGCTAGTAAGGTCTCCTAAACGGTGGCCTTACAAAACCTCTATTCTGATTTTGATTATCATTAGTGTTCTTCTTCAAATTCACCATCTCATTTGACATCTTCTGAAGGAATTTTTTCATGTCATTCAAATCAAATGGATCCTTGTTCTGAACTGTGGGTTTAGGGACATTCTCAATTTTCTTCCTGGAAGTGGAAGGTTGTCCTTCTAAAGCTTCAAGGCCGTCTTCCAGACAAAATATGTACTTCTCAACTTGGATTGATTCAACAAATGCTTCCAGTAAAGTACCCTTCTGTGCCCTTTTGACCCATATTGCAATAGGGGGAGGCAAACCCTTTTCATAACAAGCCACCAACAATTCTTCAACAGGAAGAAGATTGGTAGGAATTCGGTTTTTGAGATATGAAAACATTTGGTTAAAGTCTTTTACCCTTTCTTTTCCTTTGATTTTCATGGAGGATAATTCTAAGACAAGATCTTGCGGCGTTTTGTCATCCCCGAATTTTTGGGTAAAATGTTTCTTGAATTCATCCCAAGAAGTTATAGATTGGGCCGGTAAAGCAAAATACCAAGTGGCCGCTCTACCCTCAAAGGTGTATGGAAAGAGTCTACATACTACATCCTCGTGTACCATGCTTCTAAGCCTGATTGCCTGCATGAAGGTTTTTATGTGATCCAACGTAGGTATCTTATCATCAGGGTTGTATTTAGGCAGCCATTTCTCAAGATTCTTTGGTAATCTATGTTGATCACCTAATATGAAAACTGCACCTTCGTCAAGCCAAGGTCTGTTTTGACCTTCTCCAACCATTGGAGGTTCTTGTTCTTCTTCTTTAAATGACGAACTAGAAGAATTCTCTTCATCTGAGGAAGATGATGAAGATGAAGGAGGGGACGGTGGTGGACCACCGGCTCCAAGATTTGGTTGACCTTGTGTTCCTACGAGAGTGGCCTCACGGTTATATTCAGGAGAATCTGGTCGATTAACTAGGTCTTGGTTTTCTGATAGTTGATCAATTGTATGTTGATCCTCTGTGTTAAAACTATTGGTATGATGAACCTGTGGATCAGTGGTCTGTGAGGTGGGAACTTGTTGATCTTCCTGACCGATAGCCTGCAAAATACCTTCTAAGTTTAGAGCTGTCAAGTCGCATCTTCTTTGATCGGCAAGTCGTTGTTCTTCTCTTAAAACCCTATTGGCAGATGTTTTCAATATCTTCTCTAACGAGATGGGTCCCCTTGTGGGTGATGTGAAAATGATTTCTCCTCTGTTCTCCTGTTGTATCACAGGTGTGACAGGTATAACAGTAGGTTGTGTGGGCGTGACAGGGAGAATTGTAGGTTGTGTATTAGTTGGTTGTTCATATGTTGAAGCCCTAGTCTGGATTTGGGTTTGAACTGTTGAAGTACTTGCTGGAGGAGGTTTATTAGTAGTCTGCTTAGGCATGTTTTACTAGTGGCCCTCCTTCTAGCGCCATTTGTTGATCCCTCGAGGTGCAGGGTAAGTGCAAAGTGCTGGAATGGGTTCCAAGGCACACAACAGGGGATGAAAACCCAGCCAAAGGCTTCGAAAGACCCTGCACAAGGGCAATTCTATACTCGAGCTGTTTGGTGTGGTAATCACCCACGGATATTTGGCCTTCGCTGGCACTCTATGAGTAAAAGATCTGATCTTGAAAAATCAGTTTTCCTATCAAGGAAAACTAAGTGTGAAAGCTTGTTACCAAAATCTAACTTAACCTACCTAAGGAAAGAACCTATTCTAAGTTAGATCTAGCCTAAAAGGAAGAGTTGATGTTGTGCAGATCATATTTGAAGCGTGATGAACAAGTAGTTAAGTACCTTAAACAAAAATGTCTTTGGGTTCTTCGCTTATTAATTAAAGTTTTATCAGTTAATAAAAATTAAGTGACAATTCTTCAAAGTGTTTAAGCCTATTCAAATATCTGATCTGTAATCATTTTGTTAATTGAAAAATTAACATTTGATTATACATATTTATTTGCATCGAATCATTTGCAGAAATATAAAAGGTGAAAAAATGTTCAGTTAAAGATAACCTGTAAAGTTAGTCACAGCAGATCTAATGAACAAATAAATCAGTCACAACAGATGAATAAGAAGATATGGTGCAAAACTGTGCAAAAACATGCAGCAGTGCTCTCTATCCCAGAAAGGGTGAATGAATTACAATAGATTACAATACAATCCAATATCTGTCAATGGCAATTCGAATTGACTAAGTAGGCCATTCGAATCACTGAAATGGAGTAGCTTGACTCAATCTAGGAGTCCTCATCAATCATCGGTGTTGCTCATCAATCACAACAAACAGTCATCCAGGTGTCAAGCTGAGTCTAACTGATCATAATAAATGTAACTGAAGTGTGTAGCACTGATATAGGATCTGGAGGCTCAGTGGGGGCGCATGGGAGGCTAACTGGAGTCAGAGCAAGTCACCTAATCGAACTGGAGGTCAATCGGAGGTGAAACAGTCAGTCAGGAGTGAAATCAATCAGAATCGGAGCTAACTGAATGTAACTGGAGTGAATCTGCAGTGGTAGGTGAGCAAGTGCGCCCTTCTCAGTCAGTAGGTGAGAAGAGGGCGCCTTTCAGCTTAGGAGGGCTAAAACTCTGTGGAAAGTGGCTCCCGGGTGCTAGAAGAAGGTGGATAAGGTGCTGGAGGCATCAAACTGGTGACTGGACTGCATATCCTGAAATAGATCATGCAAGATCCTGAAGTAGATATGTATCCCGAAATAGATGATCCTGAAATAGATATGTATCCCGAAATAGATGATGGATATCCGAACACCCCCCCTCAAGCTAGACTATGATGTGCCAACTAAAATAATGTGGGGCCCTGGTAACTAAGACCAAAGGTCACCCCAATACAATAATCCAAAAAATGCTGAAAAATAAACTAAGTGAGGAAAGAGGGAAAACCCAGTGGGAAGAAAGCCCCCCCTCAAGTCTAAAGCATAATAATGAATCAATCTGTCTCCACCATGATGGAACTCACCCCCAACAGTGAACGGAGGTAAGAGAACTTCTTCTCAGTGAAGCTCTTGGTGAAGATGTCTGCAATTTGCTCATCAGTAGGGCAATATTGCAGAATGATGGTGCGGTCATGCACCAACTGTCGAATGTAATGCATATGAATCTCAATGTGCTTGGTCCTCTGCCGCTGAACTGGATCTGTGGAGATCTTGATAGCACTTTGATTGTCACAAAATAGGACAGTCGAAGTAGTGCCACCAAAGCCAAACTCGGAAAGAATACCCTGCAACCAAACTGCCTGAATGCAGGCATTGACTGCCCCTCGATACTCTGCCTCTGCTGAAGAAAGTGCAATGGCTGCTTGCTTTTTGCTGGACCAGCAAATAGCACCATGACCAATCATGAAAACATAACCGGAAGTGGACTTCCGATCAATGCTATCACCTGCCCAATCTGAATCAGTAAAACCAATGAAATCTAGCTCAGAATCTGCAGCATAATGTATGCCAAACTGTCTCGTACCTTGCACATACTGCAAGATCCGCTTGGCTGCTCGCCAATGAAGCTCATGTGGCTGCTGCATATATCTTGACACGGCACTCACGGCATATGAGATATCAGGCCGTGAATGTGTCAAATAAAGTAGTGAACCAATCAACTGTCGATACATACTGCAATCTGCAAGCGGTGTGGAATCTCCCTCCTCAAGACTGATTCCTGAGAGGAATGGGAACGGGGCTGCCTTACATTCAGCCATATTAAACTTCAATAACAGGTCGGAAGCATATTTTTGCTGAGATATAGTGATCCCATCGAAATTTTGAGCTATCTCCAAGCCCAAAAAGTGACTCAGCAAGCCCAAATCGCTCATGTCAAAAGCTAGATTTAAGGCAGTTTTTAGCTTGTTTATTGAAGTAAGTGTGCTACCAGTAATAAGCAGATCATCAACATAAAGTACAATAACCAACAAATTACCTTTAACTCGCTGAAGATAGACATTCGGATCAGATTTGCATCTTTGGAAATTCTGAGAAAGAAGGAAGGAGTCCATCTTTGCGTACCAAGCTCTTGGGGCCTGTTTTAACCCGTACAAAGACTTCTTCAATCTGCAAACCAATGATGGATCTGATGTATAACCCTCTGGCTGCTGCATATAGACCTCTTCAGCAAGGTCTCCATGTAAAAATTCACTCTTCACATCCATGTGATGCACCTCCCAGTGCTTGGATGCGGCAATAGCTAAAACAAGGCGGATGGAATCCATCTTTGCAACCGGTGCAAAGGTCTCTGTGTAGTCCACTCCTTGGACTTGAGAAAAACCTTTTGCCACCAACCTTGCTTTATATTTGCTGATAGTGCCATCAGCAGCAACTTTAGTACGGTAGACCCATTTACACTTCACTAATTTTCTTCCAGGTGGAAGAGAAACTAGCTCCCATGTATTGTTCTTTTGAAGAGAACTGTACTCTTCATCCATGGCATCTTTCCATCTCGGATCTCGATGGGCTGAATAATATGATTGGGGATCTGAACCAGCCATCAAATAACAAATCTCAGGAAGAAATGGATCAGCAATAGAAAGAGCCATACCTGCCCTTTGAAAGTCTCCTCTTGTTCGTCTCGGATCAGCAGGATTTCCAAGATTCGAACCAGCAGATTGTAGAGTATTTTGGGCCCACTTTGGTAACTGAGGGAGATCTGAATGGTCGGATTCCGAACCTGATATGTCATGATCATCATATGCTGCTACAATATCAGAAATATCAGAACTCATACCTTCATTATCGCTGCTCGAATCTTCTTCTGGTGAAGGCGGTGAATCGGCAGAAAGAGCTTTTGATTCTTCCCCATATCCTATCAATATGCACTCGATACTGTGTGGATCCAAAGCTCGTCTCTTCTCAGAAGGAATTCTAGCCCATGCAGTAGAGCCAAAAACTCTCAAATTGGACACATCCGGTTTGTGACCAAAGAATGCTTCGAAAGGAGTCATACCTTTCACGGATGAATGTGGAACTCGGTTCTGTATATATGCAGCAACATTGATTGCTTCAGCCCAAAGATTTGCAGCCAAACCTTTTGATTCAATCATGCATGTAGCCATCTCTTTCAGTGACCGGTTTTTCCTTTCCGCTACACCGTTCTGCTGGGGTGTGTAGGGAACAGTATGTTGGATCTTGATTCCGCTTTGGGCACAAAGTTGCAGCAACTCGGACTTGATATATTCCCCACCATTATCAGATCTAAGAGCTTTGATCTTGCTCTTAGTGGTGGTCTCAACAGAAGCCTTAAAATCCTTGAATTTTCCAAGCACTTCTGACTTGTTTTTGAGAAAGAATACCCATGTAAAGCGAGAATAATCATCAATAAATGTCAAAACATACCTTGAACCATTTAATGACATATGGGGCAGCGGACCGCTGATATCAGAATGGATCAATCCCAAAATAGTAGAGGCTCTGCTAGCCTTGCCGCGGTCGAATCTGTGCTCGGGGTGCTTCCCAATAATGCAACCGGTGCATATTCCCTTCGAGGAACGGAGTTGTGGCAGCCCATCAACCATGGATTTATTTGATAGCAGCAGCAAATACTTATAATTTAGATGTCCAAATCTTTCATGCCAAAGCCTACTAACCTCATTACCATGTGTGCGAAGAGCAGTGGGCTTTGCAAGCGGAATAAAGTGCGAAAACTCATAACATTTTGCAGTGTGGTTTGCCTTTCCAACCGCAACTAGTCTTCCACTTTTGATATCAGAAATTTCAACTGTATTAGGGCTGAATGTGACTTTCTTTGGATCACCAGTATGTGTCATTTGATAAACAGAAAGGAGATTCGAAGCTAAGGAAGGCACATAGAGAACATTCTGAAAGCATCCATGATCTACATGAATCGTACCTTTGCCCTTTGAAGAAATTTTTGAGTCATCTCCCAAATGGATGGGGATGGAGCTGTTTGGATCGAATGAGGAAAAAGAATCAATATTTGCAGCCATATGATTTGATGCACCCGAATCTATCAAGAGAGTGGGCTTCGAAACCGTTGCCATGAGTGCTTGTCCTCTTTCATGATCGTCATTCCGATCCTTCTTCCTTGCACCGTCAGGAAGGGTTATGTTGTTCTTTTCCAAAAGGAGGGCCATTTGATCTATAGTCTTCTTCATACATGAACTTTCGGGATGAAAGCCACGGTTACAATAAGTACATTTAGATTTTTGGTTACCTTCTTTGCCCTTTTGCTTGGATTTCGAACTGGATGGTGCATCCATTTGCTTGCCTTTGTCTTTTTGCTTGTGAGGCTCGAATTTGGGCTTCTCCTTCTTTAGCTTTCCTTTACCATTCGAGATCTTGGGTCCTTGAACAAATAGGGCTGAATCTTTGGAGCTTATGGACCCCATTTGAATCAACTTGTCATGCTCTTTCGTAACGGACTCAATGAAGGCATTCAAGGTAGGCATCTTCCAATTCGGGGTAGTTAGCCGACCGGAATTGAAAGTGGAGACAAATACCGAATAATCTTTCCCAAGATTGCTTAGAATGGAGAGGATCAACTGCTTATCCTCTTTGATAACACCACTGTTCTTCAATTGCAAGTTCAAGTTCTTGAATTTTGTGAAGAATTCATTGATGGTCTCGAAATTTTCAGGATTAAGGCCAATCAATTCATTCTCTAATTGAAAAGCCCTAAGCTCATCCTGCTTGCCGAATAGTGTCTCAAGTTGCTCCCATATGGCCTTTGGAGTCTTCAATCCGCTGAGATGGAAGTGAAGATCTTTGGAGATGGAGAGACAAAGAAGACCGTAAGCTTCATCAAGCTTATTGTAGTGTTTGGTTCTTTCTGCCACATTGTTTGGCTCCAATTCAAGACCAAGAGTGACTCGGTAGTATCCTTTTGAACGTAATATGATCTCCATATCATCTTTCCAATCAAAATAATTGAATGGGGTGAGGATAGGCTTTGAAGAAGAGTATTCCATTGCTAGGAGCGAGTCAAATGATGAAGAAGAAGCTTGCTTGCAAACTATAGCGAATGGAAATGCTGTAGGGAAGCTTGCATGCAGAATGTAGCGAGTGCACTTGGAGGAGATAATTAACCTGCAAATCACATAAGAACAATCACAATAAGGTCGAACAATCCACCCTTTGAGAGTTGCATCACACCTGGGATTGGATTTCAAGCAATGTTGAATGGGTCCAATGTATCAAATCCAGGAATTATGTGGTAACTCAAGCTTCTGGAGTGGTATTGGAATAATTTTCAAGCTTTGCATGCACATGAGCGAATGCCCTTGAGATATCTCATGCCAAACTTTTCGCAATTTTTAGCAATTCAGTCAAATCTTCTTGTATAAACACCTGTAGAAAAGAGATCTTGTCCCTGCAATGGCTCTGATACCATGTAAAGTTAGTCACAGCAGATCTAATGAACAAATAAATCAGTCACAACAGATGAATAAGAAGATATGGTGCAAAACTGTGCAAAAACATGCAGCAGTGCTCTCTATCCCAGAAAGGGTGAATGAATTACAATAGATTACAATACAATCCAATATCTGTCAATGGCAATTCGAATTGACTAAGTAGGCCATTCGAATCACTGAAATGGAGTAGCTTGACTCAATCTAGGAGTCCTCATCAATCATCGGTGTTGCTCATCAATCACAACAAACAGTCATCCAGGTGTCAAGCTGAGTCTAACTGATCATAATAAATGTAACTGAAGTGTGTAGCACTGATATAGGATCTGGAGGCTCAGTGGGGGCGCATGGGAGGCTAACTGGAGACAGAGCAAGTCACCTAATCGAACTGGAGGTCAATCGGAGGTGAAACAGTCAGTCAGGAGTGAAATCGGAGTGAAATCAATCAGAATCGGAGCTAACTGAATGTAACTGGAGTGAATCTGCAGTGGTAGGTGAGCAAGTGCGCCCTTCTCAGTCAGTAGGTGAGAAGAGGGCGCCTTTCAGCTTAGGAGGGCTAAAACTCTCTGGAAAGTGGCTCCCGGGTGCTAGAAGAAGGTGGATAAGGTGCTGGAGGCATCAAACTGGTGACTGGACTGCATATCCTGAAATAGATCATGCAAGATCCTGAAGTAGATATGTATCCCGAAATAGATGATCCTGAAATAGATATGTATCCCGAAATAGATTATGGATATCCGAAAGCCGCATCCCAAAATTACAGGTTGCAGATTTCGGGAGTACACACCAAATAAACAAAAAAAATGACAATCCCGAAAGCCGAATGTCGCCATCGCGGGGTTCAGGTTTCAGGGTAATTATTTCTTAGTCTTATTACAGAATGATTCTGTAACCCGCAGTCATCGGGTTGCAGGTTTCGGAATTACCAAAACCAAAACTTAAAAAACAACAGTCCCGCAACCCGCACCTATCGGGTTGTGGGTTTTGTGTTCTCCAAATGTCGGGTTTCAGGATGATGATAACAATCAACAAAATAGTCAAAATTTTGGCTCTTTTCAGACCGAAACACTTTGGAAGAAATAATCAAACCCTTACAAATAAGCAAACCAAAATCATGGGTGAAGAATTTTAGAAGTAAAATCAAAAACTAAATTTTTCAAGATGACTCACCCAAACACCTATGCTTTTATTAAAATTGGGGGCTCCCGTGCTTAGCTAAGCATGGGATTTGTTGTGGCCACAACAGGGTCCAATTCCAACCCAAGTTAGGGTACTGGAACTCTGAGCAAAATACATCAAGGACATATGCAGATAGGAAAAAGGGTGGTTTCTTATGAGCTGGAGCCTTTTGATATTCATGAATGGCATTCTTCAGTTCAGCCGACAGGATAGAGGCCCATGGGAAAGACTCAACCGTGAGTAGCACATGATGTGCTATGGGTGCCCATTCTGCTCTGAAAAGAGAACAATTTGGTAGACCAAAAATCCTGCAAAGCATGGCTGCCAGTAAAGAGTAGGGTTCCTTAAACCAAATGACGGGATATAGGTTATCAACCTTAGGCACAAAAGCATTCGGCTTAAGCATCCATGACCTGATCATCTCGTTAAAGTTAAAACGGGTTTTGGACGACTACATGAAATCAGGGGAGAGAGTTTGCACATGTGGTTTCAGAGCAAAAGCTCGAACCAAAACCTCTGAGGCGAAAATGTGTTAATTGGCACCCCGTGCTATTGTTAAAACGATGGTCTTTAACACTGACATTCTGAATTATCCATTTTACAGCATCTGTGTAATGCAAGATAACAGGGAGCGTAGCGATAGAATGAAGTTGGGAAGCCCTAATTCTCTCATACGTTGGCTTATCATTCTCAATATGGGAAAGGTCGTCATTATAAAAAATGGCGTATATTTTTTACCAATCTATCTGGAATGTCTCAGTGACTCGCTCACTAGTGTCAGAGAGTAAACCAAAATTAGGGTCTTTGACCAGGGGATCTTTGAGTGGCATTTTAGAATGTGTACCTTTCAACATGGTGAAAGAGCTTGCAATTTCTGATCAATGAGAAAATTAAAATCAAAATCAACCCAAAAATAGCAAGAATTGCAGACTGGTAGTATAAGAATGACAGTGAGCTTACCCGAAATAGCAAACAAATTGAAAAACGGTGCCTACCACGCAATCCACAGTAAAAACAACAATGCAATAGAGTAATTCTTTGAATGTAAAAATGGTAAAAATAAAATAGAAAAACCCTATTTATTGAATCGACTAGATTAAAAGATGACCGTAGGATGAAAACAAATGGACGGCGAAGATTAACCAAAGCGGGATGCAAGGTCGCTCGAAAAGCTTATTCACAAAAAATATTAAAGGATCCTGAAAGCCGCAACCCGACAATTGCGTGTTGCCACTTGTGGAGTCGCGCAAACGGCAAGGTGGAAAAAGAGTTCCCGAAAGCTGAAAGCCGCAAATGCGGGTTTCGGGTTTCGGGGATGACCACAATAAAAAAATGAGAAATGTATTCCTGGAAGCTGCAACCCGACACTTGCGGGTTGTGGGTATTGGGAACGACACACTCATAAACCACGACTTCCCAAAAGCTGAAACCCGACACTTGCGGGTTGCGGGTTTTAGGAACAGGCAACAAAAATAAAAGGCATAGCCCGAAAGCCGAAAGCCACAATTGCGGGCTTTCGGGTTTCGGGATATTAATTTCCTGAAAATATTTATAAAGGAAAAACCAAAATCCCACAACTTTCTGGTTGCGGGTTTCAGATTGATGAAAACCAAAGCTCGAAAAGCGAAAACCTGCAACCCACAACCGTCAGGTTGCGGATTTTTGGGTTTCCTAAACTCAAAAACAGAGCAACAAATCCTGTAACCTGCAGCTATCGGGTTGTGGGTTTCTGGAACGTAAATTTCAAAACTGTAAAACAAACACCCCGCAACCCGAAAGTGTCGGGTTGCGGGTTTCGGCTTTCATAGCTGTCAGGTTTCGGCTTGATGGAATAAAAGGGTAAAATACTCAAAATTTGATGAAATTTACAAACTAGACAGGTAGAGATCATCCGGAAAGAGAAAAAAATGCAAGACAAAAGTATGGGTGAGAAAACTAAATGAGTGAAAACTCAAATTCTCATATTTACAGAGTACACTCACCAAAATACCTTTGCATTTATTCAAAATGGGGTTCCCGTGCTTTAGCTAAGCATGGGATCTTTTGTGGCCACAACAAATGGTGACTGGCTGGGAAGAACCTGTTATCTCTGCAATGAAATTCAGCTAAATGAAATATGTTAGCCACATCATTTTCTCAACTCGAATTGTTCCAAAAATTCATCACAAGAGAGACAGTTAACGAGCATGGAACATGAAATTAATAAATCCCCATATATGATCATGTTGAGAATAATGGAAATCTGATTAGGGGGTTCAAGAAACAACCGAGATCCTTCACCTTTATGTAATCATGGACAAGCAGCTTGTGTTGAACCTAGGCACATACTTGAAAATGCTCCTGGATATCCTAATTACACATCACCTTGATTTATCGAGATTTTATTTACATGCAACATTTCATGAGATTCTTTTTCCTTTTTTTTTTTTTAAGATTTAAAAAAAAGACTATGTATATAAGACCACTGCCCTGACTTGGTGATCAAATATAAGCAGTGCCATTCACAAGCATAATTCAGAAACTGATCAAGCCAGCTCGACAACGAGACTCCTTGTCTTCCAGTTGCACTATTGAAAGCAACTATCATGGCTTGGAGACCATATTGTGATAGTTTTAGTCCAAATAAAACCCATGATCATGGCAATGATGGCTTGCGATAAGACCCCCCTGTCCCTATATACACGAGCATCTTTAAAAATGAACAAACCAAATTTTATTAGGTTGAAAATTACAAGGCATTACCATGGCTTGGTGACCATATATTGGTAGTGTTACTCACTGATGCTTTGTTGATCATGAATGACCGACCTGTGATAGGATCTTCCAACTCCCAGTAAAACTGAAAGTCATCTTCCAAGTGTGGTGTCTTGATGTGAAGATGTCATTCTGCTTAGCACCTATGAACCTAATGGGCCGGCTTGATAGCAAGACCTCCCACCTTGTAATTTACATTTATTAAGAGATTTATTACCAAGGTGATTGTAAAAGGATCCAGAGCAGAACAAGCTAGACAGGTTATTATGATATGTAGCTTAAACCATGAAACATGAGACAATGGAGACTTTGCTATTCTCTAGACCCCAATTAAACAAATAAGACATGTGTAAGATAATGACCATTATGAAGAGATATCAATTTTGGGTTCTGCAATCATTAGTTGTGTGCCCTTTATTGAACAATCCCCGATACAGGACAAAATTATGGCTGGAAGACAATTATAAAACCCAAGCTGAAATCATCACCAAGAGAGAAATTGATCAAAGAGTATTGCCAAATGTGTGGAGTTTAAAAAAAACAAATGAAAACAAAGTGGACAATCCAATCAAGACAAGAAAAAGCAAAACAAACCTATGTACAAGTACATCATCCTGATCAAACAAAATACTTTTGGAGGAGTGAAACATTCATTGGATAAGTGTCCACAACTCCTCCCAGTGTCTATAATCGAATAGTACTAGGACCCATCTTTTCTGTAACAATGAAAGGTCCCAGCCAGAGGCGTTGAAACTTGGTATACTGGTTCTTATCTTTGTGTTGTTTGTCCCATCTTAAAACCAAGTCTCCAATAGAAAATTCCCTACTAGATGAAGATTTTTCATCAAACCATCATTTCACCATCTGCTGATGATGATACAACTTGTTTCTAGCCACTTCTCTATCTTCCTCCAGTTTAAGTAGAGTATCAATTCTCTGCTGGAGGGGAGGAGAATCATCTTCGTGGACAGACTGGGCTAATTGTAGTGAAGGAATGGTGAGATTAGTAGGAAGAATGGCTTCTTTGCCATACACTAGACAGTAAGGAGAATTTCCAATTGCTACCTTTGGAGTAATCTGATCTTCCCAAAGAGCATTATCCAGCTATGTATGCCAATCTCTATGGTGAGAGGCCACAATTTTCTTCAGAATGTTGATCAAATTTTTGTTCGAAGACTCAGCCAACCCATTATCCTGTGTGTAGTAATTGGTAGCAAATTTGAGTTTCATCCCCTTTTCAAAAGCATATTCAGTTATGTCAATCGAGGAGAAATAGGTTGCATTATCAAAAACTAGGAATTCTGGAGTACCAAATCGTGAGAGTATATCACTGTCTAGGAAACAAATGACTTGGAAGGCATTACATTTCTTAAGTGGGACTGCCTCCACCCATCTGGTGAAGTAGTCAGTTGCTGTGAGGATGTATTTGTGTTGAAGGGATGAGGTAGGATTTATGGGCCTGACAAAATCCAGCCCCCATTGCTGGAATGGAAACTGAACAGTGACTGGTTGCAACGGGAAAGCAGGTTTCTTAATCTCTCCTGTGCATTTCTGGCATGGTTCACACCTCCTTACATAGGCATAAGCATCTTTAAACAACGTAGGCCAGTAATACCCAGCTCTAAGAATCTTATGAGCTGTTGTCTCGCCTGAAAAATGACCTCCAGCTGATCCTGCATGAAATTGGAATAAGATGTCATCAGTTTCATGTTTTTCTAAACACCTAAGAAAAACCCCATCATAGTTTTTCCTAAACATAACTTCATTAATAAACTGATAAGGTGCAGCCTTTAATCTCAAGGCTCTTCGTTTCTTAAAGTCCAAGGTTTTAGGAGCAAACCCATTATTCAGGAAAAATTTGATATGACCATACCATTCTGATGTCGGGGTATCAATGGCATTGACAGAACCTATAGGAATGTGTTCTTCCTGTTCCCATTCAATTTGTTGCTGCTTGGGATTGTTAGATTGAGCAGTAAGAAGGAAAAGGCCTTGACCTTTGACAATTTTGGTTGGCCTTATTTCCAAATCATACTCTTGCAGAGCAGTCATCCCGTGGGCTCTTTTTTCAACCAACTCCTTCTGGATCAGCACATTTCTAATAGCAGAATATGGAACAATGACCTTTGTTCGAGATTTTAACAAATAAGTCCTGTAATGTTTGACAGACTTGTAAACTACGTAGGCTTGTTTGTCAATTTGTGAATAGTTGAGCTCTGCACCCTTGAAGGTTGAACTCATGAAAGAGATTGGGATCTCTGTATCGCTATCGTGTTTCTAGGTCAAAACAGCTGCATAGGAGAAATTAGTGGCGAAAGTATAGAGAATAAAATCTTTATCAAAATCCATGGACATGAGAGTAGGAGCTTCAACAATAGCCTTACGAATTTCTACGAATGCATCCCTCTGTTCTTGTGACCATGTGAATTATACATCTTTCTTAACTAAATGTTGTAAAGGTTTAACTATCTGAGCAAAATTAGGTACAAACCTACGTACGAAGTTTATCTTACCCAAGAAGGACTGCATTGCTTTACGCGAACCTGGTAAACCGATTTTTGAAATCATGTTTGTGCGTTCGGGGTCAATGATCATACCTTCTTTTGAAATGATGAATCCTAACAACTTCCCTTCTATGACTGCAAAAATGGATTTCTTGGGGTTCAAGCAAATGCCAAATTTCCTGCAACGTTCGAAAACCTACTTAAGAGCAAATAAGTGTTCATGTTGTTTTGTTGAAAATATGGTAATATCATCTAAATAAACCACGACAGAATTATGTGTTAAACCTCGGAAAGCTATATCCATAGCTCTCTGAAAAGTGGCTCCTGCATTAATCAAACCGAAAGGCATTCGCCTACAGGAGAAGGTGCCCCAAGGGGTTCTGAAAGCTGTCTTTAATTGGTCATCTGGAGCAACCATAACCTAGTTGTACCCTGAAAAACCATCTAGGAGGGAAAACATTTCTGACCCTGCTACCTTCTGGAGAATCTGTTCCATGGGGGGAACATGGTAGTTATATTTTTCTGAGGGCCGGATCAAATTCCTGAAATCGACACACAATCGGATTTCACCACTTTTCTTGCGTACAGGCACCGAATTGGCTATCCACTGTGTATGCCTCACCAGAAAAATAATTCGTGCTATGAGTTGCTTTTCCAGTTCTTTTTTCACAGAAGGCTCTAAACTGGGATGCATTTTCCGCAGCTTTTGTTGATATGGTTTAACTTCTGGCTTCATGGGTATATTATGGTAGATAACACTAGTGTCAAATGTTTTCAATTCGTCATAGGTCCAGGAAAAGACATATTTATAATCTTTACATAGTTTAATGATAGCTCGCCTTTCTTCTGGGGTGCAATCAATTCCTAAATTGATAAAATGGGGCTCTTGCTTGGTCCCTAAATTGACTTGCTCGTAATTAAGTGAAGAGCTATGTGTTTTACAATTGGTTTTGTGTCTGAACTTGTCTTGCAAATCGTAAAACCTCTCCAAATTTATCACAAACTTTGGGATGACATTCGAGGAATCAGAAAGAGATTTTTCATGTTCACCCTCGTCTATAGCCATATCCTGAAATGTGTCCTGGTTTGTCAAAAATCAATTATCTACTGATCATCATCGAATACTTTCCAGTTCGTCACATTATCTAGTATGGAAGGCCTATACATTAGTTCTATTGAAAATGTTTGAGGAGATAGGCCTTCTGGTGGAATCAATTTGGAAGTTGTATTTGCCAACAAGTCAACATCGAAGTTCTGAGACCTAGGAATTGAATTAATATTGAATGCAAAAAAAGAGCTGGTAAGATCTCTTACCAATTTCTGATAATTCAACAGGCGGGGAGACAAGCAATGTATCTTATTCGTCACCTGTTTCACAATGATTTCTGAATCTCCAAAACAATGAATGATCTGTACTTTCAAGTCAATAGCCTTTTTCTGTCCCTGTATCAGGGCCTCATACTCAGCCACATTGTTAGTACAATCAAACTCTAATCTACATGCAATCATAATTTTTGTTCCTTTTGGATCTATAAGAACACATCCTGCACCAGCTCCATCCTTAGATTTAGAGCCATCAAAAACTAATGTCCAAGCAATGGGATCTAATCTAAAATTTGTATTTACATTAAAAACATTATGTACAATTTCCCCTGAGAATGGTACAAAAGTGAGATGAGTTACCTGAGACTCGTTCTGTGCATTCTCCTGTGGTGAAGCATCATCTGATAAATTCCCGAAAAAAGTATCAAAGGTAAAATTTTCAATGTGCGTGTTGAAATAACCCACAGGCTCACTTGAGTCATTCAAGTCTGTGACTGTGTGTTTCATAAAAGGCTCCCTGCTTATCTTGATCTTGTTTGGCTGACCATTGTAGGGTAACCACAAATGGGACCAATCAGTAGCAAAATAACCTTTTAGCTTTTCTGACCAGTCTCTACTAAGCCACATACCATATGCTTCTGGAATATCAGCAATGACTATATCAATTGTTTGATGGATTTGAGGATCAGCTGATAATGTAATTAAAACATCCCTGATCCTTCCTACCACTCTGACTTTTGATTTGTCAAGTTGTACTATCTGAGTAAGGCAAGGTTCCCATGTGGCATTCAACTTTTTGCAGATAGAAAGGGGCATCACATTTGATGAGGCACCAAAGTCTATCATGTAGTTATGTACGTTTCGGTTGAAAATCTCAAAGGTAAGTAGAAAAGGTGGTGTCCTTCTGCTTCCATACTTTTGATCATTTGGTTTAGTGAAAGAGTCAAGGTTATTATTCTGCAATTCTCTTGGCTGTTTGACCACCATACTTTTTGGTAAAGTATCCCTCATAGAGGGGATTTTCAATAATTCAAACAAAGAGATGTTTCTTCACTCTTTTAAGATCTTCAACTAAATTGTACTCCATCTCAGGGATGACTCTATCCTTGTGGGGGACAGTCTTGCCTTTATTAGGAACTGGTGTGGAGGATGAAGGTTTTTGAGGGGGTTGAGGTTTAGACCTTTTGTTATAAGGATGTTGGACATTAAACACAGTCTTAGGTTCTTCTTCTTCTTCACACATAGGAATCTCTGAAAAGTAACTTACAGTGTTGATTTATGGGTCCTCATGCTCATCTTCTTCTTCCTCAAGTGGTTGTGGATCAGGAGCAGTTTGATCATTATGGACTTCAGGGGTGTTCTGAGATTCTGTTGCTAAGGCTCTAAAGATAGAATAAATTTCTTCATTCGTGAGGCCTTCTGTTGGATTAGGAGGTGGTGGATTTGTTGGAGGTTGATAAGGTCTCCTAAAAGGTGGCCTCACAAAACCTCTATTCTGGTTTTGATTTTCATTGTTAGTTTTTGTGAAAATCCTCACAACAGATCTAAGAGATGATGTATACCTCACAAGAGAATAATTATGATTAAGCAAGAAAATAGAAGAAGAGTGGTTAATACAGTATAATGAGCAATAGAATAATATGGTACAGTAGAACTCGGATAGAAGCAATAATACTTCACACACACTAGTTAATTAATCACAATATGGACAAATAAATAGTACAAAGCATGAGGAATTCGAATGACTAAGGTGGCAATTCGAATTAGCCATCATGGAGTGATCAAAGGATCACTAGAGTGTCATTGGAGCACAACTAGTATCATCAGAGCACAACTAGAAGTCTTCATCATCATCAGTGGAGTCATCAATGCTCAAGTAACCGTCAACGATCAGTCAAACTAAGTCTGGTAGGTGTAACTCAGTGTAACTAAGTGTAACTGAGTGTAATTGAGTGTAAACTGAAGACAACTGGATTGGTAGGTGAAGAAGGGCGAGTTTCTCCCTAAAATCAAGGAAGAAGGGCACATCAAGCAACTGGAGGGCTAAAACTGAATAGTGAGAAGCTCCTAGGGGATGGCTAACTGAGGGCTAGGTGCTGGACTGATGACTGGGATGCATACAAACCCTAGAATGCATGCAAACCCTAAAAGTGCATGCATGACTGAAAATGTAAATGATCAAAATACTGGTGGGACTAGGATGAAGTATAGGAATATCCTAACACCCCCCCTTAATCCATCCTGGGCCCTGGTAACTAAGACCAAAGGTCACCCAATACAATGAATAATAACAATCAATAAACCAAGGAAGTGGGAAAATTTCATGGGAAACATACCCCCTCCTCAAAAACAGGCTGTAAGGCACACACAAAAATAAATGCTCCAAACTCAAGCAGGTGTGATGCTTGGTCATATGTCTGGAGCTATCTTCTTCTTGGGAAGAAGTGGATCATGCTAAAAAAGCATGTGCTTGTACTTGCTCTTCAGATTGAATGTGATGAGAACAAATCCAATAGTATGAGAATGATCCTTGAACCTGTGATTCGAATCAGCTGAGGTAGGATCAAATCTGTGAAAGTGTATATAGTCTTTGATTTTTAACCATTGAAGTATTTGCAGGAGGAGGTTTCTTAGTGGCTTGTTTAGGCATGTTGAACTATCGGCCCTCCTTCTAGCGCCATTTTTTTATGCCTCGGTTGTGTAGGTTAGATGCAAAAGATGTTGGAATGTTCCAAGACACTCAACAGAGGAAGAAAACCCAATTTGAAAGGCTTCAAAAGACCCTGCGCAAGGGAAGTTCTATCCCCAACTTGTTTGGTGTGGTGATCCCCCACGGATATTAGGCCTCCGCTAGCACTCTAAGAGTAGATGAGTTGACCTATAATGTCAATTTTCCAGTCATGGAAAATCAAGGTGTGGATATGGTAATGCTAAGCTAAGCTAACCTATTTTAGAAAAGGGAAACTAAACTAAGTTGATCCTATTCTAAAATAAAAGCTTATTTTATGTGTAGATTGGTCTTGAGATGTGATTTAAACAGGTAATTGAACAGCTTAACCAAAATATCCTTAGTTGTTGTACTTGTTAACTTGAACTATTATCAGTTAATGAAAATCAAATGACCATCTTTCAAGTATTCATGCTCGTTCAAGATCCAGTCTGTAATCACTCTGCTAATTGAAAAATTAACAATGATTATTTGAATTCATATGCACCGAATCATTTGCAGAAATAAAACATGAAAGTATCTATATTGAAAAAACTCAATGAAGCACTTTGAAACATAAACCAGTCATATAGAGAAATTGATAAAACAGATTTGTGCATTAAAAGATGTTTAGCAAAAGATTATATACATAACAGATGACAATTTGAAGTATAAATCAGAAAACTCTCAAAGAAATTTAAGAAATAACAGAAGATAGATTAAAAGATGACTTTACTGTATGAAGAGGTCTTGTACAGAAACTACAAAAAGCTTTGCTTAACAGAGTATCCCTTGGTCCAGTCTTCTATTGACTTACAACTCCAAAATTACCAACCCCTAACTATGAGAGGTATCATTCTTTAAATAATTACAACAGAGTCTTAAAAATAGAGATCCCTAGAAAATAGAGATTATAAAATCAGATCAAACTACAGATCCAAGAAATCCTGCCATTTCTCATATATGTCTAACAACTTGTCTATATTTGAGAAACTGATAGATTCTAAAGCTAATTGAACATTGCACACATTATTCTACATGTCATCTTTCGCCAGCTTGTGCCAAGTGCGAAGATACATACAAATCTTGCCTTCCATGACTATCGGTTCTCTAACTAGATCATCCACATCCTGAATGCTGACTTGTTCAAGATACTGAATCTTCTGTGCGAACTCCTCATGCCTGCTCTCGAGCTCTTCAAGTCTGCATTTTAGTGGCAAAGCTTCTAGGATAGGAGTCATTAATTGTAAGCCCAGAACATGCATAATGTTGTCAACCGCATACCATCACCTGGTGCAGATATCTTTTGATTTATTAATAGTTTCTTCAGTTGTTTCCTTATAATCAAACCAAGTATTTAGAGAGGCTTTGATCTTTTTGAACTGGAAACTGCTGAGGATTGGGATATCTATTGGTGCATTCTTAACATATCCTTGCCATTCATTGATTTCCTGCTGAGCTTTAAAAGCTCGGAGTCTCTTCTCCTTTTGTTCTTCAAGGGTGGAGGACATCTTGGAAAAATTAATGAAGTTTTCCCTGATTTCATCCAAAGTAATGTATACTTTCTCCAAAAGCTTATGATGATCCTGATTCACCTTGAAGGCCAAATTCTTAAAATCACAGGGTGTAAACTTGAGAAAACTCGAGGAGGCTGCACTTCCAGTTGCATCCTCAACTTGCTTTTCCAAGGAAGCTATTTTGTCAACATCAATGAAATGCTGAGATTGTGAGAGATTGAGTTCAGTGAGAAGAGTGGCATTCTTTTGCTCTAGGTCTTGCAACTTACTTGCCCAAGTTTTCTTGAGGTCAGCCACATCAGTAGTATGTTGTTTCTTAGCTTCGACCAATTCCTCTTTTAGGTTTTTGATCTCTTCATCCCTGAGGTCAACTTCCCTATCCAAACCTTGAACAGAATCCCAATTAGCATTGGAAAAGGCTCCTAAAGCTGTTGTTGCTTCAATTGCTTCAATTCTTGGATTATTGGTCCTAGGAGCCCATATTAGTTGAACTAGTTCAGGTGCTTCCAAACCATCTTAACCTTGACCTCTCTTCCTGGTATTTCTTATCACTGTCTTATCATCCTTGCTATAGAAGTAATTCCCAAGGGGAACTATAGCTTCATCTGTGTATTCAACCATTGATTGTGCGAAAGTAGAAGTGACACTAACTGTTGAGATCAATGAAGGTGTTTGGGTAATAACAGTGGTAGGAATAGGTATGGTAACTTGAGTAGTGACCGAAGATGTAATGATAACTTGAGGAACTGACACAGTTGGATCTGGGGAAGGGATTAAGACAAAGGCTTCAAATAATAGAACCTGAGTATCAACATTAGCTTCTGGAAGTGGAAGTTGACTATGAACTTTGGTGGGTGAAGAGGGTGAGGAAATCTTGGAAGATATATCAGTAGTGATTGTTGATGAATTGACTATGGGTAACTGCAGAGGGACAGCCAAAGGCTGGACTTCTGTAGCAATAGATAATGGAATTGGTAAAGGGATTGAGTGTTCAGGTGATGGGAAAATGATGTCATTGAGGGTGTTGAATAAGAGTGATAAAGAAACAGGAAGTGTTCCCTCTAAAAGCACAGTAGAGACTAGTTGGACAGATGGCAGTGTAAATGTTGATGATGCTATGCCAGGAGCAGCATTAAATTCCAACAATGATTTCTCAGGGAAGGACTGATCCATATCAATGCTATCCAATAGTTCAGTGACAGTATTAGGATCTTCAATGACTTCTTATGTTACTAGTACTGGAGGAGGTGGGACCACTTCTTCATTATACTCTATTATGTCAACTGTAGAAACCTGTGAGGGGGAAGGCAAGACTTTCTACCTCTTAGCAAGGCTAGCCTGATTTATGAACAGATCATCATCCTCTTGAGTTTCTTCAGTGGAGATTTCAGCATTTGATGTAATTGGTGGTTGAATGTCGACTGCAAGCTTAGGAGGTTCTAGCAATTGAGTTCTTAACATCGATGACAATTGTACCATCTGTTGCTGGGATTCACGAGATGACTGTAGCATCATTTTAGCTTCTTCACTAGATTTCTCTTGAGAGGGTTCCCCTAGAGGAGATTTACCTTTGTTTCCATCAGGGAATGTAATCATGAGAGGAGTATTGTACTTCTGAGCTTCTTATACATGCCATCAGTGACAGTTTGAAAAGAAACTTCCTGTATTACCATCCTGTCCAGGACAATCCTGGGAAGAAAGTGCACTGTGTCACTTCCCCAAATCCTGATGTATGAAAAATACTCACCTACATACCAATCACACATGGTGTTGATGAAAGTTTTAGCATTTTTTGAGAATGCAGGTGGCTGTTGCCTGAAAATCTTGAAATAGATGGTGCCCATGAAGTGGTCACAAATGTCATATAACAAAGGTGAAAAGTTCTCTTCCCATAGTGCCGAATGATAAATGTGCATAGGAGGATCCGAATGGGTCCAATTCCAACCCAAGTTAGGGTACTGGAACTCCAAGCAAAAAACATCAAGGACATATGCAGACAAGAAAAAGGGTGGTTTCTTATGAGCTGGAGCCTTTTGATATTCATGATTGGCATTCTTCATTTCAGCCGACAGGATAGCGGCCCATGGGAAAGACTCACCCGTGAGTAGCACATGATGTGCTATGGGTGCCCATTCTTCTTCGAAAAGAGAACAATTCGGTAGACCAAAAAGCCTACAGAGCATGGCTGCCAGTAAAGAGTAGGGTTCCTTAAACCAAATGATTTGATAGAGGTTATCAGTGTTAGGCACAAAAGCATTCGGCTTAAGCATCCATGACCTGATCATCTCGTTCAAGTTAAAGCGAGTTTTGCACAACTGTATGAAATTAGGGGAGAGAGTTTGCACATGTGGTTTCAAAGCAAAATCTCGGACAAAAACCTATGGGAAAAAATGTGTTAATTGGCACCCCCGTACTATCGTTAAAAAAATGGTCTTTAACACTGGCATTCTCAATTATCCATTTTACAACATCTGTGTAAGGCAAGATAGCACGGTGCGCAGCAATAGCATGAAGTTGGGAATCCCTAATTCTCTCATACGCTGGCCTATCGCTCTCAATATGGGAAAGTTCATCATTATAAAAGATGGTGTATATTTTTGACCAATCTATCTAGTATGTCTCAGTGACTTGCTCACTGGTGTCGGAGAGCAAACCAAAATTAGGGTCTTTGACCAGGGGATCTCTAAGTGGCGTTTTAGAACGTGTACCTTTCGACATGGCGAAAGAGCTTGCAATTTCTGATGAATGAGAAAATTAAAATCAAAATCAACCCAAAAATAACAAGAATTGCAGACTGGTAGTATAAGAATAGTAGTCAGCTTACCCGAAATAGCAAACAAACAGAAAAACGGTGCCTGCCACGCCATCCATAGTAAAAACAATAGTGCGACAGAGTAATTCTTTGAATGTAAAAATTGTAAAAATAAAATAGAAAAACCCTATTTATTGAATAGACTAGATTAAAAGATGACCATAGGATGAAAACAAATGGACAAACGAGATTAACCAAAGCAGGATGTGGGGTCGCACGAAAAGCTTATTGACAAAAATTATTAAAGGATCCCGAAAGCCGCAACCTGACAATTGCGGGTTGCAGAGTCACGCAAACGATAAGGTGGAAAAAGAGTTCCCGAAAGCCGAAAGCTGCAACTTGCGCGAAAAGCTTATTCACAAAAATTATTAAAGGATCTCAAAAGCCGCAACCCAACAATTGCGGGTTGCGGGTTGCGGAGTCACGCAAACAGTAAGGTGGAAAAAGAGTTCCTGAAAGCTGAAAGCCGCAACTGTGGGTTTTGGGTTTCGGGGATGATCACAATAAAAAATGAGAAACGTATTCCTGGAAGCCGCAAGCTAACACTTGTGGGTTGCGAGTATCGGGAACGACACACTCGTAAAGCAAAAACGACTTCCTGAAAGCTGAAACCCGACGCTTGCGGGTTGCGGGTTTCGGGAACACGCAACAAAAATAAAAGGCATAGCCTGAAAGCCGAAAGTTACAATTGCGGGTTTTCAGGTTTCAGGTTTCGGGATATTAATTTCTCGAAATTATTTACAAAGGAAAAACCCGAAGCCCGCAACTGTCGGGTTGAGGGTTTCGGATTGATGAAAACCAAAGCTCGAAAAGCGAAAACCCACAACCCGCAACCGTTGGGTTGTGGGTTTTCGGGTTTCCTAAAGTCAAAAACAGAGCAACAAATCTTGCAACCTGCAACTGTCGGGTTGCGGGTTTCGGGAATGTAAATTCCAAAACTGGAAAACAAACACCCCGCAACTAGAAAGTGTCGGGTTGCGGGTTTCGGGTTTCCTAGCTGTCGAGTTTTGGGTTGATAGAAGAAAAGGGTAAAATACTCAAAATTTGAGGAAATTTACAAACCAGACAGGTAGAGATCATCCGGAAAGAGAAAAAATGCAAGACAAAAGTATGGGTGAGAAAACTAAATGAGTGAAAACTCAAATTCTCAGATTTACAGAGTACACTCACCAAAATACCTTTGCATTTATTCAAAATGGAGTTCCCGTGCTTTAGCTAAGCATGGGATTTGTTGTGGCCACAACACACCCAAAACAACTAGGGACTAAAATTCAATGACAAGAGGGTTAAAACAATCAACCAATTTCATCTTTCCAAGTCAATCAAATGGATTTCAAAACAAAATAAAAATCTGTATAGAGTTTCAAAATCAAAATAATAAGAGATATGAACATCCACAAATAAAAATGGGTCAAATCAGGAAGGATATGGACTTCTTAAAAGGATCAAGTTAGCCTAGGAGGGTCTCCCATGCCTAAAGATTGAGGAGGAAAGGAAAGGTCAAAAAATAATCAAAGATGCAACAATCACTTAATCCAAAAGCATAAAAAACTTCCAAACAATAGCAAAAGCTCAAGCACAGACTTCTAGGACAAAAACCATGCAAAACCAAGCAAAAGGGAGGTCAAAACCTACCCAAAACTAAGGTCAATGCTCATGTCACCTTATCTACAGAGAGATGAAATGCAAATTCAATTCCCTCTAACAAACTCCTAGGGAGGGATGATTTAGGATCAACACTCTATAGCCTTCTATGGGGGAGAGATGACTTCTGGGAAAGCCTAGAAAAATGTCAATTTCACTCAAATATGAAAAGGGTTTTGGTTTTTGGCTCAATACACTTCTTAATGATGATAAGAAGAATTTTAAATCAACAAGAATGCATGCCAAGTTCAAGTAATTGAGCAACAAACAAAGAGTTATAAGGATGGAAAATATTAGGGAAAGTCCCTAGTGGAGTCGCCAATTTCTAGGTAGAAAATTCCCCCTACAGATAGGAGAAACCTCTCTTGGACCAATATTTCTATGAACTAAGACAAATACTAACAAATGGTGACTAACTTTCTCCTATATCTATCCTATATGCACACAACAAAACAAGAATTTAAGAATATAGAAAGGATAGATGATCTACCTTTCTCTGGATAGTTTTCTTAGCTGCTCCAACCTTTGATTTTGATATTCAAAGTCCAAATGCTAAAGAGATATGAAATAACAGAGACAAATCCTTCCTTCCTTCTACAATATATTGTTAAGAATAAGGATGGATCTATCTATATTGAATGAAATAATATAGACATGCATGCTGTGAAAAAGACAAATATGGGAGAAATAGTCCAAGTTATGGATTAATTGGAAAGAAACAATGAAACACTTACATCCATTATCTTGATCCTGTTGCAGCTCCTTCCAGGCTTTAACTCCAGCCCATTAAGAGTCACACAACCATAGGTTTGATTCCTTCAAGCTTACCTCCTCTTTCCCATGGAATGAATTCAATTTATAGGATTTGAAGGTACATCCACCCTGGAGAAGAGAATCAATCAAGGGAGGATATGGTGGATCATGGAGGATTAGCTTACTTGGGATGGAAAGGAGAGAGGATTCTAAGGGGAGGTCCAACCAACCAATATTTGATCCAAATCTAGATGCTACATATTAGTTTGACCCATTAGACCAAGATCAATGCTCCCCTATAACTAGCAATAGAGAGATGAAATGGGAGATCAACTTTCCCCAAGAACTGGACTCTGGAATTCATCTCTCCCTATACAATGCAAGGGGTGTTGATCCTCACAAGGAGGCATACATCATGGTTTAGGGATTGGATTTCAACTTCCAACTCATGGATTTGACTCCCCAACATGGCTAAGGAGTGGACCAAACATTAAATCATCCTTCTTATCATCCCTACGGAAAAAAACAACCACACTTTTATGGTGACAAAATGTAACACTTAAGGATGGTTTTAAGTGTGAAAATTTGGTGTATAACATTTAGGTAGGCTTAATCCTAGAATCAAATCAATCTAATGTGAAATACTTCTCATGAGGGGCATTCCCATTGGCATATCACCTAGAACCATCCCTACAAAATCACCCAATAGATGTTGAATCTATATTCGCACATGTCTCTTTTCAAGAGTTTCTTGTACCTTCTTTGGCATTATGTCCAAATATATTTTGTCCTTCTTTGGTTCATTCAAAAGCTCTTTAGTTGAAAACAACATAACTCTACCACTTGGCAGACGACACGGAACCGTTGGTAGGGAAAAATGACACGGCATTGTCGGTTTCGAAGAAGAAGATCTAAAGGAAGGAGGGTAGCAATGTCTGGATAACGACACGACACGGACACAATTGCAACCAATGGAAAGGATTTGAACTTTTATACGGCACACCTGAATTTATGTGAATTCGTCAAATAATCTTTTATAAATCGCCCATGGTGAAATTGTTGTTAATCATGTTGAAGTGTAAGAAATATTTCATTGCCCCCTATGCTTGCTAACTATCATTTCATGTAGTTTCTCGGGGATCCGATGTGGAACCTCCTATGCCTGATAGTCTTAAGTCTAAGAGGAGGCTTGTCAACTGACAACTTTCACATCATCGCAATGGATTCCCGTGAAAACAATACCATGGTTGAAAAATTAGAGCATAAAGAAAGGGGTATTTTTATTAATAATCACTCAAAATGTTACCTTTTTATTAACAATCAAAGGGCATTTTTACATTCATAAAAGAATTTCATCCATGAAATAGGTAATATATCGAAAGTTTTCCGGGTTTTCCGTATGCCTTAAAAGGGATCATTTTTATCATTTAGGATAATGTCTTTATTCTTTATAATAATTTTATTTTTATATAATTATGCTTTATCTTTTCTTAGATATTGCATGTGCTTATAGCCTTTTTCTCATAAGTTATCTTGTTTATCAAGTTGGTTCGTGAATTATATTTTCCAAATATTTGTTTGCGTTCAATCTTGTGGTTGTCCTATGTTGTCACGTAAAAAGCTCACTCCCCAAAAATTATTTTTGTATGTGGGATTCACCTCATGTCGAAGTTTACGAAACAATTAAATGATATATTTTATTGTAGCGGATTGATTAAATAGGTATATGGGGCTCATTAATTATCAATGAAGCGATCATAATTCAAGTTCGATATTCAGAAACAAGAAAAATAGCTTTGGCCTATAGGGCCCACCTCGGGTGAGTTTGAGTTTTTAGGTCCAAAGGGTATTTTAGGTGCAATGAATGGATTAAAACAGGTTTTTGAGGTCATTGATCATGCTGAAACTAACAAAATCAAATTATGAATTGCAAAGTATGAAACACAAGGGGGGCTCACTTTAAGCAAAACAAGACATACAAGCAAAATGGCTTAGCTGAAGGCATGTAAGGGTTCATACATGTTTATTGGGAGCATTGAACACCATGGAGCTAACATAATGCAATTTCGACCTCCAAAAGTGCAAAATCTTGCATTAAAAATCCCCATCCAAAGTGTCAAGTTGTTCCTTCTTATTTAAAAAGGTATATCAATCAGGTGTTAGAAAGTGTCGTGCAACCACTCATTGAAAAGACCTTTATGTCTACTTTGCATTACCTTTGACAGCATGCCATTCTGAATCTGTATGCAAAAGATACATCATTATTACTGTCAGAAACTGTTAGGAACCCATGTCTTTACTTTGTTAGTATATTGATGTTGGATGCATATGCTTTGTAAGTCGTCCTGTAGTATTTGTTGATCCATAGTCTGTGTTATTGTTGTTGGCGCATATGCTTTGTAAGTCGCCCATAGTTTTGTTGATCCATAGTTTGTATTGCCCCAAGGTTTTGACTCATAGTATTGGCACCTAGACTTAGCCCATGGTTTGTATTAGCCCATGGTTTGTATTGACACATAGTATTGACCCATGGTATTGGCGCCTAGACTTAGTATATAAGTGTGTGTTGAGGTCTATGAAGGCACCGTGCAGTTAATTGTATTGAGCTTGCTCAAAGGAGGTGTCCCCCTCGAAGTGGCCCATGATCAATATAAAAGTGATTCTGAGTTCTATTATTTCTGATATCTCGTGTATTTGCATTAATTAATTATTGCAGGTTCTTCACATCTGGTATCAAAGCACTTTCTTGGGCTCATTAGGTGGAATTTCTGCCAATTTTTTTTTCGCATTTGTTGCAGCTTTGTATTTGGGAATAATCCCCATCCACTTAACTATGGGAAGTACTTGGGCATAAGCCCTAAAACTCATTGTGAGGAGTACCACAGGAACCCCGAAGTAGCTGGCCCATTGAGAGGGCCTGCCAGCGAAAAGGGCAATGACCACTACCTGATTGACTAGTTCCCACCTGTGAGGTAAACCAAGAGCTGTCATTTGTGGCAAAGCGGTTATCAGTTTTACCTGAGCCGTGGAGTGAGGGGTACTGCCCCAATACGCAAGCCGTTAGACAGCATTGGTGGCCGAGTGAAACCCATGAACTGTTAGGAATACGCACATACCTGGGGTCCATATATATTTTCAGCTGAACTGTTGTCGATCACTGCTGCACCGTTTCAGATCCAGCCGTTCAGATCCATTCTGAAAGACGTTCCAGATCCAGCTGTTTTCAATCCATTCGACGTCGTTTCAGATCCCTCTGTTTCCGCTCACTTCCGGGCCATTGTAGATCTATCTGTTTCAGATCCCTTCCAAGCCGTAGCCGCTCCAGTTTGAAGAAAAAAAAATGTATATATATATATATATGTGTATATATATATATGTGTGTATATATATATATGTACATATATATATATGTATATATATATATATAAATAAATAAATAAATAAAATCCTCCATATCTCCCTTGTTTTCATTCTGTTTCCCTTGAAATTTTTGGGGAACCCCTGTCATCCCATTATGCATATTTCATTTCTGAGGACCCTATCCCCAATTCCACTTCTCAAAGCCTGAAATCCCACATTTGTCTATTTTTAGGGTTTTCCATAACTTCCTTAGATTTCACCTAATCACCTTCAAATTTTATCACAGAGTTTCTTTCTGAATTCTGCTTCTTTGTCCCCCTCTGCCAAATTTTCCCATTCTTTCACCCCGCTTCTGAAATCCTCATTTTTTGCTTCCCTGTCTATTCGACAGTGTCCAAAACCTAGTCAAACCCCAATTACCCTTCAAATTTTTTCCCAAATCCAGATTTTCCTTTACTGAAACAGTTTTTGTTTTTGTTTTTCTACTTAATCAACCAAAAAATAAAAAAATAAACTCCTGGTTATGGTTGTCACCCGCACAGGAGCACAAACCATCGAAGAAGCACTTGCAGACATCCAAGCCAAACTCCAGGATCTGGATGAAAAATTTCTCAACCTCCATCTTCAGCACTCAGCCATGAACAATAACCGACAACCATAATCTTTTGTAGCCACCGAGTTCTCTTCTTCCAGCAATTTTCGTGGGCCGAAGCTTGATTTTTCTCGCTTCAATGGTACTGATCCGATTGGATGGATATATCGAGCAGAAAAATATTTCAGTCTGCATAATACTTTTGATGTCCAGAAAGTTCCACTTGCATCCTTTCATTTGGAACAGGAAGCCCTTTAATGGTACCGTTGGTACATCAAAGCTCATCTCGAGCCAAACTGGACATATTTTTGCCACGATTTGGTCCTAGTGCTTTTGACGACTTCACAGAAGCACTCACTAAACTTCACCAAACTGGCACAGTGAGAGAGTATCAGATGGAATTTGAGAAGCTAGCCAATCACACAGAAAGATTGTCTGATGAATTCTACAGGAGTTGTTTTATCAGTGGTCTCAAGGATGAAATCCGCTCAGAGGTCAAAATGTTCTGTCCCAACACAATGATGGAAGTCTTAGGGTTGGCTAAGTTGGCCAAGGACAAGATCGCAGCTCAACAACGCTCCAAAACCACCTGTGTTCCCTTCAGAAATATGGGTTCCCAATGACCTCCTGTTGGCTTGGTTTTGCAACCAAGCTTAGTGCTATGGGCACCTGCTAACTAGTAGCAGCAGTTTTAATATTAAGCAAAAACAATAAATTAAATCTAAATCTGAACTAAACTAGCATGTGCATATCATAATAAACTTTTGAATTAAAAAACAAGAACAAGAAAATAGAAAAAAATAATTTTGTATTGAAAATAGGGGCAAGCAAGTGCTTGCAATAATAATACCTCCAAGTGATGAAGATAGTTGAGAAGCTCCAAGGGTGAGCAGCTCCAAACTCCAAAGGGTCCTTTCTCCAAGGTAGCTACAATGGCCAAAAGCTCAAGGGAGATTTTGGCAGCATGAGGATAGGAATATGGATGGATGTGAAATGAGGACCCCTACCACCTTTTTATAGGTTTTGGTGGTGGGGAATACCATTGTGGTTTTGTGGAAACCAATGGTATTGACCAACATGGTTTATGTACATTTTTCCTCCTTTTTTCCTTTTTTGAATATTTTGAATATTTTTATTCCCTTTTTAATATTTTGAGAATTTTGGACCATTTTTTAGGGTTTTTTATGTTTTTTTAGGAAAAATACTCATTTTGAGTGGAAAAAGGGGTGTATTAAGGTCTTTTGGTGACCTTTTGGTGGCTTTAGAGGCTCAAATGGTGGAAAAGTGGACAAATGGGTCATGTGAATAAGAAAATGAGCTAGTGAGCACTTTTTAGGTGTTAACAGATTGCCCCCTGATGTGTGACGGCAGGAGCTCATCGTATGGCCGATAGACATCATAGTTCATTTGTCTTTTTTCTGGGGTTTGGGGAGGAGAAGAGACCGATTGGAGACTAGATCCACGGCCGTTGGAAGCTGCAAAAATAAACAAATATTACATGGCCTCAATATGAATGAGGAATAATCTCGATAATGGACGAGGCGGGCATACCCATGCTCGTATTAAGACATAATAAACAATTAGTCCCAAGAAGGGGGACCCGAGAAAATACATAAAAAATATGCTGGTACATCATAATGGTCTAGAGGGGACATCATTTTGGGATGTACTCATGATCATATCATGACTGATCTCAATAACTGATACACTGGAATAACTGATGAACTGCTGAAACTAAAGGAGTCCAACATCTGTAGGGACTCAATGACTGTGAGCCATCTCTGGGAAGTATATGTAACTGTATACTCGAGGGAGTATAAAACTGAGGTACATCTGAATACTGTCTCCATGTGCAACCCGGATATCTATAGGAAAATTGTAACTGGTTGTATCCATAGGTAGACTCTCAAATGTGGAGGAGTCAAATGGTATCCGAGGTCTTCGACTAATAACTGAACGAACCAATGCCCTGTGCAAATGTCAACGATGCGATCAAGGTGTTTGAAGTCGAGCATGTGAGAAACAACCATTTGGAGAGGCACTGAGGACTCTTCTCGAAATGATTCGCAGGCACTCATCATAAATGGTGATGAGTCCAAGACACAGGGACCTCTAGGTCTATCCTCTGGAATAAATTTGGTTGTCGTCGACAGAGGGAGACCAGGAACTAACAAGCAAATGATGTTTCCTTGATAGGAGCACGAGGTGTAGAACTGAAGTGTGGTAGTATGGATGGTAGGACTGACATACTTGTGGGGATGGGAAGTATCTGGGGTCATAATGGGAAGACTCAAACTTCCTTTGTTCAAAGCATGATGACATGGTTGACCTGGCAGTGTAGGAAACTGACTTGTAGGTGTGGGTATCATTGCTTTTCAGGGACTTGAAGGGTATGTATTGACTCTGGGGGGGGGTCAAACTGATGGGTGCTGTTGAGGGGTTCTCATGGTGACATACTGCAGAATACTCTGAACAAAGGCGACCACAATGGGGAAGCTTCCATATGAGTAGACGTGATCTGTTGTGGCACTGAGAAGCACCATTGGGTCCTTCTTCGTAGTTTTAATGAGCTCCAAGAAGGGATAAAAGTGTGCTCTGAAATGGTACTGTCCTGTGGATTTTGTGAGCCCAGGACTGTTCGTGCTCATTGGTGCTTTCATTTTTAAGGAGTCTGAAAACGATAAGAAGACTCTGCAGTGGTTGTGAGTACTGTCCTGTTGGTTTTACGAGCCCAGGATGGTGATTGCTCGTGGTCACTTTCATGTTTAGAGAGTCTGAAAGCGGTAAGTGGAATCCATTGGTGTTCTTTTTCGTAAATTAGTCTCCAAGGCCCGAAAAAGCATAAAATGATGCAAAATGGAGAACTCTTCTAGCCGATGTGACTAGAGTATACTTTTTTCGTAATTAGTCTACAAGGTCCGGAAAAAGGGGTAAACTTATACCAGGTAGACGCCCTTTCAGATACGTTTAGCGAGCATGAAAGGAAGCAAGGTTGCTCGACGATCTTTTCATTGTTTTAGGAGTCAGAAAAGAGCTTAACAGAAACTCCCTAAGTGTCTTTTTCGTAAAAGGGATTGCTCGGCCCGAAAAAGGGGTAAAATTATCCCTAACAAAAAGGGATTGATGAGAGCGAGAAAAGGTCTCAAGCATCATCATGGGTGCGGAAAACTGAATCCGACGACATAAAGATTATCAAAAAGGGGCAACAACCAATGTGGCACGCGAACCGAGGTGATGGGTGGCATTTTTAAAAAATGCCTGAAAAATCTGGAGGTGAGAGCGAGAAATGATCTCAAGCATCATCACGAGCGCGGAAAACTGAATCCGGCGATATAAGGCATGTAAAAAACGGACGACGGTCGATGTGGCACGTAAACCGAGGCGACGAGGGGGCATGGAAAAATGCCCTAAAAATCTGGGCATGAGAGCAAGAAATGATCTCAAGCATCATCATGAGCACGGAAAACTGAATCCGGTGATATAAGACTTGCCAAAAACGATCGACAACTGATGTGGCACGCAAATCGAGGCAACGAGGGGGCATGGAAAAATGCCCTAAAAATCTAGGCGTGAGAGCGAGAAATGATCTCAAGCATCATCATGAGCGCGGAAAACTGAATCTGGCGATATAATACTTATCGAAAACGGATGATGGTCGATGTGGCACGCAAACTGAGGCGACGAGGGTGTCCAAAAAATGATCAAAAAATGGACTTGATGAAAACAGGAACAGGAAAGAACTATCATGAAGTTCTCACTGTGCTGATTCCAACGATACCAACGGTTTGAGAAACGGACGTCGTATGACACCGGAATGGTTGTTTGAAAAATGGTGGAATTTCTATAAATAGGGCGTGGGGCCCATATGACGTGTCATTGTTACGTGCGAGTTTGGCAGAGCAGTTAGAGCTCTTTTTTTATTTTCGGGAGATTTGACCGTTGGTTTTCGATTCCGTGAGTTTCAGGTAACCCTATTTGCCTTAGCCTTTTCAATTATGTCTTTTTTGTTTAGCGGTGGGCCCCCGAAGGCCGCAAAATTGCATGTTGTCCTTCCAATGTGGAATATCGCGGGTTTCGGGTCTTTTGCTGCGATGGACATCGCAGGTTTGAGGCTGACAGTCGCGATGCTCATCGCAACAGTCAGGTTGGAACCCGTGATGTCCATCGCGAGTATGGGGGGGACAGTCGCGATGTTCATCGCGACTGTCTGGCTCGTACCCGCGATGTTCATCGCGGGTTTTGTTATGGAAGCCACGATGATCATCGTGGGTTTTGATGGAAAACCCACAATGGCACTTTTGGAATTTTTTTTTTTTTTTTTGGTACTAAAAATTTCTTCTGTTTTTTGGCAGGATGTTGAGGAGACCATTGACTTCATGGCGAGAGCGGGAGATAGACGAGGATCTGATGGAGAGGATTCGGACTGATCAGGGGGTCCGGCAGACCCTGGCGGTGAGTGGACTCTTGAACTTCGCTCAGGTTCCACCAATGCGTTCAGTAAGACCGTTACTGAACAAGTTGGTGAGCTGGCCGGTACCTGCAGAGGGTGCTTTTGTTGTTGGAGGTGAGAGGTTGGAGATCACCCTCACAGATGTTTATTTTCTTACTGGGTTTCCTCGCTTAGGGGAGGTGGGGGATCTTCTGCCGAGGATCCCGGCAGGTGTTGACATGGAGGATCTCCTAGAGACTTTCTGTGTCCCTGGGTCTAATTTGCAGAACAGTGCGCTGAGTCTGAGATCTCTGCGAGAGTGGGACATGAGGGCTGTCGGGGCATGTGTTCTGCAAGTGCTGGGTGTCGCGGCACCACATCATTTGTCAGAGGGGACAAACGATGATGGTGGATTCGGTGTTGAGGGGGACCTATTATGCGTGGGGTCAGATGTTTCTAGATGGTGTCCGGAGAGATCTGGACAAGGCCAGTTGGGAGGGCGGAGAGTTTTGTTATGCCTCCTTTTTGTGTTCTTTTTTCTTTGAGCGGGTATCGACTTTGCGACCACGGGTGCGCATTCGTGATGGTTTGGTGAGTGAGCCGTGCATGGTGCGGTGGGGGCAGATGATGCCTCGCGGAGGTGGTGGTATCCGGGGGTTCTTCTCGCAGGAGATGTATGAGTAGTGGGAGAAGATGCCCCTAGTGATTGAGGACTATCCATACGCTGGTATGGATTATCGAGGAGATCCTGAGATGCCGTGAGCCCAGGGATAGGCCTGGGGTTTAGATGGTACGTTTTGTTCTCTACTATATCATGTGTTTGTAGATTTATTGGCTATGATTATAGTTAGATATGTATATGATGGTTTACTTGCATTGTGCAGATATTGGTCCTGTACCACCGAATGACTATGTGGCTCGCAGGGGACAGATGATGGTGGTTGCCCCCCCTCGCGCAGCGGTACCCCGCCTCCACCTGGTCAAGGATTTGGGGCTCGTGGTCGAGGGGTTGGCCCTTGAGATGATGCTATTGATGGTGTCCGAGAGACACTGGGTATGATTGTAGCAGGATTCTCAGAGGATGGGTGGAGAGATCTGGATCAGGACATCATCGAGCGATGTTTCAAGGCGCCTCGTGAGTGGCGCTCGATGTTGTTGAGAGCGGCAGTGATGGCGGTCGAGTTGAGGGATAGGGATCGGCGGGATCAGGCAGGGCCGACGGAGGGCAGGATTTGTTTACGGGATGATCCAGCGGGGCTGGCGGAGAGGCGAGTCCGGGCTCAGCATGATCTGGCGGGACCAGCGAAGGAGGCGCCAGAGGAGCCAAGGGACCATGATGACTAGATGATATGTACTTGCCCCCAAATGCTGATGAGCATATGGGGAAGCACCTTTTTGTACGGCTGATGTAGTTTTTGTATATTGGGTGCTGAGGGCACCTCTGACATGTATTGACTTATACGGTGATGTATATATATATATATATATTTGATGTTGGTATATAGTCGTGTATGCACATGGATGCACTTGTTGTCTTTTCGTTCGCCCGTGGAGGCATGTTTGATTTTCTGTATGCCCGTGGAGGCACATGTTATGCACGTGGATGCAAAATTTTGATTTTTTGTTTATGCCCGTGGAGGCACATGTTATGCACGTGGATGCACATTTTGTTTTGGTATATGCCCGTGGAGGCACATGTTATGCACGTGGATGCACATTTTGTTTTGGTATATGCCCGTGGAGGCACATGTTATGCACGTGGATGTATTATTTGTTTATGGTATGATGTGATTAGTGTGCCAGTCTAGAATGTTGTTGGCCATATGGTCCGCTACACTATTGAGGTTCCTTGGGACGTGTGTAAATGAACTTGATTCAAACTGTCTAACCATTTGTTTAGTGCGCAGGAATTTTCTGAAAAGACAGGGATTGCGTACGTGGTAATCATTATTGAGCTGGGAAACAAGGAGTTGTGAGTCCAGGAAAACGTTAAGGTGACGTATGCTCAATTGGAGAGCTGCGGCCAAGAGACCGGTCACGGCGTCGTATTCAACTTGGTTGTTGGTGGCAGCACCTAAACACACTCCGTCGATGTGGATCAACTCATGTGAAGGGGAATATATTACCCAAGCTGCGGAGGCCAGATTTGGGGACCAACAGCTTGCACCATCAGCGAAACCGACGTAGCAGAGTGGAACATGTGTGAGAACGGGATCAATGGAAGGGGCCGACCGGACAGAAGGGTATCCAGTGGAGATCGTATAAATGGCGGGGTCAAGGCCAGGCATTTCGGTATCTGACCAAGTAAAGACATCAGTGAATTCTTGGAACAGTTTTTTGTATTCTCCAATTTCATGCTCACTGTGGGAGGCTCCTAACATAATGGTATGAAGGGCACCAGGTGGGTCAGAGATGTCGATGTGGATGACGAGAGAAATATTGGCCATGTTATTTTCCTGAGAGGCATCAGGAGCAGTAGGAGCCTCGAGAATCTCTTCATCATTGCGGAAGCTGTGAGTGGTCACATCAGTTGATGAGGTTTGGGTAGTCGAAGAGATCATATAAATGGTGTTAATCTCTCCGGATGAGGATGATACGGGAGGGAAGATCTCCTCAATTGTGGGGGGTTCCGTCTCAAGGTCCAAATTATTCATCTTGTAGAGAGCTGCTCTGTAATCTGGGATGTCAGGACAGTGATGTGAGTAGTGGCCGTAAATACCCCATATCGCACAAGGGTGGTTGGTACTCAGTGATTTGTCACGAGGCATGGGGTTTGAGTCAATTTTGACAACCGGGATGTTGGGGTCATCGTCAAGCATTTGCATGTGTTCTTGTAATGCAGGTAATTGTGGACACTGATGGGTTGGATGTCCTAACTCATCGCACAACGAGCATTTAGGAGGAGCACGGAACACGGGGGGAGGTTTAACTACCTTGGGTGGGGGTACCGCAGTGTATGGTTGTCGGCCTCTGCCCCCAGTGGGCCTGATGAGAGGAGGGGGATTCGTCGATGACGAAGGGATAGTGATACCGGGAGGTGGTTGAGTAGAAGTAACAATGGGTTGCACCGGTTGCAAGATGACATTTGGTGTTGGCGGGGGAACGGGAGGCAAAATATACCACACGGGTAATCCCAATGTTAACCCAGGGAGATCAAGGGTAGCCATAACCGGAGCGCTTACTACACCCGAGGGAGGAAATAGAAAGGGGATTGTGTGGATGGGTGTAACACCGATGTGACTAGGGACCAATGGTGGTTTAGGGAACAAGGGTGGCTGATTGTTGGTTGTTTGTGTATTGTGGGAAAGAGTACAGAGGTTAGCGACATGGGTCTCCGGTGACGGTGGTGGAATGGATTGGAATGTAGACGTCATCGGCGCGTCGGAGTAAAGTCCGGGTCCCACGGATGAAACGAACGAGGTAGTTGCACCAAAAACAGGTTGTTCAACCATGGGGAGAACATTTTCTGGTGCGGCGGGGGCCTTGGGATCATAATAGGTGAGTTGGTCGACCTTGACCACGCGTCCTTCATGGGGGAACATCATGGTACAAAAAATGGATGAGGCAACAGCCCGCATGGCATACGTGTAGCTGCGACCAAGTAAGAGGTTATAATCGAGTTGGGCATTGATGACCTCTATGTCAATGAGCATGGTTTTACCAGCCAGCTGGACGGGAACGTTAGCTAAGAGACCTTGGGGTTGAGCCGAACGACCGTCGTAGGATCGCAACGCAGTGGTGGACTACTGGAGAGTAGGAGATCCCAACTTCTTCCAAACGAATGTGGACATAACGCATGTAGAGGCCCCTTCATCGATAATGCACCGATGGATGACAAGATTCGGAACGGAAACGAAAACTTGGAATGCTAAAGTGGAAGGAAAGCGTGGTTCGAATTGGTCCGAATCGAATGCCATCAGTTGTAAATCATTGGGGTCAATAGCACCAATGGTAGAGGGCAAAGTCTTGCGCTGTGAAGGACAATTTTTTAAGACTTCTAAAGTAGACATGGCTGCAGGGGACTGGGATAAGTCATCTACAATGTTGTAATTCGACGCAGCATGAGCATTGGGATTATTGTTGATGCGACGAAGTGGGAAGCGAGGTGCTTTAGAAGTGCCCTCGAGTGGAGCCAGAGGTATACGTAACGTTTGATCTGTGGGATGGACGTTAGTTTTCTTTTCGGCGGGGGGGGCCTTCAGGGGTGGAGCCATATTGGTTCTGGCGGGTTTGGAGGTTGGCATCTGCGGATGACATCATCAACAAGTGGTGAGTATCTGAATCGAACATGGGTTGATCGGGAGTGGCATAAGTGATTTGTTGTGGTGGCACGTTGCCCTGAGGGGGAGCTAACGGCTGAGTGTTCACTACGCCTTGGGTTGGAAAGGAGTTTTGCAGCACCAAAGGTTGATGTTGAGGTGGTGGGGGGTTGGGTGGTGGCTGAGGAGCCACTTGTCCTTGATGATGGGCATCGTCAGTCCAGAGTTGTCGAGCCCGCTCCAAATGTGGGAAAACATGTGTGTAATGGACATAGACCCTGCAAATAGAACAAGGATGGTTTGTTCTGAGGTTATTATTTTTGGGCTGCCTGGGATTATGATCCAGATTCTGGTTGGGAGGAGCGGCGTTGTTATTTTGCGGAGGATTGGGAGGTGGAGGACCTTGATGTTGTTGTTGGTTGTTACCGCGGTTACGTCCTCTTCCACGGTTTTGTTTCCCACCCTGGTTGCGCTGGATGTTTTGGTGCTGGGGCTGGTTGTGTTGTGTGTACACTTGCCCTTGAGCAGTGGGAGTATTTTGGTTTACCGCAGGTGCGGGAGCAGGTTGTGGTTCATAATAAGCTGGCGGGGCTGGAGGTGGTCCAGTTACCTGTTGGGGTTGTTGGTAACCCTGATCTATTGGAGGTGTTGGGCTAGCTGTCGCAGCTTGCTGTGGGTAATACATTGGTTGAGGTGCGGCTGGGGGGGCGTATGCAGGTGGTGCATGACCAAAGCACTGAGGTGTACATGAGGGTCCATGGGTATGGTGGTGATGTGCCATGGGAGCATATGAACTAGTTGCTCCAGATTGAGATGTAGCCCACGAAAGGTCGGGACCATGGCTAGGATGTGCAATGGAAAAGGGTTGGGGATGCAAGGCCATACGACCAATGATGCCATTAGCGGCATGGGATGCCTCCGGCGCATCGTGTTGGGATGACTCGCCCCGAGGGGTGTCTAGTATAATGGTATACAAATAACTCGACTAGGCGTAAATGAGGTCAAACTGTTGGGCTTTGAGGATGGCCTCTTCTTCAGACTGGGGTCGTTCGGATGCCACATCCTTGGCAATGAGAGGGAGGAGGGATTTGAGAAACCAATCTAAGAATATACGATTGTCTAACTTGATTTTGCAGAGGCTTCGGCGTCAATGCCACTCATGAATGTGGTCAGTGATGTGGGTGGCCGTGTTCTGTCTGAAAGACAGTAGGATCTCGACTCTCACATCATAGCGGACAGGTAACTGAAAGAACTGCAGGAAGGTCGAGGCAAGGGAGGTAAAGGTGGCATGGGTCCCATGGGGCTGCTCGATATACCACTTACCTATAGAGCCAGTGAAGGTGCGCTGTAATAGATGGAGGTGGACAGAGTCGTCCACTATGGAGTTGGAGGAACACCATAGATGGAAGGACATAATATGGTTCTGGGGGTCCTCGCCTGCCTTGCCCTCAAACTTAGGGATGTCGGAGGGGAGTTTGGTGGGCATGTGAGGCCACGCAGGGTTGTGTTTGATAGGATCATTGGTTAACCTGGCTAAGTATGGTAAGTTCAGACTCGCCATGTATGGTAAGCTAGTAGATGAATGTGGCGTAGTGACTGGGACACAACTAGTCATGGTGGTATGATGTGGGGGTCCAGTAGCGCCTAAGGGTATGCTAGGTATTGAAGGTATGTGTCCTTCAATAGATGTGGTCTGATATGGGCTAGCGTTTCCAAGTGCAACATGGGTTACACCAGGGTTAGGAATAGTAGTAGGGATTCCTGGGATATGGGTTGTGAAAATGAGAGGGGGTGTGACCCCTATGTTCGGCATACCTGTAATAGGAGATGGTCCTATGTTGGGAATCCCTAAAAATGGAGTGTCCCCCATATTAGGCATACCCAGGGGGTGGTTGTTGCCATGGATGACACCGTAGTAGAAGGGTCTGTGGATGTATCGCCTATGGTGCTGGTAAAAAGTGGGTCGAATTGTGTCCCAGCCATGAGGTTGGTTGGTAATAACTCGGTAGGGTTTTCAGATTCTGCCTCAAAATCAGATGTGGAGTGAGGCGTGTCAGAATCAGATGATTGTCTGTTCGACCGACGATGTGTCGAGTCAAGGGATAAGGCTCGGTGTCGGTGACGTGGAGAGCCAAGTAGACTGAACTCTAGGAGTTCACCCTGAAGACGACGAGATCATCTAAAATTCTCAATGGTGAGAAATATGTTTTTTGTGAAAAAATTGTTTAGTGCAAGGTGGTAATGTATAAAAAACTCAAAACCCTAATGCAACCAAGGGTGCAAGAAGGGGAGTGAAAATGAAGGCTCTCAGGCGAAAAAATCAACCTCAAAAAGCACTTATTATAGCAACTGTGCTATAATAAGTGGAGGAATGCAAAAAATGGTCAGAGTACCAACATGCAAACAACTTCTAGAAAAAATAGGTGCTACTAGACCAAAGGTGGATTGTATCATGCAAACACCTAACTAAAAGTATTGTGAATCAACAAACAATATTCTCTGCAAGGTGATGAAATCCAAGTCAGACAATATTGAGTGTTGAATCAACGGCTAGATATCCCCCTACCGGGAGGGACACCGGGTAATCAATCCTAAAGAATGGCAACTAGGATACTGCGTTCATGACACGTCCAGAAAAGGTAAATCTGTCGTTTGGTCCTTTTACCGCAACACCCCCATACAGGGATATCCCGAGAACTACGAATGGTAGCCTTCAGTTACTGAATGGATTTCGGTATTCCACTCAGGCTTCCGGAACCATCCTCGCGACTTCAACCCTCCTAGGGGAGAGGCCTTCCGATAAACTGGTTATGACCGTGCCAAAAAATACTAGGAGATTTTGGTTCCCTAATGAACAACAACTATGTATCAAATGTAATAACTGAGGGGTGTTATTGGAACACCTATCCCTTCAATACTACCTAGCTACAAAGTTATTTTAATTGCTCCCCAAGTGGGGTTAAAAGTTGGTTGAAGTTAGGGTAAGTTTTAAGGCTCAGTTTAAATTATGTGTTTGAGTGGGTGCACGTGTGGTATTTTAAACTGAAATTGAAAAAGTAAATGCTTTGCAGAAAATATTCAAAAAACAAAGGATCTTTTGAAATAGGAAAGAAAATAATATGACTTTTTCAAGAAATAAATGGATTTCTTTTTCAAAAATTGCTATGGGCAAAATATCAAAGAAGTAAACAGTAAAATTTTTTAATCTAGATAAAATGCAAATAAATCCTTCTTTCAATTTCTGAAATTTTTTTAAAAAGACTTTTTCAAAGGTGCATTCTAAATAGTAAAATTTTTCTATGGTTGTAAAAACTGCAGGAGTTTTAATACTGTAAAATGTGCAATGTGGGCAGAAAATACAGTAAAAAATTAATTTTTTAAATGGATTGGCCGAATGGAAAAAATTGGCATCGCGGGTTTTGACGGAACAGCCGCGATGGACCGCACTGGTTTCTGTCACACAGTTGCGATGGGCAGCGCGGGTTTCAGCCGCAAAGCCGCTATGTGCAGCGCGGGATTTCGTCTCACAGTCGTGATGTGCAACGCGGAAAATGTCCGCGAAGTCGTGATGTGCAGCACGCAAATTGGCCGCGAAGCCGCAGTGAGCCGCGCGGAAAAGAGCCGTGCAGTCGCGATGAGCCGCGCGATTGTTGGGCAAAAAGCCGCGAGGCGAAAGCCGTACGCCGACGCCGAAAAACGAACCTGAAAATGACGATTTCGGGTTGTTAATGGAAAAAAAGGGGCAAAATCCAGAGCAGTAATAGATCTACTATCTAGTATGGCAGATCTATGAATTAAACTGACTAAAATGAACAAAAACTAAGATCTAAAGCAAAAAATAAAATTTTGAGATCTAAAGATTCAAGTCAGTGGAGTCACCAAAACCTGTTGGCTTGGTTTTGCAACCAAGCTTAGTGCTATGGGCACCTGCTAACTAGTAGTAGCATTTTCAATATTAAGCAAAAACAATAAACTAAATCTAAATCTAAACTAAACTAGCATGTGCATATCATAATAAACTTTTGAATTAAAAAACAAGAACAAGAAAATAGAAAAAATAAATTTGTATTGAAAATGGGGGCAAGCAAGTGCTTGCAATAATAATACCTCCAAGTGATGAAGATAGTTGAGAAGATCCAAGGGTGAGCAGCTCCAAACTCCAAAGGGCCCTTTCTCCAAGGTAGCTACAATGGCCAAAAGCTCAAGGGAGATTTTGACAGCATGAGGATAGGAATATGGATGGATGTGAAATGAGGAGCCCCTACCACCTTTTTATAGGTTTTGGTGGTGGAGAATACCATTGTGGTTTTGTGGAAACCAATGGTATTGACCAACATGGTTTAGGTACCTTTTCCCTCCTTTTTCCTTTTTTGAATATTTTGAATATTTTTATTCCCTTTTTAATATTTTTGGAAATTTTGGACCCTTTTTGAGGGTTTTTTATACTTTTTTAGGAAAAATACTCATTTTGAGTGGAAAAAGGGGTGTATTAAGGTCTTTTGGTGACCTTTTGGTGGCTTTAGAGGCTCAAATGGTGGAAAAGTGGACAAATGGGTCATGTGAATAAGGAAATGAGCTAGTGAGCACTTTTTAGGTGTTAACACCTCCCATCACGCTTGCTCCTCAACCAACTCCTATCGAGCATTTGTCTGAAACAGAGATGCAGGCACGTTGAGAAAAAGGGCTTTGTTATAATTGTGATGAGAAATTCACTCGGGAACATAGATGTGTTCAACAAAAGCTCTATCTCTTGGATGTGGATTCTCCGCCTGCCTCAAAACTTGGTGAAGATGCTCCAGATACAGTAGATGTTCAGGTCGACATTCAGCACCCGCCTGTTGACACCCCTTTTCAAGACGACCCACCCGACATCTCTCTCCATGCTGTAACTGGCATCACCACCCCACAAACAATGTGGGTCAGGGGATACTTCAAGAAGCTCCCTCTTACCATACTCATTGATTCTGGGAGCACTCATAACTTCATTGACCCTCGGATTGCCACACAGGTTGATTGTTTTGTCCATCCTTGATCCAAATTTGAAGTCATGGTTGCCAATGGGGGCACCTTACCTTACAAGGGGAAGTGTCACAATGTGCGTATCTCTATGGAAGATTACAACCTACGCTCTGACATGTTTTCTTTGTCCTTAGGCAGATGTGATGTGGTTTTGGGCGTTCAATGGTTACACACACTTGGCCCCATCTTATGGGATTTTGCTGAACTTTGGATGCAGTTTTCAGCCAATAGGACACAACACAAAATTTTGGGCTTACAACCAAGGTCTCTCTGCATCATCAGTTCACATCGCGTGGAAAAGATCCTTAAGAAGAATTCACATGGTGTCATTGTTCATCTCCATTCCCTTTAGATGCACCCACCAATGGTCTTCACTACTTCCTTGGATAGATATGCAGGTGTCTTTGTTGCACCAGTGGGATTTCCACCTTCACGAGACCTTTCTGATAAGCATTTAGCCGCATCTACATCTCAGCAGGACATGATGGCTGTTTTGCATATTGTACAGAAGTGGCATCCATCCCTATTGTGGAATTATTTCTGCATCAAGACTGATCTCTAGAGTCTGGAAACTTTCCTGGAACAATGGGTCTCCTCCCTAGCACACCTGAAATAGGTTATCCAATTCATGGGTTATGACTATGCGACCACTTACCAGAAGGGTAAGGACAATATGGTGGACGATTCTCATTCTTGCACATTTGATGACCCAGTTTCTCTTACAATTATTTCTCTGCTTGTTCCAAATTGGTTGCAATCTATTCAACGGGGCTATCTCTTCTATGAACTCCCTGCTTCTTCATTAGCAGGGCACTCTGGGTTCCTCAAAATGTATGACCAAGAAAAATGTAACTTCTTTTGGCAGGGATTGAAAATGACAATTCAACGGATGGTGGTTGACTGTGATACTTTCCAGGTCAACAAGGGTGAAACGACCCTCCTTTCGGGACTGCTCGAACCCTTGCCCATCCCTACACAGATTTGGACAACTATTTCTATGGCTTTCCTGGAAGCGCTCCAGTGGTATAGTACCACATCTAAAAGGACACCATATGAAGCAGTCTCTGGACAGGCACCACCAGTTCTTCTTCCATACACCTTCAATAGCTCCTCAGTTCAGGAAATTGACTCAGTTCTTCGAAACCGCGATCAGCTTCTTCTCATTCTGCAGGACAATCTTCACATGGCAAGAATTCGATGGAAACAACAAGCCGATCAGCACCATTCTACGCGCATGTTTCTCATCGCTGATATGGTTCTTCTTCGTCTACAGCCTTCCATGCAATCCTCCCTGAAACTCAAAAGGTGCCAGTGGCCCAGAATGCAACTCGAGGATGCTACAGGGGACCCACTCCTTTAGATTCTGTATCAATTTCCACATCTAAAGCTTTGAGGACAAAGCTTTTTCTAAGGAAGAGGGGATGTTAGGAACCCATGTATTTACTTTTTTAGTATATTGTTGTTGGACGCATATGCTTTGTAAGTTGTCCCGTAGTATTTCTTGATCCATAGTCTGTGTTATTGTTGTTGGCGCGTATGCTTTGTAAGTCGCCCATAGTTTTGTTGATCCATAGTTTGTATTGGCCCATGGTTTTGACTCATAGTATTGGCACCTAGACTTATCCCATGGTTTGTATTGACACATAGTATTGACCCATGGTATTGGCGCCTAGACTTAGTATATAAGTGTGTGTTGAGGTTTATGAAGGCACCGTGAAGTTAATTGTATTGACCTTGGTCAAAGGAGGTTGCCCCCTCGAAGTGGCCCGTGATCAATATAAAAGTGATTCTGAGTTCTATTATTTCTGATATCTCATGTATTTGCATTAAATAATTATTGTAGGTTCTTCACAGAAACCAAAGGAATGCAATCTTTAAGGTTTGGGCTAGGTTTTTTATCCAAAATTATGATTGATAGTGATCCCTCTCTGGTCCATCATTCTATGTGAAATTTTAGGATACTTTTGAGGAGGATGATGACGAGGCATCACAAAAATTTCAACACTTGAGGTAAACCGTAGCTCCCACAATAGCCAACTGAATTCTACATCCATGTCCTTCTCCACAAAGCTACACACTATATGAAAATGTTGATTTCGAGTTCCATGGGTGAGATTTCAATGCTAGAAAGGTCACACTAGCATCTTCTCGACATCTTGAATACGTTGTGCCAAGTTTATCTGTCCTAGAATCTCCAAATCCTCTCGACCCTCAAATCAAGCCCACATAATCCAAGTCATTAGCACAGTTTTGGGAGAGAAGGGAAACCAATGGTTGAGATTAACTTTTATATTTGATTTATTTCAATCCACACCATTGGTGGAGTGGGAATATTAAGACAGGAGTGATGAAACATCCACCCGCCAATGGTGGATGGAAGCCTCAGTGCATGATGGATCAACGACTGTAGTATGGGAGCCCCACCCTCGCCAACGGTGGATGTGTTAGAAAAGCAACATCGTAGAGCAATAACAATAAACAAAAATGCAAACATAATCACACAAACAGATTACAAGTGAGACACCAATATATCGTGGTTCACCCAAGATGGGCTACGTCCACACTGAAATTGCCAGTCCTCATTATTATACCTTCCAGCAAAGTGAAGGGATACAACTTGCAACACAACCATTGCACTTCCTCTTCACTATCTCATAGTCTCTCTTCTTGATCTTAGAGATCTTTACAATGAATAATACCTAATACATCAACCCTATCCATATTACAATGGGAAAATACCACGCGTTACCCAAAACCATGGGCCCGTAAACTGTTGGAAAAAACAACCCCAAAATTTTTTCTCGGGGGCATTGCCCCCAAATCCCCATTTCTCGAGGGTGCTCCCCCCGCACCCCCATAACTCGGGGGTGTTTCCCCCGAACCCCAAGGTTGGGGAATGAATGTACAGTCCTCTAGGGTACACAACTAAGACAATATCATCTATGAGACTGGAAGATCTGGCTCCATAACCAACAATATCCAACATGGAGACTGATCACAACAACTCCACCGCTATTGCATTTGCTGGACCTTAGACTTGGCAAGTTTCTCATCTTCACCTTCACGCTAGAAGGCCAACTGAAACTGAGCAGGAACTCAGTTTCTCTTTGGTCACTACCTTTGTAAACATGTCTGCAGGATTCTGGCTAGTATGTAACTTTTCCATCTTCAACAGTTCATCTTCTAGAACAGAGCGTATGAAATGGTACTTGAGCTGTATATGTTTAGTCCTGGAATGGAATGCTGAGTTCTTTGCAGGATGAATGGCACTCTGGCTGTCACTATACAACCTGCTATCGTTCTGCTTCCTACCCAATTCCTCCATAAACATCTGCAACCAAATCATCTCTTTACTAGCCTCTGTAACAACAACACTCTGCTTCAGTTGTTGAAAGTGCAACAACCTTTTGTAGTCTCGAAATCCAACTTACTGCTATTCCACCTACAATAAACACATACCTTGTGGTGCTCCTCCTGCTATCCTTATCACCTTCCATATCTGCATCAACATATCCCTGTAGAATAGTGTATGAACCTCCAAAACATAATTCCTGAATGGTAGTACCTCTCAAATATCTGAGAATCCACTATACTGCCTTCCATTGTTCTTTACCTGGATTGTTCATATATCTGCTGACAACTCCCACTGCATGTGCAATATCTGGTTTTGTGCACACCATGGCATAAATCAAGCTGCCAACTGCTGATTGATAGGAAATCTTGGACATGTAATCTATCTCTTCCTGTGTCTTGGGACACATTTCCTTACTTAGATTGAAATGGATAGCCAAAGGTGTACTTACTGGTTTTGCATTCTGCATTCTGAACCTCTCCAACACCTTTTGTATGTACTCATCCCGAGACAATGTCAATTTGCTATTTCTCCTGTCTCTTGTTATTCTCATACCAAGGATTTACTTTGTAGCACCCAAATCCTTCATCGCAAATGAATTAGATAACTTCCTTTTGAGCACATTTATATCCTACATGCTAGACCCTGCAACAAGCATGCCATCCACATACAATAACAAGATAATATAACTTCCATTATCTATCCTCTTGAAATAAAGATAGTGGTCAGAATGACATCTACTATAACCTTGTTCTGTCATAAACCTATTAAATTTTAGATATCACTGCCTTGGAGCTTGCTTCAAGCAATACAAGCTCTTTTTCAACCTGCACACCAAATTCTCCTTCCCTTTGACCTCATACCCTTGTGGCTACTGCATATATATCTCTTCCTCCAAATCCCCATGGAGAAAGGTTGTTTTTACATCTAACTGTTCAAGATGCAAATCTTCTACCGCCACTAGACTTAAAATAGTCCTAATTGAAGTCATCTTAACAATAGGAGAAAATATTTCATCAAAATCTATACCTTTCTTTTGCACGAACCCCTTTACAACAAGTTTGGCCTTGTACCGCTTCTTACCTCCTTGTTCTTCCTTCAACCTATAAATCCATTTGTTCTGCAATGCTCTTTTACCAGCAGGCAACTGAACCAAATCCCATGTCTGGTCTCCTACCAATGAGTCCATCTCCTCATTCATGCCTTGCTCCCACTTCTTTCTAGTTTCCACTTGCATTGCTTCTTCATAACATTTTGGTTCACCATCATCATTCATCAATAAATAATACATTGAAGGAGAGTATCATTGAGGGAGTCTACTTAACCTGGTAGATCTTCTTACACTTGCAGGAGTTTCAGGTACTTGCTGATGTTCTAGAATTTCTGGCACCTTCGGAACTTCATTTTCTTTAATTTCATCAAGTACTGTGTACTCTGTGTTTTCCTTTTCATGTTTCTTTCCCTGCAACTGATCTTTATACATGACCTTTTCATTGAATACCACATCTCTACTCCTAATGATTTTGTTATTTTCATAATCCCATAGACAATAACTAAAGGTACATTTCTTGGATTTAGATTCAAGCTTTGTTCTATTTTCTTTATCAATATGGACAAATGCTTCACAACCAAACATTCTCAGAAATGAGTAGTTTACCTTTTTAACTGTCCATGCCTCCTCTAGAATACCACCATCCAAAGCAATTAAATGCCCTCTGTTTATTAAATAAACAACAGTATTTACAACATCCGCCCAAAACTGTAAGGGCAACCCTGCATGCAATCTCATACACCTTGCACGCTCCATGATCATTTTGTTCATCCTTTCTAACACACCGTTTTCTTGTGGTGTTCCTGGGATTGTCTTCTCTCTACGAATCCCATGGTATGAACAGTAACTATCAAACTCCTTTCCGCAGTACTCACCTCCATTATCAAATCTGAGACACTTTAACCTTTTTCCTATCTCATTCTCAACCAAAGCTTTCCACTTCTTAAAAGTAGCAAACACATCAGATTTCTTTCTAATGCAATAAACCCAAGTTTTTCTAGTTGCATCATTAATAAATGTAACATAATAATGAGAGCCACCAAGAGATTGTACCTGAGCCGGTCCCCATACATCTGTATGCACAAGCTCTAACTTTTCATTCTTCTTCTGTTTCCCAACCCTGAGAAATCTGACTCTCTTCTATTTTCTATAAACACAGTTCTCACAAAATTCCAAACTTACCTGCTTCAAATCTGGCAACAACTTCCTTGAATGGAGAATCTACATCTCTTTTTCACTCATGTGGCCAAGCCTATGATACAACAATGTTGTATATGTTCCTGTAGAAGCTAAAGATATAGAATGGTCAGTATTATGAGGACATAAATACAACGTACCTACCCAGTCTCCTTTTTCTATCACCATTGATCTTTTAGTGATCTCCCACCATGTTTCTCCAAATGTAAATAGACATCCTCCATCTCCCAACTGGCCTATTGAGATCGGATTTCTTTTCATAGCAGGAATATGCCTTACATCTTTTGGTAGCCAATCAGTTCCATTCTTGAATTTTATCCATACCTTACCCATTCCAACAATTTTACATGGCCCATCATCACCCAATAGAACATGTCCAAAATCGCCTGGAACATAATCATGAAAATATTTCCTATGGGGTGTAGCATGACATGAAGCCCTTGAATCTACTACCCAATAATCACTAGTATTATCTAATGTAAGAATTAAAGCATCTTGTAACACATCACCTACTACATTTTCTTCCTGGGTAGTTTCCTTCTGTCCATCTCCTTTCTTCTTTAGAGATCTGCAGTCTTTCTTTAGCTGTTCTTTATTTCCACAATTCCAGCACTGTATTTTTCCCAGTCTAGACTTGGATCTGCTAGTTTTAGACTTGCCACGATTACCTTGGCTCTTTCCTCTTTCCTTTTGTATTCCCCTGCTCTCCATGGTCAACACATTACCTGATGTCTCACTTGTGCTTTTTCTTTGCATTTCCTCACTAAGAATAACACTAACAACATCATCAAATATCAAGTTGTTTGAACCAGAGACAAAGTTACTTACAGCCATGACCAAGCTATTCCAGCTTTCTAGCAATGAACACGAGATTAGAGAGCTCTAACCTCATCATCAAAGTTCACACTTACAGAACTTAGTTGATTTGTAACCGTATTAAATTCATTTAAATGATCAGCAATAGATCCACCTTCAGACATCTTCATATTAAATAAACGCTTCATTAGAAATACTTTGTTGGAGGCTGAGGATTTTTCATACAGCTTATCCAATGCGCTCATCAAACCCTCCGTTGTCTTTTCTTTTGAGATATTGAAAGCCACCGACGAAGCCAGGGACAACCGTATTGTCCCCAATTCCTTTCTGTCAAGAAACTCCCATTCTTCGTCCTTCATAGTCGTCAACTACTTTTCTCTTCCTCCCAATGGTAAGAATAGATCCTTCTGGTATAGATAGTCCTCCATTTGCATCTTCCATAACTGGTAGTTTTGGCCATTAAAATTCTCGACCTTAAACTTTCCTTCTTCCGCCATTGCTCCCACTCAAACTAGAAATCCTAGTTTCTTGCGGGTTTAACAACCGAATAGACCCTTGGCTCTGATACCAATTGTTAGAAAAACAGGTTCGCAAAGCAATAACATATAAATAGAAATGAAAATATAATCACACAAACACATTACAAGAGAGACACCAATATATCGTGGTTCACCTAAGATGGGCTACGTCCACACTGAAATTGCCAGTCCTTATTATTATACCATCCAGCAAAGTGAAAGGATACAACTCGCAACACAACCGTCGCACTTCCTCTTCACTATCTCACAGTCGCTCTTCTTGATCTCAGATACCTTTACAATGCATAATACCTAATACATCAACCCTAGCCATATTACAATGTCTTTCTTTTATAAGGGAAATACAATGGAAAAATACCACGGGTTACCCAAAACCATGGGCCAGTAAACTGTTAAGATTCAATATGCCAAGACATAAAATATCAGCATTACATTCCATTTCACAACAATAGCATATACAGGACCACTGAAAGAACAACAAGCATAGCATTAACACAAGAGACACAGATTTATCCTGGGAAACCCTCATGGGGTAGAAAACCCAGCAAAGCTTCCTCAATATAGATGACCAACAAATACAAATATGTAAACCATAGACATGAGCTCCTTCTCCTCCATAGCAAACCTCTCCCTCGACTATGCGCTATTCACAAGTGAGTGTAGTGTGTGTTAAATGAGGAACACACCTCCTCTATTTATACACAACTCTGACTTGTATTTTATATTAACTGGGTCGGCCCCAACTCAACCACTGGGTTAAACACCCCATTACAACTGACTGACTGGGTTGACCCTTCTAGGGTGGTCTAATAACCCTTTGACCCACATAACACATACAAGGCCGACCCCCACTAGGGAAGTCTAATAACCCAAGTTACTACATTCCGATGGAGGAATAAACATCTCCGAATATAAAATAAGGTTTTCACGGAGGAATGAAACATCTCTAGAATAATAAAGTACAAATATAATATTCTTAGAAGTTACAATATTTCAACACTCCCCCTTAAAGAGAAGGATATTAGAACAACATATGCAGGATCAAGGAGTCATCAACATCATACATGATACATCTATAAATCATTGGAAGCTTTCTCAACATCATCAGTAACTCAATCAGTTACTGAAACATCTTCAATACTGGAACATCAACATCTTTAGTACCAAGTCTTCATATTCTGTATCACTCGAACAACTATAGCAACATCAACATCATCATCTAGATCCTCACGATCAATAGCATCGTCATCATATGATCATCAACATCGTCATTATATGATCATCAGCATCGTCATCATACGATCATCAGCATCATCATCACATGATCATCATCATCTAGATCATCTCAATTTACAGCATCTGGATCATCTCGGTCTACAACATATGGATCATCTCGATCTACAACATTTGGATCATCTCAATCTACAACATCTAGATCATCATCATAGTAGCATATTCTGCAACACACACGATCCAATTACAGGATGATCAATCCCACTCTCTTTAGGACATAGGTCAACAGATTATACAATCTAGATCAAGTTCCAGGATGATCAATCCTTATCTCTTTAAGACAAGTCTCATGTCTAGGGACGATGCAATCCCATCACGTACATTTTGAACCAAGGGTCCAGGGACAATGCAGTCCTATCATCAATTCTTAGAGACAAATGTCTACGGATCAATTCTGGGACCAAAGCCCAGGGATGATACAATCCCCACATTCTCAGAGACATCTGTCTACAGATCAATTCTGGGACCGTCGTTTGGGGAAGATATAATCCCCACGCATCTTCTAAGGACCCATTCTTGGAGACATCTATCTACAGATCAATTCTAGGACTGAAGGCCGAGGAAGATACAATCTCCACTCGTCCACTAAGGAACCATTCTCGGAGACATCTGTCTACAGATAAATTCTGGGACCGAAGTTCGGGGAAGATACAATCCCCACTCGTCCGCTAAGGACCCATTCTCGGAGACATCTATCTATGGATCAATTCTGGGACCGAAGTCCGAGAAAGATACAATCCCCACCTGTCCACTAAGGACTTCATTCTCGAAGACATCTGTCTATGGATCAATTCTAGGATCGAAGTCTGGGGAAGATACAATCCCCACCTGTCCACTATGGACTTCATTCTCGAAGACATCTATCTATGGATCAATTCTAGGACCGAAGTCTGGGTAAGATACAATCCCCACCTGTCCACTAAGGACTTCATTTTCGAAGACATCTGTCTACGGATCCTTTTAGAACATGTGTTTAAGGATGATGCAATCCCTTTTCTTTCTCGGAGACATATGTCTACGGATCCTTTTAGAACATGTGTTCAAGGATGATGTAATCCCTCTTCTTTCTCGGATACATATGTATATGGATTCTTTTAGAACATGTTTTCAGAGATGATGCAATCTGCTTGTCAACTTAGACCCTGTCTAAGGACCATCCACCAACCTCTTTGTCGGCATCACCAATATAGGTATCCACATCATCGACCTCACTGTCAATGCAGGCAATCTCATCATAAGTGACCACATCACTCCCCCTTTCGAGGAGGGTCCTACCAAGCTTGTTTCGGAAATAATCAAACTTTACTTGAGGTAGAGGTTTGGTTAGTACATTGGTAACTTGTTCATCAGTGCCTACACATTCGAGCTTTATAGTTCCTTTCTGCACCATATCTCGTATATATAAATACCAGATCTCTATGTGCTTTGATTTATCATGGAACACTGGATTCTCTGCCATCTTGATACAACTCTGTTTGTCACACAGGATCACAGTTGGGTCTATCTCTAAGTCAAACAATCCTAAATCCATACCACTTCACAACTAGCAGAGCAAGCAGCCATACATTCTGCTTGTGCTGAGAGCCACACTAGACTGCTTCCTGCTAAACCACGAGAACATGGCCGATCCCAGACAATAACATCCTCTCGACATGCTCTTCCTGTCTGATACACTTCCTTCCCAATCAACATCTGTGTAGCCATCTGAAGTCATGATCTCCAAGATAACATAGATCAAAGTCTATCATACCCTTTAGATACCTCATCACATGCTTTGCAACTATTAGGTGAACTCATCTAGTTTTCACTAGATACTGACTCAAGGTGTTCACAGCAAGGCATATATCTGGCCAGGTATTCGTTAGATACATCAATGACCCAATAATATGTCTGTACAAAGTCACATCAACTAACTTTGAGGAGTCATCAGCTAACAACTTCAAGTCGGAACCCATGAAAGTGTCCATGGTTGTACATTCGAACAAATCAATTCTTCTCAATATTTTCACAGCATACTTTCCTTGGTTGAGAAAGATTCCTTCTGAGCCTTTTCATGCTTCTAGTCCTAGGAGGTATTGTATCAATCCGAGATCATTCATCTCGAACTCTGTAGCTATATTTTTCTTGCTTTTCATGATTTGTTTCTCATTCCCTATCAGAAAGAGATCATCTACATACAATAATAGTATGATCCATAACCTTAAGGTAAAGGTTAGGAATAGCTTTACTTCTGGTAAAACCCAAGATTGTCAAGAAACTGTCAATTCTCCCTCTGTGACTAAACATCATTCACACTCTGCATTGAATGATCTTCTGCATATCTATCTGTGCCATCTCTCATCAGATGGGTCTACTGATATGAGCCTCGAGATCATTCGAGCTCTGTGGTGAGTTCCTTCTTGCATCCATGTCATCTGTATATAGAAACCATATTCAACCTTGTAGCAAAGGTTGATATCCACATCATCCATGGTGATCATAAAGCTCATTAATTTATTATTGATCTTGGGTACCCGAACAGAGATTTATTCAATTTAATCCTTGATTCGCACTTCTTCTTCAATTACATCATTAAGATAATGGTCTTATCTAGCCACTTGGAGCAAACAACTTTATTAGACCTACCAAACCTACTGGACCTCTTTCTAAGAGAATCTTCTAGCCACAAGCCTTCTATATTATGTTTGATTTGTAAATCTTCTTGTTGAACATCCATCACTTGTTCAGTGTTCATCATTCTTCATGATCTTTCCTACAAATAAAAATTAAGTACATGATTAGTAATACTTCATAATCATCAAATCATGTTGACATGATAACCTATTATGCATATAGATATGATTTACATAGTTATGCTACTATCTTGACCAATACTTTGGCACAACACTTTTCCATATCCTGTATGCATATAGTGGCTATCTAGATGCCTTCCATCTCTACCAGAACATACTATCGAGCGTGCACAACTCTCAGCATGTCAACAAAGAGTTTTCATTCTAGACAAGCAACAATGGAATGTTTGTCCAACTTACCAATCATATGCATATTAGTAGTATACTATTCAATGCTATATGAATGTTTACACTCAGCATGATATATTTTAGGAATACAAATATGCATACAACTATTACAAGCAATATCATTTACTTTTTCAAATAACAATTCAAATACTTATCTTTTATGTTTGTGTGGTTACCTCCCGCTTGATCTTCTATATGTCTTTTGAACATCTATTCATTCTGTACCACTGTGCATGCTCAAGTGTGCACTAGTGTCATCCTCATGATTTCATACACAAACATGCATTCATTAGTATAATCTCAATATTATCAAACCATTATAATTCTAAATAATCTTGAATATGTATGGTCATGATCATTCAATACATGGGTATACTAAGATCCTAGCACAAAGTAGGATTCTAACTTGACATAGGAAAACATACCTGGATTAGTATACCTGCTTAGTTATGTCTAACATACCTAAACAATATCTTCTTTGTTCTCTTTAATGATTTAGAGATCCTGTGCTAGAACCTGCATATCTCATAGGTTAAGCATAATAGAACAAAGTCATACATACCTCGTAAGTAGAACTTCTATGTGATCAAAGATTATGGATGAGTCTTTGTCTTCATGTCGTCATGGTCATGGAACTTGATTTGTTTTTCATGATGTACCTGTATCTTGTTAGCAGACAACATCAACCTCATACAACACCACAGTGCATTAGTACAATCATATAGACCTAATCAATGAATGACTTCTATCATTCACATGCATTCATACTTTTACTAGGGTGATAAGACAATTCTAACATTAATCAAGATTGTACTAACCTAAATAATATGAAGATAAACATATTATGAACTTAATCAAGAATCATATTTCAAGACATACCTGTATCTCCTTAAGTCATACCTGTTGAGATTTCTTGTAGTCTTCTTATGTAAGGCCTTAGCCTCATCTCCCCCTAAAACGGGATCTGGAGCTCGATTAGGGTTTGTCAGAAAAATCTTAAAAATTCAAACTTTGACTTTCACACTTCTGAATGGATGGAAAGATGTGCCTTGTTGAGATGATCAAACTAGCATACTTCAATTTTTAAATCTCCAAAATTTGACCCCTCAAAATTGCCTTTGAAACTTCTAGATCTTCTGGATAGGATCCCGAACTAGGGTTTGATGAAGCCCACCCTTCTTCCCAATCAAAAGGTTCAATACAAAGCTCTAAACTCTTATTTTTCTGAGGAGCTTCCAGCCATGGTCACAGGCTTTCAAAAATTCCAACTTTTGCTGAAGCCCTAATTTTCCACCTTTCTGATCAAAAACCCGAACTAGGGTTTGATCAAGCCGAGTCTTCTACCCAGCCAAAAAATTCAATCTTGGTCTCTAAATTTCGATTTTTCTAAGTAGCATTCAGCCGTGGACTCCAATTCCAAAAATTCCAACTTTTTCTGAAACCCTAAATTCCCGAAGCCATGAATGAAGGTGCTTAAAAAATAATTCTGTTTTGACATAAATATGTACCTTATTGTTTCTAGTGTAACTCCGAACTTTTCGATCCACGGAGTCTAAACAATTTTTCTGAGGTAGCCTGACCTGTCATCTTTCCATCCCGATAGGTCCTTGCTCATGCAGATGCTGTTATAATATCCTTCTCATTAAGGGGGAGTGTTGAAATATTGTAACTTCAAAGAATATTATATTTGTACTTTATTATTCCGGAGATGTTTCATTCCTCCGTGAAGATCTTATTGTATATCTAGAGATGTTTATTCCTCCAATGGAATGCGGTAACTTGGGTTATTAGAATTCCCTTGTGGGGTTCGTCCCTATATGTGTTATGTGGGTCAAAGGGTTGTTAGAAAACCCTAGTGGGGTCGGCCCAGTCAGTTGTAGTGGGGTGTTTAACCCAGTGGTAAAGTTGGGGCCGACTTAGTTAATATAAAGTACAAGTCGGAGATGTGTATAAATAGAGGAGGTGTGTTCCTCATTATACACACACTTCACTCACTCAGAATGTAGCGCACCTATGAAAGAGAGATATGCTATGGAGGAGGAGATCATGTCTTTGGTTTGCATCTTTGTATATTGCTGGTCATCTATATTGAGGAAGCTTTGCTAGGTTTTCTACCCCATGAGGGTTTCCCAGGATAAATCTGTGTCTCTTGTATTTATGTTGTGCTTGTTGTTTCTTCAGTGATCCTGTATATTCTATTATTGTGAAATGGAATGTAATGCTGATATTTTATGTCTTAGCATAATAAATCTTAACATGGTATTAGAGCTAACCTGAAGGAAGGAAATGTATGGCACTTACGACACTTGCTTCACTTGCGACAATTTCAAGGTTTTGGTTTTGTATAGAAAAAACCAGTCATCGTGGAACTTCCGCTATAAATCCGATTTGGAGATGTTTCAGGATCTGAAACCTTTATAGGTCGTAGAAAACATCCCCAGGTACCTTGTGTCCAAAGGACACCCTCAGACGCATTGTACTTTGTGAGTTATGATCAGTACACGTTAGGGTTTCTGCCTCTTCCAGATCTCAGTCAAAATTAGGTGACCTAGGAAAAAAGGTCATAACTTGGGCTAGGAAGCTCCAAATGAAATTTCGTAAAAATTGACAGGTAGTACACAGACTGTACTATATTAGGAAACATTTTCAGAGGCAGAAGTGGAACCAGTGACACATGGAATGCCGTACAAGTTTGTTCTCCTATTTTATCCCATAAACAGGTCACATTGCGACACTTGGCATAACTCTCTCTCAAAAAATACAATTGAGGTCAGACCTGTCGAGATGGAAATATGACAGGTCAGGCTACCATAGAAAAGTTTTTCAGACCCTGTGGATCAAAAAATTCAGAGTTACAATAGAAACAATCAGGTACATATTTATGTCAAAACATAACTATTTTTGGAGCACCTTCATTCATGGCTTCCAGAATTTAGGGTTTCGGAGAAAGTTAGAATTTTTGGAATCGGAGTCCACGGCTGAATTCTACTCAGGAGAATCAAAATTTAGAGACCAAGATCGAATTTTTTTGTTGGGTAGAAGAATGGGCTTGATCAAACCCAGTTCGGTATCTTGATCGGAAATATGGAAAATTAGGGCTTCAGCAAAAGTTGGAATTTTTGAAGTCTGTGACCACGGCTGGAAGCTCCTCAGAAAAATAAGATTTTAGAGCCTTGGATTGAACCTTTTGATTGGGAAGAAGGGTGGGCTTCATCAAACCCTAGTTCAGGATCCTGTCTAGAAGATCCAAAAGTTTCGAAGGCAATTTTGAAGGATCAAATTTTGGAGATTTCAAAATTGAAGTATGCTAGTTTGATCAGCTCAGCAAGACACATCCTTCCATCCATTCAGAAGTGTGAAAGTCAAAGATTGAATTTTTAGGGTTTCTCTAGAAAACCTTAATCAAGCTCCAAATCAAGTTTCAGGGGGAGTTGAGGCTAAGGCCTTACATAAGAAGACTACAAGAAGTCTCGACAGGTATGACTTAAGGAGGTTCAGGTATGTCTTGAAATCTGATTCCTGATTAAGTTCATAATGTGTTTGTCTTTATATTATTTATTAGTACAATCTTGATTAATGTTAGAATTGTCTTATCACCCTAGTAACAGTATGAATGCATGTGAATGATAGAAGACATTCATTGATTAGGGCTATATGATTGTACTAATGCACGGTGGTGTTGTATGAGGTTGATGTTGTCTGCTAACAAGATACATGTACATCACAAAAGACAAATCAAGTTCCATGACCATGACAACATGAAGACAAAGACTCATCCATAATCTTTGTTCTACTTACGAGGTATGTATGACTTTGTTATATTATTCTTAACCTATGAGATATGCAGGTTCTAGCACATGATCTCTAAATCATTGAAGAGAACAAAGAAGATATTGTTTAGGTATGTTAGACATAACTAAGTAGGTATACTAATCCAGGTATGTTTTCCTATGTCAAGTTAGAATCTTACCTTGTGTTAGGATCCCTTATATAAGTATACTTGGTATGATTGGTTATGCTTATTCATAAAACTAGTAATCAAGGGTTCATGCATATTATGTCTCTTATCTTGATTGATGATTTAACTAACCAGAACAGTCCTATGATCGAACAAGAATATGCATGAGTAAAAGAAGACTTTCCTGAAACCTTGAATACTAATTTTTATTATCTATGATCATGACTATAAATATTCAAGATTATTTAGAATTATAATGTTTTGATAATATTGAGAATATACTAATGAGCGTATGTTTGTGTATGAGATCATGAGGATGACACTAGTGCACACTTGAGCATGCACAGTGGTACAAAATGAATAGAAGTTCAAAAGACATATAGAAGATCAAGCGAGAGACAACCGCACAAACATAAAAGATAAGTATTTGAGTTGTTATTTGAAATAGTAAATGATATTGCTTGTAATAGTTGTATACATATTTGTATTCCTAGAATATATCATGCTGAGTGTAAACATTCATATAGCATTGAACAATATACTACTAATATGAATATGATTGGTAAATTGGACAAACATTCCATTGTTTATTGTCTAGAATGAAACCTCTTTGCTGACATGCTGAGAGCTGTGCACACTCTCGATAGTATGTTCTGGTAGAGATGGAAGGCATCTAGATAGCCACTATATGCATACAGGATATGGAAAAGTGTTGTGCCAAAGTATTGGTCAAGATAGTTGCATAACTACGTAAATGATATATGTATGCACAATAGGTTATCATATTAACATGATTTGATGATTATGAAGTATTACTAATCATGTACTTAATTTTGATTTGTAGGAAAGATCATGACGAATGATGAACACTGAACAAGCGATGGATGTTCAACAAAAGGATTTACAAATAAAACACACTATAGAAGGCTCGTGGCTAGAAGATTCTCTTAGAAAGAGGAAGAGAATGATGATGAGATGTTTGCTCCAAGTAGCTAGATAAGACCATTATATTAATAATGTAATTGAAGAAAGATATGTTCGGGTACCCAGGATCGATAGTGATCACCGTGGGTGATGTGGATCTCAACATTTGATACAAGGTTGAATATGGTTTCTATACACAGATGACATGGATGCAAGAAGGAACTCACCACAGAGTTCGAATCATGTTGAGGCTCATATTAGTAGACCCATTTGACGAGAAATGGAACAGATAGATGGCTACAGAAATGAAAATGAAAGATCTCAGATTGATGCATTACTTCCTAGGTCTGGAAGTATGGCAAGGCTCAGAAGGAATCTTTCTCAACCAAGGAAAGTATGCTATGGAAATCTTGAGAAGATTTGATATGTTGGAATGTACAACCATGGTCACTCTCATGGGTTCAAACTTGAAGCTGTTAGTTGATGACTCCTCATAATTAGTTGATGTGACTCTATACATATATATTACTAGGTCGTTGATGTATCTGACGAATACCAGGCCAAATATATGCCTTGCAGTGTCAGTATCTAGTGGAAACTAGATGTGTTCACTTGATAGTTGCAAAGCATGTGAAGAGGTACCTAAAAGGTACGATAGACTTTGATCTATGTTATCTTGGAGATCATGACTTCAGATGGCTACACAGATGTTGATTGGGTAGGAAGTGTATCAGACAGGAAGAGAACATCGAGAGGATGTTATTGTCTAGGATCATCCATGATCTCGTGGTTTAGCAGGAAGCAGTATAGTGTGGCTCTCAGCACAAGTGGAATATATGGCTGCTTGCTCTGCTAGTTGTGAAGCAGTATGGCCTCAAGATTGTTTGACTTAGAAATGGACCCTATTGTGATCCTATGTGACAAACAGAGTTGTATCAAGATGGTAGAGAATCCAGTGTTCCATGATAAGTCAAAGCACATAGAGATCTGACATTTCTATATACAAGATATGGTACAGAAAGGAACTATAAAGTTCGAATTTGTAACAGGTTACCAATGTACTAACCAAACCTATGCCTCAAGAAAAGTTTGAATATTTATGAGACAAGCTTGGAAGGACCCTCCTTGTAAGTGGGAGTGATGTGGTCACTTATGATGAGATTGCCTGCATCGACATTGAGGTCGATGATGTGGATACCTATATTGGTGATGCCGACAGAAAGGTTGGTGGATGGTCCTCAGACAGGATCTAAGTTGACAAGCGGATTACATCATCCTTGAACAGATGTTCTAAAAGGATTCGTAGATAGATGTCTCCGAGAAAGAAGAGGGATTGCATCATCCTTGAACACATGTTCTAAAGTGAGCCGTAGACATGTGTCTTCGAGAATGGAGTCCGTAGTGTACATGTGGGGATTGGATCATCCCTGGAATTTAGTCCTAAAGTGATCCATAGACATATGTCTTCGAGAATGAAGTCCTTAGTGGACATGTGGGGATTGGATCATCCCTGGACTTCAGTACTAAAGTGAGCCATAGACATATGTCTCCGAGAATGAAGTCCTTAGTGGACAGGTGGGGATTGTATCATCCCTAGAGTTCGGTCCCTTGAATTGATCTGTAGATGTATGGTCTCAGAGAATGAAGTCCTTAGTGGACATGTGGGGATTGTATCGTCCCCGGACTTCGGTCCCTTGAATTGATCCGTAGACGAATGGTCTCTGAGAATGAAGTCCTTAGTATATCGGTGGGGATTGTATCGTCCCCAGACTTTGGTCCCTTGAATTGATCTGTAGACGTATGGTCTCCGAGAATGAAGTCCTTAGTGGACATGTGGGATTAATCATCCTTAGACCGTAAATCCCGTAATTCCGAAAGGAAGGATTGTCTTAAAAAAGATTGAGTGGGACTAATCATCCTTAGACCGTAAATCCCATAATTCTGAAAGGAAGGATTGTCTTAAAAGAGATTGAGTGGGACTAATCATCCTTAGACTGTAAATCTCGTAATTCTGAAAGGAAGGATTGTCTTAAAAAAGATTGAGTCGGACTAATCATCCTTAGACCGTAAATCCCGTAATTCCGAATGGAAGGATTGTCTTAAAAGAGATTGAGTGGGACTAATCATCCTTAGACCGTAAATCCCGTGATTACTAAAGGAAGGATTGTCTTAAAAGAGATTGAGTGGGACTAATCATCCTTAGATCGTAAATCTCGTAATTCCGAAAGGAAAGATTGTCTTAAAAGAGATTGAGTGGGGTTAATCATCCTTAGACTGTAAATCCCTTAATTCCAAAAGGAAGGATAGTGTTAAACATGATTGTGATTGATCCCGTAATTCTGAAAGAAAGGATCATGTGTATTGCAGAGTATGCTGCTATTGTGTATACTTGACTAATGACGATACTTGTATTGATGAGGATACTTGTATTGATGATATGTATACTTGTATTGATGAGGATACCTGTATTGATGATATGCATTGATGAGGATACTTGTATTGATGATATGTATACTTGTATTGATGAGGATACTTGTATGTATACTTGTATTGATGACTATACTTGTATCGATGATATGTATTGATGAGGATACTTGTATTGATGATATGTATACTTGTATTGATGAGGATACTTGTATTGATGATGATACTTGTATGTATACTTGTATTGATGAGGATACTTGTATTGATGATGTGTATACTTGTATTGGTGTGGATACTAACTGATGGTCTAGATGACGATGCTGCTGAACGTGATGGTCTAGATGATGATGCTACTGATCGTGATGATCTAGATGACGATGCTGCTGATCATGATGGTCTAGATGACGATGCTGCTAATCGTGATGGTCTAGATGACGATGTTGCTGATCATGATGGTCTAGATGATGATGCTGTTGATCGTGATGATCTAGATGACGATGCTATTGATCGTGATGGTCTAGATGACGATGTTGTTGATCATGATGGTCTAGATGATGATACTGATGATCATGTGATGACGATGCTGATGATTGTGATGGTCTAGATGACGATGCTACTGATCATGTTGATCTAGATGATGATGCTACTGATCGTGATGGTCTAGATGACGATGTTGCTAATCGTGATGATCTAGATGACAATGCTACTGATCGTGATGGTCTAGATGATGATGCTGCTTATCGTGATGGTCTAGATGATGATGTTGTTGATCATGATTATCTAGATGACGATGATGCTGATTGTGATGGTCTAGATGACGATGCTGCTGATCATGATGGTCTAGATGACGATACTGATGATCATGTGATGACGATGCTGATGATCGTAAAGATCCAGATGTTGATGTTGCTGTAGTTGTTCGAGTGTTGTAGAAGATAAAGACTCAGTACTGAAGATGTTGATGTTCTAGTATTGAAGATGTTCCAGTAATTGCTTGAGTTACTGATGATGTTGAGAAAGCTTCCAATGATTTATAGATGTATCATGAATGATGTTGGTGACTCCTTGCTCGTGCAGATGTTGTTATAATATCCTTCTCGTTAAGGAGGAGTGTTGAAATGTTGTAACTTCAAAGAATAATATGTTTGTACTTTATTATTCCGGAGATGTTTCATTCCTCCGTGAAGATCTTATTGTATATCCGGAGATTTTTATTCCTCCATCGGAATGTGGTAACTTGGTTTATTATACTTCCCTTGTGGGGGTCGGCCCTGTATGTGTTATGTGGGTCAAAGGGTTTTTAGAACACCCTAGTGGGGTCGGCCCAGTCAGTTGTAGTGGGGTGTTTAACCCAGTGGTAAAGTTGGGGCCAACCTAGTTAATATAAAGTACAAGTCAGAGATGTGTATAAATAGAGGAGGTGTGTTCCTCATTATACACACACTTCACTCACTCAGAATGTAGCGCACTTGTGAGAGAGAGATCTGCTATGGAGGAGGAGGAGATCATCTCTTTGGTTTGCATCTTTGTATATTGCTGGTCATCTATATTGAGGAAGCTTTGCTGGGTTTTCTACCCCATGAGGGTTTCCCAGGATAAATCTGTGTCTCTTGTAGTTATGTTGTGCTTGTTTTTCTTCAGTGATCCTGTATATGCTATTATTGTGAAATGGAATGTAATGCTGATATTTTATGTCTTAGCATAATAAATCTTAACACATTTTAATTGAATCTGACAAAAGAGAAGGAAAACATTCTCATTGGATGAGGGGAAAATAGATTCTAACCTAATGTTGGGTCTCACGTTTCTCTCTCAGTAGTCTATAATATAGACATTTCTCTCATTTGCAAATTTTTGGGATTTTGAGAGCCGAGAGAAGGTGCCAAGGTCTGCAACATTAGCCTTATTCTTTTCTTCTTTCCTCATTCCTCATTGTACAAGATCGTAGAACTTCTACTGTTTTTTGAAAGTAGATAATAAGCACCAGGGATGTAGTGATGAATTAATCCATCATGATTGTACTTTGTTATACCAATGAAATAAAATTGTTGAGCATCTTGGAACCAAGACCGAGACAATGATGCCACTAGGTTTCAGAATTTGAAACATTTTTATACGATACGTAATGCTCATTCAAAGTAGTAGATAAGCCTTCGTTTGAGTGCTTGAGTCACATGGATCATAACTTTATTACACCTATGTGATTTTCAATAGTGTTTTTTAATGCATTTTAATGCATAGTTGACAATGCTTTCTTATTGTGATGTATTTGATGATGGTGTTCTCCTTTTCAAGAATTGAGTTATGATTAAGGCGCCCTAGTTGCCCTTGCTTTAAGCTTCCTTTGTTTTGGAATAGTTGTGCCTCCCTTTAAAAATTCAACACTCATTGTTACTTTCACAACTGAGATTTGCCCCCATGCACCTAAAATTTCAGTTGTAAACCTAGTCAAGTTTTACATGAATATTTGAAAGGTATCTAGGGTGACAGACTAGGATTCATACCTCCCACTTTTTAAGGGTTCCCTCCATTGGTCGGAGGATTGAATTATTAGCCTAAAGTGGCACAAGGATGGTGCTATCTGCACATCGCTTTTTGGCATTTGTATTTCAGCCATAGACATTGTTTATGTTGTTTGAAGCTATAATTGGCATGAAAAATCAGAGAGATAAATCCTATCCGATCGAGGTAAAACCCGAGGGACAACATCATGATAAGTATTTTTTTGCATATTAGTACATAAATATATTGGTTTCTTGTTATATGTATGTTTAGGTGTGTGTAAGATCTTTGGATGGCATAAGACTTTCTAGAACTTTATGATGTATGTATATTGATTATTAATAAATGTGAAAGGTTGGTGTTCTATAATGATGTGGTATGTTGTGGTTAGATATGGAGTTATTATTATATGGTGATCTCTATATATCAAATGTATCAATGCTTCATGGCATTTTGTGGAATTTACTATGTTTATGTTAATATTACTTCTTTGATTAATGGGTGTTGATTTCAAAATGTAGTACAATTAAGTATGTGTATTAAATTTATGGTAGCATAACTAAAAGTGAAATTTATGATGCAATTTAGTTATACTTGAATTTTGAAGGGGATATTGTTGGATAAATACCAACACATGCATCTATATATGATGGTGCTATGAGCATTCGGTGCTATGAGCATGAGAATGCATTACATATCAAACTGAATGGAGAACACGTGTACCTTATGTGAATGCTATGAGCATTCGGTGCTATGAGCATGGGAATGCATTACCCATAAGGGAATGTTCACAAGTTCCTTTTAATATGGGCCGAGGACAAAAAAATACCCCCACTAAACCAAAACCAACTAACCTAGATTTTGTATACTATTCGATGCCAATGAGACAAACTAGGTGATTGAAAGATATGAGCCTTATATATTCTGAAAATTGAATAGAGACTTAGAGATTTATTACATCTTTTCATGCTTGTTGCAAGAGTTATGTGATGAATTGAAATAACACTCCAAAAAGCATAAAGATTAGCCTCAATAGAGGGACCCATGCTATGGTGAGTGGAGTCACGCATGCACCAGGAGCACAAAAAATGGGGGCATTGAGTGATTAGGGATAGGTTAAGAATACAAGCACTAGTAAGGCAGGAATTGGGCCGTAGATGAAGAAATTTCATAATTTTTCATTTCAAGAATACTATCATGGATGCCATATATTTGAGGGAGTGGAAACAAGATAAATAATGTATTATTTTTTTTAATGGAAGGAAGAAAAGGAATTTGTAAGATTCTATATGGGAAACTAATGCATGTGGGGGCACCAAACTAGAAAGAGGGAGAGAAGGGCAATGAGGTGAATTTTCTAAGCAAATTGCTTAGAAATATTGCTTGATGGTATAGTTTTAGAGGGGATCTTAGGGGATCTTAGCTAGACAACTAGGAGTTTTGTTGGGAGGTGAGTGCTTTGTCCTCCATTTGTTGCTAGAAGGAGTATTCCATTGCTACAAGGAGAATTCAATGGGAACTTTGATTTCCTTTAAAAAAAAGAATATTGAAATTTAGCTATAAATAGGTAAGTAGGTTCATGTATTTATTCAAATATTTTATTTTAGTCAAGGTATTTACTAAGTATGCATCTTCTTTATGTTTTTTTTTATGTAAATAAAAAGTTTGTATTGCTGCAGAAACATTTACAGAACAAGGTTTAGAGAGTCCTCAAAATCCCTAACCTTCCCGGTTGACATTAGCCAAACAGGAAGCCTAAAAAAGTAGTTTTTATCACCATTACAGTCACAAAACACTTACGGCTATGAGTAGCCAAACAAGAGATTTACCACCATCCAACAGTTTGAGATACAAAACTAAACAAGATGCTACGACACTTAAAATCTTCATTTTGACATAAGAGAAAACAACATATAGACTGAAAAAAAAGGATTCCAACAGTGGCATAGAAACCTCCTGCTGCAGAATCAAATGATGATCACCGGAGCAGACTCCTTACCGCGACAGTCAGGGGACGGTTTTCGCCCAGGAGTCGATGACATCCCCAACGCACTAGCAGATTCTGCCACAAAATAATTCCCAACGTCCTGGTGAACACAAGCGGCCTTCTCCCCTTCGTTTGCTCCTTTGATGATGAAGGTAATACCCAACTTCTTCGCAATGGAATCAATTTTCAGGTGCATGATCCCGTTGTCCATATTTTGGGCCTTCCAGGCTCTAACCGGTTCCTCGTCACCCTTAGATTTATTGATTAAATCCATTAAGACATGGGCCATCAGTTCTTTGTGACCTAGTAGGTCAAAATTATTCTGTCATAAGCAGACATTCTTCCCGCAATAGACCCAGGTTTGAAACCCAGTCCTCCACTTCACTCCCGATCCCCTCGATTGGGAGAGCCTGGGCTGTGTCCCATAACTCCTTTTCCACAGCCTCAATTTCATCCCTAATAACAGAGGGAATTCGGTTATGGAAGAATGCTGCCATATCCTGAGCCCTAGATTTTTTCGAAGCACGCATCACCTTGCTGACATGATCCCTTAGACCTACAGAAGATCCACCAGCATCCTGGTGCCTTCCAACCTCAACCTTCTTGCTATTCCTAGGAGAAACACCATGCTTGGGAGCCATCATACAATACCACAACCAATCTGGTGGACGAACCCAGAAAAAAAAACAGCACTTATTCTCGAAACTACAGTCTATATTAACATCCAAGCTATAGGATACTAAAGGAAAATGAAAATGGAATATGTTGCAGGGGGCGACCCCCATATGCATCATCTTTATGTTGAAATCCATATTGAAAATTTATTTATTTTGTTTACAAATAAAAATAATGAAAGAAATTGGAATTTCTTCTTTGTTGAGCAGTTAGATTTCATTTCATCACACACACACACACACACACATATATATATATGAAAATTTTAATTGATTCTTCTCTCCACTCTTTATCACAACTACATTTTCTTTCGTAAGTATTGTAATTAATACTACAATTTATCTCCCCCGCTTAACACAGAATCAATCATCTATGGGTATTTCGGTTTACCCTTAACCATTACAAGTGGCTTTGGATGACTGTGAACAATGCATAATACAAATTCATTTTTAGAGTACCATGAACCATTTAACATAACATGTGGATTCAGTTGACTAACCATAATGATGGGGATACTTAGGTTAATTAGCATTCTGATATGCACTTTCCTCATTATGGGATTAATCCTCGAAGTTTATGCTCCTTCCTTTTGTACCTACAATTTTTTTTTGATGCCCATAAAAGGAAATTCATCTATCGAGATACATGGGTTTCCAACCATTGCACATGCCATTTCTCTAGGAAATCTTTTCATCTATATGCTTCAACAACATTTTAATCTACCCATTACTCGTAACTTGGTCTCAAAAAAGTTGAGATTAATATGATCTTCCCCTTTTAATTGAAGAGACATATTTTATTTGATTTTGTTACTCTCTAAGATGTACTAGAATGAATATAGTGCACTCTAGGGCATGATAAGGCTCAATTTTTATAGATTTTAGAGATAAATCTGTATAGATATGAGATATAAATTTGGTGCTTCTTGAATTTCTCTGTAGGTAGAGAATTTTGAAGTAATTTTTAAAATGTAAAATCATTTAAGGGGAATTTTATAGAGTGTGATAGTACTTTGGATCTAAATGAGCATGGATTTTAGCAGATGGAAAAACTATTGATATAAGAGGTGCTTGTAGGACAAATCTCTTACACTCAATGACAAGAGAAACATACTGAGATTTTAGGAAAATAATTCAGTAGTTTATGAAAAAATGTAAACATCTCATGATTTCTTATGAATTTATAGGAAACATGACATGCACAGAAACAACAATAAAAGAAGACATCAAATACTGTTGAAAAACATGAATATGTTGAAACTATAATAGAGGTCAAAATAATGAAATCATTGTTATCAATATCAACATTCAACACTATATTTATATCAATGACACAAATAAAGTTGAATATGTTTCTCAATGCTTAATTAATTTCTTGTGAAAGGTCTACATAGATATGAATAAGTATGGAAAAAATGAAGAAGGACAAAATGATAGAGGAAGAACATCTCTGCAACACTGTACAATCTTTATCTCAGCAAGTTCTATTACATACGAAACACTTCACCGACTCAAAAATCCCAGAGACCCTCTAAAAATTGCTAGCCCTAATTATTGATCTTGAATTGCATTATATAGCCATCTAGTGGTAACTACTTTCAGTTGCCCTTAAATAATTTCTAACAAACTTGTAAGTCTATCACTTTAACTTTAAATTTGTAACTGCCTAACAATCCGTTGTATAATTTAATTCTTCTTACTCAATCCATTTTTAGTGATTTTAATTTGAGATGCCTTCCCTCTCATGTATCCACTTGATTGTACACATGTCTATCCAACTGATTGGCCCATTGATTGAGCACTTGGCTGAATTCCTAGTTGTCCCATTGGCCTAACTATTGACTAACCTATGAACTATTGCATCATTTAGATATTAGCTTGTCCTCTTGGTGGCTTGAAAAATTGTGGGATTGGATTCCAAAATGACTTCCCTTGGACTTGACTTGATGTTTGTCCTGTATGCTTCCCTTAGGGAGAAAAAATCAATTTATGATATTTGGACACAGATTGCCACTCCTTTCCTATTGGGAACCTATGAGGCTTTCAAGGCCTCCAATGCTATTTCAACATTTGTGGTCATTTCATAGGATATAGGCCCAACTTATTCAATATATTCCTCAGTAGTATCCAAATCTCCAACTCAAATTTCATTCTGTCAATGACTTGATCTCCATTTATCTTTTCTTCCAATACATAAAATTGGACCACTTCATCTCTTTTTGGATCAAATTATTTTTATATTCTTTATTAGGATAAATTTATCCATTTCCATCCTAGGGATGTGGCAATCACATCTTTGTGACCTCATTGAAAAGGTTTTTGAAGGTATCTACTTCATTAATTAGTTCCTTTATGCTACTTTGAGTTATCTTCAATGGTGTTTGTTTCATAATCATTTGCTTGGATATCTTAATTAACTGGGTTTTGTTTTCAATTTGCAATTATTCTAGTTTCCTTTTGGTCATGTTGTTTAGATAATTAATTATTTGCTCTGCTTGTTTTGGAATTTCTCCAAGATGATTTTCAACTCTCCTTGCCTCTTCTGGTGCTAATTTATCCATTTCCGGCTCATCTTGAATTACCTCACGATGGTCCCACTTTTTATGGAATAGTTGTGCTATTCTATCCCACAAAGCTTGGTTTTTTCTCCTTAGCAATGACTCTCCTTCAACATTTAACTATAACTTACTGATTTGACTTTTGAGATCATTTATTTTGGCCTCCAAATCATCAATTTTATCATCTTTCTCACTGACTTCATTCTCTAATTCCAAAATTTTGTTATCTTTCTGACTCACCTCTGCTTCTAATTCTTTAACGTTGCTATCATTGCTGCCTGGTTGCTAAGATGGGGTGTCTTCTTCCATTACATCTATCACCTCCTTGTTGCAGCTACAGTGATCCCATATTTTAGGGAAAGATAAGAACCCCATGCTAGGATTAAATTACTTAGTTGATTTTTGAAGAAATCTTTTTTTATTTTTATATGATTTTATTTAGAATTACTTTGGAGTTAACTTGAAACAAACTAAAATCATGATTAAGTAAGTCCTGACGTTCCTACCATCTTAATTTATTTGTTAAACTAAAAAGAAAAGAAATCGACAGTTAGAAGTCGGGTTGTTCATATACTAATGTTATTATTGCCGATGTTTCAATCTCGACATTTACATTATTTGGCTTATTGGAAGTCAGGACTCGAAAAATAATTTGTGATGTAAGTTCAATCCCAACATTCCAATCCAAAAGTTTGCGATTTTAGTCAGAATTTGGAAGTCAGAAGGTCAATTATTTGTCCTTAAATTTTGCTAACCGACATCATGACCCCGATATTTTATCTTACAAATATTGGAGTTCGGGAGTCGGTAGAGTGATTATTTCTCATTGTCTTTTGATATTCTGATTCTGACATCGATCATCCATATAGAATTCAGAAGTCAGGAGTCGATACATTATTTACCACATTATGAATTATATCCCTGACTCCCGACTCCTAATTTTTGTCGGTCCCACCTTAACGTTTATATTTTTTTTTCAATGTCGCTGTTCCCATCACACGTGCCAAATTGTCTCGAAAAAATAGTCCAATTAAATGCACTTAATTGTTAATCATTATTTAAATGCTGATATATCAGTATTCCTTTCACATTAAATGTAAATCGGATTGGGTCGTAACATGGTTTTGTACTTAATAAAAATTTTAATTGCTCCACCATTACCACACAAAGAATTCAAATTTCAGAAAAATGAAATTCCTTCTTAGTCTGAAGCTTACGTTGGCCTTCTGTAATTTTCTTTTAGATTTATTCTAGGTATTTCAAGTTCCTATTGAGTTTGTTTTAATTTATCATAGTTAAATTGTTACGGAGAAAAAATTCCTATGGCTCGGGGTAGACCACAACAGACAGATGACTACTAGAACCCAACTCAATTCCCAATGCAATTTTATTGTAAATGTAAATGCTAAGATGTGGAGTAAATAACCAACCTTCAACCGGATGTTCGAAGTAAATCCCCATTGAGCTTTCCAATCTACACTTGAACCTGCAGCTTAGTCTCAACAACAAATACAAGCAAGTGCAGATAATTCATGAGAGATATTAGCATCAACAATAGCATGGTCCATGATATAATAAGCAAATGTAACCCAATGTAATTAAACAAACATTTACAAGATCAATTGGACGAGAAAATGATATTTCTATTAATGAAAACAAGAAGTACATGATACAACTTCTTTCCAGCAACTCATCTGAACCAAGAACTAGGTCCCTCAACTTGTGCCTCCTCCACTTCAATCCCCCATGCAATGGCAAACTCAAACTATGAAAGGAGTGTGGTAGGTGAACATAAGAGGTTCACAACAACAAGGATTAATGGATGTAGACTCAAGTCGCGGCAAAAATCCAATAGAGTTTCTATGCTCTCTCTTTCCTCCTCCTTCTATGCACCGTAAGAACTCAGTATATAACCCTCCAAAGGTAGGTGATGTTGATGTATATGTAACTTCGGAATGTATTTCATATATATTTATAGTACCCTTATTAGAAATGTGTTATTCCTCTATAAGGAAGTTTCGTCATGTGGATTGACAAGTGTCGCAAGTGTGTGTACTTGTCGATGGGTTATTAGACCACCATGTGTGGGGTCGGCCCTGAAATATATATTATATTGTGGATGTATCTAGATAGACAAGTCGGCCCCATAAGGTCACTGGGCAAACATGTTAGTATAAATAGAGATCATGTGATCTCTATTTAGATCATTCGAAAATTCATATCTCTCTATCTCAGAAAGTGGTGCACTAGTGAGGATGAGGATCATCTGCTACTAGGAGAGTATCTTAGTGTATTTTGGTTGTACTTTGGTTGAGCCATTGCTCTCTCTATCTCTAAGGAAGTTGTGGGATTTTTCACCTTAGGGTTTTCCCCACGGAAACTCTGTGTCTCTTGTCTCTCATGCTTTTGATTCTAGTGATGCTTGTCATGCTTATTGTGATTGTTATGCATTGATATACTGTATATGTTATTCTCTCAGTGAAGATCCTAGAGTATTGTGAATTAATGCTCAAAATTTAACATGGTATCAGAGCTAACCTGAGAAGAAGACATTTTGCAGTGACGGAAACTTGAGTTTCTTGTTTACTGGGTTTCTATCCACAGTTTTTGGAAAAGCAGTATAGTAGATTGACTCTACTCATCAAGGAGAATCTATCTGTCCAATCAGAATTCAATTTTGAGCATTTTCAGATTTGGCCCTAAAAATTAGGGTTTCCACAAAAATAGGAATTTCTGGAATCTGAAGACACAGCTGGAAGCCCCTTGCAAAAATCGAAGTTTAGAGCTTTGGATCGAGATTTTTGGCTGGGTAGATCTCCAGGAAACTAAAACCCTAATTCAGGGCTCTCCCTAGTGAACCCGGGAGGACAAAAAGACAAATCTGAAGGATAAAACTTTGTTGATCTCAAATTCTAAATGCACCAGGATGATCAGCTCATCAAGGTGCATCTTTCTATCCTTTCAGAAATTTGAAATTCACATTTTGAATTTTTAGGGTTTTTTCGACAAACCCTAATCCAGGACCAGATCCAGTTTTCAGCATTTCAAGTGGTAAGACCTAAATCTTTTCTATTTTCATTTGAAGTACTCTTTAAGATGTCTCACCACACCAAGCTTGAGGATAAGATTGAAGGGGATGATAAATTTTGAGCTTGGAAGTATAGGATTGGGTTAATCCTGGAAGAGAATGAGTTGGACTCATATATAAAAGAAGACATCCCTATCCCAGAGGATGAAGAGGCGAAGGTATTGCATAAGAAGAAATTGGTCAAGGCAAAGAGAATCATTGCTGATTCTATCAAAGACCATCTCATACCCCATGTGTCTTCTCTAAAGACACCCAAGGAGATGTTTGACTCTTTGACCAAGTTATTTGAAGGGAAGAACATAAATCGGAAGATGACTCTGCGGAATCAATTGAAAGGGGTCAAGATGTTGAATGGAGAAACCATTCAATCTTACTTCTCCAAGGTCTCTCAGATCAAGGAGCAACTTGAAGCTGTGGATGAAGTAGTGGACAATGGTGAAGTTGTTATGACCACTCTGAATGGCCTACCTAGGTTATGGGACTCCTTTCTTCAAGGAATCTGTGCAAGAAAGAAATTGATCTCTTTTAGTAAACTATGGGAGGAATGCTCTCAAGAAGAAGCTAGACTTATAGCACGTAAGGAAAAGATGGGAGGTGAAGATCAAGCTCTCACAACTCACACCAAAAGAAGCAAGCCCAAGAAGGAGCACTCTCGCTACAAAAGATGCTATCAAAAAAATAAGAAGGATCTAAGATGCTTCACATGCAATGAGAAGGGTCACTTTGCTTCAGATTGTCCCAAGAACAAAAGGGATAATAACAACAACTCCAGCAAGAAGAAGAATGGAAACAAAAGAAAGTTCCATGCTCATGCTGCCGAGGATGATGAACCTCCAAAGAAGAAGGCTAGGGCAGAAAGTGATGATAGTGATGATGACTCATCAAGTGAAGAAGAGTATGTTCTAATCTCTGCTCTCACAGATACTATCTCCCATGGTTGTAATGATTGGTTGATTGATAGTGGGGCTTCCAAACACATGACTGGATTTAAGGAATCTTTTGTGAATCTATCTGAACATGAATCACCTCATAAGGTGAAACTTGGGGATGATTATCAATACCCAATCAAAGGAAGTGGTGAAGCCTCCTAAAACCTATATTATGGAAAATATTTGGAGATGAAAGAAGTCCTTTCTGTACCTGGGCTCAAGAAGAACTTACTCTCCATCTCTGCATTGGATGCAAAAGGTATGAGGGTTGCATTTGTGGATGGCCAAGTCCCAATGTGGCCAATGGGTAAAACAATCGATGATGCAGTAGTGATTGGAGAGCAAGAGGGAGGATTGTACAATTTGAAGGGACAACCTGAACATGCCATGGTGACATAAAGACAAAGATTCATCCATATTCATGGATCACATAAAGGTATGTATAATTTGTTTTTGCAAAAGTTAACTAATGAGTTATGCAGGTCATTGAAGAGAACAAGAACACATTGTTAGACATAACTAGCAAATATGGTGACTAAGTATGTGTTTCTTATATCATAGGATCTATTATATAAATATGCATGACATGATTGATGATGTTTATTCATGAATTCATAGGTTTGAATAATCATGGGTATATGCATATTATGTGTCTTACCTTATTTAATGTTATGACTAACCAGAAGAGTCATAGGTTTGAGTAATCACAGGTTTAGACATGTTATGACTAACCTTAAGAATCCTATATAAACCTTGAATGCTAATGCTTATTATTTCTGTTTGAAATTATCATGTCTATACATGCTTGAGATTATTGAGTTTTGATAGTATTGAGAATATACTAATGAATGTATGATTTTGTATGAGATCAAAAGGATAACACAATCATGATACTAATAAGCATGCTTAGTGACCAAGGATGAATATAAGTTCAAAGGACAGGTAATCCAAGAAGCAAAGATCAAGAGGGAGCACATTCTAGTTGCCCCTACAAGGGAGAAAAGATCAAGAAGAAGCACACTCCAGTAGTTCCTGCAAGGATGCAGATATTTGAGGGAGTTGACCATCTTTCTACATTTCACAATAGAAAGGTGTAGAAGAAGCTACTTCAGATTAGGACTCTAGTAGCTCCTGCAAGGAAGCAAAGACTCAGAGGGAGTCCATCCAACAAAAAAACAAAGATAAGTATTTCAATTATCATTTCTTGCATATTTGTTTCTTTAAATAAAATTGTTCAATGATGTATATGCTCATGTTCCTAGACTTAGGATATGTATTGTGCATATTAGAATGATTGCATTAATGAACAGTATACTACTAATATGCATATAATGGGTAAGTGGCCTATGGCACTGTACAACATTCCATTGCTACTTATCTAGAATGAAACCTCTTTGCTGACATGTTGGGAGTAGTGCAAACTCTTAACAATGTTCCGGTAGAGATTGGAAGGCATCTAGAAAGTTATGGAACATGGATAAATGTTGTATTGAAGCACTGGCTTAAACAATTGCATGACTGTATGACATATTTCTTTATGTGAAAGAATTTGTTCTGAAAATTATGAGATGTTTCTAATCATGCAATTTAACTTGTTTTGTAGGAAAGATCATATACCTTTACCTACAAAAGAAGGAATACAACATTTGTTCTAGCAACAAAGATATCTATTGAAGATATTGAATATATTGAAGTTCCCAAAATCTGGGATGAAGAAATGGAAGAATGCCATGATCCGTTGATCATGAAGAATGATGTTTGGGATGCAGTACCAAGACCCGAAGCAGAGTCTTTAATGACTTCCGTATGGATCTATCAGATCAAGCATGCTGCAGATGGTAGCATAGAGAAATATAAAAGTGATGAAATAGAAGATACACCAGATGGATTGCAAGACAGCTTTCTTGAATGGTGTAGTTGAAGAGGAAGTATATATGGAGCAGCCACTTGGTTTCGAAACACATGACAGGGAGTCATATGTGTGTAGATTGAAGAAATCCTTGTAAGGCTTGAAGCAAGCTCCCAAAACTTGGTATGGTAGGATGGACAGTTTCCTATCTAGTTTGGGCTTTACCAAGAGTAAAGCGGATTCCAACCATTACTACAAAGTTGAGGAAGGGAATCCTATGATTCTACTCCTGTACATGGATGACTTATTTGTAACAGGAGATGACAGATTGATTGCAGATACTAAGAGGAATCTTGCTACCGAGTTGAATATGAAAGATTTGGGAATGATGCATTATTTCCTAGGTATGGAGGTGTGGCAGAGTGCAGGTGGGATCTTCCTTGGTCAAGGGAAGTACACAGTAGATATCCTGAAGAGGTTCGGGATGATGGTTTGCAAGGCCATGGCCACACCTATGGCATCGAATCTGAAGCTTCTATGTGATGCTTCATCTAATCCGGTTGATGTCTCTATGTATCATCAGATGATTGGGTCCTTGATGTACATGATGAACACGAGACCAGATATTTGCTTTGCTGTGAACACATTGAGCCAGTTCCTGAAGGATCTGAGGAGTGTTCACCTGGTTGCTGTAAAGCATGTTCTGAGGTACCTGAAGGGTACAGTGGATTATGGGCTCAAGTATGAAGCGAATCAAAAGTTTAACCTGCAGGGTTATGTTGATTCAGATTGGGCCAATAGTGCTGCAGATAGGAAGAGCACATCTGGATGTTGCTTCAGTACAGGATCAGGTGTGATCTCTTGGTTTAGCAGGAAGCAGTCCTGCGTAGCACTGAGTACAGCTAAGGCAGAGTATGTTGCAGCCTGCTCAGCTAGTTGTGAGGCAGTATGGCTACGAAATCTATTGTCTGAGTTATTTGATCTCCCATTGGATGCTACTGGTATCTTCTGTGATAACCAGAGTTGTGTGAATCTATCTGAGAACCCAATGTTTCATGATAGGTCGAAACACATAGAGATCAAATATCACTATATCAGGGATATGGTGTAGAGAGGAGCTATGAAGCTCTTATATGTTGCGATGGACGAGCAAATTGCAGATGTGTTGATGAAGCCACTAGCCATGGTGAAGTTCGAGTACTTCAGAGAGAGGCTTGGTGTTCTTCGGATTGATGACACTTCGAGGAAGAAGTGATGGACACATTTGCTGAAGCCATTCCAAGCATGTTGGAAGGAGGATCCTTCGCATGGCTATGGATGTAAGCACTGGATGATGTTCTGGTTTATGCTGGATATGATCAGTTGGATCATTTATATGTATATGTATGTATGCATAATGTTGGATGCTGGATATGATCAGTTGGATCATTTATATGTATATGTATGTATGCATCATGTTGGATGCTAGATATGATCAGTTGGATCATTTATATGTATATGTATGTACGCATCATGTTGAATGCTGGGTATGATTAGTAGGATCATTTGTATGTATTTTGTATATGCATCATGTTGGATGCTTGGACCATGTATATGTATATGTATCACGTGGATACATTGTATGATCAGGTGGATCATGTATGGTGATATGTATCATGTATTTGTATTTGTATCAGGTGGATACACTGTATGATCAGGTGGATCATGTATGATGATATGTATTAGGTAGATACTTGGTATGCATCAGGTAGATGCATGATATGATCAGGATGATCGTGGATGACAAGCTTCAGGATGTTGCTCCAGATGACTTGCAGCAGGATGTTGCAGTGATGATGATCAGGATGATCATGTGTACAACAAGATGATGTATGGTGAGTATCAGGTTGATACTCTATGGCCGTGGACCAAGTTGTGCAAATGAGCATATAATTTGGCTCTGGGAGATTTGCAGATAGTCTTTCGAGGTTTTTCCTATGGCATATAATTTGGCCCTGGGATATCTGGAAAATGTTCTTTCAAGGTTTTGCTCTAGGAGGACATATAATTTGGCCCTGGGAGATCTGCAGATAGTCTTTCGAGGTTTTGCCTATGGCATATAATCTGGCCCTGGGATATCTGGCAGATGCTCTTTCGAGGTTTTGTCCTATGGCATATAATATGTCCCTGGGAGATCCGATAGGTTAGGCTGTGTGCCCGTAATAAGTCCTGGGATGCTCTTGCGAGATTTTTCCATGACCATATATAATATATCCCTAAGAGATCCTATAGGTAGAGTTGTGTGCTCGTAACAGCCTAGGATGCTCTTGCGAGGTTTTGTGGTGACCACATATAATCTATCCCTGGGAGATCCTATAGGTAGAGCTGTGTGCTCGTAACAGCGTAGGATGCTCTTGCGAGGTTTTGTGGTGAGGTCACATATAATATGGCCCTGGGAGATCCTATAGGTAGAGTCGTGTGCTCTTAACAGCCTGGGATGCTCTTTCGAGGTTTTGTGACACATGTAATAAGTCATGAGGATTCCACAGTATGGTCAGTGATGATGAAGACCTGCAGGTGGTGGGCCTTCATCCAGTATGAAAAAGACTGGCTCTGTAGAACTTCCTATGATGAGTAGAGTCGGAGATTGGTTGATATAGCAGCAGCAGTGATGATGACGATGACAATGCATCGATGACGATGATCCCAAGAAGAAGACTTGTCTAGCAGATCTGTGTCGATAAATACCTTCCTAGTTAAGAGGGAGTGTTGATGTATATGTAACTTTGGAATGTATTTCATCTATGTATTTCATATATATTTATTGTACCATTATTAGAAATGTGTTATTCCTCTATAAGGAAGTGTCGTCATGTGGATTGACAAGTGTCGCAAGTGTGTGTACTTGCCGATGGGTTATTAGACCAGCATGTGTGGGGTCGGCCCTGAAATATATATTATATTGTGGATGTATCTAGATATACAAGTCGGCCCCATAAGGTCACTGGAAAAACAGGTTAGCATAAATAGAGATCAGGTGATCTCTATTTAGATCATTCGAAAAGTCATATCTCTCTCTCTCAGAAAGTGGCGCACTAGTGAGGAGGAGGATGATCTGCTACTAGGATACTATCTTAGTGTATTTTGGTTGTACTTTGGTTGAGCCATTGCTCTCTCTATCTTTGAGTAAGTTGTGGGGTTTTTCACCTTAGGGTTTTCCCCATGGAAACTCTGTGTCTCTTGTCTCTCATGCTTTTGATTCTTGTGATGCTTGTGATGCTTATTGTGATTGTTATGCATTGATATATTGTATATGTTATTCGCTCAGTGAAGATCCTAGAGTATTGTGAATTAATGCTCAAAATTTAACAGGTGAAAGGTTGAATCGAGTCATTTTGGGGGTACATGGAGGGCCAAAGGTCACCCTAAGACTGCTTTTTGGAGTGAAAAGTGTATTTCTATTGTTTTTTACCATTTAACTCGATGTACGTGGGCTACATTGGTGCATCCTGCGTATATGCTAGGTATAGTGGAACAAATAGCATACAGAAACAAAAATAGAGAATAATGGGTTCCTGGAGGATAAAATGTGGATCTGAGTCAATAAAATGAATACTGAAGGTCAATGAGTGTCGATGCTCACACGGTGGAAAATTACGCTGTAACATAAATTATCTTATGTAATTTTATTATGTGTTGAAGGATTAAGCTCAAAGCGCCATGGATAGAAGAACTAGGTTGAAGGTCACAGTAGATGAAATTAAGTTAAAAGACCCAAACTTCGGCATATAATCAAATATCGATGCATGTATTTCTGACACACTTATTTTAGACTAGGATCAGATTTATAATATTTTTGACAACGATGACTTCTCATAGTTTAAGGACGAAGATCCCATTTACCACAACATCAGCTAGTTCCATCTTCATGGCATCTCTGCATGCCCAATTGTCATGCCCTTCATGGATTTAGTGAAATGGATGATTGACTACATCCACATCGTGACCAACAAATTCATGGAATCCAACCAAAATGTTTATTCCTCTTTCAATATATATACATTCACCATAATTTATGTGCTAAAAAACTCTACAACAACTTATGATGCAGGACTTTATAAAGTCCCTTGAAAAAAAAAATGTGCCAAAGGTTCTTGTGAAGACATGGATGGCTGACCTTGACATTTTTATACTTAAACTAAACAGGAAATACCCAATTTTATTTCTTAGGGAACCCTATAAATTGCTCGCAGACATGCTTTGTAGGTTCTACGAGGTTGAAAGTTGTTCCTATTTCAAGTTGGAATGGGCCCCCCTTGGATCATCATGTGGTGATAACAGGGAAAATATTTAATTCGAGCAGATTTTTTCAATAACTCCCAAGGACGCGCTTGCTCAAGCACATAATGCCAGCCACTAGGAATCCAAAATTCTATTTATCAGCATACCTGGTAAATATCATGCGTGCTTCTTTTGCTTATCCTTCTATGAACTAGCATTGGCTGAGAGAAAAACCTCCAATCCATATCTATTGTTCAATTCTCTTGGATGACAATTATATTCCTTACAATTATGATATTGTGACAATTTCATTAGTGTTGTCTACTTCATCATTTTCAAATAGAGTGCTCTTAGAATTTCAGAAGATGTTATTTCTTTGATAACAACTATGGGAAATTGGTATGTTGGAGAATTCTTCACCTATCTTGGGATATGGGGAGGCAAGTCAGTACACCTGTTACCCATATTTGTCCCAAATAGATTGATCCTTGCAGAGGTAGTTTTTCAAATTGTGTTTGATGGAATCCATGGTCAGTGCCATTCCTTGAAAGGAAGAGCATGGAAGAAGTTTCCTTTACACATGGGACAACTTGTTATCCAAAATGAAACACATGGCTATATCTTAGCAAAATAATTAAATAAGTTGTAGTTAGGGTTTATAGTGAAAACGATGTATGACCCAAAGGTTTTTATAGAATATCACTTTACACAGGAACATTTAAAGATCTCATAAGAGCATGACGAACAACTAGATGATTCTTTATATCAAGGAGCTCTTAGTTTTGAATAAGCCTTTAGTAGGATAGCCTATGTAGATCAAAGGATCCTCGTGCATGAAGCTCATAAAAAATAGAAGGTTAAGGTGATAGAAGAAAGAGATAGGCTCTTTCAAGAACAACACAAAGCTTCTAAGGAGGCAATGGAGGAAGCCAATAAATCCATAGTGGTTAGTTTAGTTCCCCATAAGTTTGCAGTGCATGAGAAATTGGACAAATAGTAGGGCAAGCAACCTATAACAACTACTCATCCTTCTACTATTATCCATATTCGCAATGCCTTGATTCAACAAACTCAAGCTCTTCAAGGTAAATATGTTTCTTGTACTGAATATGTCCATACTATTGTTTCAATTCTTAAGTTTGTTTCTATAGTGCTTGCAAAGACTAAGGATAAGGAAAAATCAACTTCCAATCCTCATTCAAAATCCTCTGTTAATAATTTTATTGATTTAGAAAAAGAACAACCCATAGAGTTAATCCATCCCACTCTTGTATTCCAAGAACCTCAACCAACTCCTCCTCTGGAAAATACTCAAATTGTTAATGGTACTTAAACTAGTCTCGTACATCATTCTTCTCTAGATAATAACTTGTCAGGAATCCCTTTTGTTGAAGACCCTCTTATACAGTCTACTCACAATTCACTAGCACATTCACCTCCTCACACTAATCCTTCAGATTTATCCCCACAATATCCTAATCCATCCATTCAACCAACTGCTAAGGATGTGGTAGATCCTTCAGTTGGATCTTTAGCCTCACCGGAAACACTAGTTCTTCATCAAGACACTTCACTGGATCAAGATAATACTTATACCACCCTTCCACATTTTGAATTCAATTCACCTTCTCCTCATCCTACTGAACATGTGATAGAAAATTCTCCTCTAGACTCTTCTACTCAAACCATTCCATCAGTTATCCAAAACCCATATCAGGAAGTTGTCACTATTGTTAGTCATCCATTGCATATTTCCAACATTGTAGAACTTTTGGTTTCCACAATTGAAGACTTAGCTAAGTTTGGAGAAGATGCTATGGTTGTACTTGGAGATTATTGTTTCAGCAAAAGGAAAAAATATGTGCTCAGAAAAGGATCTAAGATAATAAGGGAACGAGAAGTAATGGATGGGACAATTGCAAACCAAGTTATATGGAGATAATCCACTGATGACCCACCAAGGGAAGCTACAAAAACTGCTCTAGCTATGGGATCCTTTGTTGGGGAAAACAATGATTCACTCCACTTTAACTAAGCTGCTGGATGAGGAGAAAGCTAAGAATATTGTACTTCAAAATAAAGGGATTCTCTTAATGAGAATTTTAACAGGGAGGTTGAGCAATTGAAAACTCAACATCACTTGTAGTTGCATGCTCTATAGGACCAGATCCAACAACTCTCACAACAAAAGGGGATAGCAAAAAACAAGGTAATTGAGCAAGATTCTAATCTTGCTGATATGAAGTTGTAATTGGAGTAGTATAAGGAACATGATGCTTCCTCTTCCTTTTTTAGGTTTCCAGCACAAGAATTCAAGGATGAATCCATTGATACAAATGAAAGCTTGAAGAATAATGAGACCCTATTTTTCCAAGTTTTGAATGAAATACAAGATGAATTCAACTCTTTTGAGCATTTTCAGACCTTTTGGAAGACCATGTGGAAAAGAAGAACAAGGCCAATTCGGCGTATGAGAGAATCTATGAGCGACAAGCTCATTTAAAAAATTCTCCTTGAACCATTCCCCGTTTGGATTCAATCAAACTAATGAGAACTTAGATATCTATCAAATCATGGGAGCTCTCCTGTGATGAGTTATCCGATTTGATCAAAAAGAGGTAGAATAGCCACATCGAAGCTCTTGGGATGTTTTCTTTTGTTGAGATGGAAGACTGAGTGCCAACAAAGTTGAGGATTGCTAAGGTGAATGAGCAAAGAGACCAGTCAACAAATTTAATCTGAGACACCACTCAGCTTGATATTTTCACCTTCAAATCATTCATTTCTACCTTGATCCACCTAAAGTCGACCTTGCAAGGGTTTTTGGACACTTGGTATAGGATCTGAAGCAAATAGGTCAGGTCCTTTTTGTGTAAAGTGCAACTCGAGCTAGAACATGCCAATTATCCTGATGTTACCGAAATGTGGGAAGTCTATGCCAAGTGGAGGGATTATCTTACTAGTCTTGGTGAAGCTAATTAGTATTTTTCTTGGATTTAGGAGATTTGTACTATTTTTCTAAATCTAAAGATGCACTTTTATAATATTTATTCTCCATCGATAAGAGAACACACGGGGGGGGGGCGAAAAAATCCACCTGGAAATGTTGTGGAACTGTCATGTCCTTTTGAAAGAAAGTTTTGTAATGATTTACAGATTTGTTAACTGAATATGGAGTTGGTTCTGCATATATTTTTGGATTGGTGAGGGTTTGAGGTTCCTTGATATTTCATGAATTTCCTTGATATTTTGACCATGTTTCATATCAATCTAGATCATTAATGCTTAATTGTTATAACGATTAAAATTGTAGATAGTGTATGTATGAATTGAGTGATTTGATTATCATGAGCAGAGTGCGCGGATAATTATCGTGCTTTCATTTATGGCAGTCATCTCTGTAATATATCTATAATTGATGTACTTTGATGATTTAGAAATATTAACCATTTTATTCTAAATCAGATAGTATTGTTTTTTAATTTGGTGTTCTATCTATAAATTGTTTTTCATAATTTAATGATGTTCTCATTTAATTATAAAACAATCGAATTGTGTTGGAAACAATAAGAATTTGTTCTACTTGTTCCCATCACATTTTATCCTAATCAAGGTATGAAATGAAAATAACTTATTGTTGGGAAGGTTTTCCTGTTTAACCTAACTCAACTTGAGTTTCATTACAATTTCTTTTAAATCAGATTAGATCTAACTTAGTGAAATATAGTTTTTATTCATAATTTAACAAGATTTTACTTTAGAATAGGTAACCTCACTTAGAGGCTAATGGATCCATAAAACCTGTCGGGAATAGTCATACCAAATGACTCAGGAAAGGATAAATCTTGTGTAGGGTTTTCTTACACCTTTGGATCATATTGTTTCCTTTGTGTTGTCAATTGGACTAGTTTCGGGTGTCAACAACTGGAATTGGAAGGAGGGCCTCCTAAGGATTATTTTCTAAAATCAACCAAAATCAACCTCCTCCTACGCGTTCCCCAATCATGATGTGTAGTCATTCCAAACTGCTAGTCACATCCACTATTATCGCTTCTCTGCAACCCAAAACCATTTCCACTCCACTTCTGCATTTGACTCAGCTTGAAGGAAATAATGCAATTCTTACCACTTTACCCAAATATCCCGAGCTTCGGAATCATATTGAGAATTCTCAACGAGCCTTATCTAGATCCTAATCTAGACTAGCGAGAAGCAAATAAATTCAAGAGAATCTAGCTCGTCACCTTAATTATTCCACTGAGAATACTGTAGATCTTGCAATTGGTTCCTCATCGAAAAACTTCCCAAGGTTGGATGCTCTTAATTGGTCTTTGCATGACATCCTTACAGGTCAGAAAAACCCTAACCCTATTTTCTAGTGGAGTAATCCTTTGTTCCAATCATATTATCAATTTGGTGAAGCTTCGTCACGTGATCACTAGAGGTTAATTACTGAGAAAAACATGTTAGTACAACCACCATATCCACCTAATTCTCCTCTAGATTCCCCTCTTGGTGATAATTCGCAGGGAATGTCTTTAGATCGTCACTTTGTTAGTTCATTTGACAAGTCCAGTGACCAACATAGAAATAACCGACGCATGGCTAATAACCAGAATAGGCCATGGATGGATCAAGATGTTGTGGTAGTCCCAGGTCAAAAACATCCTTTTCCAAAGAACCCTGAGAAATGTTTACCAAAATTGGACCTTGACAATAAATAGCTAGCAGATGACCACAAAAATAAGTTTATGTTGGTTTTCCAACTACAAAATGTTGAGCATGAAGACATAGTTTGTAGTCTATTTCGATATACCTTTGTAGCTGGAGCTTCAACATGGTATTTTGCACAATAATCTCAGACCATTCAATCATGGGGCCAATTTGAAAACCTTTTTCTTGAGAGAGTCGGGGATGATAAGACACTTGAATATCTAGTAATGGAACTGTCTACCATGAAAATGGATAGCAAGGAAATAATTAAATACTTAAATCAACAATTTCTAACTTTAACAAATAAAATCCTTGTCGAGTCCATGTCAGCCAAAAGTTTAATTGTTGCATATTGCGTAAAGGATATTCCTGTTCCTATAGCCATGTGGGTTAAATGGTCCCACAAAACCACTCTTCAAGAATTTTTCAGTGATTCCATTCTAGTAAAAAAAGATATGTTAAGTCTTAAAGGAAACCTTGATACTGATACCGATCAACCTACGACATCTCCAAAGAAATCAGATTAACCTCCTAGACCTATTGCTCCTAAAAAGGATCAGGGAGCGTTGGAATTAGAAATCCTCCAAAATGTGTTGCAACAGGTTTCCAATGAAGTATTTGACCTTAATAAGAATGTAGGTGAAGGTTGTTCCAATTGGGGGTTCTTCATAAATCCTTATAAGAGACCTTATCAACCATCTCAAAACCAAAATATGCCTCGTTATGAGGGAATGAATGTTGATGAATTATCCTCTGTCCTTAAATCCCTATTAAATGGTCCTCAAACCCCTTCAGATGATTGTGAGGAAAAATTTGCTAATAATTAATAAGATCACGACCAACCACTAGAAGGTCATGATCATCAAGATACCCATGCCATTAATTATTTTGTAGAATTACCAGGAAACTTTGAAGATGATGATTCTGAAACAATATATTATATTAAACTCCCCTATAACACCCGTGGGAAGGGACAATTACCCCAAGATCCTTCGTCTGTGATATTTTAGGATTAGGATCACTAAGCAGTAGAAGACCTCACTAGAATTCACTCATGTAGTGCAGAAAGAAGAAGAAGAAATGCTGAATCAGTTAACACTCATTACACAAAAAATGGAGAAAAATTGTTGTATCATACATTAGCTGTAAGCTGGCACTCTGAATAATGAATAATAACTGAATACCATACAATAACTGTCAAGAGAATTTGAATTAACCAAGAGGTCATTCGAATCATCCTCAGTGTGTATCTTGGATAACATTGGAGACATCATCCAATCAGTAGTGGCAGTCATAAATGGTCAATAGTCAGTCAAATGAGTCTAACTGAGTCTAACTGAACCATGTGAGCACAAATCAGGGGATGGAGACTCCAAGGTGGGCACATGATGCCATCAGAAGGTCAAGTGGCACTCCAAAATAACAAAACTGGGAGCTACAGACAGTTAAACTGAGCAATAATGCACCAACTGGATAATAAATTATCTAACTGACTGTTAAACTCCTGGTAGGTGAGATAAGGCACACATGTGAGCCAGGTTAGGAAAAAAAGGTGCATCAGTTAGGTAGGAGGGCTACTAGTGGATGAATATAGGCTCTAGGGAGCTGAAAATAAGCTATAGGTGTTGGGGAGACCACCAATATAATGACTGGATGCATGCATAATTGCATGCATTCATGCAAAATATAAAAATGATGGTGAGAATATTCCAATAGCCCCCCGCAAGATATATTATGAGGTAGTAACTGAAATGGTAAAGTAGGGCCCTAGTGACTGATACCAAAGGTCAACCTATACAACAATCTAAATAATAAAAGAGGAAAGAGGGAAAACCCAGTGGGAAGAAAGCCCTCCCTCAAAATAAACTGAAGGATGCTAATGTAGCATATCATCACTCACCCCAAGAACAGATCTAAGGTAAGTGAACCTCTTCCCCATGAAGGTCTTGGTGAAGCTGTCTGCAATCTGCTCTTCTGTCAGAAGGTAGAGCAGTGAGATGATGTGATCATGCACTAATCCTCTAATGTAATGCATGTGTATCTCAATGTGTTTGGTTCTCTATCTTAGAACTGGATCTGTGCAAATCCTAATAGCACTCTGATTGTGACAATATATGACTGGTGGAGTACTGAATTGAATCCCAAACTCTGATAAGATTCCCCACAACCAGATGCACTATGTGGCTGTATTAAATGCACCTCTATACTTGGCCTCTACTGAAGAAAGAGCTAAAGCAGTCTGCTTTTTGCTTGACCAATAGATAGGTCCAGATCCAATCATGAAAACAAAACCAGATGTTGACTTTCGATCTAAGTTGTCTCCAACCCAATCTGAGTCAGTGTAGCCAACAAGGTTCATGGGGGAACCAGCTGCATAGTGAAGACCAAAGCTCTTTGTCCCTTGTAAGTAATGCAAGATCCTCTTTGTTTCCTTCCAGTGAAGCTCATGAGGCTTTTGCATGTATCTAGAAACAACATTAACTACATAGGAAAGATCAGGTTGAGTGTGTGTAAGAAACAATCTACTCCCAATCAACTGTCGATACAACGTACTATCCACCAGAGGTGTGGAAGAACCATCCTCAAGGCTGATCCATGAAAGAAAAGGAAATGTTGTTGGTTTGCATTTGCTCATGTGGAACCTGTCAAGCATATCTGAAACATACTTGGATTGTGAAACCTTGATTCCTGAATCAATCTAAGTGACTTCAAGACCAAGAAACTGTCTGAATAATTCAAGATCTGACATGGAGAAGGAGTTATGCAAGGCTGATTTTACAAATCTGATGCATGAAGTGTTACTCCCAGTAATCAATAGATCATCAACATATAGAACAATCAGAAGTAGAGAGTCACCCTCATGTCTCATGTAGACATTCGAATCAGTTTTTCATCTCAAGAAGTTTTGTGACAGAAGGAAGGAGTCCATTTTAGCATACCAAGCTCAAGGAGCTTGCTTGAGTCCATACAAGGACTTCCTCAATTTGCAAACAAGTGAAGAGTCTTCAACATACACCTTAGGTTTCTTCATGTAGCTCTCCTCCTCTAGATCTCCATGAAGGAAAGCACTCTTGACATCCATGTGTTGCACTTCCCAGTGCTTGGATGCAGCAAGAGCAAGAACAAGATGGATGGAATCCATCTTAGCAACAGGTGTGAATGCCTTTGAGTAGTCAATCCCATGGAATTGGGAGTAACCCTTTGCAACTAGTTGAGTCTTGTATTTGATAGTGACTCCATCAGATTCCATCTTAGTTCTGTAAACCACCTTGCATTGAAGACGCTTCCTCCTAGGTGGGAGAGAAACAAGCTCCCAAGTTTCATTTCTTTGAAGAGACTCATACTCTTCATCCATAGTTTCTATCCATATTGGATCTTGATAGGCTTCAAAGAATGTCTTTGGATATGATCCAATCATAAGAAAGCATCTCTCATCTAGAAATCGATCTGTGTGAGAGAGTAGATCAGATCTGGTTTTTCTTAAAGATGATGGATCTCCAACAAGATAAATGGTGGATGGAGCAGTGGTGGTGGCCCAATTTGCATTAGGAGTTCGAACCTTAGTTGCTAGATCATTAGGTTCTTGTGGATATGGATCTAGCATTCACTCTACCTTTTGACTCTTCTTTTTCTCAACTTTCTTCACTGAATCTTTTCCATTCAAGCAACCTTTGCAGGTGCCTTGGGAAAATTTAATCTTGGGAAGCCCTTCAACCATCTATTTAGTATGCATGTCTTGCAAGTATTGATAGTCAATATGCCCAAATATTTCATGCCACAATCTACTCTCTTCATTTGCATGAGTGTGGAGAGTATATTTCTTTGAGAGAGGTAAGAAGTGGGAGAACTCATACTATTTTGAATTATGATTTGTAACTCCTTTTGCAATGGTAGAACCTGATACCATGTCTTGGTTCTCGAACTCATTTGGACCTCTTGGGCTCTCCAGTATGGTTCATTTGATATACTAAAAGAATATTAGCAGTGGGAGTGGGGACATAGAGTACATCCGAGAAGTATCCATGATCTAGTTTGATTCTTCCAATCCCCTCAGAGGAGAACTTAGAATCATTCCCCAACATAATGGATGGTCCAACAGTAGCTTCGAATCTAGTGAAGAGATTATTGGAGGAATAAATATGCCTAGATGTTCTAGAATCTATGATGAAGGAGGATTGATTTGATGCACCTGCCATTAGGGCATGGCATCTCTCTTTGTTCTCAGATCCAGATGGTTCACTCTCTTTCTTTCTAGCCAATGCAGGTACTGGAAGATTATTTTTTTCAATAAGTGAAGCCATGAGATATATGGTCTTCTACATACATGAGCTCTCAAGGTGATATCCTCGATTACAGTATGTGCACTTGGATTTTCCCTTCTGAGTGTGCTTGTCCTTCTTAGGATTCGAGGCTCCATCTAACTATATTGGAGCCTCATTCTTCTTTGTATCATTCGATTTTATATCAGAATTTTTTTGTTTCCCTTTCCATTCATTCTTCTCATCTCAGTGGCTGCAAGAGCTTAATCCAACTTGGTTTTTATCACTCCCATGTGTACTATATTCTCCTTTTCAAGTGTGAGAGATTGGATGAAGTCTTCAAGCGAAGGGAATTTCCATTTTGGAATGGAAAATATTACTGATTGGAAGGTCAAAACAAACACTGAATAATGAGGGCCTAGCTTCGACAGGATCACAAGGATGAGTTTTTTTTCTTCCTTCTCAATCCCATACCTCTTGAACTGTGAAATCAAGTTCTTGAATTTGTTGAGAAATTCAGTGGTAGTTTTGAAACTGCTTGGGCTCATGGAGATGATCTCATTTTCTATTTTATTCCCCTTCAAATCATATTTCTGGCTAGGGAGGGATTCAAGCTTGTTCCAAACCTCCTTTGGAGTCTTCAAATCGATAACATGAAAGTGCAAATCTTTAGAAATGCTGAGTAGCAACAGTCCTACTGCTTCATCAAGCTTGTCTAAGTACTTGGATTTCTCTACTGCACCAATAGGCTCAACTGCAAAGCCATTCACCACTCTAGAAAGACTCTTTGACTTCAAGAATATGTCCATTTTATCCTTCCATTCGAATTATTTGAATGAGTTCAACTTGAGATCCATGATACTAAAGAATTAGAATTTGAGAGAGGGAGATTCCTACAAAACAAATCATAATTATGAAAAGAAGATCTGCTGCAATTCGAATTGAACATTGCCTTAGGACACTGAGCACATGTGAATAATTCCTTCACACCTGGATAGACCTCATTGGATTTCTCTAGTGAATTCAAGGCAATAGCACCAGGATTTGCTATGGAAACTTAGAGGCTTTTGGTGCTCAATGAAAGACAACTGCTCAAGGAATTGCTGCAAGTGCTGCTACTGCAATTCGAATAGCTGTTGTCAGCTTTGATACCATGTGATATTTTAGGATTAAGATCACTCAGTAGTAGCAGACCTCACTAGAATTGACTCATGTAGTGCAGAAAGAAGAATAAGTAATGCTGAATCAATTAACACTCATTACACAGAAAATGGAGAAAAAATACAGTATCATACATCAACTATAAGCTGGCACTTTGAATAATGAATAATAACTAAATTCCATACAATAACTGTCAAGAGAATTTGAATTAACCAAGATTTCATTAGAATCATTCTCAGTGTGTATCTTGGATAACATTGGAGACATCATCAAATCAGTAGTGGCAATCATAAATTGTCAATAGTCAGTCAAATGAGTCTAACTGAACCATGTGAGCAAAAATCAAGGGATGGAGACTCCAAGGTGGGTGCATGAGGCTGTCAAAAGGTCAAGTGGCACTCTGAAATAGACAATTGGGAGCTACAGGTAGTTAAACTAAGCAAGAAATGCACGAACTAGATAATAAATGCTCTAACTGACTGTTAAACTCCTGGTAGGTGAGATAAGGCGCACATGTGAGCCAGGTGAGGAAATCAAGGTGCATCAGGTAGGGAGAAGGGATACTGGGGGCTAAAGACAGGCTCTAGGGAGTTGAAAATAGGCTATAGGTGCTGGGGAGACCACCAATATGATGACTGGATGCGTGAAATTGCATGTATATGCATGCAGATGACTGGATGCATGCAAGCATGCAAAATATAAAAATGATGGTGAGAATATTCCAACACCGTCTACCTCTAACCATAATAGGAACCCTCCTACAAATCCTAGGGTCACTAACCAAAAATAAATTGTCATGCCTAACCTGGAATATGATCCGATTGAAGACTTAAAAAAATCAAGAACCAATATCTCACTGTACAAGTTAATGAAAATCCTAGTGATTCGAGAAAACGTTCAAAGCATCTTTATGCCTAGAAAGATAGTTGAAAATAATATGCTTGAAACCCTGAGGACACTAGTTAGAAAAATCCTACTCTGTCTTCCATTGGAAAGAAACTACGAACACCCTCGTTCCTTCTATCATTCAAAATTTTGAATAGAAATGTACATAACTGCATGATAGACTTGGGGGCCTATTCAAATGTAATGCCTTTATCAATATGCAGGAAACTAATTGCAGTCCTTTAACCATCACCTATGCGAATTGTACAATTGGATAAGTCTAGAGTGAAGATGTTAGGAGAATTAAATAAAATTTTAATCAGAATCTATTCGGATCCAAGAATCCACCAGACTATTGATATTGTTGTGATCGATGTCCTTGAAGCTTATCGGATGTGGTTAAGCCGACACTGGCCATAAAAGCTTAAAGTCTATTTTTCCATAGATCGGACACATATATGGCTACCATACAATGGGAAACCCAACAAAATCATAGTTAATAGGCAACCTTATCTTAAACAAACGATCACTAATCTAAATGATCCAAGTGAGCCTTCCCTAGTCCGCACTCCAAATGTAGGAAATTATAACATGGATACATTCTTTGGGAATTTTCCTGTAGACATATCACCATATGTAGAATCTGATAATCAGTATGAAATTATGTATTTCTCTCATGTGGAGTCATCTCAAACCATTCTACATAATTTATATAACGTAAATACCAATTTTAGGTTAGATAAAACTTGTTTGACATTATTTTTTGACAACTCAAGGTACAAGGAAGGGGTTGGGGCTGGTTGTGTATTAATTGATCCAACTGGTAACAAGAATATGATATCTTGTAGATTAGAATTTAAATGTAAAAACAATGTAGCTGAATACGAGGCACTGATCCAAGGTATAAATAAATCAATTGGATTGAAGGTACAAGTAATTAAAGTTTATGGCGATTCTGAGATAATCGTCAGACAAGTGAAAAAATCTTTTCATTGTATTTCAACTCACTTGAAAAATTATCAGAGGGAAGTATGGGATTTAATTAATCATTTTCTATATTTTAATATAAATTCTGTACCCCGATCACAAAAATTTGATGCTGACCTGCTTGCCAATATTGCATTTAAATTGATTCCTGCTAATTGTTTTTCCCCTTATGCTTTTTTCAATCGAATTAATGTACAAACCCTACATTCTTGACAACATAACTAATTGGAAAGTTTTTTGATGGTGATTTACAAATACTGGATTTTCTCCTGCACATGATACTTTTAAAGGTGTTTCCATTGATGAAGATTAACATGATCAATCTTTATTAGGTCCACATGATCCTTCTTCTTCCAAATCAAACCCAAAAAAACCTACTGCTTTAGTCCCAAAATTTGTTGTAAGGCTTGAGAAATTTTATGACTTACAGGACAAATTCAAAAGGATCATTAATTGTAAGGCTAATAGCTCTTGTATGAATGATCAAATTATCAATCTTGGGACTGAACAAAATCCTCAGAATATCAATCAAGGGACTAAATGTACTTCTATTGAGATAGTTTCTTTCATTAAGCTCTTCAAAGAATATAAATATTTTTTTATTGGAACTATGATGATTTAAAAACATTCGACACGAACATAATGCAACACAATATCCTAATGAAATCGTAGGTCTAGCCTTATAAACAAAAGCTCAGGAAAAAGAACCCTAGTTTGGAATCATTAGTAAAAAAAGAGCTTGATAAACTTTTGCTTGATAGAATTATCTTTCTCATGAGAGATACTCAATGGGTGGCCAACCTAGTGCCTGTTTGAAAGAAAAATAGGGATATTCATCTCTGCGTAGACTTTAGAAATTTAAATAAAGCCTCTGAAAAAGATAATTACCTAGTACCTTCTATGGAACAGATTCTACTGAAAGTATCTGGATCTGAGATGTTCTATCTGTTAGAGGGATTTTATGGGTATAACCAAGTTTTATTTTCTCACTCAGATCAATTAAAAATTTCCTTTAGGACCCCATGGGGAACTTTCACATACAGAAAGATGCCTTTTGGATTAATAAATGCAGGTATGGACATAACTTTCCGAGGTTTGATTAATAATTGTGCTATTTTGTATTTGGATGATGTTACTATATTTTCTCAGAAAAGGCATGACAATCTTTTGGATTTGAGGTAGGGTCTTGAACGTTGCAGAAAATATGACATTTCATTAAATAACAATTTTCATTGTAACATAAGGTAAGTTGCTAGGGTTTGTAGTTTCAGAACATGGAATGATGATCGATCGTGAAAGAACTCAAGCCATTGCTAAAATTAACTCCCCTAGATTGAAAAAGTCTATGCATTCCTTTTTAGGGAAAATCAGTTTTGTAAGACGATTTGTTCCTAGTTTTTCTTAGATTGTTAAACCCTTACAAGACATGATTAAAAATGATGTTGTATTTAAATAAAACGATCCAAAAAAATAATATTTTTATAGAATTAGGGATGCTATCACAGAAGCACCTACCTTAATGTATCCCTATTTCTCAAAATATTTTTATCTTGTATACATATGCTTATGACATTTCATATGCTGCAGTTTGAAAAAAATGAAATTCTGAAGGTGTTGAAATTCTGATATCCTTCATGAGTTTTACCCTGAAGGGAGCCAAGCTTAATTATCCATATTTTGATAAATAAGCTTACGCACTTTATAAACGGTTAAACACTTCAGGCCTTACCTCCTCAAGTCCCACACCAAAATTATAGTTCCATATTTGGATGTTCAGAACGTACCTAAAATTGTTTGAGGTCAAGGATTATGTAAGTTGTCAGCATAGTCAACTAACACGTGTGATGTTGAAACATAATGGGACAGTGAAGAAGCATTTGACCATGACCAAATATATTTTATTCCTGCATTTCTAGATTCCTGGTATGATGACATTAAGTTTTTATTAATGCATAGGTATTCTCTTGAAAACTTGAATCTAAAAAGAGAACAGCTCTCACATTGAAAGCTTCACCTTATCAACTAATTGATAATGTACTCTTTAGAAGAAACTATGATGGGATTGTGATTTGATGCGTTGATAAAAATGATGCTGACATGATTTTGATGGAATTACATGCAGGTCCTGTTGGTGTTCACTTTGCTGGAGAGACCATGGCCCATAAAATTTCGACGATTGGTTATTATTGGCCAACTCCGTCCAAATATGCCCATGCTTTTGCTCGTAGATTTGAATATTTCCAGAAAGATTCTAGTAGAATAAAGAGACCTGTTGTTTCACTTTAGCTAGTCATCATGGACACTCCTTTTCAACAATGGGGTCTAGACATTTTCGTCCCTATTAATCATCCTTCCTCGTTGAAACATAAGTATATCTTTACTACTACATATTAATTCACTAGATGGGTGGAGGCAATTTCGCTCTGAGTTGTCAACACAAACCAGGTTATCTCATTCTTAGAAGCTAATATTGTAACTAGGTTTGGTGTTCCTGAAGTTTTGGTCTTTGATAATGCATCATGTTTCTATTATGTAGATATTACTCAGTATGCATTATACAAAGGAATCGAGAGAAAATATTCACAAAACTATTAGCCTTAGGGGAATCATTTGGCTGCATCCACCAATAAGAAATTAATAAAAATATTGAAGAAAAATATAGAAAGTCGTCATAAAAATTGGCACACACAACCTTTTAATGCGCTTTGGGAAGACAGGGTGACACCTAAGGATTCCATTGGTAACATTCCTTTTTTCCTTGTGTATGGAAAATAATCTATATTACCTCCTAACTTAGCCCTGCATTCATACCATCTATCCCAATATGTTCAGGAGCATAATTTCTCTACTCTAGAACACATAATACATGCATTACTTTGGTTAGAGGAAGAGAGAGAGAGAAATCTAAAAACAAGCTCCATCAACATCTTCAAATTGTCAAACGTTGGTTTGATGAGAAGTCCTCTTCCAGTCGGGACTTTCAAGTAGGAGACCTTGTTCTAAAATGGGAAAAACCTCATGAGGATAAGGGTGAGCATACGAAGTTCCAACGCATGTGGCTAGGGCCATATACCATTTATTAAAAATTAGGCCCATTCACTTTCTGATTACAGACACTGGAAGGATCTCTAGAGACCTATCCAATGAATGCACAAGTTTTGAAGAAATATTTTTCTTAGTCATTTGACTAAGCCTGTACATAGTATAATGTGTTTTTTATCTATTTTTTCTAAGTTTGTATATAATGTGTTAGTTTTCTCTCCATGTTTTCAATATTTTATTTTAATGAATTGGTCTCAACAATGAACCTTTACTGGGTAGTCATTTATTTTTGTCTCTTGGAAATTAGCAGTGATCATAAACGTTCCACAGTCTATTTCTAGGTAGACCAGACACTCTGTGGCATTCCTTTGTAAGTCATTTATCCTGTTAGATTTTGTAATTTCTTTACCAAGCTATTAATAATCAACTTACTGGAACATTCCCTCATCTTAAACAAAATAAAATTTGATATCAGATGTTTCGATAAGATTGAATTTTCTTTGAAAGGAATGTCCTTGACTTTGGATAAGATAGTATATGGTGACAAGGTGCCAACACTTAAATCATTTATGTAATCCCTTACTCAGGAGTTTAGTCATGCTTCCCCACCTACTGAGTGACTTCCTAAGAGGTCAACAATTAAATACAATCCTTCTCTTAATCATAAAGTTTAGAGTTAGTTAATGGATGAGGGGTCTTATTGTAATCTAAGGGATTACATGGAATATAAACATCATAAAGATATAAGATAATGCATTCAGATCATTATACAAGAGAAGATACCAAATTAAATGGAACAACAACAATAGTTATATTATATCAGAGCCATATTATGTACAAAGTAATTATATTCTCTTTGAATCACATCTCACCAGCACATATATATTGTTTTACATTGAGTTATTCAGTTACAAAAGTAGTTATGTCGGATTAACTGACCGAACGTATCCCCAGTATTAGCTCGATGGTGGTCGGTCAGAGGACCTAGCGATCTAGTCGACTAGGATCCTCCAACATACCTCCCACCAACAAAAAATTTATTTGTCCCGAAGAAAAAAAGGAGATGACTAAAAGCTGGATAAAAATTATATATTGCTGCTAGTTATGGCCGCGAACTGGCTGAAGCAACTGATGGAATGATACTAATGCATGATTTGATAATGGTACTGGCAGAGGAGGCAAGCCAACATTGAACTTATTCCCACTCATGGAGAACTGTATGACATCATGGTCTAGTACGAAACAACATCTATGAAATGATTATGGCACTGAACAACATCGGTCGGCCATTTGGTCTTCTAAGGGACCAATAAGATGGCCTATTGTTTTTTCAGAGAATAAAAGCATCCAAGAAAATAGTTACATGGCTCGCTTGAAGTTCCACACTTTCTCAAGCTTGCGACTAAATAATTAGTCACAACTTGGGGCTTGGGAACATGATTGGTGGAAAGGAATTAAGTAACAACTCCTAGTCTTGGCACATCGAGGTTTATTGAAATGATCATATATCATGAATTATGAATCTCCTGCCATTGGTGGGTCATTGAAATGCTCATGTATCACGAGAGGTGATGGGGAATGATCAATGAAGTGTAGTAGGTGCGATTTGCAGGGCTCGAGTAGTTTTGATAGATTAGTAAGGGGAAAGGCATAGGACTTGGGAAATAAAATTCCATGGTTTCCACAAGATTTCAAAGTGGTTTTATACGGTTTTTATACGGATTTTTATAGCCGGAGCCATGGATGGGTAGCGGGGTTTTGAAATGATATGGATTGGACTAATGAGAATATGAAAAATGTCTAGGTAAGGTGTGAGGGTTTCCATAAATATTTCGTGCAGCTGCTGTATATTTTCTCTAATCATCATACGCATGTCAGTAGAGTGATGCCTTGGAACTTGGATTTGTGTTGATATGTGGTGATATTTTTAATGATGAAACCTCATGTGTGGATAGATTTAGCTTCGATGTTGATGAATAATATCTTGCTTGATTCATGTGAAGAATATTTCAATTCATTCTTTAGTCTACGGTCTTCATGAATTTGTTGGCGTGGTTGATCATGGTGTCGTGCAGTGGTTGATGTATGCTTCATTGATCGACTTACTCGATTGGGAGCCGACTAGTCGGTTATAGGATAACTAATTAGTCCTTCTCGTTAGTGAGGCCTGAGTGGGGTTTGATAGAAGATCCACATACTTTTCTCTGACTCATTATATTATTTCCAGTCTACAGTATTTGTGTTAAAATTTCCTACCATCAATTATTTATGATCCCCTTTTTATAGTGGCATGTGTAGTTATGTAACCATTTTTTCATTCTTTCCAAAATTAACAACTTATGTACAAATAAATAAAAGTCGTGTGCAAAACTAGGGTACGAAAGTTGACTAATTGGTGATACTACCAATGGTTAGCATCACACCCATTCTATACTTTGTATCCTTTTGGTATGGCGCCATTGACAAGTTTTGAGAAAACTTGTCCTTGTAAAGTCTTAAGTCGCACTGACCCATTCCTATTCATCTCTTCAATAATATATGGGCCAAGCAAGTGATATGCAAATTTTTCGGCTTTCCTTTAATTTGACTGTTATATAGTAATGCAAGATCATTGATTGCTAAATCCTTCCTTCTTATGTTCCAGTCATTCCAAGATTTATGCTATTGCTTTTGAACTTCTTGGTGGTGAATCGCAATTTGTCGATGCTCTTTAGGGTTGTTTAGTTCAAAATTTCTATTCTCCTTTACTTTGGAAATTTCCAATTGAAACACTTCTTCTATAACCGGGGCTTTCTATTTTAAATGCAAAGGCATGATTGTTTCCTGTCCATAGACCAACTTGAAAGGAATCTATCCCATCGATCTTTTTTATTCCGTATGATAGGCCCATAAGATAACATATATTTTATCGTCCTAACCATATTTATCAATGTTACATATTTTTTTCAATCCCTTAGTCAATTTTTTGTTGAAGGATTCAATTGCTCCATTCAACTACAAGTGATAAGTCATACTTTTCTGATGGTCGATCCTGAATTATTTTAATAGCACTTCTTTAGTTTTATTGTTAAAATGTGTGCCTTTGTCACTTATTAAAGTAAGGGGGCATCCAGATATTTTGATTATGTTTTCATAAATAAATTTAGCTGCTACCTTGCTTGAACATGTCTGGACTGGTTCAGCTTCAGCCCATTTAGTAACATATTCTATGGTTGTGATGATGTATCGAGCCCTTGTCTGACGACCAAGAATTGTGAAGGGACTGAAAAATTTGATAGCCGAAATTTCAATAGTTAGACTCATATTGACAGATATTAGGGGCATTTCATTCCTTGGCAATGGTAGACCCATCCTTCGACATTTATTGCATTTTATTATGTATATTTGACAATATTTATTAAGCATCAGCCACCATAATACTGATTGTAGAATTTTTCTTGCAGTCGTGTCAACCTCATAATGCCCTCCTGCAGGTTCTCTATGTGCTTCCTCAACGATGTCTTATCTTTCATGCTCTAACACACATCTTTGAAATATTTCATTTGGTCCCAACTTATATAAGAATCCATTTAATAAAGTGTATGGTGCAACTTTCATTGCTAGAAACTTCTTTTTCTTCTCCGACATACCTTCTAGTGTTTGACCCTCTTGTATATATTGTGTGATATCCTCCAATTCCATCAGTACAACTTTGAATTGAAATAAATGGCGATAAGGTAAATCATCGTTGATCCTTACATGATCTTCAACTATTTCTTTTCAGGATAAGTGGTTGAGTTTGATGTTAGTCTTTCCTGGTTGGACGATTATTTCGAATTCAAATTCTTGAAATAGAAGAAGCCATCGGCATATCCGAACTTGATGAATAGGTTTGTTCACTAAGTGCTTCCAAACTTGATGGCCAGTGTAAAAGATGAATGGATTATCTAGTAAGTAGTGCTTATAGTTTTGCAATGCGGAAATCATGCCGAGAGCTTCTTTCTCTATTCTTGAATAATTCCTTTCAGCTTTATTGATATTTCTACTGGCTTATGCATTTGGGTAATCCATTCCATCCTCTCTAGGTTGGGTAAGGATCACACCAACTACTACACCAGATGAGTCGATATGGACATGGAATTTTATCGACCATTTCGGGAACTAGAGAATGGGGGCTTCAACTAATTTTCTCTTAAGAAGTTCAAATGATGCCTCACACTCTTGCGACCATTGGAATTCTTGATTCTCTTTTAGAAATTCTTCCAAGGTATATGTGGTATCAGAATAATGTCTAATAAATTTTCTATAATACCTTGTATGTCCCATAAGTGTTCTTACTTGCTTTAGGTTCACTAGAGGATTAAAATCGAGTATAAATTAATATTTGCAAAATAAACTTTCATTCCTTCTTTGCAGATGACATGACCCAAGAGGATTCCGATTGGTGTTGAAAATATACATTTTTTATGTTTAGGGAGAGTTGTATCTTTTGGTAGTGTTCTAACATGAGTCGAAGGAACTGAATGTGATCCTGGAATAAGGAGTATATTGTCTAATCATCGAAATAAACAAACATCGTTTTATATATGTATTAATGGAATTATTTAACAACTATTCTCGAAAATACAAATAGTGAATTCTTTAATCCAAAGGGAATCACTTTATAGGAGAATGACCCTAATTCGCAGAAAAATGTTGTCTTATGCTGATCCTCCTTGGCAATAGGGACTTGATTATATCCAGAGAATCCATTTGTAAAAGAGTAACATGTGATAATCTGCAGGAATATCTCATAGTTGAAACAAACCTCACACAAACTCACTCAAGAATTGCAGAGAAGAAGAGAAGAATGTAGTCAATAATCACTCATGAACACAAAAAATGGAGAATAGTAGTATAAGCATACATCAGCTCTGAGCTGGAACTGTGAAAAATGAATACAATACAATAGCTGTCAAGAGAATTCGAATTAACCAAGAGGTCATTCGAATCATTCTCAAAGTGTGGCTTGGATAGCATTGGAGACATCATCCAATTAGTAGTAGTAGTCATAAATGGTCAATAGTCAGTCAAATGAGTCTAACTGAGCCATGTGAGCACAAATAAGGGGATGAAGACTCCAAGGAGGGCGCATGAGGCTGTGAGAAGGTCAAGTGGCACTCCAAAATAGAAAACTGGGATCTACAGGCAGTTAAACTGAGCAATAAATGCACCAACTAGATAATAAATTCTCTAACTGATTGTTAAAATTATGGTAGGTGAGATAAGGCACACATGTGAGCCAGGTGAGGAAACCAAGGCGCATCAGGTAGGTAGGAGGTCTACTGGGGGCTGAAGACAGGCTCTAGGGAGATGAAAATAGGCTCTAGGTGCTAGGGAGATCATGAATATGATGACTGGATACATGCATTTTCATGCAAATGCATGCAGATTGATAGATGCATGAAAAATTGTATGCATGCATGCAAAATATAAAAATGATGGTGAGAATACTCCAACACCCCCCTGCTAGCTATACTATGAGGAAATAATTGAAACTAGTAGGGCCCTGGTAACTAAGACCAAAGGTCACCCCATACAACAATCTAAATAAAATAAATGAGGAAAGAGGGAAAACCCAGTGGGAAGAAATCTCTCCCTCAAAATAGACTGAAGGATGATAATGTAGCATGTCATCACTCACCCTAGAAGGAGGCAAGTGTCCTTATTTTCCGAAGAAGGATCGATCGATCTGAAATGGATTAGTAATGTGAGAAGGATGAAAACTTCCATTCTGAAAATCTAATCTGGTTCTCCTCTGATCAAGTGGATCACCAACCAAATTATGGACAGATCTAAGACTAATGTCTTCCCATCGAGGAAGAGGAGGATCATCAAGTGAAAGATCATCAGGTTCTTGTGGAACTGGATCTTCCATTCGGTCATCTTCATCATCAGTTGCTAGACCTTTAGGTTCTTGTGGAACTGGGTCTAGAATTCGCTCTTCATCATCTCCATGTTCAGATTCTAAATCTGAAATCTCATGTGATTATGCTTCGCTCTCTTGATCATCAATCAAAGGAGGAGTGGTAGGAAAGCTATCTTGCTCAACTGGATGAGCATCATGAAGAGGCCATTCCTCAAACTATACACTCCTTTCCAGGAATGTGGTCATGGTAGTAGGATTAAGAAGCTTGTAGGCCTTTGCATCCAATGCATATCCCACCATAATGCACTCTTTGCTTTGTGGATCTAGGTCTCTCCTTTTGTCAATTGGAATCCTTTTCCATGATCTGGATCCAAACACTCTAATATGGGATACATCAGGTTTGTATCCCATCCATGATTCAGGAGGAGTAATGTCTTTGAGTCCTTTGTGAGGAACTTTGTTCTGAAGATAGGAGGCACAGTTAATGGCTTCTTCCCAAAGACTAGGGTGAAACCCTTTTGACTTTAGCATATAGGTGGCCATTTCTTTCAATGTTATGTTCTTCCTTTCAGCAACACCATTCTGTTGTGGTGTATAGGGAACAGTATGTTGCATCTCAATGCCCTCTTCAACACAAAAGGCTAGAAAATCACTCTTAATGTAATCACCTCCATAGTCAGTGCGAATGGCTTTGATCCTCCTATCTGAAAACTTTTCTGCAGAAGAATTGAAAAAATTAAAGAATCCGAATACTTCTGAGTTCAGACTAAGAAAATATACCCATGTAAATCTAGAATAATCATCAATAAAAGTGAGTATATACCTTGCTTTGTTTAGAGATAGATCTAGAAATGTCCCATCAACATCACTATGGATGAGATCTAGAGGATGAGAGGCTCTCCTTGCCTTCCCCTTCTCAAATTTCTTCTCAGGATGCTTTCCCATCAAATAGTCATGACAGTTTCCCTTGGCAAACTTGATCTTGGGAAGCCCATCAACCTTATCCTTTGTATGCATGTCATGCAAGTATTGATAGTTAAGATGCCCAAATATTTAATGCCATAATCTGCTTTCTTCATTGGCATGAGTGTGGAGATCGGATTGCTTTGAGAGAGGTAATAAGTGAGAAAACTCATAGAGTTTAGAGTTGTGATTTGCAACTCCTTTTGCAATGATTTCACCTGAAACCATGTTTTGTATTTCGACCTCATTTGGACAAAAGATCACTCTCTTGGGCTCTCCAATATGAGTCATTTGGTACACTGAAAGTAGATTTGCAGTGAGAATAGGAACATAAAGCACATATGAGAAGTCGCCATGATCAAGATTGATCCTTCCAATCCCCTCAGAGGATACTTCAGAATCATTACCCAACATGATGAAAGGACCAACCGAGCATTCGAAGTTGGAGAAGATATATTTGGAGGAAGACATATGTATTGATGCTCCTGAATCTATGATGAAGGAGGATTCTTTTGATGCACTTGCCATGATAGCATGGCATCTCTCTTTGTCCTCATATCTAGAAGGTTCAGTATCTTTCTTCCTTGCACATGTAGGTACAGGGATATTGTTCTTCTCAAGTAACTGAGCCATCAAATCTATAGTCTTCTTCATACAAGAACTCTCAAGATGAAATCCTTGATTACAATAGGTGCACTTGGATCTCTCCTTCTGAGATTGTTTTGTCTTCATTGAGTTCGAGACCCCATCTTACTGATATGGAACCTCTTTTGGCTTTGTATCATTCGCTCTCTTTTCAAAATATTTTTGCTTGCCCTTTACATTATCTCTTTTGACCTCAACAACTATAAGGGCCGAATCCAACTTTGGTCTTATCATTCCCATGGAGATTAACTTCTCCTCCTCTTGTGTGAGATAATGGATGAAGTCATAAAGTGTAGGAAGCTTCCATTTTGGAATGGAAATCTTGGATGACTAAAATGTGGAGACAAAAACTGAGAAATTTGGCCCCAATTTTGATAGAATGGAAAATATGAGTTGCTTGTCTTCTTTCACTATCTCATATCTCTTCAACTGTGAAATCAAGCTTTTGAACCTGGTTAAGAAGGAATTGATGGATTCAAAGCTTTCAGGACTCAATGAGATGAGCTCATTCTCCAATTTATGACCTTTCAAATCATCTTTTTGTCCAAAGAGGGATTCGAGCTTGTCTCAACCTCTTTTGGAGATGTTAGATCAATGATATGGAAGTGAAGATCTTCAGAAATTGAGAGAAGAAGTAATCCTACTGCTTCATCAAGCCTATCCAAGTACTTGGATTTCTCTACTGCACTAAGAGGTTCAACCACAGTTCCGTACAATATTATGGAGAGGCTCTTGGACTTCATGAAGATGTCCATCTTGGCCTTCCATTCGAAATAGTTGGAGGAATTGCGTTTTAGATCCATTTGGAGCAGTGGAGAGCGAATTGAAGAGGAATTCGAATGGATGAATAAACCCGCAAAACAATAAAATTTGTTGATGGATATTTGCTACAATTCTAATGAACACTACCTTAGGACATTGAGCACATATGACTAAGTACTTCACACCTAGATAGACCTCACTAGATTGCTCTAGTAAATTCAAGGTAATAGCACCAGGATCTGTTGTGGAAACTCATAGGCTTCTAGTGCTGAATGAAAGACAACTGCTCAATGAATTGCTGCAATGGCTGCAATTCAAATAGCTGTTGTCAAATCTGATACCATGTGATAATCTGTAGGAAGATATCACATATGATTCTGTTAGGATATTCCTATACTCCATCCTAGTCCCACCAATATTTTGATCATTTACATTTTTATTCATGCATGCACTTTTAGGGTTTGTATGCATTCCAGTCATCAATCTAGCACCTAGCCCTCAGTTAGCCAGCCCCCGAGAGCTTCTATCAAATCATTTTTAGCCCTCATAGAGCTTAGTTCGCCCTTCCTCTTTGATTTAAGGAATCCACTCTTCCTTTCTCACCTACCAGTCCAGTTTACTTTAGTTATCCACCAGTCTTTCCTTGATTTGAGGCCAGACTGACTCCTCACTGCTGTTATCACTCTGATTGACTTTCGATGAGACATGAATACCTGTTCTAACTCCAGTTAGCTCCTCATGCACCCTCCACTGAGTCTCCTCCATTCAATTAGTGTCTCCATGTGCCAGTTACATTCGGTTACACCTACCACACTCAGTTAGACTTATTTTGACTGATGTTTGACAGTTACTTGTGCATTGATGACTCCACCGATGATGACATAGACTACTCATTGTGCTCCGATGACACTCCAGTGATATTTTGATCACTCCATGAAGGCTAATTCGATTTTCCACCTTGGCATTCGAATCCTCATGCATTGTACTACTTATTGTCAATATTGTGATTAATTAATTAGTGTGTGTGAAGTATTTTTTGCTTCTATCTGAGTTCTACTGTATTATTATTCTGTTGCTCATTATACTGCATTGACCACTCTTCTTCTATTTTCCTGCTTAATCACAATTACTCTTGTGAGGTATACATAATATCTTAGATCTGTTGTGAGGATTTTCACATGGTATTAGAGCATGTTGAGAGTATTGTTTATCTCCATTCTTGAGAGTTTTTTGCAGGTTATTACCAAGATTTTGAGTGCAGCAGTTTCTGCAATTTTGCAGCAGTAGCAGTTGCAGATATTCTCTATTGTTTTTGCAGGTCTTCTATAGCTTCAATGAATTCAGAAGAAATCCCTCCTCTTTCTCCACTCAACTATGATGAATGGAAACAAAAAATGATAGAATATTTGAAGAGCCATGATCTCTTTGACTGTTGTTTTGAAAGAGAGTTTGAATCTTCTGAAGAGAAGATTGATTGGTTAAATAAAGGTGACAGAGCCATTAAATCAATGATGCTTGCTATATTTGAATGGATGTTATATGACCTCCATGATTTTTCATCACCAAAAGAGCTATGAGCTCACCTGGATGTAATATTTGGCAAACAGAATGAAGGAATTGGTCCAAACCCTTTCGAGAACAAGCCCAGTGATGCATTTGCTCCCCTTGATGGTCTCTCAATGTAACATCCCAAATTTTCATAAAAAATTAAAATTTTTGATAACAACATTAATTAAGATAATAATAATTGAGATTACGACAACATTAATTGTAAAGTTGTTAGTACTAAACATGCTTTAATTTTTGTTTTAGCAGGAATATGATAATGACAACTTAACACATAATTAGTAATTATCATTATGATAACAAATGTACTAAATGATCGGAAATATGATGCGATAATTTTCTTTTGCAAAGATACTAACAGTTTGACTTTGCTGCATAAGGGTGTCCTACGAGGTACCCTGAATCTTACTTAGCTGCAACGCTAAAGCATATTGGATGTCCTATGTGCAGACGACAGGTAAGAGTGAAGTATGTGTATAGTTCAGTTTCAACGTCATAATTAAATAAAATGTTATAAATTCTATTGCGACTCATAAAAAATGTACAGGTATGGATTTCATAGCTATAATTATTGTTTTCAGATGTATGTCTTATAACTCCATAATGTTTAAAACAGTGTCATCTATGTATGTCATCCTGCTGATGGTTTTATTTCCGTAATTCTAGTCGTGGTTATAGCTGGCTTTGTCGTCGTCTTTATCCTCCCATTGCTGAAGTAACAATGTATCGCAGAAATCATTAAAATGTTTGAAATGAGAGAATACACCTAACATTTAGTTAGCTAAATAGATAATCAATTATCAATGAGTTCACTGATATGTCTACCATACAGACTATCTATAGCTGTGATAATAGAATTTATATTAGTGCAACCAAATTGCCATGATAATAATAAAGTCTTCTCAAGTATGGTCTATACTAGACGTAATTCTATGAGCTAGATGTGATAAATTATAAGCTTATAAGGCTTATGAAGAGTGTCAATTTAAAGTATGAATTACATGTGAATGAGAACTATGCCACTTATGACTATAGTCATCCTATCAATTGTTACAAGAATCATAAATTTAATATTTAAATACTATAAGGCTTACCCTTGGAAAATATAAACTTGAAAAAGTTGTTCTATATGAATAACATGAGTCTAGTATGCAACTTAGACTTAGGAATATATGGATCTATGTATCGTCGTGGTTTAAAAAACACTATAACATAGGTTATGAAATATAACTTAGAACCCATACGAAGCTTGAAAATTGACTTACCATAATTTATAATGTTATAAAGTTATGTGTTGATATTTGAAATCTCATCGTTGGAAAACGAGTGCTGACAGACATTAAATGTGATGGACAGGTTGATGATTTAACAAGTGATACGAAATTGTCATTGTTGAATGTGATTCAGGCCTGTATTAATGGCTTGAGTCGACACTCAAGCTGACAGGGATTGCTAATGATCCGTGTAATAACAGTTTGATGTAGTTGTTTCTGCAGTTGCCACTGTGTAAAGGTTAAGTGTTTTGAAACACCTTCGAGCTAGTTGTTTGATCGGTTCTCCGTGTGCCAAAGTGGCAATGCCGAGCTTGTACTGAGCAGTGGGTATTAAATGTCATTGTTGCTTGTTCAAATGCTGAATTGCTGGCACCATGGTGATCGTTGATGGTGTTAAGTTTGGGTCGTTAGATCACAACCCTAACTTCTGTCATTGAGTTTGGTTTAAGAGTTTGAAATGTTGTTTATTGTTGTTATTGTTTTTGGTTTGCGTGGCCAAAAGGCTGCCGAAGTTTCTAGGGTTGGCAAGTTTGTAGGAGGTCTTGACCTCGAGTCCTGTAGGTAGGATTTGAAGGTTCTAAACCCTTGTATTGGCATTGTAAAAAGAGGCCGGTTCTCTGGTTAAGTTGTTAATGTGTGGAAGGTTTCAATAACTCTTCGTTATGAATTGTATGAGATAAGTCAAACTGTAGGGCGATAGAAGCTACCTCGTCTTATTTGCAGTAGAGATATCATTGTCTTTCTGGTGTTTGCAAGGAACTTGGTCTCCATTTATGAAGGTAAGCTTCCTGAATATAAAGTAAAAACCCTTGTTTATAATCTTCATTTTTCAGTTAAGATATAGTAATACCAATGTCAAAATCTAAGCTATAAATTTTTTGTTAGTTGCAGGTTGTGAAGAAAAAATTCGAGCAATGGTTTGGAAAGGAAAAACGAGCTTCCATCCCTAGTAAGCTCCAGGTCTTTCAAAACCATTGTAGGTGTTCCTTTGTTCTCAGATGAAGTGGTTGGTTCCATTAGAGAGAAGTCGGTCTTGCCATTGCGTTGTCTGTCAAATGATCTTTTGATAAGATTTTTGTGTTGATACTAAAACTTCTACGACGAGAGACCTTCGTCTCTATCCTCTGTGTATGTTTTGAGACATAGATCTTATCCATAAGGAATTGTAAAACTCAGTTTTATGAATTCAATGATGAAAGGAATAAAACCCTGTTTTGATTTTCGTTTTGAACATAATGTAAGGTTTTGTTGTTGGGAACTAATGATTCCTCCTTCTTGAGTATGGAAACTTCTGATGGTGAAAACGTTTGTCATCCCCACTTGTTGATATATGTTATTGTGGAAATGTAATGGAGTCGAGGATCGTCTGACCTGTGAATACAACTCTGCTTCTCGAAATGTTAAACTGTTGTTTGTATCTAGTGCTATTTGGTTTGGTTTCTATTTAAATAAGGTATCTGTCGCACTTGTTAAAGAATGTGAAAGTTGTAGGTTCAGATCGTGATTTTTGACTCATACTAGGGTTTATGATTTTTTTTTTTTTTTAAAGATAGCTTTGTAATATGTGTTGTTGGAAACAGTTTCAAATCATTGTAAAAGAAACGAACAGGTCACCCCTGATTCGTGTTTGGTCTTTGGAAAATGAAAGATATAAAATAAAATTATTTTCATAACAGCCCTTAAATGTAGTAGGGTTTGTACTGTAGAGTAATGTGGATACAATATATGTTTTTATGGTACTATATATAATGAATAGGGATCTAAAACAATGTGATCTTAGTTTTGGTACAATGATACCATGTTAGGTTTTTAATGCTATAAACAGTTTGTAAAATAATGGAAAATACAACACTAAGACTGGAAAGATACAAGTGATTTATGAAACTAAAATGATAAGTGTGCAACACTATAGTTTTTTCATTTCTCCTGTTTACAGTTTGAATATCTATTGGGTAAAATGACTGATATCAATAAAATGTTTATAATATTTTCATTATCTGTTTGCACTATAGAATTATAGGAAATGGATATAGTAAGAAATGAAAACAGTGTGTGTATGTGCAACATGAAAACTATGTGACGACTGTTATGTACAGTCTTCATATGATGATCACATTTATTTATTTGCGGCTATGTTATTATAATGCAAACATAATATGATATATAGAATTTTGACTTCTATCGATTCCCTATGGACATAGTAATGATAAGAATGATGCAATGCAACTGTACATGAATTAAACATTATTTGTTTTTCATATAACTAAGGAAATATTATATATATATATTAAATATTATACAAAACTTTCTACAATTATTAACTATAGAGCAGAAGCTGATAAACATATGAATTACTATATTTATCTATCGAATCAAAATGGGAATTTGCCTATCTTTTAATCTATTTTTAATTTGTGTATCTATACTCGAGTACAATGCCCAAAACAACATGTGGAAAAATATAGATACTGGTTTATCAATTCAAAATCATCATCAAACTTAAACATTCAAACTTTAAACAAATCTAGAATTAAATTCTTTTTCGAAACAGAAAACCAGAAAATACTAATTATACATAACAAAATTATTAACTAAGAATAAGTAGAAAATTTGTAGAACCTGGGAAAATCTGTAGGGCAACAAACAACCCAAGAAGACTGTTCCACCCAACCAATTCCTGAAAACAGTCAAGTACTACCTTAGGACCCCCGAGCCTGTTCATTGAACCACCAGGAGGAAGAAACTCTAGGAATTAGGGCTTCTTCTTGCTATAGCAAATAACTTCTGAATCTTCAATAACTAGTAGTCCAATAGACCTGCACCAACATCTCTGGTTCTTCTAAGAAATATGCAGACTCAAGATTGCACTCACAACTAGCCTCCCTATTCGAATCTCTCAGTGATCACCTGATGCACCTGAGGAAAATATTCTACAGAGATATTGATTAAGAGCTGCCTGCTCAATTCGAATTTGCCTTTTGTAGGTTGTCTAGGCCTTTTTTCAGATGTTACTGGGTCATTAAATGAGCCGCCTGCTCACTCCCTCCACCTGGGGGATAATGCCACATTTTTAGGGGTATTTGTCCCATAACCAATAGCTAGTGGTGTGATGCAATTGCTGCCACCTGTCCCATACCTTCCAACAGCTTCCATTCCTCCTAGTGGGTCAGTGAACACTCATTTAACAGTCTCCTTGGGTGTTTGTCTCCTAATTAATTTATTTAAATAATAATATTCAGTAATTACATTCATCCTTGATCAAAACTGATCATAATTACAAAACTTTGTAATTAAATTTAACATAAAGTATTTTGCAAATAAAATAATAATTTTCAGAAATTTGGGTAGGTGACATACACCTCCCCTTAAGTCTCAACATCGTCCTCGATGTTGGTTAATCACTCCTTGAGTGTTCCTGAAACAGAGTTGGGTATGATTCCCGCATACTAATCTCCAACTCCTAGGTTGCCTCTTATGGGATAAGGTGCTTCCATTGCACCTTCACTTGCCCAATGCTACGATTCCGGAGAATAGTTTCCCTCCTTCCAAGGATACAATCTGGTTCCACTGGAAAATATTCGTCTTTTCCCACCTGTACATCATTCCAGTTTACAACATGAGTAGTATCGTGCACATATTTATTTAAAAATGATATATGAAAAACATTATGTATTTTTAAGTTTGGTGGCAAAGCCAGTTGGTATGCCACCGCTCCATCCTTAGACAATATTTCAAAAGGACTGCAATACCTGGGTGCCAACTTGGCACAGCTCCCCAATTTCAGTGAACTCTTTTTCGGTCTTACCTTGAGGAATACATGTTCACCAACCCGGAACTCTTTATGAGTTCTTTTTGAATCTGCTTGACTCTTTTTCCTATCTTGGGAAGCTTTTAAATGTCCTTGCACCCGTTTCACAATTAGTTCTAATTCCTGCAATAATTAAGGTCCTAAAACAACTCTATTTACTGGATCATTCCACGAAACAGGTGTATTACTTTTCCTACCATAAAGAATTTCAAAAGGATTAAGTCTGGCCAATGCATGATAGTGATTATTATAAGCAAATTGTGCTAAGTGCAAGTAGTCTTCCCACTTACCAAGCTGATCCTTAACATACATTCTTAATAAATCTTCTAAAACTTGATTTACCCTTTCTGTTTGTCCATCCGTCTGTGGATTAAATGTTGTACTGAAATTTAAAGTTGTGTTCAACCCCTTAAATAATGACCTCCAGAAGTTTCCTGTAAACTTCGAGTCACGATCTGAAATTATTACTTTTGGTATTCCATGTAGTCTAAAAATTTGTTTCATAAAGATCTCTGCAATATCTGGAGCTTTATGAGTAGTCTTTACAGGTATGAAATGTGCTTCCTTGCTGAGTTTGTCCACTACCACCATGATAGAATCATGTTGTTTATGATTTTTAGGTAATCCAGTAATCAAATCTATGCTGGTCACTTCCCATTTCCAACTTGGTATCGATAACGGTTGCAACAATCCAGCAGGATGTTGGTGTTCAACCTTCACTTTTTGACAATCCAAACATTTAGCTATGTACTTTGCTACTTCATCCTTCATTATGGGCCAATAATATTCTTTTCTCAGCATAGTAATGGTCTTTTGATAACCTAGATGACCAGAATAGTGACTTTTATGCATCTCATTTAATATCAGAAATTTTATTTCTGGTATGTCTAGTACATACAATCTGTTTTTAAATAGTAATAAACCGTTTTGCTTCATGCTGTAATCTACCATAAAATTTTCAGAACTGTTGTTTGCTGTCTTTTCTTTCATTTTTTTGTATTCTTCATCTATTTCACTCTTTTCCAGAATCTGTTTTCTAAATTAGTTGAATAAGTACTGATTGCTGAAATAAAATTTAGTTTTGCCTTACGACTCAAGGCATCTGCAACCTTGTTCTCCTTCCCTTTAATATGCTGAATTTCGAAATCATACTCACTTAAGAATGTCAACCATCTAGCTTGTCTAGCATTTAGGTTTGTCTGATCCAATAAATATTTCAGACCCATGTTATCTGTCAATAATGTAAATTTCCTGCCAATAAGGTGGTGACACCACATTTTTAAGGCATGAATAACTGCCAATAACTCTAAATCATAAGTTGAGTAGTTATTTTCATGTACTTTCAGCTTTCTAGATTGATATGCCACCGCATGCCCTTCCTGTGTCAGGACTCCGCCGAGTCCGTCATTGCATGCGTCTGTACAAACTACAAAATCCTTGTTGGGGTCAGCTATCCTCAAGATAGGTGCTATCGTCAATAGTTCCCTTAATTTCTTAAAACTATTAACACATTTCTGATCCCAAACAAATTTATTCCCTTTCTTCTACGAGGAAGTTATGGGGTTGGCAATTTTTGAAAAATTCTCTATAAACTTTCTGTAATACCCCGTAATGCCCATAAATGATCTTACATCCGACACATATTTAGGAACCGGCCAGTCATTAATGGCCCTTATCTTGTCGGGGTCAACCGAGATTCCTTCTGCCGAAATTATGTGTCCTAGATATTGAATTTTGTCTTTGTGGAAGTCACACTTACTAAACTTGGTGTATAGTTGATGATCTCTTAGAACTTGTAGGATAATCTGTAAATGTTCATCATGCTCTTCTTTGCTTTTTGAGTACACTAAAATGTCATCTATAAACACAACAGCAAATTTGTCTAAATATTTATGCAGAATATTATTCATCAGACACATAAATACAGCCGGGGCATTAGTCAAGCCAAATGGCATGACTACAAACTTGTAATGTCCATACTGAGTTCAGAAGGCTCTCTTAAAAATATCTTCATTCTTAACCCGTACTTGATGATATCCTGATCTTAGATCAATCATCGAAAATATTGTTGCTCCACGCAGCTGATCAAATAGATCATCTATGCGGGGCAACGGGTACCTATTCTTGATTGTCATCTTATTAAGATGGCGATAATCTATGCACAGTCTTAAGGTTCTATCTTTCTTCTTAACAAAGATGACAGGTGCTCCCCAAGGAGACACACTGGGTCTAATATACTTTTTTTCAATAAGCTCCTTCAACTGTGATTTTAATTCGTTTAACTCTAGTTTGTTCATTCTGTACGGAGCTTTAGAGTTTGGTACTGCCTCTGGTATTAACTCTATGGCAAAATCTAAATCTCTTTTGGGAGGTAATCCTGGAATCTCCTCAGGAAATACATCCTTAAAATCCTTTAGGACAGCTATGTCCTCTAATTTCAGTTTGTCCTCTTTATCCATAAACTCATCATTTACCACATTTACTGCAAACATTTGGCATCCTTTCCTAACTGCCCTCTTAACTTGCATGGCTGAAATCTGTCTAAGGGTTACCTTCCTTGGGATTCCTTTTATTTCTACAGTTTTCCCTTCGTCATTTAAACATGTAGAACTTTTTCCATAACAGTCCAGAATGACATGATGGGCTTCTATCTAGTCCATCCCAACTATAATATCATAAGAACCTAATGGTAGAATATTCAATTTGATTTGTGTTTGTAAATGATTCATGGACAAAACACAATTTTCGATAAAATCTGATACTTTTCTCTTTGTTCCAGTTGCTAGTCTAACTAGCCAAGATTTACTAAACTTTTCAGTTTTCAATTTAAGACTTTTCACAATGTCTAGTGATATATAACTTAAGCTAGCACCTGGATCAATTAAAAAAGTAACAGGATGATCATGTATCATACTTTAAATCTCTACCATGGATATTTGATGATCTGCTTGCCTGTTGTCGAGTGATGCATTGATTATGGGCATTTCCCTTGCCACATCTCCCACCGTAGGTTCAGCATGTATAGAGTTGATGTTGTTTTCTATCCACTTCTTCAAGGGACATTCTGATGCGTAATGAGGACCTTGGCATTCAAAACATTTGATAGGTGCCTTTCGCTCACTGGTCTTGGCATTATTAGGTGTATTTATGGGTGTTGTAGAATTTTGCTGTGAATTGTTTCTGGAGTTGTTTCCTTGATAATTCTGATTCTGAAAATTTTTCCTTTGAAATCCGAAATTTCCACTGAATCTGAAATTTTTAATTTTCTACTCAAAATTGTTGGCTTTATGATTTTTCTAGTTTGACATTCCTTCTCTTTTTCGATTTGTGTCATAACAGAAAACTGTCTTTCTCATAGCCTCTTCCAAGGTTTTAGGACTGTCGTACTCGATTCTGTCCTTAATATTGAAAGGTAAACAACTCAAGTACCTTTGAATTTTTGGTTTCTCTTCTATGAGGTATGGTACATATCTTAGTAAGTTCACAAACTTACTGTTCATTTCCTTCATGTTCATACCTCCCAGCTTCAAATCGTAGAACTCTTTGGATTTTTCTTCATAGTACTGTTCAAACAAGTACTTCTTTTTAAAGTATCGTTTAAAGGTACTCCTGCTTACATCTTTACCTTTGATTCCTTTTACTCGTTTGATGTCCTGCCACCAAATATCCTCTGTTCCAGTCAAGTTATATATAACCATTTTTGCCTTTAAAGACTCTGAATAGTTATAAATCTGGAAGTATTTCTTCATACCGGACACCCAAGCTTCAGCTGTCTCTCCTTTCTCAGTTTCTCCATTGAAAGTTGGAGGTATAATATTTTTGAACTCCCCAGAAATATGCTCATATTCCTTTTGATTTTTCTTTCTGGGTTTGAAATCTCCTTCACTGCTATTACTCGTGTAGCTACATTTCTTTCTGCATGTTTCAATAGCATCTCCTGATGAGGTTGAACTGTCGTTCACCTTGCTGATTTTCATTTTCTTGTTTTTATCAGCATGAGGCAGATCCTCAACTTTGGAGATATCTTCATTATATTTCTCTTGTTCCTCATTTTGGCTCTATTCAAACAACACTTGGTTTAATTGTTCTTGTGCTTGCAGAATCCTTTCATTGTCTTGTTTCATAGATCTGATTTCTACTTTTAATTCATGAAAGGCACATTATAGTTCCGTCGAACTGTTATTTGGTTCAACGTGACCTTCTACTACAAAGTGTTGTCCCGAGCTATGATTGTTTGGATGAAATTTGTCGTCTAATTGTTCAGCTGAGTTCTCCATAACTGTAACTGAAAATGATTTTTGTATAACATAGTAATTAAAATTTCAAATTAGTACAATTTTCTGTTGTATAATATTTTTTTCTACGTGTGTTTGGACCTCTTTCAGGCCTAGTGTTCGAATCTGAGCTTTGATACCACATGTAACATCCCAAATTTTCATAAAATTTTAAAATTTTTGATAACTAGATTAATTAAGATAATAATAATTGCGGAAATAATAATTGAGATTACGACAGCATTAATTGTAAAGTTGTTAGTACTAAACATCCTTTAATTTATGTTTTAGCAGCAATATGATAATGACAACTTAACAAATAATTAGTAATTATGATTATGATAACAAATGTACTAAATGATCGAAAATATGATGCGATAATTTTCTTTTGCAAAGATACTGACAGTTTGACTTTGCTGCATAAAGGTGTCCTACGAGGTACCTTGGAGCTTACTTAGTTGCAACGCTAAAGCATATTGAATGTCCTATGTGCAGACGACAGGTAAGAGCGAAGTACGTGTATAGTTTAGTTTCAATGTCATAATTAAATAAAATGTTATAAATTCTGTTGCGACTCATAAAAAATGTACAGGTATGGATTTCATAGCTATAATTATTTTTTTTCAGATGTATGTCTTATAACTCCATAATGTTTAAAACAGATTCATCTATGTACGTCATCCTGCTGATGGTTTTATTGCCATAATTCTAGCCATGGTTATAGCTGGCTTTGTCGTCGTCTTTATCCTCCCATCGCTGAAGTAACAATGTATCGCAAAAATCATTAAAATGTTTGAAATGAGAGAATACACCTAACATTTAGTTATCTAAATAGATAATCAATTATCAATGAGTTCACTAATATGTCTACCATACAGACTATCTATAGCTGTGATAATAGAATTTATATTAGTGCAACCAAATTGCCATGATAATAATAAAGTCTTCTCAAGTATGGTCTATACTAGATGTAATTCTATGAGCTAGATGTGATAAATTATAAGCTTATAAGGCTTATGAAGAGTATCAATTTAAAGTATGAATTACATGTGAATGAGAACTATGCCACTTACGACTATAGCCATCCTATCATTTGTTACGAGAATCATAAATTTAATATTTAAATACTATAAGGCTTACCCTTGGAAAATATAAACTTGAAAAAGTTGTTCTATATAAATAACATGAGTCCAGTATGCAACTTAGACTTAGGAATATATGGATCTATGTATCGTCGTGGTTTAAACAACACTATAACATAGGTTATGAAATATAACTTAGAACCCATACGAAGCTTGAAAATTGACTTACCATAATTTATAATGTTATAAAGTTATGTGTTGATATTTGAAATCTCATCGTTGGAAAATGAGTGCTGACATACATTAAATGTGATGGACAGGTTGATGATTTAACAAGTGATACAAAATCATTGTTGTTGAATGTGATTCAAGCCTGCATTAATGGCTTGAGTTGACACTCAAGCTGATAGGGATTGCCAACAATCCGTGTAATAAGAGTTTGATGTATTTGTTTCTGCAATTGCCACTGTGTAAAGGTTAAGTGTTTTGAAACACCTTCAAGCTAGTTGTTTGATCAGTTCTCTGTGTGCCAAAGTGGCAATGCCGAGCTTGTACTGAGCAGTGGGTATTAAATGTCATTGTTGCTTGTCACAATGCTGAATCATTGGGACCATGGTGATCGTTGATGGTGTTAAGTTTGGGCCGTTAGATCACAACCCTAACTTCTGTCGTTGATTTTCGTTTAAGAGTTTGAAATGTTGTTTATTGTTGTTATTGTTTTCAGTCTGTATGGCGGACAGGCTACCGAAATTTATAGGGTTGGAAAGTTTGCATGAGGTCTCAACCTCGAGTCCTATAGGTAGGATTTGCAGGTTCTAAACCCTTGTATTGGCATTGTAAAAAGAGGTCGACTCTCTGGTTAAGTTGTTAATGTGTGGAAGGTTTCAATAACTCTTCGTTATGAATTGTATGAGATAAGTCAAGCTGTAGGGTGATAGAAGTTACCTCGTCTTATTTGTAGTAGAGATATTGTCATCTTTCTGGTGTTTGCAAGGAACTTGGTCTCTGTATATGAAGGTAAGCTTCCTGAATATAAAGTAAAATCCCTTGTTTATAATCTTCATTTTTTGGTTAAGATATAGTAATACCAATGTCAAAATCTAAGCTATAAATTTTTTGTTAGTTGCAGGTTGTGAAGAAAAGATTCGAGCAAGGTTTTGGAAATGAAAAACGAGCTTCCATCCCTGGTAAGCTTTGGGTCTTTCAAAACCCTTGTAGGTGTTCCTTTGTTCTCAGATGAAGTGGTTGGTTCCATTAGAGAGAAGTCGTTCTTTCCATGGCGTTGTCTGTCAAATGATCTTTTGATAAGATTTTTGTGTTGATACTAAAACTTCTATGACGAGAGACCTTTGTCTCTATCCTCTGTGTATGTTTTGAGACTTAGATCTTGTCCATAAGGAATTGTAAAACTCAGTTTTATGAATTCAATGATGAAGGGAATAGAACCCTATTTCAATTTTCATTTTGAACATAATGTAAGGTTTTGTTGTTGGGAACTAATGATTCCTCCTTCTTGATTATGGAAACTTCTGATGGTGAAAACGTTTGTCATCCCCACTTGTTGATATATGTTATTGTGGAAATGTAATGGATCCGAGGCTCGTCTGACCTGTGAATACAACTATGCTTCTCGAAATGTTAAACTGTTGTTTGTATCCAGTGCTATTTGGTTTGGTTTCTATTTAAATAAGGCATCTGTCGCACTTGTTAAAGAATGTGAAAGTTGTAGGTTGAGATCGTGATTTTCGACTCATACTAGGGTTTATGAATTTTTTTTTTTTTTTAAAGATAGCTTTGTAATATGTGATGTTGGAAACGGTTTCAACTCGTTGTAAAAGAAATGAATAGGTCACCCTTGATTCGTGTTTGGTCTTTGGAAAATGAAAGATATAAAATAAAGTTATTTTCATAACAGCCCTTAAATGTAGTAGGGTTTGTACTGTAGAAAAATGTGGATACAATATATGTTTTTATGGTACTGTATATAATGAATAGGGATCTAAAACATTGTGATCTTAGTTTTGGTACAGTGATACCATACTAGGTTTTTAATGCTATAAACAGTTTGTAAAATAATGGAAAATACAACACTGATACTGGAAAGATACAAGTGATTTATGAAACTAAAATGATAAGTGTGAAACACTATAGGTTTTTCATTTCTCCTGTTTACAGTTTGAATATCTATTGGGTAAAATGACTGATATCAATAAAATGTTTATAATATTTTCATTATCTGTTTGCACTATAGAATTATAGGAAATGGATATAGTAAGAAATGAAAATAGTGTGTGTATGTGCAACATGAAAAGTATTTGACGAGTGTTATGTACAGTCTTGATATGATGATCACATTCATTTATTTGCGGCTATGCTATTATAATGCAAACATAATATGATATATAGAATTTTGACTTCTATCGATTCCCTATGGACATAGTAATGATAAGAATGATGCAATGCAACTGTATAGGAATTAAACATTATTTGTTTTTCCTATAACTAAGGAAATATTTTATATATATATTAAATATTATACAGAAATTTCTACAATTATTAACTATAGAGCAAAAGCTGATAAACATATGAATTACTATATTTATCTATCGAATCAAAATGGCAATTTTCCTATCTTTTAATCTATTTTTAATTTGCCTATCTATACTAGAGTACAATGCCCAAAACAACATGTGGAAAAATATAGATACTGGTTTATCAATTCAAAATCATCATCAAACTTAAACATTCAAACTTTAAACAAATCTAGAATTAAATTCTTTTTCGAAACAGAAAACCAGAAAATACTAATTATACAAAACATAATTATTAACTGGGAATAAGTAGAAAATTTGTAGAACTTGGGAAAATCTGTAGGGAAACAAACAACCCAAGAAGACTATTCCACCCAACCAATTCCTGAAAACAGTCAAGTACTACCTTAGAACTCCCAAGCCTGTTCACTGAACCACTACGAGGAAGAAACTCTAGGAATTAGGATTTCTTCTTGCAGTAGCAAATAACTTCTGAATCTTCAATAGCTAGCAGTCCAATAGACCTGCACCAACATTTCTGGTTCTTCTCAGAAATATGCAGACTCAAGATTGCACTCACAACTAGCCTCCCTATTCAAATCTCTCAGTGATCACCTGATGCACCCGAGGAAAATATTCTACAGAAATATTGATTAAGAGTTTCCTGCTCAATTCGAATTTTCCTTTTGTAGGCTGCCTAGGCCTTTTTCAGATGTTACTGGGTCATTAAATGAGCTGCCTGCTCACTCCCTCCACCTGGGGGATAATGCCACATTTTTAGGGGTAGTTGTCCCATAACCAACAACTAGTGGTGTGATGCAATTGCTGCCATCTATCCCATACCTTCCAACAGCTTCCATTCCTCCTAGTGGGTCAGTGAACACTCATTTAACAATCTCCTTGGGTGTTTGTAATTAAATTTAACATAAAGTATTTTGCAAATAAAATAATAATTTTCAGAAATTTGGGTAGGTGACACTCAGATCATGAACCAATGTCATCTCATATTGAACTTGTCCATAAAGAACTTGCAGATTCTACCCTCATGCTCCAACTTTCTTCTCTTTCTGTTCCAGTTCACACTCTAGATATTGCAGAAGGTCCTAAATCCTCTCTTGCACCAGAGTCTGTTGGTTTGCATCATGATCACATGATTATTTCGGAGGTCAAATCAGCTATTGAAGGTAATGCATTCGCTCTCCTCAAGCAATTACCTCTTATTTACTACTATATGATCATTATTTCATGCTTTCATAAGTTTATTGAAGAATATGGCCATTGCCATTCGCTTGGGATAATTTCTCATGCATTTACTGGTTTTGATCTCACCTCTTATGGTTCAAAGGAGATCTCAAGAAACCATGATTCAAGTCTTGGATCTAATTTGGATCCTAAGCAAACACTACTTGAGATAATTTCTCATGCATATGATGGTTTTGATCTCACCCCTGATGGTTCAAAGGAGATCTCAAGAAACTATTCATCAAGTCTTAAATCTGATTTGGATTTCAAGCAATCATTATTATTTGATGGTTCTTTTTGGCATAATCTCACCCATGATGGTTCAAAGGAGAAGACAAAAGACTATTTGCATATTCATGTTTTTGATCCTACTTCAAATTATTCGAATCACAGGTTCAAGGATCATTCTCATACTTTTGGATTTGTTCTCATCACATTCGATCTGAAGAGCAAGTACAAGCACATGCTTTTTGAGCATGATCCACTTCTTCCCAAGAAGAAGATACCTCCAGACATATGACCAAGCATCATACTTGCTTGAGTTTGGAGCATTTTTTTTATGTGTGCCTTACAGTCTGTTTTGAGGGGGGGTGTTTTTCCCATGAAATTTTCCCCACTTCCTTGGTTTATTGACTATTATTATTCATTGTATTGGGTGACCTTTGGTCTTAGTTACCAGGGCCCAGGATGGATTAAGGGGGGGTGTTAGGATATTCCTATACTCCATCCTAGTCCCACCAGTATTTTGATCATTTACATTTTCATTCATGCATGCACTTTTAGGGTTTGCATGCATTCCAGTCATCAGTCAAACACCTAGCCCTTAGTTAGCCAGCCCCCGAGAGCTTCTATCAGATCAGTTTTAGCCTTCCTAAAGCTTAATGCACCCTTCCTCCTTGATTTAAGGAAGCCACTCGTCCTTTCTCACCTACCAGTCCAATTTACTTCAGTTATCCACCAGTCTTTCCTTGATTTGAGGCCAGACTGACACCTCACCACTGTTATCACTCTGATTGACCTCCGATGAGACATGAATACTTGTTCTGACTCCAGTAAGCTCCTCATGCACCCTCCACTGAGCCTCCTTCATTCAATTAGTGTCTCCATGTTCCAGTTACATTCAGTTACACCTACCACACTCAGTTAGACTCAGCCTGATTGATGGTTGACAGTTACTTATGCATTGATGACTCCACCGATGATGGCATAGACTACTAGTTGTGCTCCAATGACACTCCAGTGATCTTTTGATCACTCCATGAAGGCTAATTCGAATTTCCACCTTGGAATTCGAATCCTCATGCATTGTACTACTTATTGTCCATATTGTGATTAATTAATTAGTGTGTGTGAAGTATTTTTGCTTCTATCCAAGTTATACTGTATTATTATTCTGTTGCTCATTATATTGCATTAACCACTCTTCTTCTATTTTCCTGCTTAATCATAATTACTCTTGTCTTGTGAGGTATACATCATCTCTTATATCTGCTGTGAGGATTTTCACAGATTCAAACCTCACACAAACTCACTCAAGAATTGCAGAGAAGAAGAGAAGAATGTAGTCAATAATCACTCATGAACACAGAAAATGGAGAATAGTAGTATAATCATACATCATCTCTGAGTTGGTAGTGTGAAAACAGAATACAATACAATAACTGTCAAGCTAATTCGAATTAACCAAGAGGTCATTCGAATCATCCTCAAAGTGTGGCTTGGATAGCATTGGAGGCATCATCCAATCAGTAATAGCAGTCATAAATGGTCAATAGTCAGTAAAATGAGTCTAACTGAGCCATGCGAGAATAGATCAGGGGATGGAGACGCCAAGGAGGGTGCATGAGGCTGTCCAAAGGTCACGTGGCACTCCAAAATAGACAATTGGGAGATAGAGGCAGTTAAAATGAGCAATAAATGCACCAACTGGATCACAAATGCTCTAATTGACTGTTAAACTCTTGGTAGGTGAGATAAGGTGCACATGTGAGCCAGGTGAGGAAAAAAAGGCGCATCAGGTAGGTAGGAGGGAAACTAGGGGCTGAAGATAGGCTCTAGGAAGCTGAAAATAAGCTCTAGGTGCCAGGGAGACCACCAATATGATGACTGGATACATGCATTTTCATGTAAATGCATGTAGATGATTGGATGCATGCTAAATTGCATGCATGCATGCAAAATATAAAAATGATGGTGAGAATATTCCAACATAGCATTCATGTCCAATGAATTCATTAATAATCTCGTCAACAAAAGGTGTAGGAAAGGGGTCGACCAAAGTAACTTTATTTAGATCCTTGAAGTCGACATAGATATGCAATTTCGTCGGATCATGTTTCTTAGGATGAACAACCATAGGACTATACCACTTTGATTGATGTACCAGATAGATGATACCAGTTGCCATCATATTTTATATTTCTTTCTTGACTATATCTTTGTATTTATGGGCCAATTTATATCGACATTTTTTTCAGTAGTTTAGATTCTGGCATGATGTCAATTTTCATTTCTCCCATTTATTGCACTAATCCCTGTAAATATTTATAGTCTCTTGTGAAAAAATCTTGATATTCTTTTAATAGACTAGTATTTTTGGTAGTTTGTTGTTCAGTCCAGTAATCCCCAATTTTCACCATTTTTTGTCAGTTGTCCTTTGATATATCTACTTCTTCGATTTTGATCTATGCATCCATCCATTCTAGTTCATTTGCTTCATTGATTGGCCGATCATCTTTTTTGAATTCTGTAAAAGTAGGAGGAATATATTTTTCTATGAATATTTTTGGATCAACTTTATCTTCTGATGCCACTTTCATTATAGATTTTATAGGTCTTCTTGTCGAAAAATGGTTTGTTTTCTAGTGAAATATTTTACCAATGGTTGTATCGTTTTCAAGTTCTAGTCTTGTTAACAATTGAACTAATTTGATCGTAATATTGTTTCATCTCGACTAAGGTCGATGGACTTTGGTTGAGGTGACAATATTTGTTGGGTTTATGACATTCTTAATTTCCTCAATTGCCTCCTTGATGCAGTCTTATGTTGGTGAAAAGGAAAATTCTCTTGTGAAATTTTCTTTTAGTTCTCGCAAAGTAAAAGTTTCACCTCTTGATTCCAAGTCCATTTTATACCACTTTTCAGGTAGATCTTCTAATGTACTTGGGAAGAAATGTGGCAAGAGTTTCTCATCTTTGTATCCCAATATCCTTCATTTTTTTTTAAATTTGTCGATGTGGATGGACATGTCCATTCCTTGTACAAATTTTGGGATTTGAGCTTCTGCTGTCAACTTTTTCCTCCAAATATTTCAATAAAATAAGTCGAAGCAGTTTTCCAGATGTGCATTCATGACTGATGTGTCTCCCACCATCTAGCTGCTTTCCCAGTGAATGATTATACTAGAGTTTACAATCTCCCTTTCTCTCTAACATTTTTAGATAATTGTTCAATGTGCATTACTTGATCTACCTCGAACATGGTTATAATTGAAGCATACTTAGCCTCTATGTGCTCCGTTGATGTGCTGATAATTTTCCCGATTATCTTCGTGTCATCTTTGATTATTTTTCTCCATCGTCTACGTCTGATAGAGTGTATGTTGGTTATGCTTGGTCTTTAGGTTTTTTATACAGTTGGCCGTGTTGCATTGGGTGTTCTGAAAAAAATTCGTACCATTTTAAATTGACCTCATCGACGTTATGTGGACATTCAGTTGTTGTATGTGGCTCAAATATTTCATAAATATCACAGAAATACGATGTCAGAGCAATATTGAAATTGTCGGACTTCCTTTCTTTGGGAAAAAGGAAGGGTTCTTCTTGCAGGTACCTTCTTTGTTTCGGAAAGGGTCCTCTATCATCATAGTGTGGTCGGCATTTGTTATATTGAAGAGACTATTTTGTGTTTGGTGCACCATAAATCATTATGCCTTAGTGCGAGCTGTTGTAACGACTGCTTCATCCATTCAAGTTTTTCTTCAACTCGTTGATCGGGCAGTCCACCTGAATGGTCAGTGTTTGATTCAACTTTTTGTGTCGTCATTGGAGCATAATCAAATGTATTCAACTCATACATAGTCAATGTAATCCAGATTCGAGGTAGTAGGTTGGATACAAACCATTTAATGAAGATGGATCCTTCCATATTGGATGGAATTTGATTAAGGAGATATTTGAATCTTTTGGCATATTCCTAAACAAATTATCCAATTCTTTGTGTTATAGCCTTAATATTTTATGCGGCCAGATGTCTATTGTCTTGGATTCTGAAGAATTAAAAGAAGTTATTCTTAATTTCCTACTTCCTCTTTAGGCCATTTTTAGTGAGATTCATGTACCATCTTAATGGTCTATCTCGGAAACCTCCTATAAAAATTGCAATTTGTATTTTTTCATTTGTAATGTCCTTAGCTTTCCATACTACTACACATATAAACCAATGTCTTCGTGGATATACATCCCTCTCATATATAGGACAATTTATTTGAGTTGGATAAGCCATAATAATATTATTATTGTTACTTGAAGTATATGATAATGACGATGGAGACGAAGGTGACAACAATGCCGATGACCTACCGGATGAAGACTGACTTACTATCTAGAGTGACTGTGACTCCTAGGAAAACTTATCTTCTTCAATAGACTCTTCACCGACATGTCATAATTTCGACTGGTCAACTGCTTGAATTGATAATATCGCTGGAAGGGGGGTACCTCCACACATTCAGAGTATAAGAGATTGAAATATTTATGGCTATATTCTGGAATAAAAGTGATGCAATTTCCTCATTTAGGTCTTGATATCATTAGTCGATCCAAATTCTGTCCATATTCGTCAATAAAATAGTAAATAATACTAGCACTTGGTCCAAGCCCCAAGTCATGCTCGATGATTTCTCTAACGCTAGGTCCATTCGATATAAGCCTCAGTATAACATATGGAGGATTCATTACATTAGGGGTTGCAATCTTAAACTACGGGGTTAGTTCCATTGACCGTGGACCTATCGACATTGGATCCTCACCTTCTTCATTCCCTGGTTGAATTTTCCTTGACTCAAGCATGTCTTTTGGAATCTCAACACTTATTCCCAGATACTTCATAACTATTTTCTCCCTTAGTGGATTCTTGATGTCTCTAAGTTCCTCTCGTCTCTTGAATCTTTTTCTCTTTCAATCTTTTGAATATATGGAGACGGATTATAACTCGTTATATCTCTATCTTGTCGAGGTAGAATGGTATAATTGGCAAGCTTTATATTTTTATTTCTCGTCATCGACTATAGTCATCTCTTTATCTACTCATTTCACATGGTCGATGGACCCCCCATTGCCGACCCAAATACTGTACGATGATGGAGACAGTCTCAAGTGGTCGACTCATTTACTGAGGAAATATTCCCACTAACGTTCTTGAATGAAACTTTCCTAGTATTTATGCTTATGTTCCCAATTTGAATTTCCTCTTGGCTCCATCAGTGGTCGTGCTTCAACTATATGGACGAATCCATGTTCAATCAAGAATTTAAATAACAAATTTGGTATGGTAACAAAGAGCAATTCATGGAGGTTGTTGTAAAATATTTTCTTGAATTCATTGAGGGAAGTTCTTTCCTCAATAGCTTGTTATTCACATAATTTTTCGCATATATTGTCTAGCCACTCATACATGTTTGTTCATCCATCGTTGGTGATTTTGTGCATCAGCAACCTTTCATTGAATGTGTCTATTTTTCTCATTAACATGATCGATCAACTTCTTCAATTCATGTGGAATGACTTCAATAAAATTCAGGTGCATTTCAGTAAAGAATCTTTCTCGCGCTTGCGCTATCGACAATTTGTTTCTCTTGGCATAGTTTTGAATGTAATTCTTCCACCATTCTTTGATATCTTCTTCTCTTATCATTTTATACGGATGCACACATATTCTAATCCCAATAGTACAACCGGAAATGGAACCAATGTTGTAATATAATGGATTACATGGAATATAAATAGCATAAAGATAGAAGAAAATACATTTAGATCACTATACAAGAGAAGATACCAAATTAAAGGGAACACCAACACCAGTTATATTGTATCAGAGCCAGAATATGTACAAAGTAATGACATTCTCTTTGAATCACGACTCACCAGCATATATATTCATTTTTAAATTGATTTATTCAGTTACAAAAGTATTTATGTCGACTTAGACGATCGACTGTATCCTTAGGACTGGCTTGACGGTGGTCAGTCAGAGGACCTAGTAGGATAGTCGACTAGGCTCCTCCTACAGGTCTCATCATGAGATGACCCAACATGATCATGGTTTATTAGGGACTAACATTACTGTATCTAATCACCAAGCCAGGTTAGTGGCCCTCTCCCATAGGACAAGGGACAAGAGGTCTTATCACAAGTCGACTTGTTCACTTCTCTAAGTTTCTGTGAATGACACTACCATTATATGGTCACCAAGCTAGGGTACTATCCCTTGGATAACTATTAGAATTCTATGAAGTATGGAAATTTTGTATCAATAACCAACAAATGGGAACAAAGTGACTAATATTGGGTTAAAGGGAAACTCCGTTGAGGCTATGGATTCCTGCTAGAAGTAGTGGCAATGCCTATGAAATTGGGATTTTACCATTAGGACAACTTAGAGCCATGTTCATTTATTTTGTGGTGTTGACCATTGGTATCAAAGGTAACTCTCTGATACTCCGATATTTTCTTAATTCTCGTTAAAGTAAGGGATTGAGCTATTTCCTCTAATTGAACATTCTCCTTTTTGAAACTTGGAAATTATTTATAAGAAGCTAGCATATTTGTTTCCTACAAGGGATGGATCAAGCAGGTCATAAGCCCAAATTTTATACAAACTTTATACAACTAACACATTGATACCAACTAAACATAGCTAACCGGTTCTTCCCAGTGAGATGCCACTTGTTGTAGCTACAACAATCCCATCTTTTAGTGAAAGATGACAACCCCATGCTAGGATGAAATTCCTTAGTTTATTTTTGAAGGAGTCTTTTGTTATTTTCATATGATTTTATTAAGAAGTACTTTGGATTTAACCTGAAACAAATTAAAATCATGATTAAGTAAGTTTTGACGTTCTCGACATCTTAATTTATTTGTTTAAGTAAAAATCAAAGGAATCGGGAGTTGGAAGTTGTGATTCTCATATACCGATGTTATTATTGTTGATGTTTCGATCCCTACATTTCCATTATCTGACTTATCGAAAGTTAGGAGTCGAAAAATCATTTGTGATGTAAGTTCAATACCGACATTTTGATCTCAACGTTTGCGATTTTAGTTGGAAGCTGGAAGTTGGTAGGCCAATTTTTTGTCCTTAAGTTTTTCTAACCGATTTCGCAAACCCGATATTTTATCTTACAGATATCAGATTTCAGGAGTAGATACAGTGATTATTTATCACTGTCTTTCGGTGTGCCAATTCCAACATCGATCACCCATATACACTTCAAAATTCAGGATTCAACACATTGTTTACCACATTATGAATCCTCTCCTCGAATCTCAACTCCCTATTTTTGTCCATCCCTCCTAAAAATTTATATTTTTTTTCAGAAGTAGGTGTTCCCGTCACATGCGCCAAACTGTCTTGAAAAAATAGTCAAATTACATGCAATTAATTGTTAATAATTATTTAATCACTGATATCAGACTATTCCTTTTTCATTAAATGTAAATCGGATTTGGTCTTAACATGGTTTTGTACTTAATCAAATTTTGAATTGCTCCGCCATTACCACACAGATAATTCAAATTTCAAAACACTGAAATTCTTGCTTAGTCCAAAGCTTTCACTGGCCTTCTATAAATTTCTTTCATATTTATACCAAGTATTTCAAGTTCCCGTTGAGTTTGTTTTAATTTCTCATAGTTAAATCAACTTATGCCATTTTATTATGCATTGCAAGATTAAGCTCAAACCACCATGGCTAGAAGAACTAGGTCAAAGGTCACAGTAGATGAACTTAAGTTAAAATACCCCAACTTTGGCATATACTCATATACCAATGCACAGGTTTTCAATACACTTTATTTAGAATGGGATCAGATTTATAGTATTTTTTACAACGATGACTTTTCAGAGTTTCAGAACGAAGCCACTATTTACTAGAACATCAGTCGGTCCCAACATCATGCAATCATTGCGTGCCTATAAATCATGCCCTTCAAATATTTAGTCAAATGGATGATTGACTACACCCACATCCCGACCAACAGATTTAAGGACTCCAACCAAACTGTTTATGCCTCTTTCAAGCCAGACACATTCGCCGCAATTTATGCGCTAAAAAACACCACAACACTCCTGATGTAGGACTTCATAAAGTCCTTTGAACATAAATATATGATGGAGGTTCTTGTGAAGACATGGATGGCTGACCCCAACAGTTTAATACTTAAACCAAACATGAAATACCCAATTTTCTTGCTCAGGGAACCCTATAAACTAATTGCAGCCATACTTTGTAGGATCTATTGGGTTGATAATTGTTCCTATTTGAAGCTGGAATGGGCCCCTTTGGCTCATCATGTGGAGACACCAGGGAAAATATTTAACTTGGCATGTATTTTTTCAATAACTCTCAGGGGCACGTTTTCTCAGGCACAAAAGACCCCAACCACTTGGAATCCCAAATTCTCTTGATCGGCATACCTGGTAGATAACATGTGTGCTTCTTTTTCTTATCCTTATATGAACTAGCATTGAACCAAATAAAAAAATCCAATCCATATCTACTATTCAATTCTTTGGGATGACAATTATATTCCCTACATTTATGATATTTGTGACAACTTCATTAGTTGTGTCTACTTCATCATTTTCAAATAGAATGCTCCTATGATTTCAGAAGATGCCATTTATTTGATAATAACTCTGAGCAACTACTATTTTGGAGAATTCTTCACCTAGATTAGGATATGGGGTGGCAAGTCAATACACATGTTACCCATATTTGTCCCAGATAGATTGATCCTTGCAGAGGTAGCTTTTCAAATTGTGTTTGTTGGATTCCATGGTCAATTACATTCCTTGAAAAGAAAAGCATGGCCAAAGTTTCCTTTACACATGGGACAACTTGTTATCCATAATGAAACACATGGTTGTATCCTAGAAAAAGAATTGAATAAGTTGTAGTTAGGGTTTGTAGTGAAAAGGATGCATGAACCAAAGATCTTTATATTAGATCACTTTGTGTAGGCACATTAGGATTCTCTTATTTTTGAAGAAGTCTTGAGTAGGATAGATGATGCAGATCAAAGGATCCTCGTGCATGAAGATAAAAAACAACAGAAGGTTAAGGCAATAGAAGAAATAGATAGGCTCTTTCAAGAAAAACACAAAGCTTCTAAGGAGGCAATGGAGGCAACTAGTAAAGACATAGTGGTTAGTCTAGTTCCCCCTAAGTATGAAGTGCATGAGAAATTGGAAAAACAATAGGTAAAGCCTTCTACTACTATCCAGAATCTCAATGCATTGATTAAAAAAACTAAAGCTCTTCAAGGTAAATATATTTCTTGTGTTGAATCTGTCCATACTATTGTTTTTATTCCTAAGTTAGTTCCTATAGTGCCTGTAAAGACTAAGGATAAGGAAAAATTAACTTCCAAAACTCCCTAAAAATCATCTATTAATAATTTTATTGATTTCAAAAAAGAACAACCCATAGATGTAATCAATCCCACTCCTGTATTCCAAGAACATCAACCAACTCCTCCTCTGGAAAATACTTAAATTGTTACTGCAGCTAGTCATGTACATCATTCTTCTCCATCTAGTAACTTGTCAGGAATCCCTTCTATTGAAGACCATATTATACACTCTACTCACAATTCAACACCACATTCACCTCCTCACACTAATCCTTCAGATTTAGCCCCAAAATATGATAATCCATCCATTCAACCAACTTCTAAGTATGTGGTAGATCCTTCAGTTGAATATTTAACCTCACTTGAAACACTAGTTCTTCATCAAGACATTCCATTGGATCAAGGTAATACTCATACCACCCTTCCACATTCTAAAGTCAATTCACCTTCTCCTCATCCTCTTGAACCTCTGATAGAAAATTTTCCTCTAGAATCTTCTTCTCAAACCATTCCATCAGTTATAAAAAACTCATCTCAGGAAGCTGTGACTGTTGTTAGTCATCCATTTCCTATTGCCACAACTACAAAAATTTTGGCTTCCACAACTGAAGACTCAACTAACTTTGGAGAAGCTGTTGTGGTTGTACTTGGATATTATTGTTTTGACATAAGGAAAAAAATTGTGCTTAGAAAAGGCTCTAAGAGAACAAGGTAAGGATAAGTAATGGTTGGGATTATTGCAAACCAAGTTATATGGAGACATGACACTGATGAACCATAGAGGGAAGCTATAAAAACTGTTCCATCTATGGGAGCCTTTGCTAGCACAAACTATGATTCGGTCTCCACTTTAACTATGCTGCTGCATGAAGAGAAGTGTAAGAATATTGTACTTCAAACTGAAAGGGATTATCTTCAAGAGAATTTTAACAAGCAGGTTGAGCAACTGAAAACTCAACATCGCTTGTAGTTGCATGATCTACAGGACCAGATACAACAGCTCTCACAATAAAAGGGGATAGCAGAAAACAAGATAATTGATCAAGCTTCTAATCTTGCTGATATGAAGTTGGAATTGGAGAAGTATAAGGAATAAGATGCTTCCTCTTCCCTTTTTAGGTTGTTAGTACAAGAGTCCAAGGATTAAGCCATTGATACAAATGAAAGCTTGAAGCAAACACAGACCCTATTTTTCCAAGGTTTGAATTAAATACATGATGACTTCAACTCTTTTGAGAATTTGTCAGAACTTTTGGAAGATCATGTGCACAAGAGGAAGAAGGATAATTTGTCCTATGAGTAACTATGTGAGTGGAAATCTCATTTAAAAAATTCTCCTCATACTGTTCTCCATTTGGATTTGATAAAAATAATGAGAACTCAGATATCCATCTAATCATGGGAGCTTGCCTCTAATGAGGTATCCCATATGATCGAAAAAGGGAAGAAGATTTGTGTCCCACAATGGATGTAGATTGATGGAAACATGGAAGCTCTAGAGATGCATTCTTTTTCTGAGTTGGAATATGTAGTTCCAATGAAGTCAAGGATTTTTAAGGTGGATGAACAAAGATAACAGTCAACAAATTTAATCTAAGACACTTGTCATCTTGGTATTTTCACCTTTAGATAAACACAATACAAGAGAGACACCAATATAACGTAGTTCACCCAAGATGGGCTACGTCCACACATAAATTTCTAGTCCTTATTATTATACCATACAACAAATGAAGGGATACAACGTACAACACATCCACTGCAACTTCCTCTTCACTCTCTCAGAGTATCCTTTACACAATCACATAGATGTTTACAATGCTAAAATACACAACTGTATTACAATGTATTCCTTTTAAAGGGGAATTACCATGGGAAAATACTACGAGCTACATAATACCATGGGCCCGTAAACTACTGGACAAAAAACAATAGAAAAATTTCTTTCAGGGGCTTTGACCTCAATCCCCTGTTGAGGGCTCATTGACCCTCAAACCCCCTATTTGGGGTGGATGGTCCCCCCGGACCCTCGTGGGGGGGTATTGGGGGGCGATTCCCCCCCACACCCACTCGTTGGGATGAGTGTACAATGCACCTGCACGTCATATAAAACTGGGGTACAAACAACTTTGAAACAAAAACATCTCTAAATCAGGAAGATCATGCTCCACAACCAACAATCTCCCACTTGGAGACTGATCACAATAACTCCATTGCTGCTACACTTGCTGGACTCTTCTCTGAACCTTGGACCTGGAAAATTTCTGAGCTTCACCTTCATGCTTGAAGGCCAATTTAAACTGAGCAGGAACTCAATTTCTTTCTGGTTACTACCTTTGTCAACATGTTTGCAGGATTCTGGTTAGTGTGTATCTTTTCCAACTTCAACAGTTCATATTCTAGAACATACCATATGAAATGATACTTGATCTGTATATGCTTAGTATTAGAATGAAATGTTGAGTTCTTCGCAAGATGAATGGCTCTTTGGATGTCACTGTACAACTTGCTATTCTCCTACTTCTTATCCAATTCTTCCATGAGCCTCTGTAACTAAATAGTCGCTTTACTAGCCTCTGTAGCAACAACATACTCTGCTTCCATTGTTGAAAGTGAAATAAATTTTTGCAATTTCGAAATCCAACTTACTACTGTTCCACCTACAATAAATAAATACCCTTTGGTGATCCTCCTACTATATTTATCACCTGCCATATCTGCATCAACATATCACTATAGAACAATACCTCTCAAATAAATGAGAATACACTGTACTGCCTTACAATGTTCTTTACCTGGATTGTTCATGCACCTTCTCACAACTCCCACTACATGCGCAATATCTGGTCTTATGCACACCATGGTATACATCAAGATTCCAACTAATGATGAATAGGGAACCCTGGACAAGTAATCTATCTCTTCCTGTGTCTTGCGACACATATCCTTACTTAGTTTGAAATGGTTGGCCAAAGGTGTACTAACTGGTTTTGCATTTTGCATTCTAAACCTCTCCAACACCTTTTGTATGCACTCACCTTGAGACAATGTCAATTGCAAATTTTCTTGTCTCCTGTTATTCCCATACCAAGGATTTGCTTTGCAACACCCAAATCTTTCATCGCAAATGACTTAGCTAACTTCCTTTTGAGCACATTTATATCCTTCACTTTATACCCTGCAACAAGCATGTCATCCACATACAATAGAAAGATAATATGTCTTCCATTATCTAACCTCTTGAAATAAACATAGTTGTCAGAATGAAATCTACTATAACCTTGTTCTGTCATAAACCTGTCAAATTTCAAATACCACTACCTTGAATCTTACTTCAAGCCATACCAACTCTTCTTCAACCTACATACTAAATTTGTTGATGTATTTGTAACTTTGGAAGATATTCACTTGTATATTGTATGTTTTACATTTGTACTTTATTGTATCCCCAATGGAGATGTATTATTCCTCTGATTGGAAGTGTCGTCATTTGTATTTGCAAGTGTCACAAGTTATATTGTAAGTATCATAACTTATACTTGATGGTTTATTAGACCACCTTGATAGGGTCGGCCCTGTATGAGTCATGTGGGTCAAAGGGTTATTAGAACACCCTAGAGGGGTCGGCCCAATCAACATTATGTTAAGTGGTTAAGTTGGGGCCGACCTAGTTGAGTAAAGGTCAAGTGAAAGTAAAAGTATAAATAGAGAGTGTGACTCTCTCATTTGACACATTCTCTCATTCACTCACTTCGCATTAGTGAGAGAGAGGAGGAGTGAGCACAAGTGGAGTAGGAGTAGCTGTTGTAGTCATATATCTATTGGGTTTGATCTTTGTGATACTTGTATTGGTGCTTATTCTATCTCTAAGGAAGTTGCGGGGTTTTTCACCTTCTTGGTTTTCCCTGGTGAAATGTTTTGTGTCTCTTGTCTCTTGTCTCTTGTCTTTTGTCTCTTGTCTCTTATGCTTGATATGATGTACATGTTGTTATTTCAGTTAAGATCCTATATATATTGAATTAAATGATGAAAAACTAACATGGTATTAGAGCTATCCTGAAGGAAGGCATGGTATGGCATTTATGACACTTCTTGCACTTGCGACAAATTGGAAACTAGGGATTGATATAGAAAAAACCAATCATCATGGAACTTTCACTATAAATCCATTTTGGAGAAGTTTCACGTTCTGAAAATTCTACAGTTCGAATATCAAATCCCCACGTACCTTGTGTCCGAAGCACAACATCTAATTCATTGTACTTTCTGTTTTATGATCCGTACAATCTAGGGTTTCTTCCTCTTCCAGATCTCAGTCATAAACAAGTGACCTAGGAAAAAAGATCCCAAATTGGGATAGGAAGCTCCAAATTAAATTATGTAAAACGTGGAAGTAATGGAACTGATTGTAGTTTCATAGATCCTCTTTTCAGAGGCCGAAGTTGAACCAGTGACATGTGGCACTCTATACAAGTTCGATATCATGTTTTATCCCATAAACAGGTCACGTTGCGACATTTGGCATATCTCTCTCTCAGAGAATCCATTTGAGGTAAGACCTATGGGGTTAGAAAGAAGACAAGTTATGCTACCACAGGACAAAGTTTCAGATGCTGTGGATTAGAAATTTCATAGATGCACCAGAAACAATAAGACACATATTTATGTGAAATAGAATTGGATTCTGAGCATTCTCATTTTTGGCTTGTCACTACTGCGGGAAATTAGGGATTTTGACAGAAGTGGAATTTTGGAGTGATATCAGCATAGGATTGATCTCCTCGGAAAAATCAAAATTTAGGGACCAAGATCAAAGTTTTTGGTTGGGCAGAACCCCGAGCATCATCAAACCCTAGTTCAGGATTTTTATCAGAAAGGTGGAAAATAGGGTTTCTGCAAAAGTTGAAATTTTTGGAATCTGAGACCATGGCTGGAAGCTCCTCAGAAAAATCGAAGCTTAGGGTACAATATCAAGATTTTTTTTTGGGAAGAAGATCGGGCTTTATCAAACCCTAGTTCGGGATCCTCTCTAGAAGATCCGGAAGTTTCAATGGCAATTTTGAAGGGTCAAATTTTGCAGTTTTCAAAACTGAAGTATGCCAAATTGATCAGCTCAGCAAGGCACATATTTGCATCCATTCAGAAGTTTGAAATTCAAAATTTAAATTTTTAGGGTTTCTTTGACAAACCCTAATCCAGCTCCAGATCCATTTTCAGCAAATCAAAGTGGATTGGGTTAATCCTAGAAGAGAATGAATTGGACACCTGCATAAGTGAAGAAGTTCCAGTTCTAGAGGGATATGAGGCTAAGGCCTTACATAAGAATGCTACAAGCAATCTCGACAGGTATGACTTGAGGAGATACAAGTATGTTTTTGAAATCTGTTCATGATTAAGGTTATGATATGTTTGTCTTCATATTATTGATGTTAGTAAAATATTGCTTAATTTTAGACTTGTCTTATCACCCTAGTAAGAGTATGAATGCATGTGAATGATAGAAGACATTCATTGATTAGGGTTATGACACTTATGATTGTATGAATGCAGTATGGTATTGTATGAGGATGATGTTGTCTGCTAGCATGAAAGGTACAAATCAAGTTCTAGATCAAGAACATATGACCATGGTGACGTGAAGACAAAGACTCATGGATCACATAGAAGCTCTACTTACGAGGTATCTATAATTTGGTTCTACAATGGTTAACTTATGAGTTCTGTAGGTTACTAAGCACAAGTCATTGAAGAGAATAAGAAGACATTGTTTGGGTATGTTAGACATAACTAGCTAACATGATATTCCAGGTGTTGGCTCGGTTTTGCAACCAAGCTTAGTGCTATGGGCACCTACTAACTAGTAGTAGCAGTTTCAATAGAAATAAAAACAATAAACTAAATAAACAATACTTTTCATGGATCTAAACAAGAATCTAAGCAAATAATGTAAATATTTCAAAATCAAGAACAAGAAACATAAGAAATAAATTTTGTATTGAAAAGTGGGGGGCAAGCAAGTGCTTGCGATATTACCTCCAATGGTGAAGGTTGATGTTGAGCAACTCCCAAGATGAGTAGCTCCAAACTCCAATAGGTCTCTTTCTCCAAGGTTGCTTCAATGGCTAAAAGTGCTCAGGGGAGATTTCAGCAGCATAAGGATGAGATAATGGAAGGATATGAAATGAGGAGCCCCTACCACCTTTTTATAGGTTTTGGTGGTGAGGAATACCATTTGTGGTTTTGTGGAAACCAATGGTATTGACCAACATGGTTTAGGTTCTTTTCCCTCCTTTTTCCTTTTTTGAATAAAAATAATATTTTAATTCCCTTTTTAATATTTTTGGGAATTTGGACCCTTTTTTAGGGTTTTTTATGATTTTCTTGGAAAAATAATCTTTTTTAATGGAAAAAGGGGTGTACCAAGGTCTTTTGGTGACCTTTTGTTGGTTTCAGAGGCTCAGATGGTGGAAAAGTGGACAAATGGGTCATGTGAGTAAGGGAATGAGCTAGTGAGCACTTTTTAGGTGTTAACAGATTGCCCCCTGATGTGTGAGGGCAGGAGCTCATCGTATGGCCGATAGACATCATAGTTCTTTTGTCCTTTTTCTGGGTTTTAGGGGGGAGAAGAGACCGTTTGGAGACTGGAGCCACGGCCCTTGGAAGCTGCAAAAACAAAAAATATTACATGGCCTCAATATGAATGAGGTATAATCTCTGATAAAGGACGAGGCGGGCATTCCCATGCTCGTATCAAGGCATGTACAAAACAATTAGTCCCAAGAAGGGGGATCTAATACGTGAAGAAATATATTGGTACATCATAATGGTCCAGAGGGGACATGATTGTGGGATATACTCATGATCATGAATGATCGCAATAACTGATACACTGGATCAACTGTGGAACTGCTGAAACTGAAGGTGTCCAACATCTGTAGGGACTCAAAGACTGTGAGCCATCTCTGAGAAGTATTTGTATCGGTATACTCGAGGGAGTATAAAACTGGGGTACATCTGAATACTGTCGCCATACGCAACCCGGATATGTATAGAAAAAATGTAACTGGTTGTATCCATAGGTAGACTCTCAAATGTGGAGGAGTCAGGTGGTATCCGGGGTCTTCGACTAATAACTGAACGAACCAATACCCTGTGCGAGTCTCAACGATGCGATCAAGGTGTTGAAGTCGAGCATGTGAGAAACAACCATTTGGAGAGGCACTGAGGATTCCTCTCGAAATGATTCGTAGGCACTCATTATAAATGGTAATGAGTCCAAGACACAGGGACCTCTAGGTCTATCCTCTGGAATCAATGTGGTTGTCGTCGACAGAGGGAGACCAGCAACTAACAAGGCAATGATGTTTCCTTGATAGGAGCACGAGGTGTAGAACTGAAGTGATGTAGTACTGCTGGTAGGACTGACATACTTGTGGGAATGGGAAATAACTGGGTCAAAAAATGGGTAGACTCAAAACTTCCTTTGTTCAGAGCATGATGACATGGTTGACCTGGCAGGGTAGGGAACTGACTTGTAGGTGCAGGGATCATAGCTTCGACTGAATGGTATATATTGACTCTGGGGGGGGAGGACAAGCTGATGGTAGCTGTCGAGAGAGTTTCAGGGTGACATACTGCAGAATACTCTGAACAAAGGCGACCAAAAGGGGAAGCTGCTAGCGAGTAGATATGATCTGTCGTGGCGCCAAGAGGCACCCTTCTTCCTTCTTCATAGTTTTAATGAGCTTTAAGAAGGGATAAAAGTGTGCTCTGAAATGGTACGGTCCTGTGGATTTTGTGAGCCCAGGACGGCGCATGCTCATGGTTGCTTTCATGTTTAGAGAGTCTGAAAACAGTAAGTGGACTCTGTTGGTGTTTCTTTTTCGTAAGTTTAGTCTCCGAGGCCCGAAAAAGTATAAAATGATGCGAATGGAGAACTCTTCTAGCCGATGTGACTAGAGTATACCTTTTTCGTAATTAGTCTACAAGGTCCGGAAAAGGGGTAAACTTATACCAGGTAGACGCCCTTTCAGATACGTTTATCGAGCATGAAAGGAAGCAAGATTGCTCGGCGATCTTTTCATTGTTTTAGGAGTCAGAAAAGAGCTTAACAGAAACTCCCTAAGTGCCTTTTTCGTAAAAGGGGTTGCTCGGCCCGAAAAAGGGTTAAAATCATACCGAACAAAAAATGGTTCGACGAGGACGAGAAAAGGTCTCAAGCATCGTCATCTGTGCGGAAAACTGGATCCGGCGACATAAGATACATCGACAACGGAGAACGGCCGATGTGGTACGCAAACCGAGGCGACGAGGGGGCGTGGAAAAAATGCCCGGAAAATCTAAAGGTGAGAGCGAGAAATGGTCTCTAGCATCATCAAGGGCGCGGAAAACTGAATCCGGCGATATAAGACACATCGAAAACGGAGAACGGCCGATGTGGCACGCAAACCGAGGCGACGAGGGGGCGTGGGAAAAAAAAATGCCCGGAAAATCTAAAGGTGAGAGCGAGAAATGGTCTCAAGCATCATCACGAGCGCGGAAAACTGAATCCGGCGATATAAGACACATTGAAAACGGAGAACGGCCGATGTGGCACGCAAACCGAGGCGACGAGGGGGCGTGGGAAAAAAATGCCCGGAAAATCTAAAGGTGAGAGCGAGAAATGGTCTCAAGCATCATCACGAGCGCGGAAAACTGAATCCGGCCATATAAGGCACCTCGAAAACGGAGTACGGCCGATGTGGCACGCAAACCGAGGCCACCAGAGGGGCTAAAAAATGGTCAAAAATGGACCCCAGAAAAAACGGGAAACGGAAGGAACCTCTATGAAGTTCCCGCTGTGCTGATCCCAACGGTACCAACGGTTTGAGAAATGGACTTCGTATGACGCCGCAATGGTTGTTTGAAATTTGTGGAATTTCTATAAATAGGACGTGGGGCCCAATATGACTTGTCATTGTCACGTGCGAGTTTGATAGAGCAGTCAGAGCTATTTCTCGATTTCCGGGAGATTTCACCGTTGGTTTTCGATTTAGCGAGTTGCAGGTAACTCTATTCGCCTTAACCTAGTCAATTATGTCTTTTTTAGTTGGCGGTGGGCCCCCGAAAGCCGCGAAACTCCACGTTGACTCTCCAACGTGGAACCGCGCGGGTTTCGGGGCGGAACCCGCGATGAACCGCGCGGGTTTTAGACTCACAGTCGCGATGTTCATCGCGACTGTGAGGTCGGAACCCGCGATGTTCATCGCGTGTTCATGGGTGACAGTCGCGATGTTCATCGCGACTGTCTGGACGAAACTCGCGATGTTCATCGCGGGTTTTTTCATGGAACCCGCGATGGTCATCGCGGCTTTTGTGGAAAAGCCGCGATGGTCATCGCGGCTTTTTTTGAAAAAGTCGCGATGAGATTTTTTTTCAAAAATTTTTATGCTGGGGCTAAAATTTTCTGTGTTTTCTTGGCAGGATGTTGCGGAGGGCTCAGTCCGTATGGCGGGAGAGAGATATTGATGCCGAGATTGTGGCGAGGATCGAGGATGATGGGGGGGTGAGACAGACTTTAGCCATGAGCGGACTCTTGAAGTTCGCTCAGATACCTTATATCCGTTCAGTGAGGAGACTCCTGAACAAGCTCGTTCAGTGGTGGGTGCCGGCAGAGGGTGCCTTTATTATTGGTGGTGAGAGGTTGGAGATTACTCTCACTGATGTATATTTTTTGACCGGTTTGCCTCGCTTGGGTGAGGTGGGTGATATCTCTCCGAGGTTGCCTCCAGGCGTGGATATGGAGGACCTCTTACAGACCTTTTGTGGGGATGACGCTGTTTTGGTAAACAGCTCTATCAGTCTGAAGTTCCTACGTGAGTGGGATATGCGGGCCGTTGGTGCCTGCGTTCTGAGGGTTTTGGGTGCTGCTGCACCACATCGTATGTCTGGGGGGCAGACGGTGATGGTGGACTCCGTTCTACGGGGTACGTACTATGCTTGGGCTCAGATGTTCTTGGCCGGTGTCCGGAGAGATCTGGACAAGGCTGTGAGAGAGGGAGGTGAGTTCTGTTACGCCTCATTTTTATGTTGTTTTTTCTTTGAGCGGGTGCCGACCCTACGGCCACACGTACCGGTTCGTGCTGGTCTACCTAGCGAGCCTCGTATGATGAGGTGGGGGCAGATGATGCCTCGTGCTGGCGGTGGTATCCGTGGCTTCTTTACAGAGGATTTTTTCCAGCAGTGGGAGCAGATGCCACTGGTGATCGAGGACTATCCATACGCCGGTATGGACTACCGGGGAGACCCGGAGATGCCACGTGCCCCAGGACAGGCCTGGAGCTTAGACGGTATGTTTTTGTGTCCTATGTGATGTTTATACCATATGTATTATGTTTGATCATGATGATGTCTGTTGTATAGTATCTGATGGTTCTACTTGTTTTGTGCAGATATTGGTCCGGTACCACCACCTGACTATGTGGCTCGGCAGGGGCGGGCGATAGTGGTTGCGCGTCCTCCAGTACCTGTACGTCCTCCTCGTGGTGGAGGATTTGGAGCCCGTGGGCGAGGGGTTGGCCCTCAGGACGATGCTATAGATGGTGTTCGACGGACTTTGGCCCGGATCGTAGCTAGACTTCCGGAGGATGGCTGGAGGGACCTTGATCGGGACATTTTGCAGGGATGTCTCGGTGCACCGCCCGAGTGGCAGTCACTGTTGTTGAGGGCAGCGGTGCTTGCTGCGAGACACGGGGGTGGTGGAGGAGATGCTCCGGCAGAGCCGGCACCGGGGAGGATACGTCTGAGGGACGACCCAGCAGGGCCAGCCGAGCGGCGAGTTCGGGGTCGTCGTGACCCGGCTGGGCCAGCGGAGGTGGAGTCGGAGGAGGAGCCGGAGGAGGATCCTGAGGATCCGGAGGATCCTGATGATTAGACGTCATTGTACTTGCCCCCAAATGCTCACGAGTATATGGGGAAGCATTTTTGTATGACAGATGTATTTTGTGTATATCGAGTGCTGAGGGCACTTATGACATGTAGACGTTTTGGTTCGTATATATATGTGGATATATATTTTGGATATTTTGATGTGTATGCACGTGGATGCACTTTGTTTTTTGTATATGCTCATGGAGACACATGTTATGCACGTGGATGCAGTGTGTTTGTAGATTTATATATGCCCGTGGAGGCACATGCTATGCACATGGATGCATTATTTTGGTTTGTTTTATGCCCGTGGAGGCACATGTTATGCACGTGGATGCAATATTGGTTTTTTGTATATGCCCGTGGAGGCACATCTTTTGCACTTGGGTGCATGTTTTGTTTATGGATATGACATGATGTGATTGGTGTGCCAGTCGAGGACACTGTTGGCCATATTATCTGCTACACTATTGAGGTGTCTTGGGACATGTGTGAATGTAATGGATTCAAACTGTCTAACCATTTGTTTAGTGCGCAGGAATTTTCTGAACAGACAGGGATCGCGTACCTGGTAATCATTGTTGAGCTGGGAAACTAGGAGCTGTGAGTCCAAGAAAACGTTGAGGTGACGTATGCTCATCTGGAGAGCAGCGGCCAGGAGACCGGTCACGGCATCGTATTCAGCTTGATTATTGGTGGCGGCACCTAAACATACTCCATCGATGTGAATTAACTCATGTGAAGGGGAGTATATTACCCAAGCTGCGGAGGCGAGATTGGGAGACCAACGGCTTGCACCATCAGCGAAACCGATATGGCAGAGTGGAAGAGGCTCCATCTGTGGTCATGCAGGGGAAACAAATATTTAGGTTTTTTTTTTTTTTTTTTTTTTTTTTTTTGAAAAATTTTTTGTGAACGAAAAAACGTATGCCTATACTAAAAAATGGACGATGGTGTCCATGAGATTTTCTATGGGTAAAATCTTTTAAGGTACAACCCGTTGCGTGGGTTGCGTAAGGTGTTGCCTTCTGAATCGGTCAGAATGTATGCCCCCTGCCCGAGGCAGGTGTGTATAATGTAGGGGCCTTGCCACATAGACACGAACTTCCCTTTTCCGGTTTTATCATGAGCTTGATCGTAAGCGAGGACAAGGTCTCCCTCCGAAAAGGTTCTTGGGTGGACGCGTTTGTCGTAACTTAGTTTCGATCTTTGTTTAGCGGCTTCCATGTTTTGAATGGCTGTGCGCCGATCTTCATCGGCCTGCTCTAGGAGCAGTAAACGTTGCTCGATCGGGGAAGTATCTGGTAGGAGCTCAACGGCGATGTGTAAAGCTGGGATCTGGCACTCAATAGGGAGGACAGATCCGACACCGTGAACTAAATGGAAAGGGGTAAAACCGGTGGCGGTTTTGGTTGATGTGCGGTAAGCCCAGAGTGCTGGGAAAAGCATGTGATGCCAATTGGATTTGTGCTTGTCTACAGTGCGTTGGAGAATGGTCTTCAAGATTTTATTGATCGCTTCGACTTGGCCGTTTCCTTGGGGGTAGTAAGCGGAAGAGAAATGGTGTTCGAATTTCAACATGGTTGATAATTCTTTCCAGACGGCATCTTCGAAGTGAGAGCCGTGGTCAGAGACTAGCTGTTGTGGTACTCCGAAACGAGCGATGACGTGGTTGAAGAAAAACCGCGCCGCGGTGTCGGCTTTGCAGTTATAGGTTGGCATGGCTTCTGCCCACTTGGTGAAATAATCTACGGCCACAATGATGTGTTTGTGACCGCCGGCTGACGGGGGGTTGCAGTCGAGGAAGTCTATGGCCCATTTGCAGAATGGTCCAACAGTGATGACTGGATGAAGGGGGGCAGGGGGGGTTCTTGCCTTGGGGGAAAAGAGCTGGCAGTTCTGGCAATGCTTGACTGCGGTGATGCAATCAGTAAACAACGATGGCCAAAAATAACCTGCCCGAATGATTTTCTGGGCGGTAGCCATGCCGGAGAAATGGCCTCCACAGGCACCGCTATGACAATCATTGAGGACTTGTTCTGCCTCACTATGGGATAGGCAGCGGCGTAAGATAGTATCAACGCCGCGTCGGTAAAGTACATCTCCAATAAGTAGGTATCGGGGTGCGTGGTGTCGTATGCGACGGCGTCCATCACGATCGATGTGTGGTCGGAATTTTTGAGTACGGAGGTAAGTCAAAATGTCTCCGTACCAAGGGTCGTCCGACGAAATGACGAAGATCTGCTCGTCAATCAGGTCCGTATGGATAACGGGTGATGTCGAAGAGGACGGGAGATCTGTAATTAAGTGAGCAAGCGCGAGGGCTTTGGTGCTTTTGGGAGTTTTGAAAGTAAGGTCATATTCCTGGAGGATAATGACCCATTTAGCGACACGACCCTGAAGGAGTCTCCTGGTGAGGAGGTAGACCATGGGGTTGGAGTCGGCCACGACCGTGGTATGACTAAGCAAAATGTAGTGTCGTAGTTTCTGTACGGAAAAGACTACAGCTAGGGCTAATCTTTCCTCATATGGGTAACGTAGAGGTGGGCCAGACAAGGTCTGGCTGACGTAGTAAATTACATGCTCTTTGTGGGAAGCATCTTCTTGGACCAAGACTCCGGATACGGCATGTTCGGATGCCGAGACGTAAAGGGTGAAGTCTTGGGAAAAATCCGGTGGGGATATCAAGGGGGCTTGTGTGAGAGCCTTCTTGAGGGCTTCGAATGCCGTGTCTGCTTGTTCGTCCCAGACAAAGGGTATGTGGGTACGAAGTAAGCGTAAGAATCCATGGACTTTGGTGGCGTAATCAGGAACAAAGCGCCTAAGAAAATTGGACCGACCTTGCAAGCTCTGAAGCTGGCGAAGCGTGCGAGGAGGGGGAAGTTCTAAGATGGCTTTGACTTTCAGGGGATCAACGGTGATCCCGTCCTGAGAAACAATGAAACCCAACAACCGGCCTGCCGGGACGCAAAAGACACACTTGTGTGGGTTCAAGCGGATTTTATATTTACGACAACGCAGGAAAACTTGCCGGAGGTCGTTAAGGTGGTCTGATCGTTTTCGGGAACGCGCTGTGAGGTCGTCAAGATAGACCCGCAGGATATGGACCAAGTCGTGAAAGCAGTAGGTCATGGCTCGCTGGAAAGTGGCACCAGCATTTTTAAGGCCAAAGGGAATGACTCGATAGGCAAAGGTGCCCCATGGGGTGGTAAAGGCAGTCTTGTACTGATCCTCCTTGCGGATGTGAATCTGGTTGTATCCGGAAAACCCGTCCATGAAGGATAGGACCTCATGGCCCGCACACTCATCAATGAGTTGGTCAATGAATGGCGTGGGGAAATTGTCTTTTGGACAAGCGTGGTTTAGGTCGCGGAAATCAGTGCATACTCTAAGGGTGCCTTGCTTTTTGTTGACAGGGACGGGGTTCGACACCCATGTGGTGTACGGAATAGGGTAGATGAAACCTGCTGTTCGAAGTTTCTCGACTTCAGCCTTGACAGCGGGGAGCTTGGCAGGGTGAATAGGTCACTGTTTCTGACGAACAGGGGGTACTTCCGGCCATGTATCGATGTGGTGTTCGATAATGGCGGGGTCGAGACCAGGCATCTCGGTATAGGACCAGGCGAAGACGTCTCGGAACTCTTGAAAGAGTTTTTTGTATGCCTGAGTTTCTGCTTGAGTGCAAGATGCGCCCAGCGAGATGAGCTCAGGTTTCCCTGGTGTTATGGAAATGTCTATCTGTATGGTGGGGGAAATGTTGGACATGTTCCCTTCTTCAAAGGCATCCGGTGCTGGGATGGGGTCCTTTAACCAATCGACCTTAGCAGGTATGAAGTCTTTCGACTCGACTGATAGCTGGTTGGATGCGGTGGAGGTAGATGCTTCCGGGAGGAAGTACGAGCGATGATGCATATCATCCCAAGGGTAGTCGGGTGCAGTGAGTGTTTCCAAAATCTGCTCGTCAGTATTGAAGTAGTCAGACCATAAATCAAGGGGTTCTGGTTTGAAGGTTGTCGAAATCATATATATCGTATTGACTTCCTCTGACGAGGATGATGGTGGAGGGTGAATCTCCTCGATGAGGGGAGGAGATATCTCTAAATCGGCATTGTTTAACTCGTACAGCGCTGCTCTATAGTCTGGTAGATCAGGGCAATGGTGTGAGTAGTGGCCGTAGACACTGCATATAGCACAAGGATGATTAGTGCGCAGTGATTTGTCGCGAGGCTGTAGAGGTGGCTCTAATCTGACTACTGGGATTCCTATGTCATCGTCCAACATATTCATATGTTCTTGGAGTGCCGGTAAATGTGGGCATTGGTGAGTTGGATGGCCAATTTCATCGCATAATGAACATTTGGGGGGAGCTCGAAACACCGGTGGGGGTTTGGCTGCCTTAGGAGGTGGTATGGCAGTGTAGGGTTGTGGACCTCTGCCCCCAGTGGGCTTAGCAAGGAGAGGGGGATCCTTTGACGTCGACGCAATCGTGAGACCCGGAGGAGGTTTCATTGACGACGAAGGAATATTGAGGTTAGGAGGAGGTGTCGTTGCCGACGAAGGGATCGCGACGCCAGGAGGAGGTTGATTTGTGGTAACAATAGGTTGTACCGGTTGGAGGATGACGTCTGGTGTCGGTAATCGAACGGGAGGCGGAATATACCACACGGGTAATCCCAATGTTAGCCCGGGTAGGCTAAGGGTAGCCATAACCGGGGCGCTTACTACGCCCGAAGGAGGAAATAGGAAGGGGATGGTGTGGATGGGTGTAACACCAATGTGACTGGGGATCAATGGCGGTTGACCGCCGGGTGTTTGCGTATTCTGCGAAACAGTACAGAGGTTTGCGACTTGGGTCTCCGGTGACGGTGGTGGAATGGCCTGGAATGTAGAGGTCATTGGTGTATCCGAATACAGTCCGGGTGCCACAGAAGACACAAAGGAGGTAACAGCACTAGAAGCGGGTTGTTCAATCATGGGGAGAACATTCTCCGGTGCTGCAGGGGCGTTGGGGTCATAGTAGGTGAGCTGGTCAATTTTGACCACGCGGCCCTCATGGGGGAACATCATGGTGCGGAAGACGGAGGAGGCGACCGCTTTCATGGCATACATGTAACTGCGGCCAAGTAAAAGGTTATAGTCTAGTTGGGCGTTAATGACCTCTATGTCGATGAGCACGGTCTTCCCACCTAATTGGACGGGTACCTTGGGTAATAAACCGTGAGGTTGAGCTGACCGGCCGTCGTAGGCCCGCAATGCGGTGGTGGATTGCTGGAGAGCAGGGGAGCCCAACTTTTGCCAAACAAAAGTGGACATGACGCATGTGGAGGCACCCTCGTCGATGATACATCGATGGATGACAAGATTCCGAATAGAAACGGAAACTTGGACTGCTATGGTAGAAGGCAGCCGTGGTTCAGATTGGTCTAAGTCAAAGGTCATCAAGTTCGAATCATTTGGGTCAATAGCCCCAATGGCGGAAAGTAAAGTCTTGCGCTGAGAAGGACAGGTTTTTAAGACTTCTAACGCAGACATGGCTGCGGGAGATTGAGCTAAGTCATCTACGATGTTGTAATTGGATGCAGCTCGTGCATTGGGGTTGTTGTTGATTCGGCGAAGGGGGAAGCGAGGTGCTTTAGAAGCGCCATCAAGTGGAACCTGAGGTATACGCAATGTCTGATCAGTGGGATTAGCAGTGGTATCCTTTTCGGCGGGGGGGGCTTCAGAAGTCGGTCCGTATTGATTTCGACGGGTTTGGACATTGACGTCAGCGGTGGACATCATCAATAAGTGGTGGGTACCTGAATCAAACATGGGTTGATCAGGAGCTGTGTAAGTTATTTGTTGTGGTTGCACGTTGCCCTGTTGGGGGGCTAACGGCTGGGTGTTTACCACTCCTTGTGTTGGAAAGGGGTTTTGGAGAACCAGAGGTTGTTGTGGAGGTGGTGGGGGGTTGGGTGGTGGCTGAGGAGCCGCCTGCCCTTGACGATGGGCGTCATTCGTCCATAGTTGTCGAGCTCGCTCGAGATGTGGGCAAGCGTGGGTATAGTGGCCATAGACATTGCAAATGGAACAAGGATGGTTTGTCCGTAAATTAGCATTTTTAGGTTGCTTAGGTGGTCGATCAGGATTCTGATGAGCGGGCGCCGCGTTATTGTTTTGCGGGGGCTGGGTAGGCTGTGGAGCTTGGTTGCGGTTTTGATTGTTTCCACGGTTGCGTCCTCTTCCGCGGTTGGGTTGTCCACCCTGGTTGCGCTGGTTATTTTGATATTGGGGCTGCTGTTGTTGTGCGTACACATGCCCTTGAGCATTGGGGGGATTCTGAGGAGCCGCAGGTGCGGGAGCAGGTTGCGGTGGATAGTATGCAGGTGGAGCTGGAGGTGGTCCAGTTGCCTGTTGGGGATGTTGGTACCCCTGCGCTGGTGGAGGTGTGAGGTTAGCCGGTGCAACCGGTTGTGGGTAATGCATGGGCTGTTGTGGAAACTGCATGGGGTTTTGTACCGTAGGTTGAGCATAGTATGTAGGAGGTACATATGCTGATGGCGCTTGGCCATAACAATGTTGTGGACAAGAGGGTCCATGAACATGATGGGTCTGGTTTATCGGAGCATAAGAAGTTGTCGCTCCGGAACTGGATGTAGCCCTAGAAAGGTCTGGGGCGGGCATGGTGCTCACCATACTGAAAGGTTTTGCTTGCGGTGTAATTTGGCCAATAATGCCATCAGCGGCATGTGATGCCCCCGGTGTGTCACCGCGTGCAGAGTCGCCTCGTGGGGCGTCAGGTATGATGGTGTATAGGTAACCTGACTGGGCATAGATAAGGTCAAACTGTTGGGCCTTAAGGATGGCCTCCTCTTCAGACTGGGGTCTTTCAGAAGCTACATCCTTCGCAATGAGGGGAAGGAGGGATTTAAGGAACCAGTCTAAAAAGATTCGGTCGTCTAATTTGATCTTGCATAGGCTTCGGCGCCGACGCCAATCATGGATATGGTCAGTGATGTGCGTGGCCGTGTTCTGTCTGCAAGACAGTAGGATTTCGACGCCCGCATCATAGCGGACTGGTAGCTGAAAGAACTGCAGGAAGGTCGAGGCAAGGGAGGTAAATGTGGAATGCGTCCCATGGGGTTGCTCGATATACCATTTGGCTGCAGAGCCAGTGAAGGTGCGCTGTAATAAACGGAGGCGGACAGAGTCGTCCACTATGGAGTTGGAGGAACACCATAAATGGAAGGACATGATGTGGTTCTGGGGGTCTTCTCCGGCCTTTCCCTCAAACTTAGGGATGTCAGAGGGAAGCTTAGTGGGCATATGGGGCCAAGCAGGATCATGCCTAATGGGGTCATTCGTAAGCCTAGCTAAATCTGGCAAGTTGAGACTTGCCATGTATGGTAGACTAGCGGATGTAGTGACCGGAACCGGGACCTGCCTAGCCATTGTGGTATGGTGTAGGGGTCCAGTAGCGCCTATAGGTATGCTAGGTATGGAGGGTATGTGCCCTCCAAAAGGTGTGGCCTGATATGGGTTAGCACTCCCAAGTGCAACCTGGGTTACACTTGGGTTAGGGATCGCACTAGGGATTCCTGGTATAGTACTACCGAGTGCAACATGGGTTACACTTGGGTTAGGAATCGCACTAGGGATTCCTGGGATAGCATTCCCAACTGCAACAGGAGTGACACTTGGGTTAGGAATCGTACTAGGGATTCCTGGGATAGGGTTTGTGGAAACCGAAGGGGGTATGACCCCCATGTTGGGCATGCCCATGACAGGTTGTGGTCCTGTACTAGGCATTCCTAAATGTGGAGTGGTACCCATATTGGGCATACCCAAGGGGGTGGGTGTTGTCATGGATGGTATCCCCGCAGAAAGGTCTGCGGATGTCTGACCTATGGTTAATGTAAATTGTGGATCTTCTGGTGTTCCAGACATAATTGTGGTAGGTGGTAACTCTGTGGGGTTTTCGGATTCTACCTCCAAATCAAAGGTGAAATGGGGTATGTCAGAATCGGATGACCGTCTAGATGATCGACGATGTGTCGAATCAAGGGATAATGCTCTGCGTCTGTGACGTGGAGAGCCAAGTGGACTAAACTCTGGGAGTTCGCCCTGTAGACGACGAGAACGTCTAGAATTCTCAATGGTGAGAATATGGTTTTTATGTAAAAATTGTTTTAAGTATCAGGTGGTGATATATATGTAAAAGACTCAAAACCCTAATGCAACCAAGGGTGCAAAAAGGGGAGTGAAAAAAGAAGGCTCACAGGCCAAAAAATCAATCCTCAAAAAATGCACTTATTCTAGCAGCTGTGCTACAATAAGTGGAGGAATGCAACAACCGGTCAGAATACCAACATGCAAGCGGCTCCTAGAAAAAATAGGTGTAACTAGACTCACAAGGTGGTAAAGATCATGCAAACACCTAATCTAAAAGTATTGTGACTCAAACAGACGATATCCCCTGCAAGGTGATGAAATCCAAGTCAGACAATATGAATGTAGAGACAACGGCTAGATATCCCCCTACCGGGAGGGACACCGGGTAATCAATCCTAAAAAGACAGGCTACTAGGATACTCCGTTCATGACGCGTCGAGAAAAGGTAAATCTGCCGTTTGGTCCTTTGATCGCAATATCCCAATACAGGGATATCCCGAGAACTGCGAATGGTAGCCCTTCGGTTACTGAATGGGTTTCGGTATCCCACTCAGGCTTCCGGAACCATCCTCGCGACTTCAACCCTCCTAGGGGAGAGGCCTTCCCACAAACCGGTTGTGACCGCGCCAAAAAGTACTAAGAGATTTTAGCTCCCTAATTGGACAACTTCTATGTCTCAGATGTATGAACTGAGGGGTGTTATTGGAACACCTATCCCCCCAATACTACCTAGCTACAAGAATTCTTTTTGTGTTCCCCAAGTGGGGTTAAGAGTGTGTTCAAATTAGGGTAAGTTTTAAGTCTTAGTTCAATTAAGTGATCGTGTGAGTGCACGTGAGGTGTTGTAAACTGAACTTGAAAAAATTAAATGCTTTAAGGGAAAATTTTTCAAAAAAAATAAAGGACTTTTCGAAAAATAATAAGCAAATATTTAAGACTTTTTTCACTAAAAGAAATTAAATTGCTTTTTCAAAAATAACTCGAAAAAATAATGGATTTTTTGGATTTTTGAAAGCAAATAATAAACTTCTAAAAGAAATAAATGGATTTCTTCGTTTCAATAAAATTTGCTAAGGGCAAGATTCTAAAGAAGTAAACAGGAAAAAATTTGAATCTAGATAAAGAATGCAAAATGAATCTTTCTTTCACTTTCTTGAAAATTTTTAAAAAGATTTCTATGTATGCACTTTTAAATAGTAAAAAATTTTTCTAAATCTGGAAAATATGCAGAATTTGATACTGTAAAAAATGTGCTATGGGCAGAAAGTACAGTAAAAAATATTTTTCAAAATCGGGATGGAATGAAAAAATTCAGCCGCGCGGGTTTTGGACGAACAGCCGCGATGGGCCGCGCGGGTTTTGGCCGAACAGTCGCGATGGACCGCGCGGGTTTTGGACGCACAGTCGCGATGGACCGCGCAGGTTTAGGGCGCACAGTCGCGATGGACCGCGCAGGTTTTGGGCGCACAGTCGCGATGGACCGCGCAGGTTTTGGGCGCACAGTCGCGATGGACAGCGCGGAAAAAGGCCGCGAAGCCGCGGTGTGCAGCGCGGAAAAACACAGAACAGTCGCGATGGACCGCGCGACTGTCTGGAAAAAGGCCGCGATGGACCGCGCGGAAAAATGCAGAAAAGTCGCGATGGACCGCGCGACTGTCTGGCAAAAAGCCGCGAGGCGGAAGCCGTGCACGGAAAACGAGAAACGAACTCGAAAATTTAAAATTTAGGGCTGTTTTTTGGGGCCAAATCTCAGAACAGCAATGGATCTGCTGTCTAAGATGGCAGATCTATGGATCTAATGGTTAAAAACTCATAAAAACTAAGATTTAATGGCAAAGCTAGAGATCTAAAGTTCAAACCAAAGCGGAGTCGCCAAAACTGTTGGCTCGGTTTTGCAACCAAGCTTAGTGCTATGGGCACCTACTAACTAGTAGTAGCAGTTTCAATAGAAATAAAAACAATAAACTAAATAAACAATACTTTTCATGGATCTAAACAAGAATCTAAGCAAATAATGTAAATATTTCAAAATCAAGAACAAGAAACATAAGAAATAAATTTTGTATTGAAAAGTGGGGGGCAAGCAAGTGCTTGCGATATTACCTCCAATGGTGAAGGTTGATGTTGAGCAACTCCCAAGATGAGTAGCTCCAAACTCCAATAGGTCTCTTTCTCCAAGGTTGCTTCAATGGCTAAAAGTGCTCAGGGGAGATTTCAGCAGCATAAGGATGAGATAATGGAAGGATATGAAATGAGGAGCCCCTACCACCTTTTTATAGGTTTTGGTGGTGAGGAATACCATTTGTGGTTTTGTGGAAACCAATGGTATTGACCAACATGGTTTAGGTTCTTTTCCCTCCTTTTTCCTTTTTTGAATAAAAATAATATTTTAATTCCCTTTTTAATATTTTTGGGAATTTGGACCCTTTTTGAGGGTTTTTTATGATTTTCTTGGAAAAATAATCTTTTTTAATGGAAAAAGGGGTGTACCAAGGTCTTTTGGTGACCTTTTGTTGGTTTCAGAGGCTCAGATGGTGGAAAAGTGGACAAATGGGTCATGTGAGTAAGGGAATGAGCTAGTGAGCACTTTTTAGGTGTTAACACCAGGTATGTTTTTTCTATATCAAGTTAGAATCCTACCTTGTGTTAGGATCTTATACTTTTGTTGTTAAGATTTAATATGCTAAGACAAAAAATATCAGCATTACATTCCATTTCAAAACAATAGCATATACAGGATCATTGAAAGAACAACAAGCACAGCATAAACACAAGAGACACAAATTTATCCTGGGAAACCCTCATGGGGAAGAAAACCCAGCAAAACTTCCTCAATATAGATGACTAGCAAATACAAATATGTAAACCACAACCATGAGCTCCTTCTCCTCCACAGCAAATCTCTCTCTCACTTATGCACCATTCACGAGTGAGTGCAATGTGTGTTAAACGAGGAACACACCTCCTCTATTTATACACATCTCCGACTTGTATTTTACATTAAATAGGTCGGCCCCAACTTAACCACTGGGTTAAACACCCCATTACAACTAACTGGGCCGACCCCTCTAGGGTGGTCTAATAACCCTTTGACCCACATAACACATACAGGGCCGACCCCCACTAGGGAAGTCTAATAACCCAAGTTACCACATTCCGACAGAGGAATAAACATCTCCGGATATACAATAAGGTCTTCACGGAGGAATGAACCATCTCTAGAATAATAAAGTACAAATATAATATTCTTTGAAGTTACAAATCATCATCACACGATCATCAGCATCGTCATCACATGATCATCAGCATCATCATCTAGATCATCACGATCAACAGCATCGTCATCTCACGATCTGCATCATCATCATCAAATGGATCCTCTTGATCAACAGCACAATAGCAGCATACCCTACAACACACATGATCTATTTAAGACACCATATCATGTCTAGGGACGATGTAGTCCACTTGTCAACTTAGACAAATTCTAAGGACCACTTATCGGAGACATACGTCTACGGATCAATTCAGGGACCGAAGTCCAGGGATGATACAATCCCCTCACTCTCGAAGACATCTGTCTGCAGATCAGTTTAGGATTGAAGTCCAAGGATGATACAATCCCCACTCTCGATGACAACTGTCTGCGGCTCAGTTTAGGACTGAAGTCCAAGGATGATACAATCCCCACTCTCAGTGACAACTGTCTACGGCTTAGTTTAGGACTAAAGTCCAAGGATGATACAATCCCCACTCTCGGTGAAAACTGTCTGCAGTTCAGTTTAGGAATGAAGTCCAAGGATGATACAATCCCCACTCTCGGTGACAACTGTCTGTGGCTCAGTTTAGTACTGAAGTCCAAGGATGATGCAATCCTCTCATGTACATTTTGAACCAAACGCTCAGGGATGATCCAGTCCTATCATGTACATTTTGAACTAAATGTTCAGGGACGATGCAGTCCTATCACATCCATTAGGGAATTCTTTCTCGGAGACATATGTCTATGGATCAATTCAGTGGACCGAAGTCCAGGGATGATGCAATCCCTCTCTTCCACTAGGGACTTCTTTTCAGAGACATATTTCTGTGGATCAATTCAGGGATCGAAGTCCAGGGAAGATACAATCCCCACCTGTCCACTAAGGACTTCATTCTCAAAGACATCTGTCTACGGATCAATTCTGGGACTGAAGTCCGGGGAAGATGCAATCCCCACCTATCCACTAAGGACTCCATTCTCGAAGAAATCTATCTACGGATCAATTTTGGGACTGAATTCCAGGGAAGATACAATCCCCTCTCGTTCACTAGGGACCACATTCTTGGAGACATATGTCTACGGATCCTTTTAGAACATGTTTTCAAGGATGATGCAATACCCTCATCAACTTAGACCTTGTCTAATAACCATTCACCAAACTCACTGTCGGCATCACCAATACAGGTATCCACATCATGGAACACTGGATTCTCTATCATCTTGATACAACTCTGGTTGTCACATAGGATCACAGTGGGGTCCAGCTCTAAGTTAAACAATCCTGATAACAACTTTCGAAGCCATACTGCTTCACAACTAGCAGAGCAAGAAACTATATATTCCGCTTCAGCTATGCTGAGAGCCACACTATAGTGCTACTTGCTAAGCCATGAGATCATGTAAGATTCTAGACAATAATATCCACTTGATATGCTCTTCCTGTCTGATACAATTCCTTCCCAATCAACATCTGTGTAGTCATACAATCTGAAGTCATGATCTCCAAGATAACATAGACCAAAGTCTATCGTACCCTTTAGGTACCTCATCACATGCTTTGCAACTATTAGGTGAACACATCTAGTTTCCACTAGATATTGACTCAAGGTGTTCCGATCAAAGCATATATCTGGCCTGATATTCATCAGATACATCAATGACAAAATAATCTGTCGGTACAGAGTTACATCCACTAACTCTGAAGAGTTATCAGCTAACAGCTTCAAGTCAGAACCCATGAGAGTGGCCATGGTTGTACATTCCAACATATCAAATCTTCTCAAGATTTCCACAGCATACTTTCCCAGGTTGAGAAAGATTCCTTCTAGGCCTTTCCATACTTCCAGACCTAGGAAGTAATGCATCAATCTAAGATCTTTCATCTCAAATTCTGTAGCCATCTTCTTCTTGCTTTCCATGATCTGTTTCTCATTCCTAGTCAGAAAGAGATCATCCACATATACTAATAGTATGATAGATTTATCATACATAACCTTAAGGTAAGGGTTAGGATCATCATTACTTTGGTAAAGCCCAAGCTTGTCAAGAAATTGTCAATTCTCCCTCTATGATTGAACATCATTCACACTCTGTATTGAGTGATTTTCTGCATATCTATCTGTGCCATCTCTCGTTAGATGGGTCTACTGATATGAACTTCAAGATCATTCAAACTTTGTGGTGAGTTCCTTCTATATATAGATACCATCTTCAACCTTGTAGCAAAGGTTGAAATATGCATCACCCATGGTAATCATTAAGCTCATCAAATGACTATCGATCCTGGGTACCCATACAAGGCTTTCTTCGATTGAATCCTGGGAGTTTTCTTGATTCGCACTTTTTCTTCAATCATAACATTGAGAGAACAATATTCATCTAGCTACTTGGAGCAAACATCTCGTCATGATCCTCTTCCTCTTTCTAAGAGAATCTTCTAGCACGAGCCTTCTATAGTATGTTTGATTTGTAAATATTATTGTTGAACATCCATCACTTGTTCAGTGTTCATCATTCTTCATGATCTTTCCTACAAATCAAAATTAAGTACATGATTAGTAATACTTCATAATCATCAAATCATGTTGACATGATAACCTATTATGCATACATATATGATTTACATAGTTATGCTACTATCTTGACCAATACTTTGGCACAACACTTTTCCATATATTGTATGCATACAGTGGCTATCTAGATGCCCTCCATCTCTACCAAAACATACTATCAAGAGCATGCACAGCTCTCAGCATGTCAACAAAGAGGTTTCATTCTAGACAATCAACAATGGAATGTTTGTCCAACTTATCAATCATATGCATATTAGTAGTATACTGTTCAATGCTATATGAGTGTTTACACTCGGCATGATATATTCTAGAAATACAAATATGCATACAACCATTACAAGCAATATCATTTACTATTTCAGAGATTCAAATAACAACTCAAGTACCTATCTTTTATGTTTGTGTGGTTGCCTCCCGCTTGATCTTCTATATGTTTTTTGAAATTCTATTCATTCTGTACCACTGTGCATGCTCAAGTGTGCACTAATGTCATCCTCATGATCTCATACAAAAACATACATTCATTAGTATAATCTCAATATTATCAAAACATTATAATTCTAAATAATCTTAAATATGTATGGTCATGATCATTCAATACATGGGTATCTAAGATCCTAGCACAAAGTAGGATTCTAACATAGGAAGACATACCTGGATTAGATAGATGCTTATTTATTTCTAACATACCCAAACAATATCTTTAATCTCTTCAATGATTTAGAGACCTTGTGATAGTAACCTGCATACCTCATAAGTTAAGCATAGTAGAAATAAATCATACAAACCTCATAAGTAGAGCTTCTAAAGACTATGGATAAGTCTTTGTCTTTATGTAATCACGGTCATAGAACTTGATTTGTCTTTCTTGATGTACCTGTCTTTTGTTAGCAGACAACATCATCCTCATACAACACCACAGGTGCATTAGTAAAATCATATAACCTTGATCAAAGAATGTCTTTTATCATTCTCATGCATTCATACTTTTACATTAATCAAGATTGTACTAACCTAAATAATATGAAGACAACCATATTATGAACTTAATCAAGAATCATATTTCAAATCCAAAGCTCTAAAGTCTTATTTTTCTGAGGAGCTTCTAGGCGTGGTCACAGACTTCAAAAATTCCAACTTTTGCAAACGCCCTAATTTTCCACCTTTCCAATCAAAATCTCGAACTGGGGTTTGATCAAGCCCGGTTTTCTACCCAACCAAAAAATTCGATATTTGTCTCTAAATTTTTATTTTGATGAGTAGCATTCAGCTGTGGACTCCTCTTCCAAAAATTTCAACTTTCTCTGAAACCCTAATTTTCCACAGTAGTGACGATTCAAGAATGAAGGTGCTCAAAATCCAAATCTATTTTGACAGAAATATGCACCTGATTGTTTCTAGTGTAACTCCGAAATTACAAATCCAAAGGGTCTGAAACCTCTTCCTGTGATAGACCGACCTGTCCTCTTTCCAACCCCATAGGTCTGACCTCTATTGGATTCTCTAAGAGATACTTATGCCAAGTGTCGCAACGTGACCTGTTTATGGGATAAAACAGGAGATCGAACTTGTATAGCATTCCACGTGTCACTGGTTCAACTTCTGCCTCTGAAAAAGTTACCTGAGATAGTACAGTCTCTTCAATACCTTTCACTTTTTACTAAATTTCATTTGGAGCTTCCTAGCCCAAGTTATGACCTCTTTTCCTAGGTCACCTGATTATGACTGAGATCTGGAAGAGACCGAAACCCTAACTTGTACGGATCATAACTCACAAAGTACAACGAATCAGAGGGTGTCTTTTGGAAACAAGGTACATGGGGATGTTATCTATGACATGTAAAGGTTTTAGATCCCGAACCTTCACCAAAATGGTTTTATAGCGAAAGTTCCATGATGACTGGTTTTTGCTATACAAAACCCTAACCTTCAAATTGTCGCAAGTGAAGTAAGTGTCGTAAGTGCCATACATTGCCTTCCTTCAGGTTAGATCTGATACCATGTTAAGATTTAATACACTAAGACATAAAATATCATAATTACTTCCATTTCACAACAATAGCATATACAAGATCACTGAAAGAACAAAAAGCACAACATAAACACAAGAGACACAGATTTATCCTGGGAAACCTTCATGGAGAAGAAAACCCAGCAAAGCTTCCTCAATATAGATGACCAGCAAATACAAAGATGTAGTCCAAGACTAGAGCTCCTTCTCTACCTCCTATGCAGATATCTCTCTCACTTATGTGCTATTCATGAGTGAGTGCAATGTGTTTTAAATGAGGAACACACCTCCTCTATTTATATACATCTCCGACCTGTCTTTTACATTAACTAGGTCAACCCCAACTTAACCATTGGGTTAAAAACCCCATTACAACTGACTGGGCCAACCCCTCTATGGTGGTCTAATAACCCTTTGACCCACATAACACATACAGGGCCAACCCCTACTAGGGAAGTCTAATAACCCAAGTTACCACATTCCGACGGAGGAATAAACATCTCTGGATATACAATAAGGTCTTCACGGAGGAATGAAACATCTCCGGAAAAATAAAGTACAAATATAATATTCTTTGAAGTTTCAATATTTCAACATTTGTACGATTATTCTTGAAGTTAGAAGTTTAAGTAATCAAGGGTTTATGCATATTATGTTTCTTACTTTGATTGATGATATGACTAACCAAAAGAGTCCTATGGTCATATAAGAATATGCATGAGTAAAAGAAAACTAACGCTTGTGATAAATTACTTGTGTATGAAATGACCATAACCATACATGTTTAAGATTATTTAGAATCAGAATGTTTTGATAGTATTGAGATTATACTAATGCATGTATGATTATGTATGAGATCTTGGGGATGATACAATGATGACACTAGTGCACACTTAAGCATGCATAGTGGTACAGGATGGATATAAGCTCAAAGACAGATAATCCAGGAAGAAAAGATCAAGATGGAGCACTCTCCACTAGTTCCTGCAAGGAAGCAAAGATTGAAGGGGAGTCCACCCAAAAACCAAAAAAAGATAAGTATTTAAATTTTCATTTATTGTATATATGATTTTGTTAAGTCATGTACATACTTATGTTCCTAGATTTAGGATGTATATTATGCATTTTAGAAAAGGTTGCATTAATGAACAAGATAATACTAATATAATAATGGGTAAGTGGCCTATGGTACTGTACAACATTCCATTGCTACTTATCTAGAATTAAACCTCTTTGCTGACATGTTGGGGGTTGTGCACACTCTTAACAATGTTCTGGTAGAGATGGAAGGCATCTAGAAAGTTACGGAATATGGATAAATGTTATATTGAAGCATTGGCTAAGATAATTGCATGACTGTATGACATATGTCTTTATGATTAAGAATTTGTTCTAAAATATATAATATGTTTCTAATCATGCAATTGAACTTTCCTTGTAGGAAATACCATGTACCATCACCTACAAAAGAAGGACTACAACAGTTGTTCCAGCAACGAAGTTCAATGAAAACTATCTATTGAAGATATTGAAGAATCTGAAGTTACCAAGATCTAGGATGCAGTAATGGAAGAATGCCATGATTGAGGAATACCAGTCAATCATGAAGAATGATGTTTGGGATGTGGTCCCAAGATCTGAAGGGAAGTCTGTTGTGACTTCCAAGTGGATCCATAAGATCAAGCATGCTGCAGATGGCAGCATAGAGAAATACAAGGCAAGGTTTGTGGCTCATGGGTTCTCCTAGAAAGAGGGGATAGATTATCAAGAGATTTTTTCTCCTGTAGCCAGATACACTTCCATCAGAACAATACTTGCTCTAGATGCAGTGATGAAATGGAAGTTACACCAGATGGATATGGTGTAGTCGAAGAGGAAGTGTATGTGGAGCAGCCACTCGGTTTTGAGACACATGATAGGTAGTCATATGTGTGCAGATTGAAGAAAGCCTTGTATGGCTTGAAGCAAGCACCTAGGACATGGTGCATAAGAATAGACAGCTTCCTGTCTAGTTTGGGCTTTACCAAAATTAAAGCCGATTCCAACCTTTACTACAAGGTTGAGGAAGGAAATCCAGTGATACTCCTACTGTATGTGAATGACCTGTTTGTGACAAGTGAGGATAGATGGATTGCCGACACGAAGAAGAAGCTTGCTGCCAAGTTCGAGTTGAAGGACTTGGGTATGATGCATTACTTTATAGGCATGGAGGTGTGGTAGAGTTCAGATGGAATATTCCTTGGACAAGGGAAGTATGCAGTAGAGATCCTGAAGTGGTTCAGGATGATGGACTACAAGTCCATGGCCACACCTAGGGAATCGAACCTGAAGCTTCTGTGTGATGCTTCATCTGAGCTGGTTGATGTCACGGTGTATCGTCATATGATTGGGTCCTTGATGTACCTGACAAACACGAGACCATATATTTTCTTTGTGGTGAACAGAGTGAGCCAGTTCCTGACAGATCCTAGACATGCTCACCTGATTGTTGTGAAGCATATACTAAGGTACCTCAAGGGTACAGTTGATTATGGGCTCAAGTATGATGTGAATCAAAAGTTTAACCTAGAGGGTTATGTTGATCTAGATTGGGCAGGTAGTTCTGCATATAGGAAGAGCACTTCAGGGTGCTGCTTCAGTATGGGATCATGTGTGATCTTCTGGTTTAGCAGGAAGTAGTCCTGCATAGCACTGAGTACAGTCGAAGCAGAGTATGTCGCAGCTTGTTTGGCTAGTTGTGAGGTAGTATGGCTTAGGAAGCTACTGTCTGAGTTATTTGATCTCCCGTTGGATGCTACCTATATCTTCTGTGGCAACAAGAGTAGTGTGAAGTTGTTTGAGAACTTGGTGTTCCATGATAGGTCAAAGCACATTAAGATCAAATATCACTATATTAGGGATATGGTGCAGATAGGAGTAGTGAAGCCTCTGTATGTTGCGACGAATGAGTAGATTGCAGATGTGTTGACTAAACCACTAAGCCAGAGTGAAGTTTGAATACTTCAGAGAGAGGCTTGGTGTCCTTCAGATAGAAGATACTTCAAGGAAGAAGTAATGGGACACATTTACAGGAGCCATTCCAAGCATGATCATAGGAGAATCCTCCCATGGCTGTGGATGTAAGCGTTGTGTGATGAGCATCAGAATGATGCTTCAGATGATATGCATCAGGATGATGTTGTGCCAATGATTAGGATGATCATGTGTGATGAGTATCAGGATGATTCTCTGGATGATATGAATCAGGATGATGCTATGATGATGATCATGATGATCATGTGTGATGAGTATCCATATGATGCTCTGGATGATATGCATCAGGATGATGCTATGATGATGATAAAGATGATCATGTGATGATGATGTGCATCAGGTTGATGCACCGTGCGATGATGATCAATTGGATCATGAGTATCAGGATGATACTTCGAGGTCATGGATGATATGTGGCAGGTTGTGCAGTAGCATGTAAAAGATCCTGGGAGATCCGATAGGTTGAGCTGTGCTCTCGTAATTAGTACTGGGATGCTCTTTCGAGGTTTTGCTAGGGAGGCATGTAATCATTCCTGGAGATCCGATAGGTTGAGCTGTGTGCTCGTAATAAGTCCTGGGATGCTCTTTAGATATCTTTTCAGTCGTGCTTAGGCACGTAAAATGTTCCTGGGATAATCTTTTAAGGTATTTCCTATTCACATGTAATTAGTCCTGGAGATCCGATAGGTTGAGCTATGTGCTTGTAATAAAACCTGGGATGCTCTTTAGAGATCTTGTTGGTCATGCTGCGGCACATAAATTGATCTTGGGATGCTCTTTAAAGGTATTGTGAAGGGATGCATGTAATTAGTCCTGGGAGATCTTGCCGGTCATGCTAAGGCACGTAAAATGTTCCTGGGATGCTCTTGTCAGGTATTGCATCAGCACATAATTAGTCATGAGAATCGAACTCTATTAGACCATTCACACACATGATGAAGACCTACAGGAGGCTAGGCATACATCCAACATGAAAAAGGGTTTTCTCTGTAGAACCTCCTATGACGAGAAGAATTGAGAGATAGCACCAATGATTGAGATGACGAGTACATCAGCAGTGACGATGATGCTCTGTGATCCAGTGACAATGATCCAACTCTAGAATTGAAGACTTGTGCATATATGTATTGATGACTTGTGTCAAGAGAATACCTTCCTAGTTAAGAGGGAGTGTTGATGTATTTGTAACTTCAAAAGATATTCACTTGTATATTGTATATATTACATTTGTACTTTATTGTGTCCCCAATGGAGATGTATTATTCCTCTGATTGGAAGTGTTGTCATTTGTATTTGCAAGTGTCACAAGTTATATTGCAAGTATCATAACTTATACTTGATGGGTTATTAGACCACCTTGATGGGGTCGGCCCTGTATGAGTCATGTGGGTCAAAGGGTTATTAGACCACCCTAGAGGGGTCGGCCCAGTCAACATTATGTTAAGTGGTTAAGTTGGGGCCAACCTAGTTGAGTAAAGGTCAAGTGAAAGTAAAAGAATAAATAGAGAGTGTGACTCTCTTATTTGAAATATTCTCTCATTCACTCACTTTGCATTAGTGAGAGAGAGGAGGAGTGCGCACAAGTGGAGGAGGAGTAGCTGCTGCAGTCATCTATCTCTTGGGTTTGATCTTTGTGATCTTTGTATTGGTTCTTATTCTATCTCTAAGGAAGTTGCGGGGTTTTTCACCTTTTTTGTTTTCCCCGGTGAAATGTTTTGTGCCTCTTTTCTCTTGTCTCTTATGCTTGATATGCCGTACATGTTGTTCTTTTAGTTAAGATCCTAGATCTATTGAATTAAATGATGAAAAACTGACAAAATTCTCCTTCCCTTTGACCTCATACCGCTATGGCTACTGCTTATAAATATCCTCCACCAAATACCCATAGAGAAATGATAATTTTACATCTAACCATTCAAGATGAAAATATCCTACTGCCACTAAACTTAAAATAGTTCTAATTGAAGTCATTTTAACAACAAGAGAAAATATTTCATTAAAATCTATACATTTCTTCTATGCAAACCCTTTTACAACAAGCATGTCCTTGGATCGCTTCTTTCCTCCATCTTCTTCCTTCAGCCTATAAACCCATTTATTCTGTAATGCTATTTTACCTGTAGGAAATTGAACCAAATCCCAAGTCTGGTTTCTTACCAATGAGTCCATCTCCTCATTCATGTATTGCTCCCACTTATTTCTAGTTTCCACCTGCATTGCTTCTTCACAACATTCTAGTTCACCATAATTAGTCATCAATAAATATTACATTGAAGGAGAGTATCGTTCAAGGGTTCTACTTGACCTAGTAGATATTCTAACACTTGCATGAGTATTAGGTACCTACTGTTGTTCTTGATTTTATGGCACCTTTATAACTTTATTTTCTTTAATTTCATCAAGAACTGTGTACTTCGTGTTTTCCTTTTCTTGTTTCATTCCCTACAATGATCTTTATTCATGACATTTTCATTGAATACCACATCTGTACTCCTAATGATTTTTTTATTTTCATAATCCCATAAGTGATAACCAAAATCATCAACCCCATATCCAATAAAGGTAAATTTCATGGATTTAGCCTCAATCTTTGTCGTATTTTCTTTATCATTATTATGGACAAATGCTTCACAACTGAAAGTTCTCATACATGAGTAGTTTAAATTTTTACCTGTCCATGCCTCCTCTAGAATACCATCATCCAAAGCGCTTGCGAACCCTATTTTTATTAATTAAACAACAATATCTACATCATCTACCCAAAATGTAAGGGAAACCCTACATGCAATCTCATACACCTTGCATCCTCCATGATCGTCCTATTCATCCTTTATGACACGCCATTTTTTTGTGGTGTTCCTAGGACTATCTTTTCTCAATGAATCCCATGGTATGAAAAATAACTATCAAAATCCTTGCTGCAGTATTCACCTCCAATATCAAATCTAAGACACTTCAACTGTTTTCCTGTCTCATTCTCAACCAAATCTTTCCATTTCTTAAAAGTAGAAAACACATCATATTTCTGTTTAATGCAATAAACCCAAGTTTTTCTAGTTGCATCATCAATAAAAGTAACATAATAATGAAATACACAAATATATTGTACCTGAGATGGTCCCCATACATTTGTATGCACAAGCTCTAACATTTCACTCTTCTTATGTTTCCCAACCCAGAGAAACTTAACTCTCTTCTATTTTCCATAAACACAGTTCTCACAAAATTCTAAACTTATCTTCTTCAGATCCTATAGAAACTTCCTTGAGTGGAGAATATTCATTCCCTTCTCTCTCATGTGGCCAAGCCTATGATTCCATAATGTTGTATATGTTCCTGTGGAAGCTAAAGAGATAGAACAATCAGTATTATGAGGACATAAATACAACGCAACTAGCTTGTCTCCTTTCTATATCACCATCGATCCTTTAGTGATATTCGACCATGTTTATCCAAATGTAGATAAACAACCACCATCTCCCAACTTCCCTGTTGAGATCAAATTTATTTTCATAGCACGAATATGCCTTACATCTTTCAGTAGCCATTCACCATTCTTTAAATTTATCCATACCTTACCCATTCCAAAAAAGTTACATGTTTCAACATTAGCCAATAAAACATGTCAAAAATCACCTTGAACATAATCATAAATAAATTTCTTATGGGGTGTAGCATGACATGAATCCCTTGAATCTACTACCCAGTAGTCACTAGTATTATCTAATGAAAGAATCAAAGCATATTGTAACACATCACATGCTACATTTTCTTCTTGAGTAGTCTCCTTTTGTCCATCTCATTTCTTCTTTAGAGATCTGCAGTCTTTCTTTAGATGTCATTTCTTTCCACAGTTCAAACACTCTAGATTTTCCAGTCTGGACTTGGATCTTTCCTTCTTAGAGTTTCTTTGATTACTTGGGCTCTTTCCTCTCTCCCTTTTTATTCCTCTTCTCTCCATATTTAACACATTATCTGATGTCTCACATGTGCTTTTCCTTACTTACATCCATGACCAAGCCATTCCAACTTTCTAGAAATGACCACAATATTAGAAGAGCCCTAACCTCATCATCAAAGTTCAATTTACAGAACTTAGTTGATTTGTAATTGTATTAAATTAATTTAAATGATTAGAAACAAATCCACCTTCTGGCATCTTCATATTAAATAAACACTTCATTAGAAATACCTTGTTGGAGGCCAAGGGTTTTTCATATAGCTTACCCAATGCGCTCATCAAACCCTCAGTTGTATTTTCTTTTTAGATATTGAAAGTCATCGACGAAGATAGGCACAATCATATTTTTCCTGGTGCCTTTATGTCAAGAACCTCCCATTCTACATACTTCATAGTCGACATATATTTTGCTTTATCCACCCAATGGTAGGAATAGATCCTTCTGATATAGATCCTACAGGTCGATTTAATTGTACTCCGGGAGATAATGCCTGGGGGACCTATTCAATAGATAATGTTTTCTTTTGTAATTTCAGTGAATCAATTTACCAATGGATCTCATTTATCTTATTTTCCCTCTCTTCCACCAGACTCTTATATTGCAACATTATTGCATAGATCTATTCTTTTTCTTATAGATCTTGCATAAGTTCATGATACTGAACTGGATGGGCTAAATGAATTTTTTACTGCTGCTTAAGTTGTGCAATATCATTATCCTTTTGTTGTATTAATGACTTAACATGAGGCCCCTATGGTAGATCAACTCCTAAGTCTATTTTTTTTTTCAAACTCTTTAATATTGACTTGTTTTTCTTTAATAATCACTCTTTCTACTTTTAATAACTGCTCAAATTTGTCCAGGGATTATCTCAACTTTTTTTTGTTTTTGTTGATTGTACTACTTATTTACATATCATGTCACTGGACTACCTATAAAAATCCAATTTGCCAAGCTTCCCAAACATCTTAAAATCCACTTCATATTCATTTTACCTCCACTGACTAAAGGTAGAAGGCATTGGAAACTTAGGTTCTATCACAAACAATATAAAATTATCATATTTGTGGTATGCTACTATCATTAGTCTCATCTCTAATGTTCCTACTTGGTTTTTGGCATCTTTGACTAATTTCACATTTCTTTCACTTATGCTCCTGTATCTATTATGCTGATTTGTTTTTACCTACACTTGTCTTGCTGAAGATGATGTATCTAGCATTTGGGGTACTATGAATTACATAGAAGGGTAATGAGTGAACTTACTCAATTCCCCCTATCTACTAATTGATGGTTGTTTTATCAATTTAGTAAATTCCTTTGGTAGTTCCTCAATCTCATCTTTCTTTACTAGTGCTAGCTATGCTCCTTCCCCTTATGTTCCGACCTTCTTTTCTTAGGAAACCTATTCAACCTCATCCACCTCCATATCTACTTGGATCTCTTTACATCCCCTCTTTTTTACTACATATTTCTTTGAGGTACCTTGCTCTTCCATACTTTCTTGTGCTACTAGAACCTCTTACTAGCTCTCTAGGTTTGAAATTTTCTCCCATTCTATCTAGGTGTATAATTATAGGTGGAATTATTGTTTTCTACTCTTAACGTAGATATAATACGATGATGATCATAAGACCCATTTTCTTCTTTCTTGAAAATCAACTGGCTCAAGAATTCTCCCATATATTTTAGGGCGTTTAATCCTCTTATTTGGAAAAGTACTATCCCTTTAGGTAACAAGAAGGTCCATTGGTGCTTGAAATGTAGGAAGTGCATATGGTCTAATTTAAATATTTGTCTTGCATACTCCATACAAAAAAACTTGGTGTGAGGAAGGATGGAAGTTTGTAGGGCTCTTCCTCAAAATCATATACTCTTAGAATAGTATAGTTTTCATATAAAAAGGAATCCCATGTCCTCATATCAGGGTGATACTGTAACCATCTCTTGTTCTCTGCGAACATTCTCGGGGGTGAAGAATCACGTATTAGAGTTTAATTTATCTTCATCACTTTATTTCTAAACTTTGTCTAGTTGGAATCATCATTTTTTCTCAAAAACAAATAATTCCAATCATACACAGGAAGTTGATTTCCATCTCCATCTGATATTTTCAAATTTAGGAATTTGTAGTGCTCAAAATTTTGATAAAGCAACATATATAATAGGTAGGATTGGTATCTGGATAATTCTATAGTAGGAATTATGAAAGTTTGGAATGCACACCAATCACGGCTCTAGGCTATGATACATGTGACAGAACAAACATAGATATAGATATAGATTCAATAACAACTTCACTTAGAATATTTAAAGAGATAACATAAATATGAGAAGAAGGATATTGAGACAAAATTAGAGAAATTCACTCTAGAGATTTATTTCCATTATGCATTGTTGAGCAAAAGCTAGTACAATATATAGATTCTCTCAAGAGGAAAAATCGAGAGACTTGGTGGAAAGTTGAGTAGCTCACAATAATGAGGCTTAGATTGGACCAATTCACCCCTCAATGACATGAGGCCAAGTGTAACTCATAGATTGGGCCATAATGAGGTTCAATTAACATAGATGGACCATGAGGAGGTAAGGCTAGTAAAAATAGTGTGAAAGGTACCACTATGAGGGTGTATTAGGATTGAGTGGAAGTTAGGTGGCCAAGGAGTGGCCAAAATAGCCAAGAAAGGGTCAAAATGACTAAATACAATGCATGGGCACCTATGGTCAAAGAAAACTCCTTAAAACAGGGGAATTAGGATGCCTTAGTTCAAAAGGTGGTAATAAATGCTAGAGGTGGCCATTAATAGGGCACCCAACAGCTAGTTTGACTATATTTTGGCCCATACTTGGGGGATAAGTCATCATTTAACCCTAACTAACTTCTAACAACCCTAGTATAAGGAAATAAGCACACTTGTGGACAAACTTGGCATTTATGGTAAACCACTAGTCTAATATGTGGACAAACTCCCTAGACTAGGCACTATGAATACAAACCACACTAGGTAGAAAAACATGAAGGTCCATGGCATGAATATGATGGTGATATTGTTCTAACACCCCCCCTTAATCCAAAATGGTAGTGAGCATGAGAAATAGGGCCCAATCAACAAAGTATTATGGTCACCCTTTACAATTTATTCATCCATGCAAGTGAGGAAAGAGGCAAAACCACATGGGGAAAGTCCTCCCTCCAAAATGGACATGAAAGACACCAAAAATAATCTACTCCAAAACACAAGTAGGTGTGAACTTGTTCATATATCTAGAGGAACCTTCTCCTTGGGAAGAAGAGGAATGTGCTCAACAAGATCATGTACATGTACAACTGCATGATGGAAACTGAAGCCATGTAGAAAAACTGAGTAACACTGATAGTAAAGCGAATGCATGTGCTCTTTAGACTTGAACTTCGAACCAACCAGGGTGCCAGGTCCAAAAAAGACTTGATATGCTTGAGAATAAGTTACCCCAATCGAATCATAAGGCTCTTGAGGCATCAACATCAAACCAAGAGAGTTGTAATCATCTCCAAGAAAGTGGAACAAGAGTCCCAAGTTTTCCAATGTGATGGCTAAGGATTCTTCATCTTCAAATGAACTTGAATAAATTTTGCTAGTCATGGTGTAGGAATAAATAGGAAGCAAAAGAGTGTGAATCAATGAGATATCTTCACTTGAATTCCAAGCGTCTCCTTGATCATCTTTCGAACCAATACTCTTATATGAAGAAATAACCTCTTCTAGAGAAGGCTCACTATGATCACCAATCAACAACCCATATTCAACATTCGTAATAGAAGACATAGAGGAGAAAGAAGTGGAATGGAGAGACATCTCTTCTTATTCTTCAATTTGAACAACTTCTTGAGAAATGCATGAGGACGAGACCTTTGGAGCGAGAACACATGAGGAGGTTTCCATTTGCTTGATCTCCATATAACTAATATCTTTTTCTGTATGCCAAGAGATTTATCTAGATTTCTCCAAAATTTCAAATGGGTACTCAACATAATCAATGAGATAATGCATTCTAGGAGGTATAAACAAACAAATAGTTCCATATTCTCTATCACAATCATTAAGCCAATCACACTTTTCTTCATAAGACTCTAGCTCTCTCACAACACCAATGGACATGATGAGTCCATGATATAGGTATTCCATAGACTTCGTTTTGCCACGCATACGCATAAATGATCAGAAAGCACCCCTTTCTGTAGGGAAGAATGCACTTTGATTGAAAATTAAATGAAGTAATTTAGTAATTATCTTTTCTTGTATTTTAGTGTTTTTATTTACTAATCATGTGAATAAAGCCATGTGTGGACAGAGCACAGGTGAACTAGAAGAATAACAATGCCGAACTCCAGATTGAAGATCGCAAGAGACGCAATGATCCTATTTTCTACTAATTTGTAGGAAAGAATCCTGTTATTCAGGATCGAGATTTTCAATGTTAAACTAGGGTAGAAGTTTGTAATAGATATATATGCGTGAGTAGAAAGGGGGCATGTCATACATATTTGGAAACAATCTTTGGCATTTTTCTAGTGTAGATACTCAGTTTACAATTTCTATTGTTATGAAGGAACTTATGAATTTATAATGAAGAACCAACATTATTCTAAATCTGTGAGTTTATAAGTTTTATTCTCCTTCTGTGATGCGCATTGGGGAGGACCCCCTCAGTGTGTAGCTCAGGGGTTTTATTTATTTGTTTTCATATTTTCATGCATTTTGTTGTTCACTTCAAGTATATGTATGTGTGAGTTAATTTTAATATTTATTCGATGGCCAGATTCAATGTTACGCACAAAATGTCTTTCTTCTATAGTTCATTAATATTATGTCTATAGTTCCAATATGTTGCATTTGTAGTCCTGTAACCACCATCCGTAAACTGTGATTGCCAAATTTATATTGCCATTTTTTTATACCAACCAGATTAGATTTGTGCTTTTGAATGATGATTTCCCATTCCAACTTGAAAGATATTTGGTTCGATTACATCAGATTCACATGCTTTAAGAGGAGATGTACTTTGGATTTCGTAGCTTAAAAATTTCCTGCTTTCTTAGATTTAATTTCATAATTACTTTCATGCTTTCTTAGATTTAGTTCTCTGCTTTTGTAGATTAGAAGTTTCATGCTTTCCTAGATTTAGTTCTCTACTTTCGTAGATTTAGTTTCATGTTTTCTTAGATTAAGTTCATGCTTTCCTAGATTTAGTTCTCTGATTTCGTAGATTTAGTTTCATGTTTTCTTAGATTAATTTTCATACTTTTATTTCTCAATTGATTGTGATAAACCTCTAGTTACTCCATCCTCCTTGAACAACTCTCCAACATCATTTAAGACATAAAAAACACCCAACGACAAAGATCCTCTCAGATTTAGTTCTCTGCTTTTGTAGATTAGAAGTTTCATGCTTTCCTAGATTTAGTTCTCTACTTTCGTAGATTTAGTTTCATGTTTTCTTAGATTAAGTTCATGCTTTCCTAGATTTAGTTCTCTGATTTCGTAGATTTAGTTTCATGTTTTCTTAGATTAAGTTTCATACTTTTATTTCTCAATTGATTGTGATAAACCTCTAGTTACTCCATCCTCCTTGAACAACTCTCCAACATCATTTAAGACATAAAAAACACCCAACAACAAAGATCCTCTCAACGTAGGGAACATATAGTGCTTACCACCTCTGAAGCTTGTACGTTCCCTAGTTGATAATTAAAGTGAACTTCTTAAACGAATACCTGTAAAAAAGGTAGACATTTCCGAATCCCACCACTTTTTGGCGTCATTTCCAGGGAGGTACTTAAACTATCAGAGACATATTTTCTTAAATACATTTAAGAAAAAATATCAAAATTTTGAAAATCTAAAAAATATCATGAATGCCTCAACGAAGGAGGGATGAATTTGGATGTTTTCTGCCTAACCGCCCTATGAGATATAGCAGTTCTGAACACCTTCAATTTGAATTTCTTAACTTTGACGAAGAAACTGATCCCATCTATAACCCAAACTTCGATAACTTCTTCGATAGCTCTAGTTCAAACACTACCATGGCGGATGAGGAAGATGAACACATATAACTGTTTACCTTCCCTATCAATGTACCCCTTGGGGATTCTAGAATGAAAAATATCAATCCCACTAATCTACCAAAATTCCATGCCTTAACCTCTGAATATCCTGACACATTCTTGTTCGAATTCGAAGTAATCTGTAGATGCTTGGTTATACCATTGATGCACACAAATTAAGACTTTTTCCTTCCACATTGAAAGAGTTATCACTCATATGGTTTATGAGGTTGGAAGGAAACAAATTTTTTACATGGGATCAGATGAAACAATCCTTCTTGGAAAAATATAGAGATTATTGTAAAGCAAAAGACACTAGGGATGAGATTTTCAGGATGCAACACGGAGAAAAATAATCCCTAGAAGACTATGCACAACTGTTCCAACCTAGCTATAAAAGAGTTATTCACTGTACCCTAGATCGGGAATCACTAAAACTAGTACTTCTTAGGGGAATCAAAGAAGAATACCTTGAAGTCTTAAACCTGCTAGGTGATGGAGACATATTTTAAAAAACTTATGATTAAATTCTACAAATCTTTAAAAATTATTCGAGGTCCAGAAAAGGAAAAATTGGGACAAGAGACATACATCCAATCGTTGGGGGATCATCCTTTTCAGGCCCAAGCCTCACAAAATCTGATTTAGGGAACCTCCTGGATAATATGAATACAAATATCCTTCAATCTTTGGCTATGCAATTAGATGCACTCCAACTAAAAAGAAAACAAGATGAGATCAACCAAGCGCTAGCAGTATTCTTCCCAAGATGTATAAAGAAACATGAAAAAGGGAAATTCCCATTAAACACAATAGAATTTTGCGAGATTTGTATTGAAGAACATCCCATAAATAAATTCCCTTTACTACCATCATGCAAGGAAACCATACAAGATCCTACCTCAGAAAATTCAATAGAACAGATTTCTTTCGTCAACCAATGAAGAAACAATTTTGCTATAGCCTTCCAAAACAATAATCAAACCTATTTTAATCAAGGGAATCCTCAGCAAAACTGGATATCGTCAGCAAAAATTTCATGGCCTCCACAAGTAGGGCCAAGCCAATGGAAAAAAAATCCAAATCCTTACCAACAACCATACTTTCCCCAGTCGTACCCATACCCCCCACCTTTTTAACAACCATAAGTCAATTATGCAAATCCATATTCATCTTCCATAAGTTGGAGTGTACCACTACAACAACTAATTATAATGTCACCTCCACAGAATCAGCAACCCCCCAGAGAACCTATAATCCCTGCTCATCCTGTGCCAAATCCAAATAACAATAGGATGGAACAACAACCCTTCAACAATGAAGTAATGTAATTTCCATCATATGTTGTAGATACATTGGATTTCAATGAGATCAACCTGAGATAAGGTAAAACGCTACCATATCCCCAATATCAACACAATCAAGAAGCCACATATTCCGAGCAAGATACATCTCCATAACATCAACACCCTGAAGTAATACCCCAAATACCATAAAACAATCCTCGCAGTCCTCCATTTCCCGAAAAGCTAAAACAAAACCATAAAGTGGAAGAAGAAAACATCATACTGAATGAATTGAAAAACTTAAATATCCAAATCCCACTCTTACAGGAAATCAGATATGTCCCAATCTATAACAAATTCATAAAATAAAATTGCTTGAAGAAAGTCAGGAGGAAGAAAAGGGATCCCCCAACAATAAATGTGATAGGCCAGCGAGCAGACCTTATGTTGGGGATTTCTATCAACCCAAAGTACCTTGACCCAGGGATCCCGACTGTCAATGTAACTATAAAAAAAAATGATTTCAAGCAGCCTAATCGACTTAGGAGCTTCAATAAATGTTATGAAAAAGGATATGATGCTAGCCCTAGGCCTCCAACCCTTTCTGAGACCGACAAGCACAGTGCTACAACTAGTTGACACATCCACTATTAAGCCGAAAGGTATCCTTGAGGATGTAATTATCAACATTGAGTCTTGGGAATATCCAACAGACTTCATAGTCATTGAAGTCAAAAGCAAATGTAGTAGATACCCACTCATTTTGGGGAGGCCATGGCTGGAAACAACAGATGCCTATATAGGTTGTAGATCTGGGGATATGACAATTACTAGTGGACAAGCAAGAAAGAAGATCACAATATACCCACCAGCAAAATGATCTACAAACACAGAACATCAAAATTGGATGGATGATTACAATGACATGTATGACCAAAACATTTAACCAGTCCTTAGAATAAGGACTGTCATAGCCCTAAAAGCTAAAGATGAAGATGCTTATTTATATAGTTTTATTCAAAATATGTATCCTGCTCATGATATGCTTGAAGAAATATTTGTAAAAGGTCAACAACATGAAAATATACACTTTTAAAGAAACACAAACAAAATGTGGAAGTAGGTATTCTCCATTGAAGAACAACTTCCACAAGTAAAAATCATGGAAATCTTGCCTGGGAAGACAATCAATATTAATTCACATCCGGAGGAATAACAACAACATAAATTAATAAATGTACTCTCATAAAATAGTAGAGCTTTCACGTGGACCTATGGAGATATGAAAGGGATACACCTAGATATTTGCAAACATTATATTTACATCAAAGAGGGTGCTATTCCGATAAGACAACCCAAAAGAAAAATAAATCTAGCGTTAAAAGATATAGTTAAGCAAGATATGCAAAAATTATTGGACGCGGGTTTTATTTATCCAATCCCAAACAGTGATTGGGTATCACCCTTAGTGATAGTTATGAAGAATGGAGGAAAGTGGCGAATTTGTGTAGACTATAGGGAACTTAACAAGGCAACCAAAAGAGATCACTTTCCTCTACCATTCATTGATCGGGTGTTGGATAATTTGGCTGGAAACAAGTTTTTTTTCATTTTTGGATGGATTCAGTGGTTATAACCAAATCCAAATCTACCCGACTCACCAAGATAAAACAACGTTTACCTACCCATGGGGAACATATGCATACATAGTACTCCCCTTTGGAATCTGTAATGCTCCAACAACCTTTCAAAAGGCTATCTTGAGTATATTCTCAAATTTTATCAATGACCAGACGGAAGTCTACATGGACGACTTCACACCATATGGACAAATTTTTTATCAAGCATTACGCCATTTAGAATTGGTCCTAAATAAATGCATCGAAATGAGTGTATGGCTCAACAATGATAAATGTCGAATGCTAATGCAAGAAGGGATAGTATTGGGACACCACATATCCCAAAGAGGAATTGAGGTAGATCAAGAAAAAGTATCTATTATTAAAACACTACCTCCACCAGTAAAATAGAGGGATGTTCACAGTTTCCTAGGACAGACAGGCTACTACAGAAGATTTATAGAGTGTTTCAGCAAAATCGTTGTGCCTATGTTTTCCCTCTTAACAAAATATACATAATTTATCTAGACTAAGCACTGCATGATAGCATTTGATCACCTTAAAGAGAAAAAAAAACAAATTCCCCAGTCCTCTAAGGACCAAAATGGAAACTACCATTTCACATCCATTCAGATGCATCAGACAAGGCTATTGGAGCAGTCCTCGGGTAGGAGGAAGAGAAAAAACCATATGCAATCTACTACAACAGCAAAAACTTGGTGGGGGGAGAATTGAACTATACGGTAACAGAGAAGGAATTTTTGGTTGTTGTACACTCCATAAACAATTTTAGACACTACATCACAAGGTACCCAGTCTTTGTTTACACATATCATTCTATAATCAGGTACCTCATGAATAAACCTAATACAAGTGCTAGAGTTATTAGATGGTTGCTTCTCTTAGAAGAATTCGACTTAAAAACCATTGATAACCTAGGAAAACATAACGTGGTGGCATATTTTCTCTCCAGGCTATGTCACTTCCCCATTGACCTCCTTAGGCCACGGGAGACCTTGATACATTTTTTTTTCTTCCTAATCCGACTAAATGCACCCAAACAGTCAGAATATCTCGGATTCGCAATCCACAACTGCAAATCCGTAATCCGCAATCCGTAATTGTGAATGTGGAAGTGCGAAACTTGATATCCCGAAAGGTTACCTTTCCACAATGCGCAACCCGCAATGATGGGTCCGCAATCCGCAATGGCGGATGCGAAAGTGCGAAACTCCACAACCGGGAACCTTCCTTTCTGCAATCTACAATCCGTAATTGTGGGTGCGGAAGGGAAAATATCAACCTCCGCCAAAGGTCACTTCCACAATCCGCAATCCGCAATTGCAGATGCGGAAGTGCAGAAGTCCAAACATAACTCAAACTTCTTCGTTTCCGTAATCCGCAATCTGCATTGTGGATGCGAGCATGTGGAACCACAATCCTGCAAGGTAATTTCCACACAGTATTCTGAGGGGCATAACTTACTCATCCTTGGTCTAAATGAGACAAGGTCGGTACCGTTAAAAAGATACCGGAGAGATCTATCCAATGGTGAAATCCCGACCCCATCTGAGCACTCATACAATGTTGAATTTCCCACTTAATTTCTCATCCATAAATTCACTTGAAAGACTGAATCCTTCTTCCTGCCATGATCTTCCCTTCCACTTGAGCCCTAGAGGGGTTTTGAAACACTCTAGGGCATTCCCCTTTTTCCCAAGGATCATATGTGGTCATACAACTCATTCACAGGATCAATCAAACATATCATAACATGTAAAATGCGTAAAGTTAGATCCAACAAATACATCTATCATATGCAAGACTTATATTGCATTAAACTCATGCAATACCATGATAAACATATAAAAATGAACTTAGCCCCTTTACTCAGGCCTGCACATGAATTTTTTCCAATCAAATTCATATAAACATGCATTTCACAATTCCACAATTGAACATAAGCAACCATTTCATAATAATGAAACATCGTCATTTAAAATAGCAAGAAGTACTCATCTTTCGATTGAAGCTGCCAAGCAACTGGCTAAGTGAGAGAAATGTTCCACCCAACCTTAGATCTCTATCGAGCCTTTACTTTTGCAGCTAAGAGATCACCCCCGAGCTGGGCTGTGTATCCACTAAGGAGGGCTATCAGGTTCTCTCACAATCAAGGTTCCATCCCAATGCTAACCCAATCTATAATTGGGTTTATCAAGCATTCCTGGGTGCCTACCCATGCTAAGCCAACCTGTAGTGGGTTTATCAAGCATTCAGGGACAAACTGGTCATGCTAAGCCAACTTCCAGTTGGGTTTATCAAGCATACCAACAACAGGGTCATGCCAATCCATCCTGCAGTTGGGTTTATCAAGCATACCAAACTAGCTAATCATGCTAAACCAAACAGAAGTGGGTTTATCGAGCATACCAAGCAATACAATCATGCCAAGCCAGCATATCGTTGGGTTTATCAAGCATATCAGACAAGCTGATCATGCTAAGCCAACCGACAGTGGGTTTATCAAGAGAACATGGACAGCAAGGGAGACATTGCTAAGCCAGTGAGCTCCACCAAAGAGCTGTAGGAATCCCAACACCCAGCCGACTTGGAACCCACATTACCTACCACATCCAACATAAGGAAGACACTCTTCTCTGCTACACAGTCCCTCAAGGCCTCTTCCCTTCTAGTGCTATTCCAGAATGGGCATAGAAAGGTCCAGTCGCTAGTTCCATGATATTTTATCCTTCATTGGGTTTATCAAGAAACCAAACCTTCTTCCACAGTTCAATAAGAAGATTTGTTCTAGACTTGCAGACAGGGTTCTGTTCCACAATCTACTCCCATCAATCCAATTCCCAGGTTCTCACAGTTTTCCCTGCATTGTTCAGGATTTGTGACTCCTCCTAGGATCTTACCACTCTGTCATGAGTAGATTGGATTCACACACACACTTCCTATGCTATTTCTATCACACAGGGAAAACATGAATATCTTCAGGTTTCTACGACTGTTTCACAGTCTGCAGGTATGTCTGGACAAGTTCTCTCTTGACGGATCGATGAATTTTGAATGGCAAGTGCGTGTATGAATGAATGAATGAATGAATGAATGTTTTCTCCCACAAAATGGTAGTCAAACAGGTTCTGCTAATTTCTAGGCATTGAGTGCCTTTCCAGGACAAGAAACGAGATCCATGCCATGCCATAAGAAATCTCATGCATGCTCCATACTCCATCGGCTTCAACAACAGGGTTTTCAACCACCCTCTGCAACCGCATTAATGTTAGCAGGGAGTTCAAACGGGTTCACAGTCGCACATGTGGAAACATGGGAAACCAATCCCATAACCCCCTCACCTCTCTCTAGTGGATACACGTGGCCCCTTCTCATTAGTTTCCTTCTTATCTAGCTTCTTGGTTATTTTATTCATTAATAAATAATTACATCGTTTACATTTATTCATGGCTTAACATCCCATGAATAATCAAACTGTCAAATACTTTCCTATGCAATAACTTTAAACATCCACTAGTGGGGCCTTGGCCTTGAGCTCCACACTAGGGAAAATACACACACACCACATATACACAGTGTTTACATTGAAGCCAATAAACATCGAGGGAAAAAGAGGGTATTACAACTCCCTCTCCCTTAAAATAACACCGTCCTCGGTGTTCTTAAAACTGAACAAAAATGAAAATGCCTCTTTCATGACATCCTCCAGCTCCCACATGACCTCTTCTGGACTAAGATGTTTCCATTACACCTTTACCTGCCCTATGGCCTAGTTCTAGAACAAGGTAACCTTTTTGTCGAGGATGCATATAGGCTCCACCCGGAACTCTCCCTCTGGTTCCACATGTATCACATGCCAATCAATGATATGATTAGGATCATGTACATATTTCTTAAGCAAAGAAACATGGAAAACATTTTGAGCTTTCATGTTAGTAGGCAGTGCAATCCTATATCCAACTAGCCCTATCCTATCAAGGACTTCAAATGGCCCACAATATATTGGTTCCAACTTGGCACAACTCCTCAACTTCATGGAACTCTTCCTAGGTTTCACCCTCAAGTAGACATGATCCCCAATCTGAAATTCCTTATGCATTCTTTTCAGATCTGCATAACTTTTCTGCTTGTCCTGAGCTTCCTTCAAATTCTTGTTGATCTTCAAAATCTCTTGCTCCATCTCCTCAACCATTTCTGGTCCAAGCACTACTCTATTCACTGGGCTGTCTCAGCTCACTGGAGTTCTGCACCATTTTCTATACAACATTTCGAAATGACTCATCTTCAGTCATGCTTGATGTCCATTGTTGTAGGAAAATTCTACCAAGTGTAAATAGTCTTCCCACTTAGATGGATTTTCCATCACATGCATCCTTGACATATCTTCAAGGATCTTATTTACTCTCTCAGTCTAACCATTCGTCTTAGGATGATAGGCTATACTGAAACTCAACTTATCTCCCAGCTCCTACAACAATCCTTTCCAAAAATTAGATGTGAACTTCATGTCACGATATGAAACTATTGCCTTGGGAAATCCATGCAATCTCAATATCTCTCTCATGAAGATATCTACAATGTCATTGGCCTTGTGAGTGGACTTCACTGGAATGAAATGGGATACCTTTGATAGCTTTTCCACCTCTACCGTGATTGAATCATGCTTCTTCACTGTCATTGGAAACCCTGTTATAAAATACATAGAGATCACTTCCCACTTCCACTCTGGAATGGGAAATGGCTACAAGAATCCTGCTGGATGTTTATGCTCTGCCTGGACTTGTTGGCATGCCTGACATCTAGCAATGTACTCAGCTATGTATTTCTTCATACCATGCCAAAAGTACTATTTCCTCGCTACTGTTATAGTGTTCCGATATCCTAGATGTACTGAGTATGGCCTTTGATGTATCTCATCCATCATCAACTTCTTCAAATCTGCATTGTTTGGAATGTACATTCTGGTATTATGATAAATGAGAACATTACTCTCATCTAGCTGATATCTTGCATACTTTTCTTCTATAACATTCTGCTGCAATTTCTCTTTAATCTGAAGATAAAATTCATCACTATTTTGAGCCTCCAAAATTATTTCCTTCAAGTCTGATCCACACATACTTACTGCTCCAATATGGAATTTCCTGTTGAGTGCATCAACAACCTTATTCTCCTTACCCTTGACATGCTTAATCTCCAAATCAAACCCACAAAGAAACTCCATCCATCTAGTTTGTCTTGCATTCAGATTTGTCTGGTCAAATAAGTATTTCAAACTCATATGATCAATTCTGAGCTCAAATATTCTTCCCAAGAGATAATGCCTCCATCTCTTGAGAGCGTGAACTATGGTTGCTAGCTCTAAGTCATGGGTGGCATAGTTCCTTTCATGCTCCTTCGACTTCCTTGACTGATAAAAAATTACAAACCCTTCTTGCATTAGCACTCCACCGAGTCCCTCAATGCAAGCATCAGCGCATAACACAAAATCCTTACTTGGATATGTAATCTTCAAAACAAGTGCACTAGTAAGCAACTCCTTTAACTATTGTAAACTTCTTTTACATTTTTCAGACCATGTGAATTTGATTTCCTTCCTCTACAATGAAGTGATTGGATGCGCTATCTTGGAAAAGCCTCCAATGAACCTTCTATAGTAACTAGCAAGGCCCATAAAATATCTAACATCCAATGCATTCCTTGGAGTAGACCAATCCATGATGGCCTCAATCTTCTCTAGGTCAACTGCAATGCCCTCTACTAACATAATATGACCCAAATAATGCACCTTGTCTTGATAGAAGTTACATTTACTTAGCTTAGCATACGGCTGGTGCTCCCTAAGGACTTGCAATACCATGCTCAAATGCTCATCATGCTTTTCTTTATTCTTGGAATACACAAGGATGTCATCCAAGAACAATACCAAATAATTGTTGAAGATACTATTCATGAGACACATGAATGTGTCAAGTGCATTGGTAAGACCAAATGGCACCACTATAAATTCATAATGACCATACTTAGTCTGGAAGGCTGCCTTATGAATGTCCTCTTCATTCATCCTTACTTGATGGTACCCGGACCTCAAGTCAATATTTGAAAACACTCTAGCTTCCTTCATTTGATCAAACAAGTCATCAATCCTTGGAAAGGGATACTGGTTCTTAATTGTCACTTTATTGAGCTTCTTGTAATCAATACACAACCTCAATGTTCCATCCTTATTCTTAACAAACAACACTGGTGCACCCCATGGGGATACACTCAGTCTGATATATTCCTTGTCCATTAAATCCTGTAGGTCCATCTTCAATTCTACCAATTATGGTGTGCTCATTCTATAAGGAGCTTTGAAGATGGGTGCTTCACCTGGAACAAGATTAATGGAAAATTCAATGTTTCTCTTAGGTGGCAATCCTGGAAACTCATCCAGAAATACATCCCAGAACTCTTGCAATATCTGGAAGTATTCTATCTTGGGTCCTTTATCTTTTGTTGAATCTGATATATGCACAGCATATAACTGCCAACCCTTTTTATAAAACTTCCTCAATTGCAGAGCTGAAATATGCCTTACTGAAACATGCTTTGGAATTCCCTTTACTAGCCTTGGCATGCCTTCATCATCAAGGCATTCAAGTGCTTTTTCATAACAGTCTAATTTGGCCCTATGCCTTTCCAACCAATCCATGCCAATTAAGGCATCATATGACCCCAATGGTAAGACATTTAATTCTGCATGAGTGAGGAGTCCATTCAATTCTATGGGACACTTCCCCACTACTTCACTTACCGTTCTCTTGGTACTGGTGGCTAATTGAACTACCCAATCCTTATCATGCTTTAATTTACCAAGAGAAAAAATTTCCACTATCTTAGAAGATATATAACTATGAGTAGACCCTGGATCAATCAAAAAAGAAATAGGATGCTCAATAATCTTACCTACAACCTCCACCACTGTTGATTGATGGTCTACTTTGTGATCATCGAGTGCGGCATAAATCCTATGTGTTTCTCTTGCCATGTCCCCTACTGTAGTTGTTCCTTTGACGTTGTGCAATCTCATGGGGTCCTTCCTTACAGTTGGGAAATCTCTGAGCATGTGGTTTTCCCCACAACCCCAACACTGAAGTGGCCCCTTTGACGTTCTATCTACTGCTACAGCTAGCTTGAATTCTCTTCTTGCTTGTTGGCCTTGTGGAAATCTTCTAGGCTGATTTCTGAATGGTGGTTTGAATTCACCTTCCTTTTGATCAAACATTCCGTTGGGTTTACCTTTCCACGTTGGTTGCACCTCTATTTTACCTTTACCTCTCTCATAGCAATGCTCTACCATCCTAATGGCTTCATCCATGCTTGGTGGATTTACAAACTCTATTCTATCTCTGTAGCTTTGTGGTAGACTACCAAGGAAGCATTGGATCTTTACTCTCTCATCCTTGATGTAGTCTACATACCTCAGCAACTCCATAAACCTGTGGACATGCTCATCCATGGTGTTCTATCCTAGTCTGAGTTCATTGAACTCTTTCCTTTTTCTATAATAATACCCAGTTGATAGGTACTTCTTCTATAATTATCTCTGGAATCTATCCCAGTTGACTCTTCTTTCATTGATCCCTTTCACTTGCATGATGTGATCCCACCAAATAGAAGCTCTTCCACTAAGGTTATAATATCAACCTTATCTTTTTCATTCTCTGAATACTCATGCATTCTGAAGTACTTCTTTATTCCAAGAAGCCATGCATCTACTTCTTGACCTTCTTTACTTTCACCATCGAAAGTGGGAGGTCGTGCCTTCCTAAATTCACCCTATGGGATACCACTGTGCTTCCTTCTGCCATTACTGTCACTGCAAGTGCACCTTGGGATCCCCTAAGAACCCTTAGAATCATTTGATCTGCTAGAAGAAAATCTAGAAGAGGGTGTCCTGTGTCTTCTATTCACAGAACCTCTTCTAAGGCTTCGAGTTCTTTTTTTAGAATGACCCCTAGACTGGATTTCTACATTTCTTTCCTCTCGGACTTCATGGCTTGGGTTATAACCACTGTTTATTCCTTGTTGAATGTCTGTAAGGCTTTGTAAAATGGTCGCATTGAGCAAATGTTGTTCCTCTTGCGCTTTCATCGTCCACTCGTTAAATATTAATATAGTCTCGGCCAAGTTTGGGGGCATTACTTGCTCCCTTCTTCCATTGGACTTGGACTCTATATATGCTCCTTGCTTGTTCTCACCCAGCACATCGTCTTTTGGTTCAAACGGGTGTTGCGCATCATTTAGAGTGACCATTCTTACACCTTTCTGTGTGCTACCCTGTGATACGATGCGTCTTACAGCTGCTGCTATCTCTATGCATATCAAAGACATTCTATTAGATATCACAAGCATACAATTAAACTCTGTCATACCAATTCAAACTTGGAACTAGTCATTTGAACAATCAATTAATCAAATACTTTATCAAAACCATGCCATGGTGCATCTCTTGACCACAATTCATGGATGATCCGGCCCAAACAACTCCCAATGTTGCAACTGAAGCTCTGATACCACTTTGTCACATCCCCACTGACCTCCTTAGGCCACGAGAGACCCTTGTCATGTCCCCACTAACCTCCTCAGGCCATGGGATACCCTGCTACATTTTTTTTCTTCCTAATCAGATTGAGTGCACCCACATATTCATAAAATATCGGATTCGCAATCCGCAATCCGCAATTGCGGATGTGGAAGTGCGAAACTTCATATTCAGAAAGCTTACCTTTCCGCAATCTGCAATGACGGGTCCGCAATCCACAATCTGCAATCCGCAACAGCGGATGTGGAAGTGCAAAACTCCACAACCAGGAACCTTCCTTTCCGCAATCCACAATCCGTAATTGTGGGTGCGGAAGGTGAAATCTCAACCTCTGCCAAAGGTCACTTCCATAATCCTCAATCTACACTTGTGGATGCAGAAGTACAAAAGTCCAAACGTAACTTGAACTTCTTCATTTCCGCAATCCGCATTGCGGATGCGGGCATGCGGAACCACACTCGTGCAAGGTAACTTTCCACACAGTCTTATGAGGGGCATAACTTACTCATCCTTGGTCCAAATCATACAAGGTTGGTACTGTTAGAAAGCTCTTGGAGATCTCTATCCAGTGGTGAAATCCGTTCCCCATCTGAGCAATCATACAATGTTGAATTTCCCACTGAATTTATCGTCCATAACTTCACTTAAAATACTTAATCCTACTTCCTGCCATGATCTTCCCTCCTACCTGACCCCCAAAGGTGTTCTAAAACACTCCAGGGCATTCCCCTCCCTCCCAAGGATCAGATGTGGTCATACAACTCATTTATGGGGTCAATCAAACATATCATAACATGTAAAATGCATAAAGTTAGATCTAACAAATACATCTATCATATGCAAGACTTATAATGCATTAAACTCATGCAATACCATGCTATACATATAATAATGAACTCAACCCCTTTACTCACTCCTGCACATGACTTGTTTCCAATCAAATTCATATAAACATGCATTTCACAATTCCACAATTGAACATAAGAAACCATTTCATAACAATGAAACATCATCATTTAAGATAAAAAGAAGTACTTATATTTCAAAGCTGCTAAGCAACTGGCTAAGTGAGAGCAACATTCCACCCAAGCTTAGATCTTTATCTAGCCTGTACTCTTTAAGCTGAGAGATCACCCTCGATCTAGGCCATGTATCCACTAAGGAGGGCTTTCAGGTTCTTTCACAATCAAGGTTCCATCCCAATGCTACACCAATCTGTAGTTGGGTTTATCAAGCATTCCACAGTGCCTACCCATGCTAAGTCAACCTACAATCGGTTTATCAAACATTCAGGGACAAACTGTTCATGCTAATCCAACTTCCAGTTGGGTTTATCAAGCATATGAACAACAGGGTCATGCCAAGACAACCTGCAGTTGGGTTTATCAAGCATACCAGACTAGCTGATCATGCTAAGCCAACCGACAGTGGGTTTATCAGGCATACCAAGCAATATAATAATGCCAAGCTAGCATACCATTGGGTTTATCAATCATATCAGACAAGATGATCATGCTAAGTAAATTGACAGTGGGTTTATCATGTGAGCAGCGACAGCAAGGGAGGCATTGCTAAGCTAGTGAGATCAACCATAGAGCTATAGGAATCTCAACACTCAGCCAACCTGGAACCCACATTACCTACCACTTCCAACACAAGGAAGACCCTCTCCTATAATGCGCAGTCCCTCCAGGCCTCTTCCCTTCCAGTTCTATTCCAGGATGGGCATAGAAATGTCCAGTCACTGGTTCCATGATATTTTAGCCTTCACTGGGTTGATCAAGCAACCCAACCTTCTTCCACAGTTCAACAAGTAGATTCATTCCAGACTTGTAGACAAGGCTTTGTTCCACAATCTACTCCTAGCGATCTAATTCCAAGGTTCTCACGGTTTTCCCTGCACTGTTCAGTCTTTGTGACTCCTCCGAGGCTCTTACCACTCTGTCACGAGTAGACTGGATTCACACACACACTTCCTATGGTATTTCTATTACATAGGGAAAACATTAATATCTTCAGGCTTCCACGAATGGTTCACAGTCTGTAGGTATGTGGGTATATCGATGGATCATGAATGGAAAGTGCATGTATGGATGAATGAATTTTTTCTCCCAAAAACGGGTAGTCAAACAGGTTCTGCAAGTTTCCAAGCACTGAGTGCCTTCCAGGACAAGAAACCGGAGCCATTCCCTTCCTTACGAAATCACAAGCATGCTCCATACTCCGTCGGCTTCACCAATAGGGTTCTCAACCACCCTCTGCAACCAAATTAATGTCAGTAGGGAGTTCAAATAGGTTCACAGTCGGACATGTGGAAACATAGGAAACCATGCCCATATCGCCTCACCTCTCCCTAGTGGATACACATGGCCCCTTCTCATTAGTTGCCTCCTTAGCCAACTTCTTGGTTATTTTATTCATTAATAAATAATTACATCATTTACATTTCTTCATTGCTTAACAGCCCATGAATAATCAAACTATCAAATAATTTCCTATGCAATAACTTTAAACATCCACTAGTGGGGCCTTGGCCTTGAGCTCCACACTAGGGAAGATACACACACACCGCATATACACAATGTTTACATTGAATCCAATAAACATCAAGGGAAAAACGGGGTATTACAGGCTAACCCATGTATAAGAAAATGAATTGGTAAATGATCACTTCGTCGATAAACACCTCTTTTCAATCTTGACACAAAACACATGGTTTGTAGATATAGAAAACTAATTGGTATCAAGCAAGTTTCCACCTCATTATAACTACAAATAAAAGTGCAGAATCATCAGGCAATGTGAAACATATACTTGGATATAAGGAATTCCTTTTAAACAAGGACCAGACCATACATTAAGAAGATGCATCCAAGAAGATGAAGTCCATGACATACTCCACGCCACTCAAAATGAGCCTTGTGGAGGCCATTATGAAGTGAAGAGAACAACTTATAAAATTATTCAAACTGGATACTACTGGCCAACACTACACAAGGACTCCCATGAATATGTGTCATGTTGTGATGACTTTCAACGAATGGGAAATCCTACACAAAGAGAAGAGATTCCTCTACACCCTCAAATTTCGCTAGAACCATTGAAAAATGGATGTTTGACTTCGTCAGCCCATTCAATCCTCCAATCAACCTGAAAAATATTCTAAAAAAAAAAAGAAAGAAAAAAGAAAAAAAGAAAAAAAAAGAAAAAGAAAGAAAAAAGAAACACGGAAATATCATAACAAAATAAAGAAAAACTACAAAAATAAAAGGAAGTAGAGGATTATCACACAACATCAAATATCAAGCGAGCCAACACATAAATAAAAAAACAACAGTTCATCCAAGCAAAAGAAACCATCAAGCAAGCCACCCACCATGCACAAGCAAGTATCAAGACAACTGTTGGCATGCGGTTGGGATGAGTCAGCTGCGCAGCATCACAGATGTTGCGCAAGATCAAACGTTGCCGTGCAAGAGGGAAGACAGCGCACAAGTCAGAGATAATAGCATTTTATGTATTTTTGGGTCATGATTGACCGCAATATGTGGGTTTTGGGTCATTCTTTTTGTAGATTTGGTTAAAAGGTAGTTAGGTGGTTTCCTAAGTGGACAATGAATGTAAAGGTGAAAGCCTATAAATAGACATAGCATTGTAAGTGTTGAGATAGAAATCCTTATCTAGAGATCGATTGAGCACGGATGATAAGAGAGAATTTTGCTTGTTTTTGTCTGTTAATCTGGGTATGTGACGTAAGAACTATATTGTTGTATCTGAGTTGCATTGCGAAGGTCAATATGACATGATGGAGTTTTGAGCAGAATCACTGTGTCTCTTTCTATTTTCCTGCTATGAATGTGATGTGCGATATGAATGTGTGAATGATGCAATGTTTCCTTGTTCCAAATGATGTTTACTACTAGATCTGTTGCACATTAATGGTTTTTATTGACAATGAGATTTGTTGAATGATGATGCGGTTCTGTTAAATGCATAAGTTGAAATGTTAGATCTGTTTATTAATGTTGAGATAAGTTGATAAGTTGATGCATAAAGGTCCTCCTTCATTCAGCGGAAACATGTTTCCGTCAGCTCTCCCTTGAACATCTCGGGTGAGACATCATTTGCTCCGCAAGTGTTGCTGGACAGGGTAAAACCTATCTGGGTCGGTGCAGTGTTCTGGATGCCAACAGAGAGAGGAACCCCTCTCGACTAGGTTCTGTTTCAACAAATTGTTCCATTGTCGGGACCATAGCACGAAGTGGAGGGAGGACGTGTTGTGGCATCCGACAAAATTGGAAATTCAAGATTGGTTCAACCTAAACTTGAGAGAGTTCGCTGAGAAAGAAAATCAGAACCCTGGACTGATGAAGGACTGGTGGCTGGAAAGGTACATACACGATGGTCCACACAAGTATTTTTTATGCGAATTCCCGATCATCCTATATGAGTGGTTGGCGCAATGGACCTTCTGCAAGGTAAATTTTCAAGGTCATGAGCCAACGTCCTGGACCCCGAAGTTGATCGATGAGTTGTAGGAGGTAGACAATAGAGCATCGTGGGCTGTTGAAGTATGGCTTGACAGTGTATTGGAAGGCTACATCACCGAGTTTGTGGTCGACACAACGAAATTTTATAGCAAAGATGAAAGAGAATTTTTCAATGGGCCACGAGGTAGGTTCCTATTGTCGCTGCAATTGTCCATTAAGATGCTTATCTGTGAAAAAAGCATATTGAAGATGAACATCGAGTAGAAGAACCATGGTGGGAGGAGGACATGGATATTGTGACAGTAGGGGGGAGGTGAATGGAATGATACGGGGTAGATGGGTGCAAGTTGCGATGAGACTGTGAAGGAAGCTGAGGAAGAGAGTTGTCTTATGAGGGGAGGAGCAAGGTTTCGACAAGAGAAGAGGCAGAGGATAGGAGAAGGTCCTGCTGCGATCGAAACGGAAAACTGTGAAGGAAGACCACACAGGACGAAATGACCTCACAGTGTTAACAAGGACAACTAGACTACACTTAGGATAGAGGCAAGACCAACCCCCAGCAGAAACGTACCCACACTCCCGCTCACTATATCACAACCAGAAAGAACTACGACTTTGACGCAGTTGTGTTTGGCGTGCCAACAACACTCACAAAGTAGCGGATCAAGGACTATAGGAAGAGGGTCCAAGATGGCAGGAAAGGATGCAAAGTTACCTCTGTTTCATGGAAACAGAATTGAGGAACCAGGGCAATATTGGTTCTTATGCAAAGTTGTGTGGACTGTTAAACAAATTACAGATGATGAGGCCAATAAAGGTCAATTGGCGACGATGCTTCGGGGTCGCGCATTGGACTGGTTCATGAAATTTGTACAAGTTCCTGCAGGAAGTCCAAAGAAGACCTTGGATGAATTTAGAATAGGATTACTTGAAGAGTTTAGAAAACCTAAGTCTGAGGCACAATACATTACGGAATTGAAGGAGATAAAACAATATCCAAATGAAAATGTTTGGGATTTTGACCAAAGGTTTAAAACACTAATGGGAAGGGCTAGTTTTGAAATGAGCTCCATTCAGCACAAGGAATGGTTCATCGTGGCATTGCTACCTCATATCAGAATCCCGTTGCTGTATCAGAAAATTACAACACAGAGCGAGGCTCTGAAGATCGTGATGAAGTTAAGCTTCCCCTATTGGAGAGAGTGCAGTCAGCATGTCACAGATCAAGACACAGCTCGCGAATCTGACAATTCAAATGCACGATCTCAAGAAGGGTAAAGAGCATCGCGAAGAATTTTGGTGTACTCAACATCGTGCAGAGGGACATACCAAGAATAACTACCCATATTTCCGCAACTACCTCGTCTTAGGAGCGTCGAATCCACTAAGTGGCGGAGGTATGCCATGGTGTCGCATTTGTCAAGTTTATGGGCATCGACATGAAGAGTGTGCATACATACAGAAGATGGTCATGAAGCCGATGAATTTATATTGTACATTCTGCAAGTCTGTTGGGCATGCAGATAAGGATTTCCGTGCATATGGCTTACTCCAGGAAATAACGTGCGACTTGTACTATGTCGAGGGAGATGACCATCGTGTAGTACAGAAACCACAGGTGGCCTAGCACCCACCTCAACCGTAGATGCAATTTGTATCGCAATTGCAACCACAACAACAGTTTGTGCAACAAACACCGTATAATCAGATGTAGATGGCTCCACAACATCTCCAGTACATTCAACTAGCGTAGTATTTTCAGCCAGGGCAGTGTGTTCAGTTGCAACCAAATCCCATGCAACAACAATTCATTCAACCGCAGTATCAACAACAAGGAGGATTCCACGGAGGATTCTGAGGAGGACGCGATGGAGGCTTTGGTTGAGGAGGAGGAAGAGGTCATGGACCTGTGTAATGCTATAATTGTGGAGTATTGGGACACTATCAGAGAGATTTCCCGTAGTTTCAAGCGCAATGTACATATTGTTTTGTCACTGATAACACTGTTGAGAACTATCCACAGTTGATTGCGAGATGGCAGGCCAAAAATGTTCCACAGTTGCAAAACCAAAATCAATTGTCGAATCAGAATCAGTTGTCGAAAAAGAATCAGTTTCCGAATTAGAATTAGTTGCCAAACCAAAATCAATGTCCAAATCAGAATCAAAATGCAAATCAGAATGTGAACCAACCTGGGAAGCCACTGCTGAACAAGACTCAGGGCGCAACTACCGCAACAATTTTCGCATAACCAAGAATGCAAGATGTCGCTATTTCTGTTATCACTCGCGGAGGTGCGACGATAGGATAGGATGGTCTACATCCACTCATTTGGCTGGCTGGAAAGAATAAGGTGCAGTTTGATATTGGTGCTAAGTACAACACATTCTTTGAAGCACATGATGTGATAGGAAGAAATATTGGTAAGTCAATTATTTATGACATGCCCCCTACTTTTGACTCAACTTCGGAAGTCAGACCATCGCGACAATATGGTTCTTTGCAGAACTTCTTTGAAAGTTGTTTATCACTGGCTCGAGATCCTGATGCTCTTGCAGAGATGGAGAATCTGTTGCATCGACTTGCCAAGGGATGGAAAGAGTTTGTAGTGAACTCTTTACATAGGCGGAAGTTAGGAAAAGAGATGTGCATGAACATCTAGATTGGGGAGTATGAGGTAGATTCAGTCATTCTGGATCTAGGATCAGATGTCAATATTCTAACAAGGAAGACATGGCAAAAGATGGGTATCCCACCGTTGAGATGGTCTCCCGTGCAACCATGATTGGCTAATCAGGCCAAATTAACACCAATTGGGAGAGTTTTGCATCTTGTTGTGGACATTGAGGGGATGCAAACCTATGCTGATTTTTATGTTATTGAAGTTGTCGATGGTGGAGGATCCTATCCCATGTTGTTGGGGATTGGATGGGCCAATGACAGTGCGGCTGTAATTAATTTCAAGAAGCGGTTGATGACCTTTGAAAATCGCGACCTCAAAGTCATAGATCCGTTGAATCCGACTGAAGGGCGCATGTATGTTGAACCAGTAAAGGATGAATTTGTCAGCAGATGGGATCATGCATACAATATTTCTGAAGACTACATCCATCCGACTGCCGATGGTGAACTTGGTTGGCGCAGCTCTAATTCTGCGTCTTTCAACTCTGATGATGCTTTAGAAAATTGGCAGACTTGCTTGCATGAGGTGTCATTTCACAAATGTGGGTTGATCACACAGTCATTGTGCCGTGTCGTGATTGAGACTGTTGCATTACCAATGTATGAAGGACTGCCCAGGTTGTCTGAATTTCTCATGGCATTTGAAGAGAAGGTGTCAGAAAGATACACCAACATGTTGGTGGGTGACCCATAAGAAGTCAATTACTGGGTGGTTGCAGTGTCAAAGATTGATGACGGTTTGCTTTGGTGACACAAAAATATACCACACAGGGAAGTATGATGGGTGGAATGACCCTGGTGGTCATCTAATTGAATGTCAAACTTTGTGGGAATCGCGACCAAAGGATGAGTGGGTCCATGCCTTTGTCCACACTTTGGATGAAATGCCACGATCTTGGTATGCCTCAGCTGAGCTGCGCAGGGAGATTACCACTTGGTTAGAGTTGACAGTTTGATTTTCTCACACCTTCAGTTTCGCAGATGCCAACCCAGATGTTCACAATGCCTTGCAGATCATCCGCGATGTTGTTCTGAAGGTGGTTCCAGTTGCATACCCTGCGTATCTGCATATGCATTGTTAGATGCAATCGATGATGGAATGCTATAATATTACTGGAGGACCAGAGGATGGTGATGACCCACAAAATATTAATATCCTGGGGACATGAGGGAGTCAGGATGTCGTAGCACTTAATGCACTGAATGATCCAATAACTCAGCCGTTGAATATTAGGAAGGTCAACATTGAGACGAAGGCGAACCCAAAGTTTTTGAATGTTGGGGACTACTAGGATGAAGAAATGATGGAAAAGGTCACAGACTTGTTGCGTGAGTTCCAAGATTTGTTCCCTACGAATTTTTCTGAGATGAAGGGAATATTGGGGGATCTCGGGGAGATGAAGATTCTATTGAAGCTGGATACGAAACCAATCAGGTAGCGACCATATCGACTGAATCCTCGACAAAAGGAAAGGGTCAAAGTTGAACTTGACCGAATGCTCGATGCTGGAATCATTGAGCTGGTTGAGGAATCAGAATGGAGTAGTCCCATGCTGGTGCAGGATAAGAAGATAGGTGAGGTTTGGATTTGTGTCGACTTGAGGAAGTTGAACAATGCATGTCTGCATGATCCATTTCCGACGCCATTCAATGATGAGGTACTGGAAGGAGTAGGTGGTCAAGAGATGTATTCCTTTACAGATGGCTTTTTTGGTTATCCCTAGATCTAGATTGCAAAAGAATGTTGCCACAAGACTATGTTTGTGACTAAATGGGGTTGTTTCTAGTATATTGTGATGCCCTTTGAAATAAAGAATGCACTTGCTATATTTTCCCAGGTTGTTGTCGCTGCATTCCGAGATTTTATTCAGAAGTTTTTGCAAGTCCATATGGATGACTAGACAGTTTATGGATTGATCAATGACCATCTGGAAAACCTGCGATTGATGCTGGAGCGATGTAGGCAACCTCAAATCGCGCTAAACTTGAAAAAGTGTATTTTTTGCGCACCTTTTGGGATGTTGTTGGGTCACATTGTTTGGAATCAAGGATTGTTGGTTGACCCCCGCGAAGATTGCATTGATTTTGAGTTTGACACTGCCTACAAATGTAAAGTAGTTAAGAGAGACACTGGGGTACATAGGGTACTACCATAAGTTTATCCAGGGCTATGCTACGATCACAGCTCCTATGGATAGGTTGTTGAAGAAGGATGTGGTATTTCTATGGAGTCCAGAATGTCTAGTTAGTTTCGAGATGCTGAAGGCTAAGATGGATTCTGCACCGATCCTGGTATTTCTTGATTGGAGCAAGGAGTTCCATGTCCATGTGGATGCATCATCGATTGCACTAGGTGTGGTGCTCTCCCAACCAGGATAAGGGGATCGAAAGTTGTCGTCTACTGAGAGAAATTATATGGAAACAGAGCGGGAAGGTTTTGCAATGGTATATGCACTACAAAAGTTTAGGAATTACCTGTTGGGGGGTCATTTCAAAATGTTCACGAACCTTTCAGCTTTGAAATACACGGTTAATAAGCCTGTGTCGGGGGGAAGATATGCCGCTTGCTACTTCTCTTTAAAGAATTTGATTTTGAGGTAATTGTGAAGCCAGGTTGCTTAAACGTGGGGCCAGATCATTTATCATGAATTGAGATAGGTGAAGAACCAACGAACATTAAAGATGGGATGCCAGATGCACAACTATTCAGAGTTGAGGTGGATGATGACTACTATGAAGAAATAATTCAATTTTTGGCGACGGGAACTGCACTAGAAGAGTTTACCACAAGTTAGAAGAAGCAGTTGGTGGTTAAGGCCACTAAATTCCTGTTGATTGCTGGACAACTTTATAAACTAGGCCCAGATGATCTCTTGCAAGGATGTGTCCTACCTCATGAACAAGGGAAGATATTGGAAGAGGCACATGCGGGAGTGGTTGGTGGACACTATGGAGGTTGTGCTACAGCTAGAAAGGTGCTTTGCACAGGGCTTTGGTGGCCCACTCTTCATGCTGATGCGACGGATTATGCGCGAACTTGCAATGTTTGTCAAAGAATTGGAAAACCCTCAAGTAGGGATGAGATGCCACTAATACCTCAAGTGACATTACACCCATTTGATAAATGGGTTGTGGATTTCGTGGGACTTATCAACCCACCTGGGAAGCGAATTGGTGCACGGTACATAATCACAGTGACAGATTATTTAACAAGGTGGGCGGAGACCGCACCAGTTGTAGATTGCACCGCTGCAATAGCAGTGCGGTTCTTGTTTGAAAACATTGTTAGTCAGTTTGGATGCCCCAAGACATTGTTGAGTGATTAGGGGAGTCACTTCATCAATCGCACAGTCAGCGCATTGAAAATAGAACTTTAGATACAACATAAGAAGAGTACCTCATACCATCCATAGGAAAATGACACAGTGGAGGATTTCAACAAAGTGTTGGAGCATGCGCTTACAAAGGTTTGTAATGCGAACCACGATGATTGGGATTAGAATATTCAAGCAGTCTTGTGGGCATATCGCACCACTTGTAAATATTGATAGGATAGACACCATTCAAATTGGTGTATGGGAAAGAGGAAGTCATGCCTATGGAATACATTATTCCGAGTTTGAGCATAGAGGTTGTGACAGGCATGGATAACGATGCCACATTAGAGGAATGACTGGCGTAGTTGGTGCAACTTGAGGAGGACCATTTTGTCGTAGGATTTCACCAGCGCGTCAAGAGTGTTGATGTAATTGTAACTTCGGAATGTATTTCACCCATGTATATTGTACTCCTATAGAGATGGTATTATTCCTCTATACAGAAGTGTCGTCATTTGTATTGAAAATTGTCGCAACTTACATGTGATGGGTTATTAGACAACCAAGTGTGAGGTCGGCCCTGATTAGTATAACCATGGGTTCTTAGACTGAGTTAGACAAGTTGGCCCTGCTAGGTTATTAGGCAGGTCAGGTCATGTATAAATAGAGTGTAGGATGCACTCAATTTGATCACTTCATTATTCACTTCTACACTCATCGTAAAGTGGCACACAAGTGAGGAAGGAGGTGTAGCTACTAGGAGGACTATCTCTTGTACTTTGGTTGTATCATTTCTCTTTCTATCCTTGACGAAGTTGTGGGATTTTTCACCTTTATGGTTTTCCCCAGTGAAACTTTGTGTGTCTATTGTCTCATGTGATTGCTTGGTGTGATTGATATTCATTGCTATGCTTGATATGCTGTACATGTTATCCTCTCAGTAAAGATCCTAGAGTATGTTGAATTAATGCTAAAAAATTAACATGGTATCAGAGCTAACCTGAGAAGAAGACACTATGCAGTTGTGGAATCTAGTGCTTCTTGTTTATTGGGTTTCTCTCCACAAATCTTGAAAGGTAGTAGGGTATTTTAACTCTCCTCAGCAAGGCACATCTTTTTGTCCAATAAGAATTCAATTATGGGCCTTTCATTTTTGGCCCTAAACATTAGGGTTTCCACAAAAATAGGAATTTATGAATTCTGAGACCATAGCTGGAAGCTCCTTGGAACAATCGAAGTTTAGAGCTTTGGATTGAACATTTTGGTTGGGTGAAGCTCCGAGAAACTCAAACCCTAATTCAAGGTCCTCCCTAGTGAATTCGGGAGATTGAAAAGCATTTATGAAGGGTGAAACTTTGCAGTTTTCAATTTCTGAGTATACCAGGCTGATCAACTCATCAAGGCACATATTTCTATCCCTTTAGAAGTTTGAAATTCACATTTTGAATTTTTAGGGCTTTTATGACAAACCCTAATCCGACACCAGATCCATATTTCTGCAAATCAAGTGGTAAGACCTAAATCTTTTATTTCCATTTGAGTTTCTCATTAAAATGTCTCACCACACCAAGCTTGAGGATAAGCTTGAAGGGGCTGATAAATTCCGAGCATGGAAGTATAGGATTGGGTTAATCCTGGAAGAAAATGAATTGAACACTTACATAAGTGAAGAGGTCCCTGTCCCAGAGGGAGAAGAGACTAAGGCCTTACATAAGAAGAACTTGGTCAAGTCAAAGAGGATCATTGCTGATTCTATCAAAGACCATCTCATACCACATGTGTCATCTCTAAAGACACCCAAGGAGATGTTTGATTCCCTAACCAAGCTATTTGAAGGGAAGAACTCGGAAGATGACTCTGCGAAACCAATTGAAAGGGGTAAATCTTCAGAATGGAGAGACCATTCAATCTTATTTTTCTAATGTCTCTTAGATCAAGGAACAACTTGAAGCTGTGGATGAAGTAGTGGACAATGGTGAAGTTGTCATGACCACATTGAATGGCCTACCTAGGTCATGGGACTCCTTCATCCAAGGAATCTGTGCAAGAAGGAAGTTGATCTCATTCAGTAGACTATAAGAGGAATGTTCACAAGAAGAAGCAAGGCTTGTGGCTCGAGAAGAAAAGATGGGGAATGAATATCAATCTCTCATAACACACACCAAAGGGAAGCAATTTTAAGAGGGAGAGATCTCATAACAAGAAAATTTCTCACCCTCATCATAAGAAGAAAAATCTCTCTCATGTTCGATGTTTTGATTGTAATGAAATATGACACTTTGCTTCAAATTGTCCCAAGAAGAAGAAAGACAACAACAAAAAATTCAACAAGAAGAAGAGGTACAATGAGAAGAGATTCCATGCTCATGCTGCTGAGGATGATGAACCTCCCAAGAAGAAGGATAGGGAAGAAAGTGATACTTCATCAATTGAAGATGAATATGTTCTAATCTCTGCTCTCATAGGTACTATCTCTCATGGATGTAATGATTGGCTTATTGATAGTGGGGCTTCCAAACACATGACTGGGTTTAAAGAATCATTTTCTAATCTATCTGAACATGAATCACCCCATAAGGTGAAACTTGGGGATGACTATCAATATCCTATCAAAGGAAGTGGTTAATCCTCCTACAACCTATACTTTGGGAAGTCTTTGAAGATGAAAGATGTTCTATATGTACCTGGGCTCAAGAAGAACCTACTCTCCATATCTGCATTGGATGCAAAAGGAATGAGGGTAAAACTATAGATGAGGTAGTAGTGATTGGAGACCAAGAGGGAGGATTGTATAAATTGAAGGGACAACCTAAACATGCCATGGTACATGAATCCATGGAGCCAAGTAAACTTTGGCATAGAAGGTTTGCACATGTGCACTATAGAGCACTACCAATTGCAAGTAAAGCTGTAGAGGGTCTTCCTGAAATCAAGACAAATCATGAAGGTGTTTGCAAAGGATGTGCAAAAGGAAAGAACATTAAGAAGGAATTTCCAAGGAGTAAAAGAAAAGCTAAAGGAATCTTGGAAATTATGCACTCCAATGTATGTGGTCCGATGTCATCTAGTTCTCTGAGTGGGTATGTATACTATGTATCTTTCATTGATGATTTCTCTAGGAAGAATTGGGTTTATTTCTTGAAGAACAACGATGAAGTGTTTGATAAGTTCAAGGAATTTAAAGCCTTGATGGAAAATCAAACTGATAAGAAGATCAAGACCTTCAGATCTGACAATGGCGGAGAATTCACTTCAGGTGATTTCAAGAAGTTATGCAGTGATTCAGGGATTAAGAAAGAGTTGACTGCTCCCTTCAATCAACAACAGAATGGAGTTGCAGAAAGGAAGAATAGAACAATCATGGAAGTAGCACGGGCAATGTTGAATGACTAGGATCTTCCTATGCATCTTTGGGTAGAAGCAGCTAGGACAACTGTATATGTGTAGAACAGAATACCTCACAAGATATTAGACAACAAGACACCATAAGAGGTCTTATCTGGTAAGAAACCTGAAGTCAGCCATCTCAGAATATTTGGTTGTCCAGTATATACACATGTTCCAAAGGAAAAGAGGACAAAGCTAGATCCTTCAGGAAAGAAGGGCATCTTTGTGGGGTATAGTGAAAGCTCGAGGCTTACAGAATATACTTTCCAGGGTTCAAGAAGATTGATGTTAGCAGGGATGTAACATTTGATGAAAAATCAGCCTTCATCAAGTCAAGGAAGACACTTGTTGAAGATCATGAAGAACCAAAGGAAAACAGATTCCAAGACACCATCATGACTGAATCAATTCCAGAAGCAGATCATGAAGTTGAAGATCTGCAAGAACCTGTAGATCCACCACGTGAGAAGAACTCTCACAAGAGGAAACCTGCATGGGATAGAGAGCTCATTCAAGATGCAGAAACATATGGCATTCTAGAAGAAAAACACAAAGAAATAAAGAGGACTAGATCACATACCAGTTATGTTTCCCTACTCTGTGATATTATGAACAAAGAACCTTCCAGTTATGAAGAAGTAGCGGAAAAGAAAGAATGGAAGGATGTCATGGTGGAGGAATATTAGTCGATCATGAAGAATGATGTTTGGCATGTAGTCCTAAGACCTAAAGGGAATTGGTTGTGACTTCCAAATGGATCTACAAGATAAAGCATGTTGCAAATGGCAGTATAGAAAAATACAAAGCAATATTTGCAGCTTGTGGCTTCTCCCAAAAAGAGGGAATAGACTATGAAGAGACTTTTTCTACTGTAGCCAGGTACACTTCCATTAGATCAGTACTTGCCCCGGTTGTAGTGATGAAATGGAAGATACACTAGATGGATGTTAAGACAACTTTCTTGAATGGTGTAGTCAAGGAGGATGTGTATGTGGAGCATCCACTTGATTTTGAGACACATGACAGGGGGTCATATGTGTGTAGGTTGAAGAAATCCATGTATGGCTTGAAGCAAACTCCTAGAACTTGGTATGGTAGGATAGACAACTTTCTATCCATTTAGGCTTTACCAAGAGTAAAGTAGATTCCAACCTTTACTACAAGGTTGAGGAAGGAAATCCCATGATACTACTTTTTTATGTGGATGACCTATTTGTAACAGGTGAGGATGGGTTGATTGCCGACACCAAGAGGAAGCTTGCTTCCGAGTTCGAGATGAAGGACTTGGGGATGATGCACTATTTTCTAGGCATGGAGGTGTGGCAGAGTGTAGATGGAATCTTCCTCGGACAAGGGAAGTATGCAATAGAGATCCTGAAGAGGTTCAAGATGATGGACTACAAGGCCATGGCCACACCTATGGCATCAAACCTAAATCTTCTGTGTGATGCTTCATCTGATCTGGTTGATGTCACTGTCTATCGTCAGATGATTGGGTCCTTGATGTACCTGACAAACACTAGACCAGATATTTGCTTTGCGGTGAACACATTGAGCCAGTTCCTGACGGATCCCAGAGGTGTTCACCTGGTTGATGTAAAGCATATTCTGAGGTACCTGAAGGGTACAATTGATTATGGGCTCAAGTATGATGCGAATCAAGAGTTTAACTTGTAGGGTTATGTTGATTCATACTGGGCAGGCAATGCTGCAGATAGGAAGAGCACATCTAGGTGTTGCTTCAGTATGGGATCAGGTGTGATCTCTTGGTTTAGCTGGAAGCAGTTTTGCGTAGCACTGAGTACAGCCAAGGCAGAGTATGTTGCAGCTTATTCGGCTAGTTTTGAGGAAGTATGGATTTGAAATCTACTGTCTGAGTTATTTGATCTCCCGTTGGATGCTACTGGTATCTTTTGTGAGAACCAAAGTTGTGTGAAACTGTTTGAGAACCTGGTGTTCCATGACAGGTAGAAGCACATTGATATCAAATATCACTATATCAAGGATATGGTGCATAGAGGAGCAGTAAATCTCCTGTATGTTGCGACGGATGAGCAGGTTGCAGATGTGTCGACGAAACCACTAGCCAAAGTGAAGTTTGAGTACTTCAGAGAGAGGCTTGGTGTTCTTCAGATTGAAGACACTTCAAGGAAGAAGTGATGGACACATTTGCAGGAGCCATTCCAAGCATGGTTAGAGGAGGATCCTTCCCATGGCTGTGGATGTAACCACTGGATGATGAGCATCAGGACGATGCTCCAGGAACTCCTTTGATCATGTATTTGTATATGCATCATGTTGGATGCTTTGTATGCTCAGTTGGATCATGTATTTATATATGTATTAGGTGGATGCATTGATATGATCAGGTGGATCATGTATTTGTATATGTATCAGGTAGATGCCTTGATATGATCAAGTGGATCATGTATTTGTATATGTATCAAGTAGATGCATTGATATGATTAGGTGGATCATGTATTTTGTATATGTATCAGGTAGATACATTGTATGATCAGGTGGATCATGTATTTTGTATATGTATCAGGTAGATACATTGTATGATCAGGTGGATCATGTATTTTGTATATGTATCAGGTAGATACATTGTATGATCAGGTGGATCATGTATTTTGTATATGTATCAAGTAGATACATTGTATGATCTAGTGGATAATGTATGATGATATGTATCAGGTAGATACATTGTATGGTCAGGTGGATCATGTATTTGCACATGTGTCAGGTGGATACTTGTATGATCAGGTAGATCATGTATGATGATATGTATCAGGTGGATGCATTTTTTGATCAGGATGATCATAGATGACGAGCTTCAGGATGTTGCTCCAGATGATATGCATCAGGTTGATGCTATGATGATGATCAGGATGATCACAGATGATGAGCTTCAGGATGTTGCTCCAGATGATATGCATCAGGTTGGTGCTATGATGATGATCAGGATGATCACAGATGACGAGCTTTAGGATGTTGCTCCAGATGATATGCATCAGGTTGATGCTATGATGATGATCAGGATGATCACAGATGACGAGCTTCAGGATGTTGCTCCAGATGATATGCATTAGGTTGATTCTATGATGATGATCAGGTTGATCATGTGATGATGTACATCAGCATGATGTATGGTGAGTATCGGGTTGATACTCTGTGGCCGTGGACAGGTTGTGTTGGTAGCATAGAAAAGATCCTTTAAAATCCAGATAGGTAGAGCGGTGTTCTCGTAACATCTTGGGATGCTCTATCGAGATCTGGACAGGTAGAGCGGTGTGCTTGTAACATCCTCGGATGCTCTGAGTAGGTTTTTCTATGGTTTCTCATAGAAAAGATCCTTTAAATCTAGATAGGTACAGCAGTGTGCTCGTAACATCCTAGGATGCTCTATCGAGATCCAGACAGGTAGAGTGGTGTGCTCATAACATCCTGAGATGCTCTAAGTAGGTTTTGCGAAAGTTCACATAGAAAAGATCCTTAAAATTCAAATAGGTAGAGCAGTGTGCTCATAATAGCCTAGGATGCTCTATTGAGATCCAGACAGGTAGAGCGGTGTGCTCGTAACATCCTAGGATGCTCTGAGTAGGTTTTGTGAAGGTCAACATGTAAAATAACCTATAGTCTGCACTAGGTTTTGTTGATGCACGTAATCAATCCTAGGTTCCACAGTATGGCCACTGATGATGAAGACCTACAGGTGGTGGGACTACATCCAGTATGAAAAAGGACTGGCTTTGTAGAACTTCCTATGACGAGTAGATTTGAGATTGATTGAGATAGCAGCAGCAGTGACGATGACGATGATTCGAGGATGATGATTCAATGATGATGATCCAGAGAAGAAGACGTGTGCTAGCAGATCTGTGTCAAGAAATACCTTCCTAGTTAAGAGGGAGTGTTGATGTAATTGTAACTTCGGAATGTATTTCACCCATGTATATTGTACTCCTATAGAGATGGTATTATTCCTCTATACGGAAGTGTCGTCATTTGTATTGACAAGTGTCGTAAGTGTCACAACTTGCATGTGATGGGTTATTAGACCACCAAGTGTGGGGTCGGCCTGATTAGTATAGCCATGGGTTATTAGACTGAGTTAGACAAGTCGGCCCTATTAGGTTATTAGGTAGGTCAAGTCATGTATAAATAGAGTGTGGGAGGCACTCTATTTGATCACTTCATTATTCACTTCTATACTCATCGGAAAGTGGTGCAAAAGTGAGGAAGGAGGAGTAGCTGCTAGGAGGACTATCTCTTGTACTTTGGTTGTATCATTACTCTTTCTATGTCTGAAGAAGTTGTGGGGTTTTTCAACTTTATGGTTTTCTCCAATGACACTCTCTGTGTCTATTGTCTCATGTGATTACTTGGTGTGATTGATATGCATTGCTATGCTTGATATGATGTACATGTTATTCTCTCAGTAATGATCCTAGAGTATGTTGAATTAATGCTCAAAAATTAATAGAGAGGGATCGCCAGAAAGCTTGGTATGATTGCCATATTAAAAACAAGCAGTTTCAGCAAGGTGACTTGGTGCTATTATATGACAGCAAGTTCATGAAGCATCCATGCAATTTATAGATGCACTAGTTGGGTCTGTATCGCATTAATTGCATTACTTTAGGAGGTGCAGTACAACTACAATAGTTAGATGGAGCAATGCTGCCAAAACTAGTGAATGGAAGAAAGTTGAATCCCTATAGGATGGGCCTGGAGCCGCTCCATGCCTAACCGCATTGCGGGAAAAAAAATGCAGGATGCTAGGTAAAAGAATGGTGCCACAACAGGGATAGGATGTGCAAGTCGGCAAGAAGGTATTGCAGTTTGCGAGCTGTGCTGCGATAGTCATAGGGTCATGACACAGTCAAATCAGCAATAAATACAGACAGTTAAATACAGTTAATTAATGGCGCTTGATGAAGTGACATGTATAAATGGAGGATCCGACCATTAGATTGCTAGGATAGACGATGGATTTGAACATTTAATGCGTGATTTGGTCATGATGATCGGCGTGATTTGGTCATGATGATGGAAGGATTGATTTGGTGCTATAAGAACGGTCTAAGGCTAGTCGGAAGCCATCATTTTGTAAGGTGAATATTGAGCCGAAGTAGTGTTAAGTTGAATGGTGCAAGGTTGAGTTGCAGAATAGAGTTGCATCGTGTTGAGTGACTTGGAAAGTAGTGGGAGGTTGAGGAACAATTCGGCGTTGCGGGGGGATGAATGTAGGATGCAGAGTGAACCCAACATAGTTGAGATCTCGAGTGTAGAATCACCAGTCCTCCCCGTCACAATTGAAGAAGAAGTTGTTAGTATGCCGGTCATGTCGTCATTAGTGCTATGAAAGAAGAGGGGGGGGCAGCAGCCTAGATCCCCGCCGCTACAGAAAAGGCATACCAGATCATGTGCGCAACTGCTGGAGGAGCTACCTGCACAAGCAAGTCCGTCAAGCTTAGGTGTTGTGGAATCAACAGCTCAAGCAGGGGTATCCACTTCAGATATCCTTGGCTATGTACCACCCTATCGACCTGGTGCGCAACCCCGGAAGCTGACCAAGAACCAGAGGTACCAAGTTAGGATGTCAGGGATCCCATAAGGAATGGTCTATACCACGGACATCGTGCCTGCGCTGATGCAAATGAAGTACGGCAACCACGATTTGTTGGGGCTGAGGGACATTATGGAGGATCCTTTTATGCCGAGAGTAGCAGTTGGAGGAGGCCCGACACCACATATTCCACATGATTGGGCACACAGCTTGGACAAAGCAGGAGTGTTGGGATTGATCAACATGCCTCACTTTGGGCGGTTGACGGAGGCAAATGCTTGCGTTAAGCAGCGTTTGGCCTATTTTCATGGCAATATTTTGTGGTTGGACAGACCGATCACAATCACAGTCGACGTTATTGCAGATATCATGGGGTTTCCAAAAGATGGGCCAGACCCCTCACAGTATTTTTAGGGGAAAAACAATGATAAGAAGCTCGCTACAAGGTTGAGGATGCGATATGAGTTGTAGCGTGACGGACGGGCATACCACCTTGACAACATCAATGATTCGATGGTTCGCATCAGGGCACGGATCTTGGCTACTAAAACAGTCAAGAATAACCGACCCAACCAAGGAAAATCAGGGGTTGTTGAATGCACTGATCTATGTGCACAAGGGGTGCAAATGAACTGATCACTCTTCTTGTTGAACCAGTTGACGGAAGATGTGGTGGCGGTCCAGGCGAAAAAGAGGTCATTCGCATATAGTTGGTTATTGATTTTAGTTGCGCTCGTCGCTTGGATGGAGCCTGATGACTATTAAGGGATGGATGTAGATGCGGTAGAGGTTTGCAAGGGTGCACACTACCAGAACCTTTGGTGGGTGTAGGAACTTGGGCGACTTAAGGATTGTGCAGCATAGTTCTGGCTCTATTGGGAAGCACTGCAGGCGATAGCTGAGCGTGTTCCGTGGTTGTCTCAGGAAGCCATAATGAAGTATAAAGGGGTTGCTCGGTTCGCAATTGGCCCACACAGCATTCATGTGCAAGCGCGAGGCAATCCGAGGAACCAGTGGTTGCTGACACCCTATAAATTGTCCGATGAGGAGCTGGATGAAATTGTCGATGATTGGCCTGTTGATTGGAGAGAACCAGTTAGTTTAGAAGAAGAATCAATGTGACTACTAATGGATGCGCCCTATATGGAACAATAGAATAACCCTGATTCGGATCAAGATTCATCGCAGACACCTACTGATGAAGAGGTAGAGCGCAAGGTTGAGGAGGGCCGAAGGAAGATGAATCATGAGCGTGGTATGACAAGTGAAACCCCAACAATGGAAGTGTAGTTGGACTGGCTTATTGTGGCCTTAAAAAATGAAACAAATGTGACAGCTCAAGCAATCACGACACAGGAAGCAGCAGGTTTCAATGAGGTAAAAGCTCGATGTGATTCCTTATTTGATATGGTTTTGAAGAAGGCACCAAAGGTCGTGACTGTGCAGGAAGTTTGCGTAATCGACACTGAACCGTGGGCTCGGAATGTGCAAATTCCACCTACTACAATTGCCACTGACAATGAGGATCTCCAGGATTCACTACAGCAACTACAAGAGTTTTCCATCAATGCACTGTCCTCCCAGACATTGCTGCAGCTACATGAGGTTGATATCCAGGAAATGGTGGATAGAGAGTAGGATGTTAGCGGTTAGTTCTTGCGATCACAGGAGCACGAAATTGTGGCCCAGAAGGAAGTAGATGAATTAAAGGAGAAGGAATTATCAATGAGAGAGGTGGTAAAAGAATTGGAGAACAAGCTAGAGTAGCTGATTGTCGAGAAGGCTAGTGCAATCATGGAGCTGAAGAAGGACTAGGATCGTTTCACGGTGGATAAAGCCACTCTTTGGGACAATCGAGTGTGGATGGATGAGGAAATTGTTGAGGCCTATTAGTATGTATTGGATCCCACCGCGGAGTTGGATGCGGTTGAAAGAGCGCAATGACTTGGGACTGTCATTTCCCAGTTGTAGTGAGATAATGATAACTTGCGGGCTGCGTCGCAACCAAGTACACCACCGAAGAAAGTGGCTGAACGGAAAAGAGCCATGGAAGAGTTAGTGACTTAGTTGGGAGAGTTGGAGCAAGAAGCAACAAAGGTCACCAAAGCAACTGCACAATTTTGGGGTAGTGTCATCCAGGATGAGCAGTTGGAGCAGCTGACCAAGCTAGCGCAAGAGGCAGAAGGGTAGATTGCGATAATGAAGGCCTCGCTAAGAGTGTTTCCACTGGAGGTTAAGGTCACTAAGTCTGCAGAGATGAAGGAGTTACAACAGTGAGCCCCGAAGGCCTAGGAGCGTCAGCAGAAGCACAGCACGCAGTTGGATGAGTTCCAAGACATTGGCGCAGAGCATTAGGTCAAGGAATTTTCTATGCTGCAGACTGTGCTGGAAGGAAAGAAGGCAGTTGCTAATAAGTTGAATGAAAATCCATCTGCGAAGGATGTGACAAAGTGTCAAGGGATTGCTGCAATGGCCCAAGAGAAATCCCGGGAGATCAGTCAGCAGTATGAATATTTCTGGCTGAAGATCAACGAGTACACCATGTCTAGCTGACGTGGCTCGAGGGTGAGCCACAAGATTGTGTTGGGGGCCTGTTTGTAGGCGGTTGGGCTGATTCAGCTGTGCAACATCGCGGATGCTACGCAAGGTCAAAAGTTGCTGCGCAAGAGGGAAGACAGTGCACAAGTCCGAGATAATAGCATTTTATCTATTTTTGGGTCATGATTGACTACAATATGTGGGTTTTGGGTGATTCTTTTTGTAGATTTGGTTAAAAGGTAGTTAGGCGGTTTCCTAACTAGACAATGAATGTAAAGGTGCAAGCCTATAAATAGACATAGCATTGTAAGTGTTGAGATAGAAATCTTTATCTAGAGATTGATTGAGCATGAATGATAAGAGAGAATTTTGTTTGTTTTTGTCTATTAATATGGGTATGCTGCAGAAGAACTATATTGTTGTATCTGAGTTGCGTTGCGAAGGTTAATATGACATGATGGAGTTTTGAGAAAAATCACCATGTCTCTTTCTTTTTTCCTGCTATGAATGTGATGTGCAATATGAATGTGTGAATGATGCAATGTTTCCTTCTTAGAAATGATATTTATTGCTAGATCTGTTGCGCATTAATGGTTTTTATTGATAATGAGATATGTTGAATGATGATGCAGTTCTATTTAAATTCATAAGTTGAAATTTTAGATCTGTTTATTAATGCTACGATAAGTTGATAAGTTGATGCACAAAGGTCCTCCTTCATTTGGTGAAAAAATGGTTCCGTCAGCTCTCCCTTGAACATCTCGGGTTAGACTTCATCTGCTTCACAGGTGTTGCTGGACAGGGTAAAAGCTATTTGGGCCAGTGCTCAGGGAGATTGCGGTGGTCTGGATGTCGATAGAGTGAGGAACCCCTATTGACTGGGTTCTGTACCAACAAGAGCCAACACATAAACAACAAGCAGCAATTCAACCGAGCAAAGGAAAAATCAAGCGAGCCAACAAAATAAATGCGGGCATTTCCAAACAAAAGTCTTGTGCGAGTAAAAAGAAGAACATCATAGAAGCGCAACTACGAATATGCCAAATAAAACTACAGAAAAATATATAACCAACTATGGAGCCCTGTGTTCGTTCAAAAGCATCCACGTTCGCATCCAAGGTACGCTAAGCATAAGAGGTAATCACTAAATTCTTTGTTTGCATTTTCAATCAAATCATTCTCCCTACAAAAGGAATAATTTGCAGCTGAGGATAGCTTTTTAGTAAATTCGACGGCATGGTTCAGAGTAACCATACTGGATAATGATGGTTGACCTCAAGTAACCATACTAGGTAATGATGGATGACTACATCCAAATCAAGAAATGACCAACTCCGTATCCCGCCATATACTTTGTTATTAAAGCACCAATGTGGTGTAAAATGATGAAATTTAATGCAGAAATAGAAAATGAGACAGAGATGGATAAGTAAGAAGATCTAACTGGAAGATACAAGCTTTCTTAGAAAAGGGGGACATAGTAGGAAGGATTCGGTACTCAGCCAACAAACCGACGATCGACTCCAAGCAAGCAAGTAAGTCATTCGGTCCACCACCCCCAAGATTTGTGGTTTTATGCTATTCATCAATTTCAGAAGATGACAAAGGGGTTTAAGAAAACTGAACCAAATGACCATTCCTCAATCTACAAAAAACCTGAGGTACTGTGTTGATGTATATGTAACTTCGGAATGTATTTCATATATATTTATTGTACCCTTATTAGAGATGTGTTATTCCTCTATAAGGAAGTGTCGTCATTTGGATTGACCAGTGTTGCAAGTGTGTGTACTTGCCAATGGGTTATTAGACCACCATGTGTGGGGTTGGCCCTGAAATATATATTATATTGTGGATGTATCTAGATAGACAAGTCGGCCCCATAGTGTAACTGGGCATACAGGTTAGTATAAATAGAGATTGGGAGACCTCTATTTGGATCATTCACAAAGTCACACTTCTCTCACTCAAAAAGTGGTGCACTAGTGAGGAGGAGGATCATCTGATACTAGGAGACTATCTCAAGTGTATTTTGGTTGTACTTTGGTTGAGCCATTGTGATCTCTATCTCTGAGGAAGTTGTGGGGTTTTTCACCTTAGGGTTTTCCCCACGAAAACTCTGTGTCTCTTGTCTCTCATGCTTTTGATTCTTGTGATGCTTCTCATGCTTATTGTGATTGTTATGCATTGATATACTGTATATGTTATTCTCTCAGTAAAGACCCAAGAGTATTGTGAATTAATGCTCAAAATTTAACATGGTATCAGAGCTAACCTGAGAAGAAGACATTTTGCAGTGATGGAAACTTGAGTTTCTTTTTTTTTGGGTTTCTCTCCATAGATTTTGGAAAAGCAGTATAGTAGATTGACTCTACTCATCAAGGAGAATCTATCTGTCCATTGAAAATTCAATTCTGAGCATTTTCAGATTTGGCCCTAAACATTAGGGTTTCCACAAAAATAGGAATTTCTGGAATCTGAAGACATAGCTGGAAGCTCCTTGCAAAAATCGAAGTTTAGAGCTTTGGATCGAGATTTTTGGCTGGGTAGATCTCCGAGAAACTCAAACCCTAATTCAGGGCTCTCCCTAGTGAACCCGGGAGGACAAAAAGACAAATATGAAGGGGAAAAATTTGTTGATCTCAAATTCTGAATGCACTAGGTTGATCAGCTCATCAAGGCGCATCTTTCTATCCTTTCAAAAAGTTAAAATTCACATTTTGAATTTTTACAGTTTTTTCGACAAACCCTAATCTAGGACTAGATCCAGTTTTCAACATTTCAAGTGGTAAGCCCTAAATCTTCTATATTTCCATTTAAAGTACTCTTTAAGATGTCTCACCACACCAAGCTTGAGGATAAGCTTGAAGGGGCTGATAACTTCTGAGCTTGGAAGTATAGGATTGGGTTAATCCTATAAGAGAATGAGTTGGACTCATATATAAAAGAAGACATCCCTATCATAGAGGATGAAGAGGCCAAGGTATTGCATAAGAAGAACTTCGTCAAGGCAAAGAGAATCATTGCTGATTCTATCAAAGACCATCTCATACCCCATGTGTCTTCTCTAAAGACACCCAAGGAGATGTTTGACTCTTTGACCAAGCTATTTGAAGGGAAGAACATAAATCGGAAGATGACTCTGTGGAATCAATTGAAAGGGGTCAAGATGTTGAATGGAGAAACCATTCAATCTTACTTCTCCAAGGTCTCTCAGATCAAGGAGAAACTTGAAGCTGTGGATGAAGTAGTGGACAATGGTGAAGTTGTTATGACCATTCTGAATGGCCTACCTAGGTCATGGGACTCCTTTATTCAAGGAATATGTGCAAAGAAAAAATTGATCTCTTTCAGTAAACTATGGGAGGAATGCTCTCAAAAAGAAGCTAGACCTTTAGCTCATGAGGAAAAGATGGGAGGTGAAGATCAAGCTCTCGCAACTCACACCAAAAGAAGAAAGCCCAAGAAGGAGCACTCTCGCTACAAAAGATCCTATCAAAAGAATAAGAAGGATCTAAGATGCTTCACATGCAATGAGAAGGATCACTTTGCTTCAGATTGTCCCAAGAACAAAAGGGATAATAACAACAACTCCAGCAAAAAGAAGAAGGGCAGCAAAAGAAAGTTCCATGCTCATGCTGCCGAGGATGATGAACCTCCAAAGAAGAAGGATAGGGCAGAAAGTGATGATAGTGATGATGACTCATCAAGTGGAGAAGAGTATGTTCTAATCTCTACTCTCATAGGTACTATCTCCAATGGTTGTAATGATTGGTTGATTGATAGTGGGGCTTCCAAACACATGACTGTGTTTTAGGAATCTTTTGTGAATCTATCTGAACATGGATCACCCCATAAGGTGAAACTTGGGGATGATTATCAATACCCAATCAAAGGAAGTGGTGAAGGCTCCTACAACCTAGATTTTGGAAAATATTTGAAGATGAAAGAAGTCCTTTATGTACCTGGGCTCAAGAAGAACTTACTCTCCATCTCTGCATTGGATGCAAAAGGTATGAGGGTTTCATTTGTGGATGGCCAAGTCCTAATGTGGCCAAAGGGAAAGACCATAGATGATGCAGTATTGATTGGAGAGCAAGAGGGAGGTTTGTATAAATTGAAGGGACAACCTGAACATGCCATGGTGCATGAATCCATGGAGCCAAGTGAACTTTGGCATAGAATACTTTTTCATATGCACTATAGGGCACTTGCAATTGCAAGCAAGGATGTAGAGGGTCTTCCTGAAATCAAGACCAAACATGAAGGTGTTTACAAAGGATGTGCAAAAGGTAAGAACATTAAGAAGGCTTTCCCAAGCAGTGAAAGCAAGGCAAAATATATCCTGGAAATCATCCACTCAGATGTATGTGGTCCTATGTCATCCAGTTCTCTAAGTGGGTATGTTTACTATTCTCATTTATTGATGACTTATCCAGGAAGACTTGGGTATACTTCTTGAAGATCAAAGATGAGGTGTTTGATGAGTTCAAGGAATTCAAAACCTTGATGGAGAATCAAACTGACAAGAAGATCAAAACATTCAGATCCGACAATGGTGGAGAATTCACCTCAGGTGACTTCAAGAAGCTTTGTAGTGATTCAGGGATTAAGAGGGAGTTGACTGCTCCTTATAATCCTCAACAGAATAGAGTTGCAGAAAGGAAGAACAGAACTATCATGGAAGCAGCAAGGGAAATGCTGCATGACCAGGATCTACCTATGCATCTATGGGTGGAAGCAGCTAGAACAGCTGTATATGTGCAGAACAGAACACCCCACAAGATATTGGACAACAAGACACCATAAGAGGTCTTTTCTGGTAAGAAACCTGAAGTCAGCCATCTCAGAATATTTGGTTGTCCAGTATACACTCATGTCCCAAAGGAAAAGAGGACTAAACTAGATCCTTCAGGAAAGAAGGGTATCTTTGTGGGTTACAGTGAAAGCTGTAAGGCTTACAGAATATACTTTCTAGGGTTCAAGAAGATTGATGTCAGCAGGGATGTAACATTTGATGAAAACTCAGCATTCATCAAATCAAGGAAGGCACCTATCGAAGTTTATGAAGAACCTAAGGAAACTAGATTTCAAGATACTACCATGACGAAAGTAGTTCCAGAAGTTGTTTGTGAGTTTGAAGATCCGCAAGAATCTGTAGATCCACCCCGTGAGGATAACTCTCACAAGAGGAAACCTGCATGGGCTAGAGAGCTCATTCAAGATGCAGAAAGATTTGGCATTCCAGAAGAAGAACACAAAGCAAAAAAGAGAACCAGATCACATACCAGCTATGTTGCTTTACTCTGTGACATTATGAACAAAGAACCTTCCAGTTATGAAGAAGTAGTGGAAAAGAAAGAATGGAAGGATGCCATGGTTGAGGAATACCAATCAATAATGAAGAATGATGTTTGGCATGTTGTCCCAAGACCTAAAGAGAATTCTATTGCGACTTCCAAATGGATCTACAAAATCAAGCATGCTGCAGATGGCAGTGTAGAGAAATACAAGGAAAGATTCATAGCTTGTGGCTTCTCTCAGAAAGAGGGAATAGATTATGAAGAAAATTTTGCACCTCTAGCCAGGTATACTTGCATCAAAATAGTACTTGCCCTAGCTGCAGCAATGAAATGGAAAATACACCAGATGGATGTCAAGACTGCTTTCTTGAATGGTGTAGTTGAAGAGGAAGTATATGTGGAGCAGCCACTTGGTTTTGAAATACATGAGAAGGAGTCATATGTGTGCAGATTGAAGAAAGCTTTGTATGGATTGAAGCAAGCTCCAAGAACTTGGTATGGTAGGATGGACAGTTTCCTATCTAGTTTGGGCTTTACCAAGACTAAAGCGGATTCCAACCTTTACTACAAGGTTGAGGAAGGGAATCCTGTGATTCTACTTCTGTACATAGATGACTTATTTGTAACAGAAGATGACAGATTGATTGCAGATCCTAAGAGGAAGCTTGTTGTCTAGTTCGATATGAAATATTTGGGAATGATGCATTATTTCCTAGGTATGGAGGTGTGGCAGAGTGCAGGTGGGATCTTCCTTGGTCAAGGGAAGTACACAATAGATATCCTGAAGAGATTCGGGATGATGGATTGCAAGGCCATGGCCACACCTATGGCATCGAATCTGAAGCTTCTATGTGATGCTTCATCTGAGCCGGTTGATGTCTTTATGTATCATCAGATGATTGGGTCCTTGATGTACCTGACGAACATGAGACCAGATATTTGCTTTGCTGTGAACACATTGAGTTAGTTCCTGGAAGATCCAAGGAGTGTTCACTTGGTTGCTGTAAAGCATGTTCTGAGGTACCTAAAGGGTACAGTGGATTATGGGATCAAGTATGAGGCAAATCAAAACTTTAACCTGTAGGGTTATGTTGACTCAGATTGGGCTAGCAGTGCTGCAAATAGGAAGAGCACATCTAGGTGCTGCTTCAATATGGGATCAAGTTTGATCTCTTGGTTTAGCAGGAAGCAGTCCTGCGTAGCACTGAGTACAGCTGAGGCAGAGTATGTTGCAGCCTGTTTAGCTAGTTGTGAGGCAGTATGGCTTCGGAAGCTACTGTCTAAGTTATTTGATCTCTTGTTGGATGCTACTAGTATCTTTTGTGATAACCAAAGTTGTGTGAAGTTGTCCGAGAACCCAGTGTTTCATGACAGGTCGAAGCACATAGAGATCAAATATCACTATATCAGGGATATGGTGCAGAGAGGAGCTGTGAAGCTCCTGTATGTTGCAACGGACGAGCAGATTGCAGATTTGTTGACAAAGCCACTAGCTAGGGTGAAGTTCAAGTACTTTAGGGACAGGCTTGGCATTCTTCAGATTGATGACACTTCGAGGAAGAAGTGATGGACACATTTGCTGAAGTCATTCTAATCATGCTGGGAGGAGGATCCTTCACATGGCTGTGGATGATGAGCATCGGGATGATGTTCTGGTTTCTGCTTTGTATGATCAGTTGGATCATTTATATGTATATGTATGTACGCATCATGTTGGATGCTAGATATGATCAGTTGGATCATTTATATGTATGTACACATCATGTTGGATGCTGGATATGATCAGTAGGATCATTTGTATGTATTTTGTATATGCATCATGTTGGATGCTTGGACCATGTATCTGTATATGTATCAGGTGGATACATTGTATGATCAGGTGGATCATGTATGGTGATATGTATCATGTATTTGTATTTGTATCAGGTGGATACATTGTATGATCAGGTGGATCATGTATGATGATATGTATCAGGTAGATACTTGGTATGCATCAGGTAGATGCATTGTATCATCAGGATGATCATGGATGACGAGCTTTAGGATGTTGCTCTAGATGACATGCAGCAGGATGTTGCAGTGATGATGATCAGGATGATCATCTATACATCAGGATGATGTATGGTGAGTATCAGGTTGATACTTTATGGTCGTGGATCAGGTTGTGTAGATGAGTATATAATTTGGCCCTGGGAGATTTACAGATAGTCTTTCGAGGTTTTTCCTATGGCATATAATTTGGCCCTGGGATATCTGGAAAATGCTCTTTTGAGGTTTTGCTCTGAGAGGAAATATAATTTGGCCCTGGGAGATATGCAGATAGTCTTTCGAGGTTTTTCCTATGGCATATAATCTGGCCATGGGATATCTGGCAGATGCTCTTTCGAGGTTTTGTCCTATGGCGCATAATATGTCCCTGGGAGATCCGATAGGTTGGGTTGTGTGCCCGTAATAAGTCTTAGGATGCTCTTGTGAGGTTTTTCCATGACCACATATAATCTATCCCTGGGATATCCTATAGGTAGAGCTTTGTGCTCGTAACAGCCTAGGATGCTCTTGCGAGGTTTTGTGGTGACCATATATAATCTATCCCTGGGAGATCCTATAGGTAGAGTTGTGTGCTCGTAACAGCCTGGGATGCTCTTGCGAGGTTTTGTGGTGAGGTCACATATAATATGGCCCTGGGAGATCCTATAGGTAGATTCGTGTGCTCGTAACAACCTGGGATGCTCTTTCGAGGTTTTGTGACGCACGTAATAAGTCCTGAGGATTCCACAGTATGGCCAGTGATGACGAAGACCTGTAGGTGGTGGGCCTACATCCAGTATGAAAAAGTACTGGCTCTGTAGAACTTCCTATGACGAGTAGATTCAGAGATTGGTTGAGATAGCAGCAGCAGTGAGGATGAAGATGAAGATGATCCCGAGAAGAAGACTTGTCTAGCAGATCTGTGTCGATAAATACCTTCCTAGTTAAGAGGGAGTGTTGATGTATATGTAACTTCGGAATGTATTTCATCTATGTATTTCATATATATTTATTGTACCCTTATTAGAGATGTGTTATTCCTCTAGAAGGAAGTGTCGTCATGTGGATTGACAAGTGTCGCAAGTGTGTGTACTTGCCGATGGGTTATTAGACCACCTTGTGTGGGGTCGGCCCTGAAATATATATTATATTTTGGATGTATCTAGATAGACAAGTAGGCCCCATAGTGTAACTGGGAAAACAGGTTAGTATAAATAGAGATCGGGAGATCTCTATTTCGATCATTGAGAAAGTCAGACTTCTCTCACTAAGAAAGTGGCACACTAGTGAGGAGGAGGATCATCTGCTAATAGGAGAGTATCTCAAGTGTATTTTGGTTGTACGTTCGTTGAGCCATTGCTCTCTCTATCTCTGAGGAAGTTGTGGGATTTTTCACCTTAGGGTTTTCCCCACAGAAACTCTGTGTCTCTTGTCTCTCATGCTTTTGATTCTTGTGATGCTTGTCATGCTTATTGTGGTTGTTATGAATTGGTATACTGTATATGTTATTCTCTCAGTAAAGATCCAAGAGTATTGTGAATTAATGCTCAAAATTTAACATACTGTTTATACTCCGCACAACGGGGTGGATGCCATTTATCACTGAGCTAAGAGACCATGAAACTGAAGTAGCCCTGGAATTCCCCCAGAACCTGAAGCATTTAAAATGAGAGTTGTATGTTACCAGGGTGAAGGGGCTACACATCTATCTAAGGAAAAAATTGTAGCACACACAAGCATTCCCATGGGGCTACATTGGGGGAAAGATGATAGGGAGGCCAATACTAGTGCAAAACTATCTTTATTTGGGCATGGTGAGCGGTATGAAGAGGAAAAGAATGGCATAAAAAGAGATACCAAACCAAGCCCATGGAATGAAGTGGTTGTGGTAGTCCTCAAATACATTACCTGCACGGGGAGGCTCAACTATATACCTACCTACCATTTCAGGATACTTGATCTCTTAAGGAATATGGGGTAGATAAGACCCAACAAAAATATCAGCATACCCTTCTACCTATTACAATCCATTTGGGAGATGAGTAGGAAGGTAACGAAAGTAAAAGGGGATGCATTAGCTCATCATGTGTTAATAAAGGTAATAATTTGTTGTGAATTGAAGGCCCAAATTCTTTAACTCTTTTGGAAGAGTTCGTCCATATCTCTCTCAAGGATGTCTAGAGGATGACAGGTACACCAAGCATGGGCATAACCCTAGTCTCAGAGTAGAAAGAGGAAATATCAACCACCCAGTCAGGGGTCAAAAGGAAAATTGAATTAGACATCGATGACAATGAGGTTGTAGCCGAGAATTTGGTAAAAATAAAACATTCCAGAGATGCCTCCTGTCATAAACCTACAGGGACATTGCACGGGTTCACATGGTAGAGCAGAAGGCTGAGGCCACAAACAAAAGCCAAGGAGGATAAGAAAAAATAGAAGAAAAGGGAAAAAGAAGAGGAAGAGGTAGAATGGACCATACCCCAAGACCAATCAGACTATGAGGATGATGGGGCAGAACAAGGAGACCCTTTTATACCAAAAGAAGAAGATACACCACTCCAGAACCTTGCAAATGAAGAAATACAAATTAAAAAGTATGACAGGATGACTGAGGCATTGTCCGAATTAGAAAAAGTTAGGGAAGAGTTGGAAGCCATGAAGATTGAGGCATGACTCCATAAATCCCAAACCGCAACATTAGCTGCACCCCAATTTATGAATGAGAAAATCTAGATTTTAAAGATGCAGCACGCGGGTCAATTAAAGCAAGCAGAACAACAAAACCAGGTTTGCAAGAAAAATCGAACCAAACCCAGGAATTGTTGGCACGAAAGGACCAATAGTTCTCACATATAGAAACCACCCTGGTCACCACAGCAAAATTATATGAATATATTGTCGGGACCAGACCTTCATCCCGAATTTATGTGTTATACCTTAAGGAGAAGTGGTGTCGTTTCCAGTTATACAGGTTGAAGCATCACTTAACCATGAAAATAACCACCTAAAATACATTTGTAGATGCTTCCCTAGAGTGCACAGGATTCGATAAGGACCAACTATGTGAGTTCTTTCTAAACAACCTGGTCGTACCTAATTCACCCAGTTGGTCACCAAATCCTTACATGGGTGACTACCATGTCAGGGCATTGTGTTCATGGATGAACCACGAGATAGAGAGGTCACAAGATGCTCACCTCTACCTGATAGAGGAATGGGAGAATGCACTTTGGATAATATCTAAAGCCACACATCCAGATAATGTGGTCCAGGATCATCATTCCATAACATCGGATGAGGATTTGATCACCATCCTCCTCGAAAAACAATAAGAAGCCATCGAGCATTTCGATAATAACATACAAGGCACACTCGATGAAGTATGAGAGGTCATAAGTGATAGATGGAGGAGAATTTTAGGAGATCTAAAGAATCATGAGCCTCACTCGCTATTCAGGATGAAATTCACGATAAGCAGGGCAACGATGTCCAAGGAAGCCATGGTAAAGAGGAAACTCAGGTGGATCAGAATGAAGCTAATCCCGACGTTCTTCCTTCCCCTAATAATTAAAGAGGACATTGATGAGGATGAAGAAAGCAGGAATCAGGATAAGGAGGAACAGAGCCTAGGATATCACATACAGGAAGGGGCTCCTAGAGTTGTTGAATGGGACATCAAAGAAGCCATTTTACCTCATGATGGGTTACCCAAGGATGGGTAACCTCTTCAAGTTCGGGGGAGATGATGAGTCCATGATACAGGTATTCCATAGACTCCTTTTTTCCACACATGAGTGAAGAAATTATCAGAAATCACCCCTTTCTGTAGGGAAGAATGCATGTGAGTATTTTGATCACAAAGATCTAGGAGCTATGGATAACCTCACAAAATCGAATTAATTTGCAAAACTAGTGGAAAATTTTGAAAAAGGAGATAATTTTACACACAATGAGAGCTGAATATTTTTATTAACTGAATGTCTAACATGTGAAAATGTTAGTAACAGGTTTTTATTACATCCATGATAAATTTGAGAGCATTAGTGAGCTCAAGCTGAGTGTACAAGTCAAAAATGCCAAATGGGCCTCAATCCCCCCTAGGTGGGTCCAACTCAATCCCAATCATCCCAAACAGTCACGAATTCTGGTGTGAAGGTGGCTGAAGCATGCTGGGTCATTAATGAGGCCAGGGAAGGCATGGGTGAGCAAGTAGAGGAGTTTGGGGGGACCAAGGGAGCATTAAATGCTCCAAATCTAGCCAAAAATGGGCAAAATCCACCCTAGCGCCCCTAGTCAACTGAAATTCCCCAAATCAAGGAGAGAGGGTGCTCCAACAATTAATGAGGGCACACTTGTGGACAAAATAGGAGGCTGGGTGAACTGGTTTGCTTGGAAGTGGGTGTGAACACTCTCAAAAGTGGGTATTTGACCAATTTAAGTCACCTAGTCCAAACTATGGTGTAATTAAGCACATGAGCAATAAAAATTGACTATGGTTGTGGACTATGGTTGTGGACTATGGTACTAAGTGTGGATTACTATTCTAACACCCCCCCTTAACCAAAACTTAGTACAACTCATGAAAGATAAGTCGGAGGCCTTGGCAACAAAGGCTCAAGTCACCTCATTACAAACAAAAAATTTTATTTGTCCATATGAACCGAGGAAAAGAAGTAAAACCTCATGGGATAAAAACTTCCCTCTAAAATGGACATGGGGTTGAACCTGCAATTAAATTGCAGCAATCACCATCCATCACTCACTCCAAGAAAATCTCTCAAGTGAGTGAAGGTCTTCTCAGTAAAGCACTTGGTGAAAATATCTGCAGTTTGCTCGGTGGATGGGCAATACTGCAATGAAATCACCCTGTCATGCACCAAGCCCCGAATGTAGTGCATGTGGATTTCAATGTGCTTTGTTCTTTGCCTCTGTACTGGATCAGTAGATATCTTTATGGCACTTTGATTATCCACCCAAATGTTGGTTGGAGAATCAATAGCAACACCAAACTCCCGAAGAATGCCTTGCAACCAAACACACTGTGTGGTTGCGTTCACTGCTGCCCTGTACTTGGCCTCTGCTGATGAAAGAGAAATGGTATGTTGTTTCTTACTTGACCAGAAAATGGGACCTTCAGAAAACATAAACACAAAACCTGAAGTGGACTTTCTATCGATGGGATCTCCCGCCCAATCGGAATCAGAAAATCCAGCTAGTTGAAGTGAAGAACCAACTGCATAGTGTACCCCAAAGCTCTTTGTTCCTTGGACATATTGAAGGATAATTTTGGCTTCCTTCCAATGGATCTCATGTGGCTGCTTCATATACCTTGCTACAGCACTTACAGCATAAGACAAATCAGGTCTTGTATGTGTAAGATACAACAAACTTCCGACTAGCTTCCTGTAGAGTGTGCAATCCACCAATGGAGAGTCTTCAAATTCACCTAGTTTTATGCCTGAAAGGAATGGGAACTTGGATACCTTACATTCAGCCATTTTAAACTTGAATAACAGGTCTAAAGCATACTTAGGTTGACTCAGCAATATACCTCTCTCCGATTGCTCAATTTCCAAACCCATAGGTCGCTCATGGCAAATTCACTGTGCAAAGAAGCTTTAATTGAGCCAATTTGTTTGTTGCAGCTCCCTGTAATTAAAAGATCATCAACATACAGTACAATGACCCGCAAATTATCATCACATTGATGCAAATAAACATTTGGATCAGACTTGCATCGACAGAAACCAATTGAGAGCAAAAAATCATCCATTTTGGCATACCAAGCCCTGGGGGCTTGCTTGAGTCCATAGAGTGACTTCTTCAACCTGCATACAAGTGTGGGATCCTCTTGGAATCCTTCAGGTTTCTGCATATATATCTCTTCCTGTAGCTCACCATGTAAGAATGCACTTTTAACATCCATGTGGTGAACTTCCCAACCCTTACTAGCTGCCATGGCTAGAGCTAGTCTAATTGAGTCCATCTTTGCAACCGGTGCAAAGGTCTCTGTATAATCCACACCATGGATTTGTGAGTAGCCCTTAGCCACTAACCTATCCTTGTACTTCAGATCAGAACCATCAGCAACAGGTTTGGTTCGAAAAATCCACTTACATTGCACAAGTTTCCTCTTGGGAGGAAGAGGCACCAAATCCCATGTTTTGTTCTCTTGGAGAGATTGGAATTATTCTTGCATTGCTGCTCTCCACCTTGGATCATGATGAGCTTCCTGATATGATTTTGGATCAGATCCAATCATCATATAACAATGATCAGCAAGTTCACTTTCATTTTCAAAGGAAGCATTGATTGTTTGAGATCTAGTCTTCCTAGGCTCTTGGGGATTGCCTGCCAATTCACCTGCAGCTTGTATGATTTTTTCAGCCCACTTGGGCCTTGATGGTGACTCATGTATAGAAATTTCATCTTCAGCCATGTAATCTTCAGCAATATCAGAAAAATCAGAAGTGGAATCATCACTAATTTCATTAAGGTGTGGAGGAGAGGAGCTTTCCCCCGGTGCAAGCTCAAAATTTGGAATTAGTTCTTCTTCGAATTGCACACTTCTCTCAATGAAAGTTTTGAGTGTGGATGTGTCAAAGAGCTTGTAGCCCTTTGTTTCCTCACCATATCCAACCATGATACATTCTCTGCTCTGTGGCTCCAAAGCCTTCCTCTTTTCTGATGGAATTCGAGCCCATGCTCTAGACCCAAAAATCCTGAAATTTGACACATTTGGTTTTTGGCCAAACCATGCCTCATAGGAGGTTTTTCCTTTGACTGATTTGTGAAAGGATCTGTTCTGAATATGATCAGCACAATTGATGGCTTCAGCCCATAGCTTAGGGCTTAGATCCCTAGATTCAATCATGCAAGTGGCCATCTCTTTGAGAGATCTATTTTTCCTCTCTGCCACACCATTTTGCTAAGGTGTGTAGGGGATTGAATGTTGCATTTGGATGCCACATTCCTCAAAAAGATGCTAAATGTTATTATTCACATACTGCTTTCCATTATCAGTCCTAAGGGTCTTTATCGTATGACCACTATGATTCTCCACTAGGGCTTTCCAAATCTTCAATTTCTCAAACACTTCTGACTTCAATTTAAGGAAGTAAACCCACCAGAATCGAGAGTAGTCATCTATGAATGTGAGTACATACCTTGATCCACCATATGATGGAGTGGGAAGAGGACCAATGAGGTCTGAATTTACCAACCCAAGTGGTTGAGTGGCTCTCCTTTCCATTCCCTTCTCATAGCTGCGCTCAGGATGCTTTCCAACTACACACCCAATACATGCACCATTTGAAGATCTGATTTCTGGAAGCCCTTCCACCATCTTGTCCTTGTGCAATGTCTGGAGATATTTGTAGTTCATGTGGCCAAATCTTTCATGCCACAACTTGGAGATCTCGTTGGCATGAGAGACAAGAGCATGGTCACTAGAATGTGGAATGAAATTTGAGAATTTGTACATTCTCTTGTCATGATCATCATACCCTACAGCCACAACTTGATTTGAAGAAATTTCTGAGATTTCTACCAAATCTGGAGTAAATGTTACTCTCTTGGCTTCTCCTGTATGGGTCATTTGTTAAACTAATAGCAAATTTGCAGCCAATGGTTACTCTATAGAGATTGTATTACTTTGCTTCATAAGCTTCATCAAGTCGATTGTAGTACTTTGCTTTCTCCACAGCAGAATTTGGCTCCACTTTTGTGCCCATGGTTACTCTATAGAGACCCTTAGATCTCAGCTTGATAACCATATCAGCCTTCCAATCGAATAAATTGAATGGTGTGAGCAACATTTGGTTTGCTTCCATGACTGCTGCGTTAATGGTGAGAAAACTATTGAAACACTTGCAAAAAACACTCAATTTTTATCTGGAAATCCTCTCTAGAATGCAGTTCAATGCTCAATATTGACCTACAACTCACTAAATCCATGATGGATCTGATACCATGTGAGTATTTTGATCACAGAAGATCTAGGAGCTATGGAGAACCTCACAAAATCGAATTAATTTGCAAAACTAGTGGAAAATTTTGAAAAAGGAGATAATTTTACACACAATGTGAGCTAAATATTTTTATTAACTGACTGTCTAACATGTGAAAATGTTAGTAACAGGTTTTTATTACATCCATGAGAAATTCGAGAGCATTAGTGAGCTCAAGTTGAGTGTACAAGTCAAAAATGCCAAATGGGCCTCAATCCCCCCTAGGTGGGTCCAACTCAATCCCAATCATCCCAAACAGTCATGAATTCTGGTGTGAAGGTGGCTGAAGCATGCTGGGTCATTAATGAGGCCAAGGCAGGCGTGGGTGAGCAAGTAGAGGAGTTTGGGGGGACCAAGGGAGCATTAAATGCTCCAAATCTAGCAAAAAATGGGCAAAATCCACCATAGCGCCCCTAGTCAACTAAAATTCCCCAAATCAAGGAGAGAGGGCACTCCAGCAATTAATGAGGGTACACTTGTGGACAAAATAGGAGGCTGGGTGAACTGGTTTGCTTGGAAGTGGGTGTGAACACTCTCAAAAGTGGGTAATTGACCAATTTAAGTCACCTAGTCCAAACTATGGTGTAATTAAGCACATGAGCAATAAAAATTGACTATGGTTGTGGACTATGGTACTAAGTGTGGATTACTGTTCTAACAATGCACTTTGATTGATAATTAAATGAAGTAATTTAGTAATTATCTTTTCTTGTGTTTTAGCATTTTTATTTACTAATCATGTGAATAAATCCATGTGTGGACAGAGCACAAGTGAACTGGAAGAATAACAATGCCGAGCTCCATATTTAAGATTGCAAGAGACACAATGATCCTATTTTCTCCTAATTTGTAGGAAAGAATCATGTTGTTCAGGATCATGATTTTCAATGTAAAACTAGGGTAGAAGTTTGTAACGAATATAGACACTTGAGTAGCAGGGGCGTCTGTCGTACATATTTGGAAACAATCTTTGGCATTTTTCTAGTGCAGATACTCAGTTTACGATTTATACAGTTATGAAGGAACTTATGAATTTATAATGAAGAACCAACATTATTCTAAATCTGTGAGTTTATAAGTTTTATTCTCCTCCTGTGATGCACATTGGGGAGGGCCCCCTCAGTGTGTAGCTCAAGAGTTATATCTCTTTTTTTTCAAATTTTCATGCATTATGTTGTCCATTTCAAGTATATGTATGTGTGAGTTAATTTTAATATTTATTCGATGGCCAGATTCAATGTTGTGCACAAAACGTCTTTTTTCTGTAGTTCGTTAATATTATGTATGTAGTTCCAATACACTGCATCTGTATTCCTGTAACCACCATCCGTAAACTATGATTCCTAGATTTATATTTCCATTGTTTTATAACGACTAGATTAGATCTGTGCTTTTGAATGATGATTTCACATTCCAACTTGAAATATCTCTGGTTCGATTAGGTCATATTCACACGCTTTAAGAAGAGATGTACTTTGGATTTTGTAGCTTAAAAATTTCCTGCTTTCTTAGATTTAATTTCAGAATTAGTTTCATGCTTTCTTAGATTTAATTTCAGAATTAGTTTCATGCTTTCTTAGATTTAATTTCAGAATTAGTTTCATGCTTTCTTAGATAGTTCTCTGCTTTTGTACATTATAAGTTTCATGATTTCCTATATTTAGTTCCTTGCTTTCGTAGATTTAGTTTCGTGTTTTCTTAGATTAAGTTTCATGCTTTAGTAGATTTAGTTCTCTGCTTTTGTAGATTAGAAGTTTCACGCTTTCCTAGATTTAGTTATTTGCTTTTGTAGATTTAGTTTAATGTTTTTTTAGATTAAGTTTCATACTTTTATTTATCAATTGATTGTGATAAACCTCTAGTAAATCCATCCTCCTTGGAAGAACTCTCCAACATCATTTAAGACATGACAAACACCCAACGACGAAGATCCTCTCAACATAGTGCACATATAGTGATTAGCACCTCTGGAGTTTGTACGTTCCCTAGTTGATAATTAAATTGAACTTCTTAAATGAATACCTGTAAAAAGGTAGACATTTTCGAAGCCCACCAGGAAACATCAAAGAGACATTTTCTCTTGAGATATGCACACATATTTTGTTTCCACTCTGATAGTTGAATGGAGAGAGGATAGGAACAAACTTTGAATCCATATTGAAGTTGTTGTAGGCACCTGCAAAAAACACTCAAGAAAGGATATGGAAATTGCTTTGAATCAGTCTAGCTCTGATACCATGTGAAAGTTTGGAATGCACACCAATCACAGCTCTAAGCTCTGATACATGTGATAGAACAAGCATAGATATAGATCTATATTCAATAACAACTTCACTTAGAATATTTCAAGAGATAGCAGAAATATGAGAAGAAGAATATTGAGACAAAACTAGAGAAATTCAATCTAGAGATTTATTTCCATTATGCATTGTTGAGCAAAATGTAGTACAATATATAGATTCTCTCAGGAGGAAAAATCGTGAGACTTAGTGGAAAGTGGAGTAGCTCACAATAATGAGGCTTAGATTGGACCAATTCACCCATCAATGACATGAGGCCAAGTGTAACTCATAGTTTGGGACATAATGAGGTTCAATGAACATAGATGGACCATGAGGAGGTTAGGATAGTCAAAATAGTGTGAAAGGTACCATTATGAGGGTGGATTAAGTGGTTTAGGATTGAGTGGAAGTTAGGTGTCCAATGAGTGGAAAAAATAGCCAAGAAAGGGTCAAAATAACTAGATCCAATGCATGGGCGCCTATGGTCAAAGACAACTCCTTAAAATAGAGGAATTAGGGTGCCTTAGTTCAAGGAGTGGTAATAAATGCTAGAGGTGGCCATTAATAGGGCCCCCAATAGCTAGTTTGACTATATTTTGGGTCATACTTGGTGGATAAGTCATATTTAACCCTAACTAACTTCTAACAACCCCATAATAAGGAAATAGGCACACTTGTGGAAAAACTTGGCATTTATGGTAAACCACTAGTCTAATATGTGCACAAAATCCCTAAGCTAGGCACTATGAAGCCAAACCACACTAGGTAGAACAACATGAAGGTCCATGGCATGAATATGATGGTGATATTGTTGTAACAAGAATTTTTTCTAACTTCTCATGAATTACGTAACTTAAGAAATTGCAGATATCCTAATTTGGAGGCATGACTCCCAAAGAAGGGGATAAACTGTGAAGGAAACCTATGATGCTATCATCAACTATGTTATCATTTTCATATCCTAATACTGTACATATCAATAATATTTCCTTCTTGGAGTTATCGGGAAAAACTACAGTGTCATATGGGGGAGGGGAGGAAGGGATTGCAATTCCGTTCTCCAAGTGCTAAGATAAATACTAATTTCTGTTAAAAGGATTTAATGTTTGGTATGAGGTGGCCAGGATTTTTTCATTTAGAGATTTCGTGGATATGAAATATGGAATATAGGGCATCTTCTGAATGATATCCAAACTCATGTTACAAATTTTTTTGGAGTAATCCGATGAAAGGATAGTTCTTTTATAGAATGGAGCACCAGGTCATCAAATTAGGAAAATAAACAGTGAATGAGAAAATAGATCTGGATAGGTTTGAATTCCACATGTGGAACATATATTGATCTGCAATGGATAGGGATCGGGCTTCTCGTATTGTGGTATTTAGATTAGAAGTTGTGATGACTATGTCAAACAAATCAATGGGATGGTCATATATATGCTTATATCCTCCAAATCTAGTCATAGGGAGCTTGTCTTTGTGTTTCTAAGCCATTTAACTGGGTTTGTTGTCTCGTATGGTTAAAAAAACCTTTTACTTCGAAACTAGAGGGTAAAAATATGTTTTACTCCTTTATCTGAATGTAAAAATGATAATTTTTAGTATAATGGTTTTTGTTGAAATTTGGTTGTGATTGATGTCAATTGATGTTAAAGAGAATTCAGTATCCATGTGCCAATTTGAAGAAATATATGAAATCCACCTTGAAATATTATATTTATGTGCCAGTTTAAAGAAGTATATGAAAGATAGTTTGAAGAAGTATATGGATGCCAGTATGAAGAAGTATAACCATAAGTGCATCTAGTCTGAAGAGATATGGTATAGTTGTAGGTCTGAAGTTCACCTGTCATACTACATCAAAAGTGTATTCTAAAGACATGGTTGGACAAGGTTGAGGAGTGAAAAATCATATTGGAACAAGAAACAGTCGAACAAGGAAGTGTTGGTTGTGGAGCCTGATATTCCTTATTTAGAGGTCGTGCTTCAGCCATGTTTGGATCCTAGCCCATGATGGGGGGGTTTTGGGGTGCTTTCCCCACAAAACATAGTCCCCATGGGGGGTCCAACAGGGGGGAAATGACTATTTTGGGAAACCCTTTGGAAGTGGTTTGGGCGAAATGTCCCTGTAGAGAAAATTTTGGAAAAAACCCCTTTTAAAATGTTGTAATTTCATAGTCATGACTTGATCAATAATGGGTGGTTTATGGGCCCGTGGTATTGTGCTCCATAGTATTTTCCCATGGTATTCTCTCTCTAAAATGAAGGCATTGTAATATGACTGGGTATTGAGGAATTGTAAAGATCTCTATGATTGTGTGAGAGAGACTATGAGAGAGTGAAGAGGAATTTGCAGTTGTTGTAGAGATTTCTTCCTATAGATAGAAAGAATCCCTCTTAGGTTAAAGTAGGATAAAATAACTCTAATCTAAGACAAAAATAAAACAAATGCTACCTTGAATCCTAGATCTAACAAGCATTTCAAGATTTTAGTATTGAAGAATGTGAGAGAAAATAAATTACCTTTCACTCTAATGTTTGTCCCGCTTGTAGTGTAGATCTCGAAGTCCTCGCGATGAACCTGTTAAGATCAGACAAGATACAAGCATATACAATTCTCCAAGTACCTTGAATTACAAGTTAGAATCTAAATCTAGCTAGATACAAATCATGTAATTGAATCATAATCAACATACACAAATTTGGGAAACAAGACAAGTTCTTTTATTGGAAACTTGATAACGCTTACAATGATTTCTTGATGTCCAAGACAACTTTCAGCTCCAAGTTCCTCCTCTAGTTATCTCTGCAAAAGTCTCAAGATCATAGGTTGGATGCCCCAAGTAGTCCTCCCCTTGGCGCATGGAAAACCTCTCCTTTACAGTGCTTGGAAGGGTTAACCATAAGGAGAGTAAGGTGGATCTAATGAGTGTTTAGTGGATCATCCAAACTAAACAGGGAGAGGGGCTTGGGATCGAATAAGGACTGAAAATTCCAAGAAAATCTCTCGAAGGATGAGATCCATGATCCATGGAAAAGGGCTAAAAAGGGATTTTCGCGCCCCTAGGTCTGAGCATAACGCGATAATTACTGAGATTATCGTGCCCCGGGGTCTGAGCATAGAGTGAAAACCCTAATTTTTGCTACTCAACAGATGTGCAAAGTGCGGAAATCTATGCAGATAGGGTCAACTGTTGTGACACGTGGCAGATAAGGTCATGTCTCAGTCTTCAATCAATGGATTTTGCTCTTGGGTGTCCAGATGAGACCAAGGAGGGAGCCAATAATGTGTGATGGTCATTAGGGGGAAGTGTCGCTAGGTCACATGGTACAAAGATGCGACACTAGGGCTCAATGTGTAACTTTGAGGTATAACAGATGCCCCCTAAAGTGTGAGTCAGAAGAGACTGATGGCCAATAGACTTTACCAATAAATGTCGCAGAGATAGCATCGAGGGAGGAAACAAGGAGTTGAAACATAAAAAATATGTCAAAAATACCACCAAGGAGGGCATAGCCATGCTCGGAATAACGGACTCGAAGCATGGTTGTCAACCAATACATTGCAGATCCATGAGTACTGAGATGATATGGACTGTAAATGAATCATGACTACTATGAACAATTGTAGATCCATGAGACAATAATGACATAGCCATGACCAATACATAAGTGGATCTATGTGACAATACACCAGTGAGGTCATCCACGTAATGACTATGTGGAGACCTATTCAACAACCGCCATCACAACCTAGATGTAAACAACATCAAAAGGTGTCCAAAGTCTTCTACCCGATCCCAAAACGATACGAATCCAACCATGTGATTACAAGGTGTTGAATTCGAACATGGTAGAAACCACTTGATTACCGTTCAATGATGTGAACCATTAACAAGTGCGGGGGAAATCACCAATTATGATGATGATCCCCAAGGTATCTCTACTACATCTCAACAAAATGTGAATAGGTGAGTTGACGTTGAACATTCGTGAGACCATTTGATCAGAGGTTAATGATGAAAACCTACTATCGAACACGAGGAAACCTGCCATTGAGGCATGCAGGTACCAAGGTACTAATGGTGAATTCCTAAGCCTAATTACTGGATAGTGAATTGGTGTCGACAGGAATAGACTCGTCGAAGGTGGGAAATGATGAATCCCACATCATCGACATGAAATCGGTATAATAGAGGTGTGTAGCAATGGAACAAAAGGACATGTACTGAAACAATGGAAGGTTTGACATAATGGATGGCACATAGCAACATAGACCCTTTGAACATGTAACGACATGAAGTAGAGCTTGGTAGTAGGGACTATAGACAACAAAGAACAGCCACACGGCGAGTGGACTCGTGGCCAATGAGACGACTCGGGATTAATATTATAACTCAACAAAAAGGATGAATACCCAAAGGAAGACAAGGTGAGAATGCATGCCATGTTCAAAGATGACGACTAAAAAGTTGCCAATAAGGTAAGCTTGACTCATTTCCCATTTTTCCCCGACATGATGGACGAGTACCTCTTTGTTTTTTTACGAGCTTGAAAAGGATAACAGATGCTCGGTATAGCTCATCTGACGGATGAGTCCAATCTCACATGTTTTACGAACCTGAGAAAGGAGGGGTTCATCCCAAAGTGGGCCCTTCGATGTTAAATTTTAATGAATCCAAGGAAGGAAAACTTGATAGTTTTTCATATTTAGAGAGTCTAAAAAACTTAAAGGCTCCAAAATGTACATTTTTGTAAATTTAGTCTCCCAGACCCGAAAAAGTGTAAAACAATTCCTGAGAGAACTCTCCCAGTCAAAGGTTGACTGAGGTATACCTTTCTCATAAATAATCTAGATGGGCCAAAAAAGTGGTAACCTATCACCGAATAGACGTCCTTTCAAATACTTTTACAAGTGTGAAAGAGACAAATGCACTTGGCAATCTTTTCGCAATGAGGGAGTCCGAAAAGAGCTTAAAGAGAAATCCAATGGTCTTTTCGTAATTTTTCATCACTTTGGCCCGAAAAAAAATCAAATAATGCCAAAATGATACTTTCCTCATCATTTTATGAGCATGAGTAAATTTGACTAAGCTCGACACCGTTTTTCTTGGTTTTGACAAGCATGACTAAGGTGTGAAAAGCACTTGGAATCTTTTTCATGTTTTGATCCAGAGCACGAAAAAGGAAAAAGTAAGCTCAAAATGAAGGTAAAAAATGTCTTAACACAAGTGTGAACAACATAAAATATCCTTCCAGTAGTTGGTCAACTACCTTGGAAAACAAGACATTAGTCATATGGAAAATTTGACTCAAAAACGGTTTTTATAACAAAATAATAATAACAAATGACTCTTTAGATGTATAAAGGAAGGGTAAAAGAGGAAATTACTCATTTTACCTTGGTTATTTCACCCAAAGAGGAAAATTACCTTGGAGAGGGAAAATCTTGCAACAGAGAAATCCAGAGATCCAGGGCACCATTTCGACCACCGTCTGAACCAGGTAATTTCTCTCACTCTTCTCTTTCATTTCATACTAGCATTTATCAATTTCAGGGTGTTTTTTATTTTCTGGGCAAGAACCTAGGGCATCATTTTCGCCCTTAGAAATTTTCGCACTATCCCCATTTAGGGAAGCACAATAAACTCCATATTATCTCACGGCATGGTCAGGATGGAGTGTGATAATTACCAGTTATTGCGTAGCGCCAAACCTGTGCAGCACATAAATCAGCAGAGAAGAAAAAATGATCAAGTGTTTTCAGTTGCTGAGGATGAAATCTAGTTGCCATCTTTTAATAGATGCTTTGTTTGGATTTTCTCAAGATTTTACAACTTGTCTGAGACAAGATGGTTGATTGGAAAGAGAGGGAACATGAAGAGGATGATCGATTTGATGCAAATGATCAAGTAACACTCACCGCGCTGCGTGAATGTGGTTTACTCAAGTTTTTCAAGACCAGGGGTATTCAAAAGCAAGGAAGGCTTCTGAATCACATAATACAACTATGGGATAGTGATACTCAGGGTTTCCAGATCAGGGAACACACCCTCGAGATTGAGATCGAAGACATCTACTTTCTCACTGGCCTCTCCAAGAGAGGGGCAAGGGTTAACCTATCTGGGCACATGGCCTCGGAAGAGAGCACAAGTGATTTGATTGGTCATTACTGCAGATAGGGCCTCGGAAGAGAGCACAAGTGAATTGATTGGTCATTACTACAGACAGGGTTCCCAAAAGAAAAGTGGGAAAGTTTCCATCAAAGACATGATAGAGCTTCCGATGAGAACCATATTGTTTGCCATTACACGAGCAACAGGTAGTGTGGGCCCTCATCATGCAACATGGGGGAAAATGACTCTTGATTTAGAGTGCATGGCACCGACACTATTCAAATGGTGTGAAGGGGTCCTAACCAACCACAAGGAACAAGTCACCAAGTGTAGAAATGGGAACACTCACCAGTTTGGGTATGGGAGTATCTTGGTCACCTTCTTCCTGGAGAGGGTTCCATTTTTGCATCCTCAGGTATCCATGCCTATCCGCCATGCGACCGAGCCTCGGATGGGGAGGTGGAGTGATTATGTAGGACGGCTTGGTGGGCCACAAGTCTTAGCATTCGGAGAAGATTTATTTTCATGGCTTGAGAGCAGATTATTATGATTGAGGACTACCCCTATGAAGGGGTGGACTTTCGTGAGGACATTGACTTAGCATTGCATGAGGATGAGGATTGGGACAATTAAGGTACGACCCTCACAAATGTGTTTTTAATATTTTTAATATATGACATTTAGTGATTTTTCGATGTGTAGAAAGATCTAACATACATACATGTTCATGTCGCATATCGCGAGCTGAGGAGACTAGTGGGCTATTCACTGCTACACCAAGGAGGAGGAGGAAGAAGAAGAAGCGGGAGGTATCCACGATGTAGAGAGGAACCTTCAAGGCTAGACTCTAGGAGTCCCTACTATGAGGATGGATGACATCCCTCTCCATCTCTAGAGGCATACCGTAGGTGTGCCAAGGCGTATCGTCTAACTGCTCCGTCGGGTAGCCAGACCAGTAGTATGCTACCACGAGCAGTGAGAGGATGATGATTAGTGTTTTTAGATAGCAATATTTATTTTTTAGTGACATGTACATGATATGTAGCCTAGAGGGCCAATTTTTGTATGGGATGAGATCCCAAATTTTGTCTTTGGACACATCCTATTATATGTATTCAGAAAAAAACATTTTATATGTGATTATATACATGTGGACTTATTTCTATGACTTGCTTATTTACAATGGCTGGTGTATTTATTTATAATGTATTTTATGTATGAGCTAGATGCCAATCCAATATGTAGTTAACCAATGAGTTAGCTATAATATTGAATTCTCTCAGTACATGTTGATATGAAATATAATCAAATGATTGTTCCAAGAGGCATACCCTTCTAAATAAACGAAGTGACCTAGGATCGCGGACAGTGTAGACACGATTCAGATGGGATACTATGAGTTGGGAATCCAAGTAGACCGAAAAGGTGCGGATTCCAAGGGAAGCATCTTCAGTTAAGAGTCCGATGACTGCATGGTACTCTAGAATATTGTTGGTTGTGGGGACCAAGCAAGTTCCCCCCTAAGGATATCAACTCACCAGCAGGAGAATAGATAACCCATGCTGTAGAATCAAGGTTCTGGGTATGTTGGCTAGTGCCATCTGCGAATCCGTAGTAAGTTGACATCTATGCATAGAAGCACAAGTCAAGGTAAATAAAGGCACATGAAATAAAATCCATGCACACACACACAAAGAAATAACTGAAAATAAGCTAAGTACACTATGTACAAGATGTCTCACAGAGGGTAAACCTATGCGTAGAATTAATTTAGGTACAGCCTGTTGCAGGTCCATGCCAAAGGTGTGCCATCACAGTCAACGAGCTCGTAAGCTCCTTTTTCCAATACGCGCTTCACGTTATAGGGACCGTACCACATCAAATATAGCTTGCCTTTTCATAATTTGTCATGCATTTGGTTGTATGTAAGGACTAGGTCTCCCTCATTAAATATCTGGGGTTGAATGGACTTATCGTATTGTGCTTTGACGCATTTCTTGTGGGATTCATTAGCCAAAGCGGCATCGCGGCGAGTCTCATCTAGCTTGTCTAGATACAAAAATCGTTCCTACTCAGAGTTTGTATTAGGAAGTATCTCAACGGATATCTTCAGGGATGGAATTTCACATTCAATAGGTAAAATAGCTTCCAGGCCATACACCAGTTGAAATGGTGTGAAATCGGTTACATTTTTTACTGACGTTCAGTAGGCCCACAGAGCAGAAAAAAAGGTCAAGTGCCAATTTGACTTCTGAGTACCAACAGTGTGTTCGATCATACATTTCAAGACCTTTTTAATGGCCTCTACTTGACCATTACCCTATGGGTAGTACAGGGTTGAGTTTTCATGACAAAAACCCAAATTGGCACTCAATTTTTCAATCATATGGTTCCTGAAATGGGAACCATGATCGATCACAATAGATTGTGGAACTCCGAACCTAGCTATAATATGATTGAATATGAACTGTGATGTTGTTTTTCCATCTTCTGCAAAGGTAGCCATCGCTTCATCCCATTTTGTGAAATAATATACGGCTACTATGACATAGCCATGCCCCCCAACTGAATTGGGCTTACAATGCATGAAATCAGTGCCCCATTTGGCAAAAGGGTCGACGAAAACAACAGGATGGAGTGGAGCAGGATGAGAGTGCTTCTTACTATGGAAAAATTGGCAAGGTGGACACTTCTTGACCATTTCAATGCAATCTTTGAAAATCGAGGGCCAAAAATATCCTGCGCATAAAATCTTCTGGGCCGTAACCATCCCAGAGAGGTGACCGCCACATGCTCCAGAGTGACAGTCATTGAGAATGTGTTCAGCCTTGTCTAAAGTTAGACAAAGTCGTAGAACGATGTCAACATGATAGCGATATAGAGTATCGCTAATAATAAAGTAATACTTAGCATGGTGTCTGATACAATGACGTTCATCCCAATTGAGTTCGGGCTGAAAGCGTTGGGTTTGGAGATACAAAATGATTTCCCCATACCAAGGATCAAACATGCCAATGAGAAACAATGATTCATCTAGGAGATAATCGATGGGCTCTGGTTGCTTAGTGACATGGGGTAAAGTACAAATCAGCTCTATGAAGACCAAAGATTTCTTGGATTTTTCCTTGGAAAATTCCAAGTCAAACTCTTGGAGGACAACAATCCAACGATAATATTTTCCACCAAGCACTTGGAGTGTGAGGATATAGCACATTGGATTGAAGTCTACTATCACAGTAGTCTTGCGAAGCAGGATGTAATGGCGGAACCTCTGGACAACAAAAACTGTGGCCAGAGCCAGCTTTTCAACATGCGAGTAGCGGGTTTCGGAGTCGAGAAGACTCTTACTGAGATAATAAACCACATATTCTATGTCGTTGGAATCTTTCTGGACTAACACCATGCCAATAGTGGAATTGGAAGCTGCGAGGTACAAAATGTAATCCTGTGTGTAGTTGGAAGGTTGAATTATGGGATCCTTAGTGAGGGCTGCCTTCAAATTGTCAAAGGATTGTTGGGATTCATCATCCCAGATGAAAGGGATGTCCTTTTTTAGAAGCCTCATGCAGCCCCATGTAATCTCGGCAAAATTGCAAACGAAACGACGTAGAAAGTTTGCAAGCCCCTGCAAAATTTAGAGTGCTGGAATGTCGATGGGTGAAGGCGGGGCTAGAATGGCTTCTACCTTCGTTGGGTCTAATTGTATGCCATCCTTGGAGATAATGAATCCCAAAAGTATTCCGGATTCAACACAAAAGATACATTTGTGTGGATTTAAGCGAATATTGTAGTGGCGACACCTGTTGGTGCCTCTCATTCCTTTTGGATCAACCCAACAGTTTGGGGCTAGAACTTGCTTTGCTTTTAGGGAGGTAACTTTTTCCCAACTCAGTTAAGTTCCTCGAACTCCGGAAAAATTCTTCATCCTTGTCCCAAATATGTGCGTACTCAAAAGAGTTCTGACATTGGTATAGTGCTCAACCACTTTTCCTTTAGGATCATGCCTCCTAAAAAACTTTGTGCTGAAATGAAAGACTTCTAAGTCCTGAACAAAGTTTTCACCATCTTTTTCTTTCTGGGGACTATATGCACCAATGGTGAAGGGCATTGGTGGGTACATACCTTTCTTCCTCTCACAGAGAATATTGTTGACCCCACTGATGAAGAGCTGCCTTATAGCTTCTTTGTGTACTACAAAATCTGTGACATACCGAGGAAACAAAAGAGGAGGTTGAGATCTTCCACTCATTCGGATATAGGTTCCCTCGGGAGAGAAGTAATTGTCCCAAACTCTTCTATGATGAGCATGGCATTTTCAGAAAAACAATTTGGCTCTTCTTTAAAAATGAGCTGATACAGGGGCATGATGAACTTTTCGCAAATCTATTTGTAGTGATTTGTGTATTTTCTTGCCCATGTGGACTAATAAGCTACAAAGAGAGGGGACTCTTTTCTGCTCCAAATGCAACCCAAATCAGGAAAAAGGTTCTTGCTTATTAAGCAATTTATCAAATATCAAGACATGAAGAAATCAGCTTTCTTCTAGGTCAGTCCTCCTTGGGCAGAAGTTAAGTGTGAGACCATGCTGTCTGAGATTATGTTTTCCCAATTGAAGATTATACCAGACGTGGCTACATGGACCATCACTAACACCCAATCAATCTTGAAGAAGTTTCCATTTGGCATGCTGAAAATTCGACTCAGCATTAAGGCAGTGAGTCTGTAAGGAGTCCTTAGAAGCACACTTTCATACTCTCCATTGCCTCTTTGCCTTATTTTCCTCTCAATTATTAGCATCTTCTTGGCGGACTCCAAGGGGTCTATTGTTTGCTTTGCTATCCATTCGTTGTCCATCCAAGCCCTTTCTTGGGGTAACCTATAGGTAGCCATGATATGCTTGGGTGCGAAGGATGCGAGACTCATCCCAGTGTTATCATTAATGAATCTTGTATCAATTTTCACATGAGGAATTATCCGGGCAATAACTTCTGAGCATGGAAATATCTCAGGATGAGTTGTTTCCTTGTGAAGGCCAAAATTTTTGATGTTCAAGTAGACCATGGTTTCTTCTAAGGTTGCATCGACATACTTCTGGTCTCTGATGAATCTGTATAACTCACCCCATTGAAATTATGGGGTGGCGGCTCCTGGGGCTACTCCCGTGATAGCTTTTGTATCACAAAACATTGTCTCAAGCAAGGTATCCAACAAGATTTCTATGTCCGAGTCTAACTCGACAAGCTTAACCTTATGCCTGGAAGATCTCCTATGCATGTTAAACCTGTAATGGCGAGGATAACACAAATGAGAAGTTGACAAATTCATGACCAACCATTGTTAGTGAATCAACACATCATTCAAATTCATGGTGCTAAGCAAAAATTGAGTATGTATAACGAGTGTTGGCTTTCAATTTAAACCAATCTTTTAGAGACAATGGTAACGAGGAGGAGCATTTAAATAAAAACATCCATGTAACAACTCAAAAAATGCAATTAAACAATACCAAACGCTGCTAGCTAGCATTTCACAACATCTTATGATAAATTCAATTATTCCACTGGCACTAGTTCTTGGAAAATATAAACATGCAAAGTGTTGTAGTTGTGGGATAAGGAACTTTCCTGAAACACCACTTGGATTTTTACAAGTTCAGCTTTTAGCAATAAAATGAAAGCTAAGAGGAAGCTTTTTCATAACACGAGAAAAATGACTGAAAGGCCATATTGCATGCACGCGGAACGTGGCTCTTTTGGGTTGTAAATCGATTCGACGGGAATGAATAGAAAAACTTTTGTGCTCTATCAGTTTTACGAGAGGTCTGCCTAATAGGCAAAGAAGTTCTCATTGGGCATAGGGTTCTCACAAATCACATGAAAACGAGAGGGATTCAGGTGCTATAACGACGTGGGTTAGTGCTTGAAGGAAACCCAATGAACGGATTTAAAGCTAGGAATGAGCACTTAATGGGGTTTCCTACCAGAAAAAAACAAAGGGGAGGAATCGAGGACCTACTTGTCTTCACCCGAAAGGCTCCCTATGGTTGATGCACGTACCCAAGCTGGTGATAGTTCGAGCTCCCAATGGCAAGCATCGATGCTTTTTGGTCTTAGCAAAGATGGAATGAAAAACCCCGTTGGATGTGTGTGTATATATAATAGGAGGATTTAATTCCCATGGGGTGGGCAATTGGGGGTAGTAAATGCGCACGGGGGTCGATGCAGCGAGCAATAATTTTGCACGGGAAAAAATTGAATTCTCCACTATCGCGTCTTTCCCGCTTCCCAAAATTTTTAGGTTGCACCGTGGTTGGAAACTTAATTGGTATTTCTTGCGTAATGGGCGACGATTCTAAAGGTAACCCCCATCACCACAATGCTGCAACAAGGTTGAAACAGAGGTCGACAATTTTAAATCAACAATATGCACAACAGTTGGGAGATTTAATCTTGATAGTTGTGACTAAGACGCGCGACAGAGACTTTCAAAACTAAGGCCAAAGTATGGCACAAAATAACAACGAATTTAAGGTTGGGGTTTGCGCAATGGGTAGGATAAAAAGTCTTAAAAACTACGTCCAAGGCTGATTTTAGCGCTACTGGCTGGTGAAAATAAAATAGGAAACTTGTGACCAGTCGGCGCTTTGGATTTTTGTGACCGATTGATGCAAGTTTAATTTTAACAAGTGCACAGAATGGTTGGAAAAGTTAAGCTTAAAACTCGTGCAATGGTTGGTGTTTTTATCATTAAAAACTGCAACCAAAAATGACTGAAAGGAAAATTTGCCTTAGCAGGAAAAACAAAAACTTGTTGAAGAAAAAGAATCTTGAAAGGTTGAAAAACAAGTTCAAAAGGCCAAAGGACTTCTTCAAAAAATAGGAGGGGCCCCAATATTTACAAAATTTTGGGGGGAATGTTGCAGCAACAACATAATCCCAAGAAAATCTCTCCAAGGATGAGATCCATGATCCACGGAAAAAGGCTAAAAAGGGATTTCCGCGCCCCTAGGTCTTATCATAACGTGATAATTACTAATATTATCATGCCCTAGGGTCTAAGCATAGTGCCAAAACCCTAATTTTTGCTACTCAGCAGATGTGCAGAGCACAAAAATCTATGCAGATAGGGTTAGTTGTTGTGACACGTGGCAGATAAGGTCATGTCTCGGTGTTTAGTAAATGGATTTTGCTCCTAGGTGTACCGATGAGACCGAGGGAGCAAATAATGTGTGATGGTCATTAGGGGGAAGTGTCGCTAGGTCAGATGGTACACAGATGCAACACTAGGTCTCAATGTGTAACTTTGAGGTATAACAATAGCGAATGTGTTGCATGTTGTATCCCTTCATTTGTTGGATGGTATAATAATAAGGACTGACAAATTTTATGTGGAGGTAGCCTATCTTGGGTGAACCACGTTATATTGGTGTCTCTCTTGTAATGTGTTTTATGTTATTTATATTTTCATCTCGTTTATTGTTATTGCTCCGTGATCATGTTTTTCTAATATGAAGTAGGTACTGAAAGCACGAAAAAATCACCAATCAAAATGAACCTTTAAGTTGTTGAAGCGCGCAAGATTACCAAAAGAATGTAGTGGTTGAAGAATTAAAGTGCACAAATTCCCACAAGCGATGGTACATCAATAGTGCAAGACCACACCGCAAGAGCATAAGTCACACTAGCCAAAGGATCAAGTGTGTGCAAGACCCACAAGATATGATACCTTAGTGGAATAGAACTTGATAAGTGGCAGAAGCAAGAACCGTGAAGAAAAGAAGAAGGAAAGCCACAACCAACTTGTGGACATACAATCCATGTAGAAAAAGTATAAATAAGAAGCAAGTTGGAGAATTGATGTAAGCTTGAAGGATGTAAACTTGTAAGTTGAAAGCTAGAAGATACAGATTTATCAAGCTTGTAAATCATGGGGCATCAAGGGATTGTGGAACCAAAATAAAATGATCTAGAATAGATCCAAGTCCGCACATGCATAGAAATGGAATAGATGACGGTGCACATAATGATGCAAGATTATTTTTCATATTTGTGCAAAGACAGAAAGGAAAAAATACAGAGAAACCACAAGTGTTCAACACCAGAATGACATTATCACAGACAACACGTAGATAGTCATAGAGGATCTAAGACAAAAGTGCAAAGGCTGATGTGAAGAAGTTTATCTGATGCGCTAATACACAATTGCAACATAGTAAGGGATGCACATTATGATGAAGATGATTTGATACAAGTGCGTTAAATAGAAAAGCCGAATCATGCATGGAGAGTCACAGATTATCTAAAGGTTGTTGCACCAAGAATGAATGGGCATATCACTAAAGGTAATCAGTTCAATTTGATACTAATGCATGAATTTAGAAAAAAATCATATTATTAGATGCGCAGTATTAGTTGAAGTTGTAGATGCGCATAAACAGAATGGAATATTGAACCAGTGCACACTGCAAAATGTGATGAAGCAACATATAGTTTGTAAAGTGCGAAGCTAATTGTAATGTTTTGATGTGATAAGTTAAGTATGAATTCAAGATATGCATGCAGCAATGACAACAATATTACAACATACAAAAGGTGTACACAACAAACAACAGACTATCAGAAACGTGCACAGATGAGAAGAATAATCAATTAATACCGTATTCTTTCATATCAGGGCAGTAGGACAGAGAAAGGAGTATAGGGTTGTATCCTCCTTCCATTTGGTGCTAGATAACTCAAGGAGTTGGTGCTTCCTTCAGGTCGATGCCTGTAAAACTAGGTGGTCAGTGCCTCCTTCCCGTTGGTGCTCAAGAACTTAGGAAGTTGGTGCTTCCTTGAATGTAATATTTTATTATAAGAGAGCATTCTGTGGTTTTCTCTTGTTTGGGTTTCCACATTAAAAATTATGTGTGTTCTTTCTATTTTCTAATGTGATGTTGAATGTTTTATTTATGGTGGATTCATAAACCTAGTTCATATTAATCAGTTAAGAAGTTAAAAACCATTCATAACTGCGCTAATACTGATTCACACCCCCTCTCAGTATTAATTACATTCCAACAATTGGTATCAGAGTGGGTGTCTTTAGTAACAACTTAACATTTGGAATATATATCCATGCACATATATGGACAAACATAAAGGTCTCTCCACAAATAGATCACCAAGATTTGATGGCACCAACTACACCTTCTGGAGGATCAAGATGGAACTATATTTGCAATGCATCAGATATGATGTCTGGAAGTCCATTGTGGATGGCTATAATGTTCCATCAATAACACCAACTGATCCAACTGAGAAGAGACTATATGAATGCAATTATAGAGCCAGAAACACACTGTTATGTGCATTAACAGACAATGAATTTATTAAGGTTAGGCATTGCACCTCAACCAAGGATGTATTAGATAAACTTAGAAATTTCTACGAAGGTGATGAGAAAGTAAAGAATGAAAAGTTGTAGAATTACTCTGAATTATATGAATCCTTGAAAATGAAAGATGAAGATAATATTGCTTCTTACTTATTTCAAGTTGATGAGTTAGTTAATGCTATCAAGAGTCTTGGAGTTACTCTAGAGGAAGAATCAGTAGTGCAGAATATACTGAGAACTCTGCCTTCAATATTTGAAACAAAGGTATATGTGTTAGAAGATAGAGCTAATCTTGCAGACCTAGAAAAGGATGAGCTTCAAGGGATATTGACTGTGTATGAGATGAGAACAGAGAAATAAAAACTAATAAGAAAAGAAACGGCCTTTAAAGCCACTGGAAATGCTAAACATGAACATGACAAGGAATCTTGTAATGAATCAGATGAAGAAGAGTCGAATTTCATAAGGAAGCTAAAAAGAGAATGTGGTAAGTATAAGAATAAATTATCTTTTAAATGTTTCATATGTGGAGGGATAGGCCACTTTACTTCTGAGTTTCCATATAGGGAAGATAGAGATAACGACAATGAGGAAGAAACTAGCTCCCATTAACGAATAACAATGCACACTCAAGATAGAAAGAAGTTCTAAAATAGAGGAAGAGTCTGTATACGGATTAAGACAACAATGTATCTAAAGGAAGTGATTGTGATGATAAGACAAAAGAGGTACTATTTATGGCATTTGTGGAAGAATAAAGTAGTCAAGAAAAGAAGAATATATGCATATCAATCAAGAAGAGCACACTGGTTGTGCAAAGCAAACTAGGATCACTGGATAAGTATTTATTTAGTGGATCCTTCAATACACCTTCAAATCCTATCGTAGAAATTAAATCCGATAGTCAATCTGAAGAGAAAGAAGCTGCAAAGGTCGATCGGGGAGGTGAATTGGTGAGTGCCTTAGATGAATTGAATAATTCAAGAAGGAAGAGTAAGCTCTTGTAGGACCAATTGTTGAAGTATGAGGAATAGGTCAAGTAAGCTAAAGAGTTTCAAGAATCTCTTTATAAACAAGTTAGTGAAAATGTGATGAACTATGAGAAACAACTGAATTGCATCGCTGACAAGATCAAAGTACTTCAAGAATAAAAATCCGTATTAAAGACTTCTTTGGAAGAGATGGCACAAAAAAAAATATGCCGGAAAGTCAACCTGAATTGAAGGAAAGATAGATCACTCGCTTAGAAGACAAGTTGGTCGAGATAAAACTAAAGAAACAAGTTCAAGACCATATCACAAGTGATACTCCGAATTGTGCACATTCAGGAAGTGACAAGGCCGATCTTGAAGAAGAAGTGTTGAACAAATTCAAAGGATGCACATGAATCCTTAATAAGATTCTAAACGATCAAAGATCACCAGTAGACAAGTCAGGACTTTGTTATGAAAGAACATCTAGGAAGATCTACAACAATGAACATCTTCCAAATCAAATGAAGTCATTCAGGTATGATAATTCCTTTAGTGATTACAACTATTTTCGTTACACTACTCGAACAAGGATTAATAGAATGAAGTGCACAAGGTGCAAATATATTGGTCATATTTCTAAGTATTGTCAAACTATGAGATGTTATGCCTGTGATGGTTGTGGACATAAAGCTATGTATTGTCGAAAAACTGTGAATTGTCCAGATGAAAACATGATGTGCAAAAGCAATCAAAATACAAGGACCGAAAGGGAAGGCAATCAAGCACAAAATGAAAATGGAAATGTGCACATGAAAAAATGGGTAAGGAAAACTTCTTGCGCAGAATAAACTGACAATTCAAGTACATCTCAAGCAACAAGTGATTGTTTTCCTTCTTGAGAATCTCTAAGAGATTGAGTGAGATCCTTGAATTCAACATGATGCATATTAGGAATTCATGGAGTATGTTAATGAAGGTTACAATTTCAATGCATTTGAAGTTGTTTGTCGCATGTTTTTTATGTTGCAAAACTCTATACCATGCATTAATTAGAAGAATAACAATGTTCTTCCTCTTTTGAGTCCACCATAAGATTCAAGGTAGCTTCATAAGGTTCAGACTCCTTTGGTTTGCCATCCAGTAGGAGTGAATTTGGTGGTATGGCTTCTTCTTGGGCACAAGATGACTGATTAGAGCCTTCTTCACGCTCAAGTGAATCTGCTTCCTCTCTATCCTCCATCATGCATCTTGAAGCCTATCCATCTTGTGTAGTATGAGGATTTGCATTATGAGTAGGCTGATTTGAAGGTTGTTCTATGATTGTAGTTTCCCTCTTCCTTCAAACATATTATTCATGAGATTTTTTGGTACCCTTGCTTCTAAATTGTCTCATGAAACTCCCATAGATAGATGGTTTGTTCTTCTTAAGAGAATTTGAATTTTGAGCAGACCTTCTTGATTAAGGATTGTCTTACAAAACACAATTATCTTTGAAGGACAATTCCTTTTTGAAATCAAAAATAAAATCCATGTAGTCATTAAACCTTTTCATAGATTTGATCATCTCACATGTATTCCTCCAATTAAAAAAAAACAAGGAAAGACATGATGGTGATTTATTCAATAAATCAAAGAAGCTTGGCCTTGCTACAAAGATTAAACCAAGAGGCATGAGTATCATGGCTGTAAATTATTCGAATTGAGAGATTAATTTCCACAAGATTAGAGGAAAGTGCTATGATACCATTGTAATGTAACAATCAACTTTGATTGTACATTAATTGACTCTCCTACAAGACTTAAGGAAAAAAAGTGAAAACTAAACTAGTGAATTGGATGGCTATAGGAAGAATTACAAACATTAATTGAATTTAAAATATTAGTTTTGGTTTGCACCAGCAAGTTTGAGGAAATTTTGATCAGGTTTAAAAAACAAGCAAGCAAAATTGCCTCACGGGACTACACAACTAGGTCAACTTAAAGATTTCCCAAATAGGGGGATAATGATTCAAATTATTGGTTTCAGACATGGCATGAGTTGATTTACATTTTAAGTGTTAGAAGAAACTGAAATAAATCAAATTGGAGTTGTAGAAGTTCATATATTGATCAAACACTGAAAACTAGTTTTTTGCATGGAAATATAGAGTAGGTGCAAGAAATTCATATGAAAATCAGACTTCTCTTTATTCAATCTGCATAATGGACTTTAGAGGTTCAACATTACATTAATTAAAGCCATCAAAATCTGAAATACAACTCATAGAATTATCAGGAAATAAATACATAAGAGACAGAACTCTCCATCATAGAAAGACTAGATATCATCGGGATTTCGAATGGGACGCTTCCCAATCTCTGCAAACTAGCCCGAACTTCACTGGATCAGAATTCAGGACCTAAAACAAAATCAATGATGAAGAATCGATTTCATCATCCCTTAGAATAAGTAGGGGCACATCTCCCAATTCAAAGAGAAAAAATAGCTCTCAATTAAATTCCCAAACCGTCAAAAGATGAGAAAGTGGTGTGCACTCCTTCTTTTATATACTTGAGGTGATTTGTTGAGAAATTCATCTAGGCTAATGCATCCTCATGGAGTGGATAAGGATAGATTTCTTTCAAGATTTTTTTTCTTTGCTTTTTGTCTTTGCTTTATCCTACTTTTGCTTTTCTATCCTGCTTTTTTGCTTTTGTCTGCTTTTTCCTAATTTTATGCCTTATCCTGATTTTCTTCCTTATCCTTGTTTTTCCTATTTTTCTTCCTTATCCCTCTTTCTTGTTTTATCTGCTTTTCTACTTTATTTTTCTTTTCCTGAGCTTTACTACTTTTCTTCCTTGTGCTAGCTTTTCCTTTCTTTTTCCCACTTTCCCATCTTTAACTGCTTTCATCTTTTAACGCCAATTTCATTAAAGTTGGACATATTCTAGTCCAAGTCACTTTGAAGATGGGTCAAAAACAACCTTTGTAAACCCTAAAATCAAGCAAAATCTGGTTCCAAAAGTGCCAAATCCAGGTTCCGAAAGTGCCAAAACCTGTTCCAAAAGTGCCGAAACCGGTTCTGAAAGTGCCAAAACCAATTGCAAAAGTGCCAAAACTGATTCTGAAAGTGCCAAATCAAGGTTCCAAAAGTGACAAAACCGGTTCCTAAAGAGCCAAAACCAGTTCCAAAAGTGCCAAATCCGCTTCCAAAAGTGACCAAACCAGTTCCGAAACTGCCAAATCCGTTTCCAAAAGTGCCAAATCCAAGTTCCAAAACCATACTTTTTTTTTGATATTGCCACTTTTGAAATTGGTTTTTGCGGTGTTCCGATATGATAATTATGATGGTCATTTGAAGTTGTAAAAAATATACAAATCATTAAATGAATTGTTGTTTGTATAATATGACGGTCATTTGAAGTTGAATGTCATTAACCAACACCTGATTTTTGAATGAGGCTCGAGATAAATGAATGAAGGGGAGGCTGACCCTTCTTCTTCCCACTATTATTTTCATAATAGTTCTATACTGCAAGAAGGGTGGTTCGATACTTCTTGTGTTCAACATTTTGGATACAGGTGAATTGTCGGATATTGGTGTTCACAATTATCTACTAAAAAAAGGGGCGGTCGATCCTTCTTGTCGGCAATCAGAAGTCAGGATAAATATTATTTACATGTTATAGCTTAGCCAATGTCCCGATCCCTACCATATACTGTGGAATTCGGTAGTGGGGAATTGTCATCCAAACCTTCGTACATTAAATATTTTTTCATTTCTCTTTTAAATGAAGGGTCAGTCGACCCTTCTTATGCTTAGTATTTTTGCAGTCTTCACCATTCAGGATATACATAAATTGAAAGCTTATACTTCGTAGGTTGAATATTTGCACAATTCCCTCATAAATGAAGGGGTGGCCAACCCTTTTTCTGCCCAATATTATTTTCATACTATTTCTAGACTGCAAGAAGGGTCGTCTGATCCTTCTTGTGTTCACCATTCTGGATACAGGTGAATTGTTGTATATTGGTGTTCACAATTATCTACTAAACAAAGGGTGGACCGACCCTTCTTGTGATTTGTATCTTTCCAGTCTTGACCATTCTAGTTATACATGAATTGATCTCTATTTTGGCAGGCCAAAATATCACACGTGTGAGACTCAAAGAGAGAATTGACACCATAGGAAGTAATGACATGGAATGTGTGATGGGGATGGAAAGACACATGATGGTGTCTAGTGCTATCATTAAGTCAGTGTTGCAATCTGACATCATTATGGAAAAGTATGACAAGTTTGTGAAACTTTGGAAATTGACAAAGTATGGAAAAAGTAGTCAAAACTGCTCTAAAAGAATGCCCTCCATAATTCATGGTTTGAGAAAAATGCACGCACCATCATATCATGCTATATCTTGTTGAAGTGGCTATCTAGTCATGGTCTCATTTTTCCTTAATCATTTATGAGGAGAAAGTTATAAGTCTTCCAAAATAGGGTTTCAGGATCAACCTTGGAGAAATTCTTGGAAATGACTAATTGTTGGAAAACTGGTTCAGGTGGCCTTGGGAAAATGCCCGTCATACCTCATGGGAGAATGATAAAAATTATCCGGAACTATCATGATCTATATTGTCAAAGAGCCTATCTTTCCATGGTATTAGTTTTCACACAAAGGTGTTTGATGACAAAGTTAACAACCTGCCAAAATAGGGTTTCAGTTTGCTTTTACACCAAAGTAACAAAACTGCCTAAGTGGCCTCAGGGAAATGCCCGCCATAGTTTGTTGGTTGAAGAAAATGCCCGTACCATATGGTCATATTGTAGGTTGTTTTTCTACCTAACCATGTTCTCATATTGACTTTCAAGTTCCTGAGGAAGAATTTATGGATCTGCCAAAACAGTGTTTTAGGCAGATTGGACCAAGTCTAGGAAAGTGCAAAAATTGTCCAAGTGTAAAATCATTGTTAATGCCTGAAGTGAGCTCAGTAAAATTCCTAACATGTCTTGTATTTGATGTCTTAAATAATTTTGAGAGTATGGATCTCTAGAATTTTGTTTGGTGCATCCAACAATGGTCTCAAATTGTCCAAAGAGTCTTTGAGGACGAAGATATTAATCTGCCAAAAGTGCCTCTGAGCTTGATTTGCACTACTCGAGTAAAATGCTCGATGAGAAGAGAGAAAGAGGCTTCAAGAGGTGAAATTGGTTTAGATGAAGTCACCTTGTTGGCCTCTATCCATTGGGTGTCTCACACTTCAAAATTGGTGAAAAGAAAAATCTCATCATACTAACCTAGGGTTTGATAATTTTGCCTAAGTGTCAAATCAACAGTTTGGAAGACCACTTTCAAATTCCCACAAGATGTTGTGTGTGTGTCAATAAGTTCATCAATTGACATGGTCTTGTTCATTGTTGAAGTGTCTATCCATCCATGCTTTTAGTTTTCCTTATGTTGATCAGATATGAAAGAATTCAATCTGCCAAAGTGAAGGAAAATTTGTTTTGCATATTAAGAACACAAATCTGGCTAAGTGTTGAACTCACATGGCTAAGAGGCCATCTGGAAATGCTGGAAAGGAGGTGTCCTTTTGCTGATAAAATTAATCAGGTGGCATAGGATTGGTGAATTGGCTATCTAACCATGAGCTCAAATATTCCTATGGGGTTCACACATGCGAAATACAAGCCTTCCAAAATGAGGGAATGTCCACAAAGGGGCTTGAAGCATAAAGATCCCAAGAGCTTTATTATACTCTCAAGGGATTAGAGTTATGCCCGCAAGGATTTGTTTATGCCCCCAGGGGCTTAAATGAATAATCCCACAAAAGATTAAAGAGATTCCCGCAAGGGCTTAGGTATGCCCACAAGGGGATCAATGGATAAGGGCTAAAGAGATGCCCATAAGGGATTTTGGAAAGCCCACATGGGCTTAAATTCCTACAAGGGATTAGGTTATGCCCGCAAAGGAGCTTAAGGCATAAACCCACTGGCTGAAGATAAAGGCTAGCCCACAAATGAAGATGCCCACATGATTTTAGGTTATCCATGGGAGGAGAAGCCCGCTTATGGAAGGAGCCCGCATCCTTGAGATGAGAATCCCACAAGCCTGAGATAATCAATGAAGGTTTTAATTAATTAATTAATTAAAAATTAAATAATAAACAGAATTATCAATGGTCACGATTTCATTGGAGAAGATTGACGGTGGAAGAAGTGCACCGAAAAGTCAAGTCAGGCGGTGTTAAAGGCACACCAAGATCAATGGGTATTCAATAAAGGGCAATTAGATCAACGACCCATAATATTTCTGCGCCACCAACATGCACGACGTAATGGAGGTCATAGCAGTTGCGAAATACCATACCATTGTACGCGTGTCATCTCCACATCATTCTACAATCAGAGAAAGCGGTAAGGAAAACCACCACCCCGCATTGCAAAACCACCTTCGGTGGTGTATGAAACACAAGGGAAAATCAAAATTTGACTTTCGTGTTGCGAACAACGGAGGATTGGAACATGTCCGTGCTGCTGGAAAGTGACAGAGCATAATTTATTCAACATGTACATTCCAGGTAGGTCCTCTTGACTTGTGAAAGTAACTAGAACTATTTACATAATGGAAGGAAGTAGTGAAACCATCAGTCAAAACATTGAAACTACGAGGATAGAAGAAATCCTAGTGGATAGAGATAGTTACATTCATGACCCCATAATGGTTAAATTCTCAGTTTCAGAAATCAAAATCAAGTTGGAGGGTTTATATAAACAAAATTTGGATGTGCACAATTTTTATAAGTCTCGTTTTATCCATTTCTATCCAGAACAACCTTTAGGGTTTCCAGAATTCGTTTCGTGGTGTGCAGTGAATTATTCTCAGAGTGAAAGAGTAATTATGAATTCATCAAGACAAAAATTCTTTTCCCTGTAAATGCGTCTACCGTTAGGAAAGCTCTAGCAGTACCCATGTTTTCCTTCCATGATCAGGAAGATTTTGGTGAAGAAGCCCAAGTTAGACTGTACAAAGAGCCATCCCCTGAGACCAAACAAACCTTCATGACCAGTTGTCTGAAACCTGAACTTGCCATTGACAACACCCCCTATCCACTTGACATTAATTTCTTTGATGAAAATTCACAGTTAGTTTTGTCACTCATTTCACAGTTTTTAGGGTTTGATGATGATTCCATGGTCACAGAGGTCCAGTTAAGTTTTATTTTTAGGTTAAGTGTTGCTAAACCATAAATGGATTACAGTCAAGTACCCTACCTTAAATTTGATGAATTATTGGCTGGGAGCATCCACTCTCAATTAGTGAATTTCTACACTTCCAGACATTTCAGATTCCAGACACACCTGATGAAAATGCTCTTGTTTAGCAGTAAAAACGATTTACATTTCCCATAGTCTATGTTTTCAAAAATAGTGGAAGACAGTATGTTTAATTTTATGAATTTTATTTTATCAGAAGTATACAGATTGATGTTTGGAGAAAATTTTCCTAGAGTATTGTCAAAGATGAAGACCCTGATGCAATTAAGCCCAGAAAAAGCATTTGGAGACTGGTTTTTAGGGAAGCAAGATACATTAATCATACTTTATGGATTTGTTAAGGAGCCCTATATTCTACCAACCTTTTTGACTCTAAGATTTTTTTCTTTGGAGTTTATCAAACAAAAATTGACAGTAGAAAATGACCATTTTCTACATTTCAAGAAAGCTACAGATATAAAGTTCCCTTTAAAAGTTGGTCCTTTTATCATCAAGAACAAGAATGCTCTCCCTTTTGTACAAAAACGTTTAGAAGCACTAAGTTTTAGGAAAGAGACAATTATTAATTATGATCCTCATCATGTTATTTTTGACAGAAGGCAAGAGAACAAAAATAAATCCTTTGATCACCAAGAGGTTGAAGGATTGGCAAAGATGGAAAATTTACTACAATATGAATCAGACACAGAAGTTTCGGGAAGTTCACACGCTAATCCTTTTACCTTGGATAAAGTTTCAGCTGAGTTGGTACCTGAGATGGTACCTACCCCAAGAAAGGTTGAAGCAACAAGTAAAAGAATTTTTTATGAAAGTACTGATATGCAGATGGAGGAAGAAAGGGAAGCCAAAAGATTAAAATCAAGCCAGGAAGATGAAGTAGTTGTATCCGACAAAGAAAAGGGAAAGAAGAAAGAAAAATACCAAGGGCCAGAAATTCAAGTATAGGAATATGAATTTGATGAGGCAAGAGTTGCAGGTGATTCTAACAAATTTCATTCAAGAGATGAAATATATGTAAAATATGGCAAAGACAAACAAACAGCAGCAGAAGCAATGCATAAGTTGTTTCCAGAAGTCAGGAATGTTGTTGATTCAGAAATTACTCAGATGACTAGCAGAGATCCAGACAAAAATACTTTGAATTTGGTCATATCATCTGATGATAAGGTCACATAAATGAAATTGAATTTGTAGAATATAACAGTCCCTGATAAAATTCACCTACATAGACAGACTAGAGAGGTGATTTATGTTGATATGATGAAAGATACTTTAACAATGGAAAAAATCTAGAAAACAGTGAACAGGCTGCAAATCCAGTTGAGGCAAGAGAAAACAGAGAACAAAGCTCATCAGCTGCAACTAAAAATATTGCAAGATGACCTAGTGAAGAGAAATGATGAACCAAATAGAGGGGGGCAACTAAAAATATTTTAGCTGAGAAAGAAAAGAACATCCAATTATTTAAGCAAAAGGTTAGTATTCGAACAACTCGGTTAATTCAGGCCTCTGAATTAACTGTGTTAGAACAAGAAAAAGAAACTTTATCTCGAGAATTGGATGACTGTCTTGCTAAATTGCTCAAGTTTGAGGAAAAAGAGGAAAGTTGGGAGAAAGATAGATTGAGTCTTAAGACTGAAATTGAAGATCTAAAGGACAAATTGGAAAATACAGCACAAGAGAAGCAAGGAACAGATCAAGGCAACACAGAAGCAAGCACATATGATATAGTTCAAGATATGTCCCAAGTTAGCTTGAAAGAGGTGGAGATCAGATAACTAAAAGAAGAAAAACAAAGACTAGAAGAGTAAAATCAGAAAAAGGAAAATGAAATAAAAGAGTTGACAAAACACAATAAATATTTGGTAGACAGGAATCAGAGGATGATAGGTCAAATGAAAGGACAACTAGCATTGCAAGGTGCAAAGCGTTCGATTTGGGATTCAATCATCGATGCGGCTGCAAAATTCAAGCCTTATTTAGATTTTATGAAGACCAAGATGATCAGAAGGACGGCACATCCAAGATCAAAAACACGTTCTTGAACAAGTTTGTTCCTCAAGTGAGGAATGAGGTAAGTAAAAATCCTATTTATACCAGTACATCTCATACAAATATTGGTTTGGGTGCATTTGAGAAACATACCTGTGGGATTGGTATGAAAATCCTAACCAAGATGGGGTTTGATGGCGGAGGTCTTGGTATGGATGGCCAAGGCATTATGCAACCAATCCAAGTAGAGGAACACCCTCAATATCAAGGATTGGGATATCAAGAGGCGATATCGAGTGAAAGTTGTTCTTGGGAGAGTTGTTCCTATTGCTGTAAGGGAGGGCATGCTGCAGATCATTGTTGGGATTTGCGCCCTGACTTGAAACCAAAATGGTTTCAGATCTGTGAAGGAAAGAGGAAGGTATGTGACTTTGAAGCATCTAGAAAATCACCAAGAAGTAATACAGTCCAAAAATTTCCAAGGTATGATGGCAATTGTTTTTGTACATTTTGTGGTGGAAAGAACCATAACATTTCAGGATGCTGGAAAGTTAAAACCTATGGTCGAAGGAAGGGTGCAGCTAAAAGCAAGCCACAAAAGGACAACCCTTCTCTTTCGGTAAAGAAGAGAGATGACGCTGGTAGACCTCCATATCAAAAAAAAAAAAAAAAAAAATGATTCTGAAGAGGAAGTTTCTTCGTCCAAGGACACTAAGCAAAGCTCAATGGACTGGTTGAGTAAGAATTGGTTTTCATTCTTAAAAACTGAATTTTTTTATGTTTCTTACATTCATCTTAAAGGAAGCTTTATATAACCTACACATAAATAACCGATCTGGTTAGGTCTCATGAAAGAAAATAAAACAATTCTATTCATTGTTCAATTGTAAATTTGGTTGAATTAAGTGTGTTTGAATTTCACGAAAGTCCTGTCAAGATATCTGGAAAAGATCAGTTGTTGACAGAAAAGAAAAAAAAATATAGGATGTAGAGATCACAACAAACTATGCTCGATTTAATTGTTTAAATTCACAATTCTTTTGTTGAAGAATTAGTGTACAAGAAGCCGAAGTTTGAATACATAAATTTCAAATGAAATTGATATCAGTATAGGTGATCTGAATATAAAAAAGGATTTCTGGCATTATGGATGCTCATATACAAATGTTGCAGATCATGATTCAGTTGCACACTTTGAGCATATCTCAGAAAACAAAGAAAAGAAGCAGTAGTGGGTGACAATTATCATTTGGATACCTTTGAAAAGGGAATTATGAATTTGTTTGTCACATACAAAAAGTATAGACAAGGTGAGATTGAAAGAATAGATTCCTTTTACAATTGATCATATATATTCTTTGTACATGGTTTCCTGTTTGTAGACGTTACAACAAGGGAATTGAAAGCTACAAATAAAGGCCGAAGGCGTGGGACTGCATCGTTGTGCATGAGTAAAATAGCCAATGACCAAACTATGGAAGCAATCAATAGAGAAGAGGCGTTGGAATTGTCAAATCGGCATTGGTTTAGACATTTCCAGCACGTATCTTAGCCCAAGTCCCTACAAATTCTGGAGTTCGCCCTCGAATCACTGGATGCACAGTTGACTGGATTTGCATTTTGGAGCATCGAAATCTCAGTCTGGAGATCACGATCACCTGGAGGAAAACTTTGCTGGAAAAAGAAATGAAGCACACTGCTCTCAAAGAGGGTTTTGAGATTGCCCAGCATCGCCATGGTGAAAATAGCTACCAGATATTTAGCTTAACGTGGAGCTTTGCTCGGTCACAACCGTAAAAGCTGACTGATGGGTAGAGATCATCATTTTCAGCATGAGAATGTTGGTTCCTACTAATCCTTGTTGACAGTTCTATTGCTATGGCAGTGGTCATCCTGGATTCTGAGGATCGAGGAAGTTAGAAGGATGTGGCTCTTAACCATGTTGGAATTTCCACATATTGAGGGAAGATGCCATGTGGCATCAGATTCATCCTAAACAATGGACCGATGGTGAAAAGGTCATCAAATTGTGAAGGGAAAATGGAATCTCTACAAGGCTCGACAACGAAAGTGCTCAGGCACCAGGCTAACAACTGAGTAAGTGAGATCCGACACAAGGCTCAAGTGGCAAGCAGGATGATGCAATGCAATCACAACTTGATACAAATGAGGGGAGTCCTTATGGGAGATGGCTAGCACAAGACAAACTAGATTATGAGGCTTTATCACAAAGTCATGGCGTAACTACGAAGGACTCCCAATCCTAAAGAGGGACAACAACATGGGCGCCAAAAGGAAAAAAGGGGCTCTAAATAGGGCACCCATGGTCGGATAGGCCCTACTGCCAAATAACGACACTTCTATAATAGTGTGAAGGTTCCGTGTCAGTTAAGAAGCGGGGTCGCACCTAGGGTTAATGAAAATGGTCAAAAGGTCAAATGCATAATGCATGTGAAAATGACATCTAACCTATATGCCAAGTGTGAAATATACCTGCCATAAGTGTGAAATGGTCAAAAAACAACTCTCGTCAAAGAAATCTGTTCAAAATGCTACTCCATGACATTACATTAGTCCAAAACAGCTTAAAACGGCAAAAACTATAAACAAGTGGGTTTCCAAAACTATAAATAGTAATAAAAAATTTACAATTTACAATTCATTTTCACTTTTTACCCAATTTGGAGTTTTTGGTTAGTTTGCACCTTGAACTTCAGTAGCTGATTTTGGGAGCTATGGGCATCTGTTCATCGAGCCATCTCAAGAAGGTTAGCTATCTCATCCTCCTCTTTCATTCAGTAGTTTTTATTTCATTTTTCAGTGGTAAAATTTTTTTAATGGGAAAGCCCTATTTCGTCGTGGTGATGTACGCAGGCTACAGATATACGGGTTGTGGGTAGGGCATGGTACCCACGGTCAACGCATGTGTTGACCGTGGGTACCCGCCTCTGTGAGCTAAATAGCCTGCGGGTACGATCGTGAGGTTTTTTTTTTAAACTAAAAAGACTCAATTCTTTTTGTTTCTTCCTCCGGGATGGTTCTAGAATGGAGGGAAAGGGAGCATGACCTTGTGGATGAGGCCGTCCATAATGATTTTCCTGCAAAAAAAGCATTGCAAGCATGTGGGATTTTCAAATTTTGGAACATTGGGGATTTGAGGGCCCAAAACCAATTGCTCCGTCGCTTGATAGACTACTGGAATGTAGACACACAAAATTTCAACGTGGATGGTCAAATACTCTCCTTGGAGGTAGATGACATTTATTTCATTACTGTATTGTCTCGTCAAGGGGAAGTGGCAAGTCTTTGATCTCGTACTGTGGGTGGTGGGATCACCATTCCCGACTCCATAGAGCGGTACTGTCTTCCCAACACTCGTAAAGTGTGGAGTCAAGTACCCATTGGAGCCATAGTGAATCTGAGCATGAAGATTATAGTGGCTACCCTCATCAGGATTACAGGTTCGGCATCTCTACAACAGGCTTCAAGGCCGGTGATGTTCTACGCATCACAGTGCATGCGGCCCATGGTATATGACTGGTGCACAATGTTACTAGGGTCTACGAAGACCCAGTTAATGGAGTGCAAGCATGGGGACGCAAAAAAATTTGGATATAGTAGTATTCTATGCAGCTTCTTCTTTGAGAGGGTTCCGAGGCTCAGTCCGAGGGTTGAAGTCCCTCCTCATAGTCTCTGCAACCTAGCCCTGACCCGATGGGCAGAGGTCTTGACATGATAGGGTGGTGTCCGATAGGCGTCACCATACACAGAGGAGTTCTTCCACTGGTGGGATCGACAGGTCATAGCCATTGACAACTGCCCCTATGCAGGGATAGAATTTTGTGGTGATCGTGACATGCCGCTTCCTCCAGGGACAGCGTTCGGAGACATCAATATACAGTTACTCTTTTTATGTTTTTGTGTATTAATTTTTTTGGGATTTTTATTATATATGAAAATGCAAAAATCTTTTTTGGGGTAGCATCACATATTAACATTCTACTGTTTGCTCGCAGACACCGGTCCGCGAAGACCTGTGGGTTTCCCGAGACATCGTCGATGGGGTAGGGGTGGAGAGGTAGTTGGCGCTGCAGCAGAGCGCACATTAGAGACCGTGCGGGTCAACCTATCCCGCATGACCACCAGGGTACCCATGATCAAGGTAGCGCGGTTGCCAGAGGACATGCAGCACCATGTTGTGGGAGTACTGAGCCCCTGGGTGTGACTACTACAGCGGATAGCCAACGCAGTACACTATTATTATCAGACACATCCTGTTGAGGAATCTAGGCCTCCTCGTGGGGATTAGACATCTCAGAGTCCCATATTTTCGTATCGATATGTATATTTTTGAGAGCTACGGGATCCAGTTTTGTATTGTGCCACTGCCATTTTGGACATGTTATTTATAAAAAACTATGGTTCTCCAATTCTACTATATGTGTATGTACAAATGTATGAATGTATGTTTATTTGTGTGCTTCATTATGAATGTGACAAATGTTAACCTAGGACATAGTTAGCATATGCATCAGATACATGATTAAAACTTCTCGAAACATGAATGTATGTAATGGAAACAAAATGACGTTCCAAGGGTCTTACCCTTAAGAATCTCCGTAGTAAAGTAGGATCCCTCACACGGGACTGACCATTCAACTGAGACACAACCAGTTGTGATTCCAAGTGGACTTCTAAACACTGGATACCATGCAAAATAGCATCTCGAAGTATCTCAACCACGACACTGTACTCAACCACATTGTTGGATGTAGGACTGAGACAAGCACCTCCCGAAGACACAACTAGGTGGTCAAGTGAATAAATAACCCAAGTAGTAGAAGCAAGCTGCTGCCTATGACGGCTAGCACCATCCGCGAATCCTAAGAATGTAGGAGATTCCGCTGACATCTGTCAACCAAACGGAAGTGATTTAGCAGACCGAAAAACCAAAAGAAATATAAACTATGTATAGAAGCAACTATACAATAGTATACAAAAGTATTAGCTCGAACTAGAAATTCAAGCATAATACCACTTGAGGTAGATCCCATTTCTAGGCTCCTTCAATGCATTCCCTTCATAATATTCCAATTTGTAGGCTCCTTTTTCCAGGACATGCCTCACAATGTAAAGATCGTGACACATGGGGTTAAACTTGCCTACCCCCAGTGGTTCCTTAGCTTGGTCGTATAAGAGGACCAAGTCACCTTCAACATATTGTCGAGGATGGATAGACCTATTATATTGAACCTTAACATGATGCTTATTGGCATCTATAGCCACGGTGGCATCTCGACGTTGCTCGTCAAGCTGCTCAAGGTGGATCAAATGTTGCTCAATACTCAAGGTATTAGGGTGGAGCTCTATGGCTAGTTTTAATGAATGGATTTCACATTCAATCAGTAAAATATACACCACACCATGTACTAGCTGAAACAGTGAGAACCCGGTGGCAGTCTTAACTGCGGTTCGATATGCCTACAAAGAAGGATATAACATGTTATGCCATTTTTTCTTGCTCTGTTGGATGGTACATTGGAGAATGGTCTTTAAGGACTTATTGACTGCCTCAACATGAACATTCGCTTGGGGATAGTAAGAAGATGAATGTTCTTGATGAAACCCAAGCTTGAGCAACAAATCTGCCATCATCTTGTTCTGAAAGTGACTGCCATGGTCAGTGACAATCTCTCTTGGAATACTGAACCGAGTAATAATCTGATTGAATATGAAATGGGCTATTGTAGCACCATCATCTTTTATGGTAGGCATGGCCTCAGCCCATTTGGAGAAATAATCCACGGCCACTATGATATGGTGATGCCCCCTAGCCAAAGCTAGTTTCCAATCCATGAAATCCACCCCCGACTTCGTGAAGGGACCGATGGTGATGACCGGATGAAGGGGCACTGGATGCGAGTGTACATTTCTAGAAAACACCTGGAAAGGGTGACATCTCTTTACCACATTTATACAATCCTTGAAGATCGAAGGCCAAAAGTAACCAACTCGCATAATGCGTTGGGATGTTGCAAGGACGGATAGGTGACCACCACATGCCCCAACGTGGCAATCATTAAGAACACGCTCCGCTTCTTCGTGAGTCAAACAACGACGAAGGATAGAATCCTTTCCTTGACGATACAAAGTGTCACCGACGATGGTGTAATCTTTAGCGTGGTGTTTCACACGTCGTCGTTCGTCTCGTGAATAGTGAGAAGGAAACTTCAAAGTTTGAAGATATATAATAATATCCCCATACCAAGGGTCCTCAGACGAGATAAGAAGTAAGTGCTCATCCACAAAGGAATCTTCATGGACAATATCCTCATCAAGTCGCGGAAGGTCCAACATGAGCTCAACAAAAACCAAGGATTTCACCGACTTCGCTGAAGAAAAATAAAGATCAAACTCCTGAAGGATCACAATCCATTTATTGTACTTCCCCCCTAGTAGACGTCGTGATATCACAAACTAAAATGGATTGATATGCTCTATGACTATGGTTTTTCTGAGCATGATGTAATGCCGCAACCGTTGGACTGCATGAACAGTCGTAAGTGCCAACTTCTCCACATAAGTGTATCTCACCTCAGCATCTACTAGATTTCGATTAACGTAATAGATCACATTCTCGACGAGCACATCATCAACCTGAACTAAGACCATGCCAATCATCTCTTGAGACAAGGCCGCATAAAGTATGAAATCTCTCACAAAGTCGGGTGGACTAAGAAAAGGGGCCGATACCAAAGCTTTCTTAAGAGCATTGAAATACTGTTGGGCTTGCTCATCCTAGATAAACGGTGTGTCTTTCTTCAACAAGCACGTGAAAACTTTGGTAAGATTAGCATAATTCACTACAAAGCGATGTAGAAAAGTGGCTCTCCCTTGGAGGCTGTAAAGTTGAAGTAAAATGTGTGGAGGAGGCAACCAAAGTATTTCCTCAACTTTAAGAGGATCGACTCTGATACCCTCTTTCAAAACTATGAAAGCTAGAAGGAAACCCATTTTCACAACAAAGATGCACTTATTGGGATTTAACCGAATCTTGTAGTGTATGCATCTTTCAAGAATTAAATGGAGGTGCTTGGGGTGGTCCACTCTCTTGCGAGAATGGCCAGCAAGATCATCCAAGTATGCCTCCACTATGCGTTAAAGGTCATGAAAGGCATAGGTCATAGCAGGCTCAAAAGTGGCTCCGGCGTTTTTAAGGCCAAAGGGCATCTTCCGGTACGCAAACGTACCCCAAGGACAAATAAAATCCATCTTATGTTGGTCCTCAGGTTTTGATCTGTATCTGGTTATATCCTGAAAAGCCGTCCATAAATGAAAAAACTTCGCTTCCCGCACAAGCATCTAAGATCTGATCTATGAATGGAGTGGGGAAATTGTCTTTCGGACATGCATGGTTCAGGTCTCTAAAATTAGTGCATACACGGATAGTTCGCTACTTCTTATCCATAGGAACGGGTTTTGACACCCATTCAGTAAGGGAAACTAGGTAGATAAAACCAGCCTTAAGCAGTTTCTCCACCTCTGCCTTGATCGCAGCTGCCATTCGAGGGTTCACAACATGAAGGAGCTGTCGAACTGGCTTAGCATTAGGATATGTTCTAATCTTGTGTTCGACAATGCTGGTGTCTATTCCTGGCATCTCCTCATATGAAGAGGAGAAAGCTTTCCGGAGTTCCTTAAACAAGTCTGTGTAAATGCAAACCTCTTCAAGAGAGCAATCAGCACCGATGTAAATATTCTCAACCTTTCTGGGAGTATGAGAAATGTTGATCGGTATGGTAGGGGAAATCTTAGCCATGTTCCCTTCTACGTAAATCCCATGCGAATCCAAAGGAACCACGGGTTGACCAACCATCTCGGAAAGAGTCATCCTAAACTCTTCTTTCTCGATAAGATCAAGGTTGGGAAGAAAATGAGAGCGGTGATGCATGTCTTCCCAAGGTCTCTCACTACCACACATGGCCTCAACAATAGCTTCATCTGAAGGTAAAGTACTGTCAATACAATTATGTGAACAAGATGAGTCGACTGCCCATTCTGGCAGTATAATGGGATCTACCTCTTCTGTCTGAGAAGAGGAGAGATCCGGCTCTGCAGTGTCTTGTTGAATATCTTCATATGCAAGCTCAGCAGCAGACAGTGGCATAGCCATTCCAACATGCGCAATGTCTCCATACGTGGAACTCGTGGATGGTAAAGTCCATGGATCATCAAAATACAAAGTCTGGAACAATACATTATTAAATGGAGGAGGCGCATTATCAAAAATGGTTCCAATAAAAGCAATGGGTGAAGGGGAAATCAAAAGATCCCAATAATGAGGGGTACAATCCAACACCCATGTTCCCAGTTTCCGACTGAGAATTAGTAACTTGGGGGACCACTGATCCCATGGATGATGTGGAATAAGGACTAACGAAATCTAGCTGGTCAACCGTCACAATCTTACCTTTGTGTGGAAAGCAAAAAATTCTGAACATAGTGGAAGCGACCACTTTCATAGCGTACATCCAATTCCTTCCCAGGAGAAGGTTGTAGTCGATGGGCGCATCAACCACCTCGACTTCAATAGGCACGGGTTTCCCACCCAAGCGGACAACAAGGGAAGGGAGAATCCCATGCGGCTTAAACGACCGACCGTCGAATGCAGTGAGCATGGTCATATAATTGGATAAGGGAGGAGAGCCAAGAGATTTCCAACACGATAAAGACATCATTGACGTAGAAGCACCTTTTTCAACCACCATTCTTTTGACGATATTCTGTAGGCACTGCACATGGACTTGAAAAGCCACATGGTAAGGTAAGCGAGGTTGGATGTCAGTAGTATCAAAATTGATAACATTAGGACTTCCCCCATCCTGAACTCCTAAGGCACATAAAAGGGAATTCCTTTGAGAAGGACATGCCTGTAAAACCTCGAGAGCCAACATGGAACATGGATTTTGACCCAAGTCTTATACAATAGAGTACTTCTGGGCGTCTCGAGCATTGGGATTATGCGTAGAGCGCTTGAGAACACCTTTCGGTATTCGTGGCATGGTAGTGGGATTCTATATATGCAAAGAGGTATCAGGAGGAGGAGGAGGATCATTCCCCATATTTGGTTTTGGTGCGTCATAATCACGTTGGCGAGTAGCAACACTAACCTCTGATTTAACCATATTCATGCATCCAAAGCCACTGGGATGGGAAGCAGACATGTAAGTGTCAAGGGTCCCATAACCAGTAGCGGGAGCATTCGAAGCCATATTCTGATGATGTGGAAGGGGATCTTTCAACACAGTTGGGCTCTGTGCAAGATGTTTCGATGCTTCATCAATCCGAGGACACAAGTGAGTAAGATGATCTTCCCTACAAAGCTTGCAAAGGAATTTCACTTTACGCCTAGGTTTACAGTCCCCACCAGCATTTACGCCTTCCTGAAGAGGGTTGGCACTCTCTTTCCAAGGATTTTTACGATTACTACCATTATTCCCATTATTTCCACCCTTGCGGTTGTTTCTCCCCTTCTTCTTACCACCAAGATGCTGGTTACCCGATGGGTTCGCTGATTGCATAGCGTGTACATCAGACGATGGGGTGGAAGTGGACAAGGTGTGACCCTGTCTGGGAGTAGATTGGTTAAGTGACAAATTTTGCATCTGATTAGCAACCAAATCTACAGTTCGAGTACTTGCGGATCCAACAATGCCATCGGCATGTGGTCCAAGAACTAGCTTGGGCTCATGTCATGATCGTGTTGTGTGAGGAATAATGTCATACAGAATGCCAGATTGAGCATAAAGAAAATCTAATTGCTAGACTTTTAGTATAGCTTGTTCCTCAGTCATTATGCCAGACATCGAAACATCCTTAGAAATGTATGGAAGCAAAGACTTGAGAAACCATTCCAATAGAAACTCTGGAGGAATGTTGGCTTTCACTAACCTTTTCCATCGAGGCCACTCTTGAACGTGGTCAGATATGTGTGTGGCCTTATTTTGGCGGAAGGTAGACAAGAGTTCAGTGCCAGTATCATAGCGAATCGGCAGCTGGAAGTGATCCAGGAAAACCAAGGCTATCTCATTGAAACCCCTATATGTGCCCCCAGGAAACTCAACATACCACTTCATGGCTGCCCCTGTGAGGGTGCGTTGAAATAGTCTCAATCGAATGGAATCATGATTTAAAGAGTTTGATGAGGACCAAAGGTGAAAAGTCGTGATGTGATCACCCAGATCCTCACCACCCTTCCCCTCAAAATTGGGAATGTTCGAAGGGAGCTTTGTAGGGACTGGAGGCCAAATAGGATCGTGACACACTGGATAATTCTTGAGATTTGAAAGATATGAAAGATTCAATCGAGCAAGGAATGGAAGTTGCGGCTGAAAATATTGATTGAAAGCTCCCATAAAAGGTTGATTATATGAACCTGAAGGATAAGATGGACCATAACCCTAACCATGTCCATTAAAAGGTTGATGATATGGACTTGAAGGATAAGACGGACCATAAGCTTGACCATGGCCATAGGGCTGATAACTTCCCCCAACCTGACCCGTGTGAGAGTAAGTAGGTATATGCATATTATGAGCACCGTAATGAGGTGGGTTGTAATGAGGGCTAGCACCGACTATATTATAGTAAGGGTTACCACCATAATTATGGGTCATATAAGTATTACTCATAGCGGGTGTCGTATTGTACTAACCATAATTGTTAGGTATGTTCCCATCCCTTGCGTAAGCATTTCTAGTAGCAGGAGCGGTCGTGGTGTGACCATAAGTATAAGGGATATTCCCACCCTCTACATTAGCATTACTAATAGCGGTAGCGGACATAAAAGTATATGGTATGTGTCCAGCCCCGTTATTAGGAGGATTGTTAACATTAGCGAACGTGGTCGTAGGTTGATGTGTATGGGCATGTGTAGTGTACTGTGGATTGTGAGTTGTGTTGCAAAAAGTGTTCCCACTAGGATGGGTATTCCTAGGAGGCATCCTTCCTCCAAAATTTGCAGTGTTTGAAGGGATATGGCTGGTCCCCGTAATATATGTGTGAGTAGCAAATGTGGTGCCCCCAGTGGGTGCAATGTTGCGAACACCATGACTAGTTTTAGCATGACTACCAACCATAGTGGATGGATCAATTGTGTTGTAATTAGGCATGCCAAAAGAGAATGGGGTAGCGTTCGTAGTGGTCATAGGGCTTGTGTTAACATGTAAATTTGGAATCCCATGTAGGAAATTCCATGGATTTGAAGGATCGAATGGGTCGTCCTCAGGTGGAGTAGATCCAAATAGAAGAGGTCGATTCTAGGGTATGAATGGATCGCCCCCCCATGCTTCTCTAGGAGTAGGAGGATCAGTGGCATCTTCGACTCTACCCGATGGATTTATCCCATGCCAAAACCAACGGCAATGTCAGCGCAAAGTGTTTCAAAAGAATCAGAAGAATCGGAGGGGGCCTTCCGATGTCCCCTCTGGACACGACGTGTAACTTCGATGGCCGGCAAACCAGCCAACCAATGAGACCAATGAAGAGTAGGACCTCGCGCCACAATACCTCTGAAAGGTCAATAAATCAAAGTGTTCCCTAACATCCAAACTAATGATCAAACAATAAAGAGCACACACCTAAGAAACTACATCCAAATGCACACAAACAGGACTGGCTCAAGGGACATCCCAACACTACAGTCGGTATGTCTCTCCTAGGAGAGGCTTGAGACTCCCAAACTATAACCGGAGTTAATAGACTCAATTATAAGGGTTCCCAGACTTCACTGCATGCACAGGTTCAAGTCCCTATACAACAGGAAAATGTGTTGTCCAACCCCTATGTAACTCAGGATACGTACATTATAACCACTACAAGCACCCTATGCGATACCTAAGTAAGGAAACTAAGGTCACCACAATATAACCAATGCTCAGGTGGACAGTCATAGGTGGGATCCGTCATATGGTCAGGGTAGCTAAGCCCGAAACTCAAGAGGTATAGATCCCTCAAGAGCCCCCGTACACGAGCAAATCCTGGAAATATCTCCCATGTTTGGCCAATACTGGAGGGCTATCTCCGCAACCAACCTCCCGTGACCTCGTGCTTAAATCTGGTCTGAGTAGAGATTCCTAAGAACACTGATGTATATAATGGAATTCACCACTCCCTGGTCAAACACATAATGTTTCGTCTAGTAGTCTTGGATTGTTAACTCACAATGATCTATTCCAAGACTTTAAACCTATACTAGTTGGTGCACCCTATAAAAGAAAAATCGTTCTAATCAATTTTAGGATTAAGCATTGATTTTAAATGGTTGTAATTACTCAAAGGATATGGTTGTGAAACTGATGATGTATAGGACTCAATAATATGCACAATTGAAAAATTGTAGACTCATCTATCAATAAAAACAATGCCACTAAAATGCCAATCAATCCAATGGTTCGAAATAAAATGCAATTCTTTTAAATTTCCAATGCACAAGTAGATCCTAGATGAAATCACAAGCACTCAGATGCAAAATGTAGTATGGAAAGCAAAAAAATTTGTATTTTCTCTTATAATGGAAAGGAAAATGCAAAACTATGTTTTTGTATTTTTTTCAATGTAATGAAATGAAAAAATGCAAGTGAAATCTACCTATTCAGTTAAAGAAATGTAGAGTAGATCACTAAGACAACCCAGCAAATCCCAAACAGTGAGACTCAGCCAATGTAATGAGCTAGAAAATAAAAAATGGTGATAAACTAACAAGGCTCAAAACAAAGAGAAAGAAGAGTTTCTAGTCATAAATAAGGCATGGAACAGTCAAGAATGATGCCAATTAAGACTCGGGAACACTCAAAACAAACCCCGCAACAGTCCAAGGCCATAAATCAATCAAACCCGAAGTTGTATGCTATCGTCGAATGAAAAAACGTGGGTAGATGCGGGAAACAGTGCAGACAGAGGCAGGTAGACGCGGGAAAAACTAAGTTGACCTGCGTACAAGGAAAAGCAAATGAGCAAAAAGAGAGTCCAATCACCTAGAAAAAGTTGTTTTCTATAGTATATCCCAACGACCAATCAATGACACAGAAGAACGACACACAACAACTCTAAATAAGGACAAATGCCTAAAAATCCACAAAAATGGATGTTCTCCCTAGTGGAGTCGCCATTTCTGTTCCAGAGAAAACTTTCTATGGCTTGGGGTAGACCACAACAGACAGCTGACTACCAAAAATGACTCAATTCCCAATGCAATGCTATATAAATGAAAATGCTAAGATAATGGAGAAAAGACCAACCTTCAACCATATGTTTGATGTAGATCCCCATTTAGCTTTCCACCTCTACACTTGGACCTGCAGATTAGTCTCAACAACAAGTACAAGCAAGTGCATATAATATGTGAAAGACATTAGCATAATCAATAGCATGATCCATGATATTACAAGAAAATATAACCTAATGTAATTTAACAACATTCACAGCATCAATTCGACGAGAAAATGAGTATTTCCATTCATGAATAACAAGAAGTACAATATACGACCTCTTCCTGGCAACCAATTTGAACCAAGAACTGGGTCTCTCCACTTGTGCCTCCACCACTTAAATCCTCCATGTAATGGAAAACTCAAACTATGAAAGGAGTTTGGATAGTGAGTATAAGGGATTCACAACAACTAGGATCAATGAATGTAGACTCAAGTCACGGCAAAAATCCACTAGAGTTATCTTGCTCTCTCTTTCTCCTCCCTTCCATATGCCATAAGAGCTCAATATATAGCCTTCCAAAGGTAAGTGAAAGGACACATCGAGTCGTTTTGGGGAAAATGGAGGGCCAAATGTCACCCTAAGATCGCTTTTTGGGAGTAAAAAGTAATTTTCTAATCATTTTTACCACTTTACTTGGCATCCGCGGGCTATAGTGGAATAGCTCGCATGTACGATGGCTATAATGGGACATCAAGCGTACAGGAAGAAAAATAGGGAGAAAGTGTATTCTGGAGGACATAAAGTGAATCTGAGTCAGTGAAATGGATCCTAAAGGCCAAATAATGATAATGCTCACAAGGTGGAAAATTACATTGTAACAGATTCCCCCTAATGTGTGAGGTCAGAGAATGGTGCTACGATGGACGAAATACATTATAAATTTCAGAAGTGGAGTAATGGAGACACAACTGCAAGGAACAGCTCACTCATCATAATACAATCATATCTTTGAATACATGTCGGTATAGCACAACAATCTGATACAATGGCCATGAATAGGAAGTACATAATGAATATATGGCATAGGTGATCATAGCCATAACCATCTATAGTAAGAGACTGTCTTTTGCTGAAAGTAAACAACTGGTGCAAACTGGAGGTACAAACTGCTGATGTCTAAGAGGTGATATCTCAAATGTAAAGTCACGATCATAAGTAGCATACTGAATACCACTATCATATGGGGTCTTCTACACAAATCGTCTACGGTGCAAGTCCCATCAAGTGAATAAAGGTGTTGAGGTCGAACCTAATGTGATATCGTCTGATTACCAGTCAATGATGCATATCGTTAACAGACGTGAGATAACCCACCAATAATGAAAATGGGCATCAGGGCATAGAGTACAATCATCAAAGTGCGAATAGATGTGTTGAATTCGAACACTCGGATGAATCCATCGATCAAGGGACATTGATGTATTCCCAAAACTGTCGATGGCGAGAGAACCTACAGTAATGACTGCAAGCCTCAAGGTACTCAATCGAACTCTAAGTCTCAAATTCTGGAACAAATGGGTTGATGTCGACGGAACGAAACTCGCTAGAAGGAGGGCATTAAGGCATCCCCCATCAACCAGCACGAGGTAACAACGACATTGAAATATTTGGAAGAACTCAGATGAAATGGAATGACTCCATAAGGATGGCCGACATGCAATAGTCAAGAGATCAAGAGATTTCAGGACTTCCTTTGAATAAGAGCATGAGCAGATGGATAGACTCGGGCAACATAGACTTGATATAATACTGTGCGATGCCAGAGGCATCAACAAAGGGCTCCATAGTGACTGGAAGCTTAACCAATCGATGGAGTAAACTGAGAAATGAGTACAGCTCCTCAGTTCCTACTATAGTCCCGATTCATAATGTATGGAATGGAATGAATGCTCTGATCAAAGGAAACACAATAGCTGCTAGAAAAAAAGAAGTAAATATTCTCCTGTCCGGATTTTTGGAATATATGATTTGTTTTGGTCTTTTTCATATTTGGAAATCTTGAAAAGGAATAAAATTGCTTATAGTACAACAATTGAGGGAACGAGTGTCAAATAGCGAGCAAACTAGTCCCAAGCAGTGGAACATACCTATGATCAATGCAAGGAAGCATGTGCAGGATGTGGACACTCAAGGGGGTGTTCCCTCAGGGTCAAAAGGTCATCAAATTGTGAAGGGCAAATGGAATCTATGTAAGGCTCGACAAGGAAAGTGCTTAGGCAACAGGATAACAACTGAGTAAGCGGGACACAAGGCTCAAGCAACAAGTAGGATGATGCAATGCAATCACAACTTGATATAAATGGGGGGATTCCTTATGGGATATGGCCAACACAAGACAAAGTAGAGTATGAGGCTTTATCGCAAAGTCATGGTGTAACTATGAAGGACTCCCAATCCTAAAGAGAGACAACAAAATGGGCGCCAAAAGGAAAAAATGGGCTCTAACTAGGGCACCCATGGTCGGATAGGCCCTACCACCACTAATACAAAATAAGAAATTAATGACTAAAATTCGACTATAAACGACTATTTTTGAGTCGGTGACTAATAGTATCCGATTTCCACTATCTTATCTCTAGTTGTATTTCACTAGTCATTAATTGGTTGACTTATTAGTCATTGATTTAGTCATTGATAGTCACTGATTAAGTCATTGTTACTCACTGATTTAGTCATTGATACTCACTGATTTAATCATTGATTGCCACAATTATTGACCAAATATACAATTAAATAAATTACTATATGATAACATATTAATGACTAAGCTAAATACGACTAAACGTTAGTCGCGCTATAAGATACTGGAAATTAGCTACTAATAGTCGTATATATACGAATTTAGTCGTTTTCTTAGTCATTAATTTATGATAGGGTACGGAGGAATCGAACCACCAATCTCCTGCCTATAATTAGGCAGGTGCTCTGCCATTGAGATAGCACCCTTTAAGAAGTTCTTATTGCTTGAAAATGATGATATTGAAATCCTTAGCTTCCTCCTAAGTATGTTTAAAGGCAACAATCAATGCAATGAAATCAACTGAACTACACTAGTAGTTGAGTAAATTGTTCAATAGTGCACAAGGGGAAATCAAGTTTTTGACTACGATGAAGAAAGATTTCACGTTATACAATGTAATAAAACATCTTATGCAACATACATGAAAAATACCAAAATAAAATATATTACAGTTCATTGCAAAACATGTTGATACACCTTCTCTTTCTAAATATTCATAATTTAAGTACACAATAGTTGTTTTGCTTCAAAAGCTTCCTTTTAAGCCTAATGAAATGCAATTTTCACATATTAAAAGTGTGATGACCTTCAGACCTTGAAAAATAAAGTAAAGAACTAAATAATATAGTTTCCAATAAACAACTTACATCATTGTGTTTTCCCATGTCTCCTCTGCCAACTTCTTTGCATATTCAGGATTATCACACACTAAAATGTTATCAAATAATGTTCATGATTTAACCTGTAATTGCAATCAAGAAAATTTATTATATGAAAATTGTTTATGTAAATGATTGAAGGAAACTGCAATGAATCTATCTAGAAAGCATAGACATGCTTTCAACACACCACCATTGACATTGGGAAGATAAAGATGACAAGCTTATAGACCATTCCAATAGCCAAGATTGGCCTAGTGAATCATCCCAATCATTCTTCCTTTGAAAGGAAGTAGCAGCATCATTCAGATTGCTTGATTGCATGCGCCCACCTAAGAGATTAAGCATCATTAAGGTTGACTGGAGATAACATGGACAATTGCAGTGAGGCTTATAGAGAGAGAAAATGCAGAGCTTTCACCGTGTCTAGACTCTATATGTTCATATTTTTTCATCAATGTTTGTTCTTAGGTACCATCCAATGGGATAGGGTCTTGGGTTAGAATTGTGTTGTTAACTTGTTTGTAATATCTGCTATAAATGGGATTGCTAAGAATCAAGTCTGTTGGGTTTTTGTATACATCTTTCTGCACATGAGGGAAGATGGAAGTCCTGGTGATTGACATAATAGTTAACCCTCAGTTATATGTCTTAGCCAAAATGCAGCCTAGTTGCAAGTAGATCTTTTATGGGTTTATTGTAATGGAAACTACAAATTATCTAATGGCTTAGTATCTTCACCCAAAATCAAAATATAGTTTTACTAAGAGATGTTTCATATCTAGTCTATAGAACAATTTTGAAGGTTGGAAAAATGCTAAGGATATGTGTTTACAAGATTAACAAGTAGTGGACTTACAAGTTACATCACCTACTAGTTGGCAAGATAAAACTAGGCATGCATGGACATGAACTTGTGTGGTTGAGAAATCCTACTGATGGATCTTATACATTTAAGTTAGGATATTCATCATTATTTGTAGCTGATAGTAATACATGTTCTTAGTGGCGGTTGGATACTATCTGTAAATAAAAAATGAAGCTCTTTTCTGGTTGACACTTTCAAGCAAAGTGTTAGCATGGGGCACTTTTTAGAAGAGGTAATGGTAGGACTCGAGAATTTCTTTTCTATGTTGGGAAGCTAGGAAAAACATATATTATTTACTGGTCAAGTGTCACTTCACTAGGGAAGTATGAAATGAATTAAATACTTTACGTAGGTGAGGGATCGTGAGATAGAAACACATTGGATTTAGCATTTAAAGACTAGTTGGATGATGCATCAATGAAGGTAAATATAAGTCTTCCCATCCTAGTAAGTTGGATGAGCTTGGAAACTCAGAAATAAATGATATTTGAAGAGGCAACTATTTCTCCTTTTCAGGTTTTCTTCAGGATCAGATAGTTTGTTGTAAGTATTATGGAGCCAATACAAACCAAACCAGCAACACAGATTGGTATGTTAGAAGTTACTGAGATGAGTGGAAGGGGTTTTTTTACAGGGCCTCTCAAGGTAATCCAGGTCCATGTGGTGCTGGAGGTGCTCTATATTTTTCCACCACTAATGTTTTTCTATTCTCACATGGTTTGGGTGCCGGAACAAACAAATCAGCAGAGATGTATTCCCTGGACACTCTTCTCAGACTGGCAGTAGAAAAAGGTTTTGAAATTCTACAGGTTATGGGGGACTCAAAGATAATCATTGATTGGATGTTAGGTAATGTTCCTTTTATTATTTATAAAATAAAAACCTTACCTTTAGCATATACTTTCTAACAACATTCAAAACTTATCAAAGCAATTACCAACCCCAGGGCCAACATTCTAATTGACAAGTCAGATGACTGCATGCACTCTAATTTTCCCTACATGGATATAAAGTAACATTTCCATTCTTTTTAGAAAGCATGGAGATAAAGTTACATTTATGTTCTTTTCAGAACATATCAATAATGTACCAAAAGAAACAACAACTATGATACATGAAAATATAAGAAATTATTTTAGTTTTACCTTTGTGTGTGTTTACCAAAGAATTGTCAGCATCCTGAGAAATTAGGCTTCCAAGAGAATTTTCTGCAACATTCAAGTGCTGGAAATTCACCAGTTTCTTAAATATGATTATATGAACAACAAATCCTGAAGAATACCAAGATCTTCAAATAACTTTAAGCAAAAATATACCTTGATTAGCTCCATTATAAGGTGTTGGACCACTTGTTATCCTTGATAGATGACTATTTGCATCACTGACATCTTTAGTTACATCAAGGTTTCCACCTTGATATTCAGGAATCCTGCTCTCTGCTTCTCTTGAATGGTCTGCATCTTCATAATTATCAACTATTGTTGAACTATTATGACTTTTCCTACCAAAGTTCATAAGTCTTTTAAATCCTTTAACACTCTCCTTAGTCTTTTCTGCACTGCTCCCCTTTTGATAAGAATAAAAGGTATCTAACCTTCCACTTTCAGCTGTTGGCGAGATTGATTATGGAAGTTCTGGTATATTCTATAATAGTGGACTTGTGTTTGGAAAATACGAAGTGCCTGTATTTGGATGACCATTCTCAGAAATTGGTGCTCTCAAGTTGAAGAAATTGGTGCTCTCAGGTTGAAGATATGCTTTTCCAGTAGGAGTTGGGTGAATTTCATCAAGCACATTCTCACATGCTCTAAAATCCCATACCTGGGTGGAAAAAAAAAATACAATCAAACTTTAAAAAGTACGTGCAACTTAGTATTTTGACAAGTTCACAAATTGACAGACAATAGTGAAAATTATAAACTATAAATATATTACAAGTTACCAAATACAGGAAACATGCAATGGGTACCAACATCAAAGGGAGAAAAATGAGCTAAAGTGAGAAAATAAAATACAAGATAAAAAAATTTACAAATAAAGTTGGGCTTACAAAGTTTTCACCAACTATTGGACCCATTGTTACCAGAATTGCCAATTAATCTATGGTGTAAATAGAGTTTTTGTCAATTTTCTTTGGCATTTTTTGCCAATTTTTTTTATTTTCCCATTTTTTCCATAACCTTGCTTAGTAATTGTTATACGCACTTTTTGCCACACTCTTGGACAATGGCTAATTTGCATTACAATTCCAAAATACTATTCCTAACTTATGCTATTAAGGATAAGTCACATTGACAAAGTTCAATGTTAGTAATCAAATGTCGTTTAACGCATTTGCTTGGATAGATTGTTTCCAGCTAACTGGGGTTCAATCAATGCAAGGATAGCCACCACAAGAGGTTAACCGGATCAGTGAGAGTGGGGATTGTCTTAGCCCCCACCAGAGTTCAAATTTAAAAAAATGACTAGTTCACCCCCACAAGGGAGGCCAAAGGAGGTATAACCATCATGACCATTAAGCTGGGCCAGGTGGCCTCATGACCACTCTGGCTAAAAACCACAAACAACATCACACCCTTAAGTGTTTCGTATTGGTTTTCTAGGACTACAGATCTTGGATGATTCTCCTGGAAGCAATCTTGAATCCAATCAATATTAAGAGAAATGCATGAACTCTGCATCCGCCAATGTCACCAATGTGGACAAGACCAATAAAATTAATAATTGGATTTAAATATTGATTCTACACATGTGTGGGAACAACAATATAGATCTCCCATGATAAAAAGAGATAATTTTATCAATGTTAATTCCACATGTATGTGGGAACAACAATCTAGAGTTCCCATGATAAGATAAGATCAGATAATTTTAACATCCACAAATGGCCTACTGCATAATATGTTACAGAAACAAAAGACATAAACCTACTAAAGGCTAAAGGGAAATCAAAAAATATTCTACAAATATGAATTCATTCTATAATATAAACCAAAGTGCCACTACAGTTAAGCGAACACAGATCTTGTTCACAACTAGTGCCTAGTATCCTCATAGAATGATACCAGTTAATAGTGGCTGAAAGCCACAGATAAAATCATTGCAGCAATGATTTTATTTGTGGGGTTCAGCCATAGATAAATTCCACTGACCAGATCTTCCACTGCTACATGCCAGAGATTGAAAAGGCATCCCATGATGTATTGATATCTACGGTTATGTCACTGCCTCTTCATTAATATATAATTGGAATCGACTATGTTTTCTTTCTAGATCTTCAGGTTTGTGTGGTTGTTTCACATGTGCAATCATTCTGCAGAGGTCATATGAAGGAGCTCTTGATGGTCAATCTACAATTGGCAGGGTTGTCTTACATTATCTCTGCATCATGGGGTTTCTGATTTAACATTTTCTCAGAAAAGGAGATTTGACTGTGGCATATGTTAAGCCCACTTGGATTCTTTATCTCATAAAGCTGTCTCAAAGGTTCTGAATGAGAATGAAAACATGACAGAAGAACTTATTTGAGGATAAAGAGAATGTTCTCAGAAATAATGAACCTACATACATTTGCTTCTCCTTGTCATACAGCATGGGTGGCCATGGTCCCATCTCTGGAAAGCTCTCAACACCCACAATTCCCACTGCCTTTCCTTGATAATAGACAATCATGTCTTGGATGGATCCTGGGGAATTCATTACTCGATTATTAAGGACCGTCTGCCACACTCTAGCATGTGTTATTTCTCTTAGAAAATGGAATGCTGGCAAGCAAAATGTTGAGACAGGTTTAATACTTTTAAGAGAAAATATTGAAGGCATAGTTCAAGAGGATGAATATACCTCCATTGAATTTCAAATTATCTTCCCTGCAATGTTAGAAGAGGCAAGAGGTTTGTGCTTGGTACTCCCTTATGATTTGACACCCGTCAAACTCATGCTCATGAATCGAAAAGAAATCATGAAGGGCAAAGCCATAGACCATATGCATGAGTATGACTGATCTTTAATCTATATAGTCAAGGGAATTCATAAGAGAGTTGACTGGAAGGGCAAAGCAATAGAGCATATGCATGAGTATGACTGATCTTTAATCTATATAGTCGAGGGAATTCATACGAGAGTTGACTGGAATAAAGTTCTCAAGCATCAAACCAAGGATGGATTGCTCTTCAATTCTCCTTCTGCGACTACTTGTGCTCTAATGCATACGAGGAAAAGAAATTGTCTCAAGTATTTGAGTTCAATGTTGCAAAAATTGGGGAATGGAGTACCAAGCATTTACCTCATAAATTTGTATGTTAGGATTCAATGATAGATCGACTACAGTGGTTAGGATGAGCAAAACATTTCAAAAACCAGATAATGCACATGTGACGTTTTAGATGATGTCTACAAATACTGGACACGGAAAGAAACAAACGGAGAGGGAAAATCACCAACACCAGACATAGTTAGCACTTCCATTGTTTTCATGCTTTTACAGTTGCATGAATATGATGTCCCTGCAGATGTTTTTTGCTGATATGACCTCCATTTTATCGAACAAAGTGGCAAAGCTATCATAGCAGTGCTGAGTTTATACAAGTTTCCAGGAGAAACAATTTTGGAAGAAATAAAAACCTTCTCCAGGAAATATCTCAACAAAAGAAAAGAAAAGAAAAAGGTAAAATTTAAGACCACAATATTGTTACGAAGGATCTTCATGGAGAGGTTGAGTATGCATTGAGTGTTCCCTGGTATGTCAGTCTGGAAAGAATAGAAAATAGAAGATACATTGATCAATATGGTGTTAATGATACTTGGATTGCCAAGACTTCCTACAAGATGCACTGTATTAGCAATTATTTGTTCTTAGCATTGGCAAAACATGCCTACAATGTGTCAAGCAATACAACAACAGATATTAGAGGCTGGGCACTTGAAAGCCGAAAAGTAATACCCTATTTTGGGCCTTGTTAACTACTCAAAAAGTCAGGAGCCAGAGTGTATGCATCCATGGTGTTGCATTGTGGTTATTATACAGCATTTTAAATGAAGATTTTAAACCAGTTTTTTAACCCACATTGAAAGAATTTTCAAAGGTGAAATAACACTAAAGAATAATGAAATTTGAGAAGAAACCTTTATGTCTAGTTGATCTGGTTCAGGGCGTTATGAAGATGTCTTTTCCCACTACTCAGGAGAAGGATATTACAGTTACCTCTGAAATTGCAACTGATATACCGAAAATGGTTACTTGTAATATTACATAGGAACTGTTCCCGCCCTCTAGAAAAGCTCATTCCAGAGGTTCTCGCATTCCATGGAACTTAGGAACAGGAACGTAATGCCCCCAGTCCAGTGGGAACAGTGTTGGTAGCTCAGGAATTTTTAGGGAACTTCACAGGCATGGAACTGGGAACATGAGAACCCTTTCACTCACGTTTCAAAATGTAGGAGCGACAAGAGGTTCCTGATTCTCAAGGGAACAGATAGACTCTTCTTGTTGAGAAGGAACAACCACATGTTCCCAATGCCCATGGGCCCAAAAGATGTGGTTTTCTTATTGTTTCTTAGCTGAAACCGTTTATGATAAGCTTATTGTTTTTTTTAACAGCCCTTTTAGTTTTCTTTGTTATTTCTCTGTCGTGACTCTTATTGACAAACATTTGTCATCATAGTGTGAAAAGCAATCACCACAGGTTCCTCCATAAGAGTGTAACATGCGTGTGGTATTCACTGCTATCATCTGGTTGTTTACTTAACTTATCCACACTTTATGATTTTTTTCCATTATAAACATCACTGCAATATTATTTTGATATGCCTAAATTCTGTATTGAATAAATCAATGTTCAATTCTATTGCATTGAATTGATGTTGATTTATATGAACATTATGTTACCCCTTTACAACAGGCTGCAACAGTTGAAGAAACAAGTAGCCCAAATTCACTTCCTGGCTTTTCTAAAGTAGAGCCTGTTCTTTCTATAAGCAATGATGTACCTAAGATATGGTCCTGAAGGAAAGGTTCAACTGGTGGTTCTTTGAGAACACCAAAAGCACTTCAGACTGAAAGTGGCTATTCTAACGAAAAGCCAGTGACTGAGAGCAGTTGTGGTGAATATGATGCGGGGAAGGATGACTCAGAGTTGAAGCCTGAATCCTCGCAGAAAGGGTAAATGGAGGGGAAAACTTGCAGGGAGTTCAAAGAAAAATAACAAAAAGACTACTAAACATGTTTTAATCTATATGAGGAAAGGAAAAAAGGGATGGCTTCAAACAAGGACGCCATTGCTATCGGAGTTACTTACCAATAGATATTAACCTGAGATCAAACTTAAAAAGTCCAATGCTAAAATATCGGGGGCACCACAGAAGAAGAAGAACAAGACATCCACAACAAAGAAGTTTTTGAGAGAAATGAATTCAACCTTAAAGGAGGATAACTATCCAGAAAATATGGAGCTTGACGAAGATAATAATAGTATTATAATTTAAATTTATCAATGAAAAAGCAATACCTCTATCAGATACTCATACCCACATTCCAGAAACTTGTGCAACATAGCCTGTAATCCACTGTAAGTGTGCCAAAAGGCAGGTCACGTACGTCCTTGGCATAGTTTGATTCAATTAAATACATGTAAATAATGAGTGGACAGCCTGCGTGTGCACATAGTCCACTCCACCGAAACTTGGATATATTGATAGTGTACATGAGTTGTGGCAAAATCTAACTCAGTTGCAGTGAGTGGAGTCCAGCGAAGGAGCAACATGAAAGCATACCTCTACCAGTCCGATAAAGGTGCACTTGCTAAGTCAACTAGTTGTGTTGTGTTATTTCACTTTAGATTTATGTTCAAACTCCAGTCAGCATCTGATCTATTGGCAGTTAAGTGCATGTAGGTTTACAAGCTGGTAGTTAGAACAACAGTCATACAATATTTAAAGTTCAGTGTCATACAGAAGTGCCTCAAGAGGCCCTGCGTATCACCTTCTCGGCCTTCAGTTGGTCCAGCCACCGTCGTAGTTTCCTTTATTTTAATGCTTCCATCACCTTTAAGTGAACCATGAAATCTAATATGACTAGACCCTCGACTGTCTATTTGTGAAAATAGATTTTGATGAAAAAGTTGTTCTAAGTACACCTCTAAACTGTGGATTGGGAAGTCGTTTCTTTGAAAAAGGAATCTTAGAAGTATATGAAGCATCAAGATTCTTTCTCATATTTCCATTTGGTTCCTCACAAGCTGCACCATCCACGTGCTGATTTAAATCTATGTCCATCACCTCAACATTTGCCTCAATAGAATGATTGTTATCTTCTAGATCCCCTTGGCCAGAAGACGAAGGAAAAAGGCGAACAATGAGAGAGCCACATCTGGACCTAAGCTTAACTGGAGGAAATTCTCACGGATGCCAGTGACATTAGCACCAGGCGATGGATGAAATGCTTCTCGAATTACCAATTCAAATACCTGCAATATTAGGAAATATTAATATGATACTTAAATATTTAAATGCATGCTTCCTAATAAAAATACAGATGCCCAGTGATAGAGATGATAAGGCTCATATACAACATAGAAAGTGCAAAAACTTAGTATTTTTCCTTGAGAGACAAAATCCTGCTCATCACATATTGGGCGTTGGATCTCTCTAAGAACTGAATGGCCCCCCTTGGCTCCTTCATTAACACCTTCACCAATGCCCTTGGCCAATCCTTTGTTAGGATCCTGCTTCTTGTTCCAAGTCCTTATTAGATAGAAATAGAATGGTATAAACTTTGTCCTTAACATTCTCCCATGACCTATGACCTGATTGACCACAATGAAATGCAACATGAAGTGCATGGGTTGATCGCCCTGGGAGATTCACAGCCAGCATGCCAGATTGGTCTTGATCAATATGAACAGTGGACAATGAAGGCATTTGGAGTCCTGGCATGAAATCAGTTGAAGAGTGATCAGACAAGTCAATTGTGAAGCCTATCGCTTGTTGCTCCAATCTGACAGGAGAGAGGATTTGTCTTTTATTTTAAGGTGTCTTTTAGCCATTCCATAAAAAGAGTCCAAGGAAAGTTCAAGAACCCTACTCTTATTTTTCTGGTGAGAGAGGACTTAGAAGCTAGTGCCAATAGGTGCTTTGCTTCTAGGAATGGTGAATTCTTCTCCTAATTCAGGACAGCACAATGGTGAGATCAAATAGTCGAAGAAGTTAGAAGGAACAAGACAAACCATAGAATACTCGAGTATCCACATGAAGCAGAATGAGGAAAAACAAGAGGAATTGGAAGCCAAGTTCAGGGAACAAAATCCAAAATATGGCAAATTGGCCAGCGACTCAAAAATGAATTACATCATCATCTTGGGGTTTGCTCGGAGCTTCCAATCAATTTCAAAATGTCTTCATAGGTTCAATAAAGGATCAGGCTATCGAAGAGGACACTATGTAGCAAACTGCAATGGATATGTTAGGACAACAGAATATTCATGGAGAACATGGCCCTGAAATGTGTGATGTGCTAATGGAGGAAGGCCCAACAAGCATAAATTTGGTCAAGAATAATTTCTCTTATGCTATTTACTTGTATTTTGCTTGCTTCTAGGACATAATGTTAGATAGTATAGTTATAGGCATAACAATAATGCATTAGGCTCTGCATGCAATAGATTTCTTTTGAGGAATACTGTATCAATTTGGACAACATCTACATAGCAATTTTGTATGGTTTTTTGAACTCTTTTGTACTACTATGGTTGCATGGATGTTCAGCAGTCCCTTTATTAATATAAAATCCTATCAATTCTTTAAAACAAATGAACTCTTTGGAACCTTTAACTAAACCATAGACATTTTCCTTTAGGTTTTTCCCCCTCGAGTTAGAAAGAAAATCAACATAAGGAGTGAAGAGGGTTATCAAAATGACAATGGATAACCTCTCTAAGTTTCTCTTGGGTCTTCACCCTGTGAGATTGAAATTTAACACTACATGTGAGGGTTAAGAAGTATCACAACCTAAAGCAAAAACAAATATTTCATCGAAAGAGAATAAGGAAAGAGCAATGAAATGAAAAGTACCCTAAAGGACTGTAACTTTGTGGATGCAGAGATAGACAAGTCTGACATAAGTTCATTTGGTAACTGTTTAGGCCTCATCATTCCTACAACAGTCACTGCATCATTTGCCTCAACCTACAATAACAAAAGACACAAAATAATGAAGAAAAATTCCTAACGTTGCTCAAATGTTTTAGATTTGACAACCTGTTTTTCAAAGGAAAACAATTATGCCTACACAATCATGGTGAAGTAATAACATCAAGAATATTAAAGGTAGGTTGCACAAGACACTACAACAGGTACCTGTAAGACCTGTGTACAAACTTAAAAATGGACTATTCATTTAAGAAGTATGTAGTGATCCAGGGTACTAAAAAGTTAGAGGTGACATAAAAGCAGGTGAAGTAGATATTATATCAAGCAAGGTAAAGTACATTTCAATGCCATTCAAGACATACGATCACAATAAAAGTCCTCCAATAGTAAGTATGCATTTGCTCGCTTCTTCTGTGCCCCATTACCAGAATGTTACAAACTGATATTGCATTGTCTATCTTCATAATATCTTCTCCTTCCCTTAAAATTCCAGCCCATTAATCATTTCTTAAGTTTTAAATTAAGCTAAACTTATTGGTTAGATATTTTTACTTACTAAAAGCAATTTTTGTGTGATTCTAAAGAGAGATCCATCTGGCATAAAGTTGATGATTACTTGAAGCTTGACCATAATCTTCCAAAAACATAATTATTGCTTGTGTTTCAACAAGTTTCAGAGTTGATCCCAAAGGAGATCAAAGGTTGACTAAGTCTATGGCAATTGGATTTGCACTGAGGAAACTTAGACAAAGTTGTCTAAACATGAGTGTATGCAGAAATTGTTTATTTCAAGCATGTAAAAATATCTTTCAAAACCGTGGCAGATGCACTCTCAAAATCGCCTGTGGCAGGTTAGATTGGAATCATTGGATGTGAAGTAGTGGAGAAGCACAGACCCAGGTCACACCTCTTAGTATCTTTGATTCATCACTGCTGATGTGTTAGTTCCGTTTCGCTGGAGGTATCCTGTACCCCAGTTTTGTTTGATGATGAGGATCCTTGTAGCTCTTTTATTTCCTAGCTAGTTATTCTAGTGTATTTTTACTTTTGTTTTTACAAATCATGATGGTTTAGGCTTCTAGCTTTTTAGTAAATGGAATAGTCCCAATTTTTATAATATAAAGGCAAAAATGAGTCAGTACATACTAGTTTATTTGTAGGGGATAATATAGGTTATCCATTTTTAATATATAATCACCAAATTACTTTGGTTTTCGGCTAAATGATATGTACTGAGCGTATTTTTTTCTTTTTGAAATACAAGTTACAGTTTTTTTATTGGAAAAGAAAAGTAATTTGTCATATTTTCAATAATAATAATTTATGTAATTTGTCATTTTTCTATAATAATTTATAAGTTGCAATCCTAGCTAATAGAGACTTCTGGGATGTTAACTTACTTTATGATATAAAAATAATAAGAGCATTTTATCAAAAAAAATTCTAGCAAATTAACCTGATTTTCCTTCCAGCCAAGACCCATGAGAAAATTATCAAGTTTTATATCTCGATGAAGTAATCTCTTGTTGTGTACATACTCAATTCTTTGAATCTGAGATCCACAATGAGAGTCAAATATTAGTCATTTATTTCATGGTACTAATCCCACCACCTGACATAATTACAACTATCAATTAAACACTGAGAGCATTTTACAATAAAAAAATGAATGTAACCAATTATTTTTTAACTCATCAAAGAGTTTAAGGAAAGAAATACCCACCAGCTGATCAACAAGCATCAATGCAGTCTTCAATGAGAGCTTTCTATTACAGTAATTAAATAAGTATTCAAGACTTGGCCCAAGAAGATCAAGGACCATAGCATTGTAATCACATTCAACGCCAAACCATCTTACATTTGGGATACCACCTGCTCATTCGACAATATGATTAAGATAGATGTTACCAAAAACAAAACTTAATATAGCAACAACAACCCCTTGTGATAACATTGAAGAGTCAACAAATTGAGAACAACAATTCCACCTTCCGCTCCACCTCCTTGGAGTATTCTATAAACTTTGGACTCATACAACAACTGAGGATGTTTAGTTTTCACACTTTCCTGTTTAATAAAAAAAATATCATTAGATAACTACAATAACAAAAAAAGGTGCATTCTATAAAAGGAAGAGGCATTGGATTAGATATTAAGTTGTTTGTACATTACATTACAAACACATAGTCATAGAAGAAAAAGATACTCGACAAAGACTCATAAGAATATTAAAAATAGCAGTCTTGAATTTCTTGTGTGAAATACAAGAATAGGCAAGTACATGAATAATTTGCAGAATCAACAGGTGCATATTAAGAGCTCATGAATCTTCCTTGACAAACTTTAGACGGTTACATTTATTTAAGCCATACCCTAAATGAACTCCAATGCTACTTATCTTTTATGGTTTACATATAAGTCCACAAAAAGGTTCTATCTCATAAGAATATCTTTTATAGTTTACATATAAGTCTGCAAAAAGGTTCTATCTCATAATTAATTTACTTTTCATTTTTAACTAATCTGACCATGAAGCACATTGCCAAAGCTTTCTTGGTTTCTTAATATAATATTGTATTCTCAAGTTTCATGTGCATATAGACAAACAAATTAGTACCTTATAGCTTGGTCCAGGAAACATGATTTTGTATATCCTGCTTTGGAGGGAAAAAAAGGTGAAAGATTGATTCTACTGAATGAAAGGTTTTCACGTGTGAAATGGCTCAACCTCGCCTTCCTTAGTAAGTTATAGCTAATGATGGTCTTATTAGTTCACAGACAGAGCGGAAGCACCGGTTTTTCCAGTTGAAGAAGTATTCGGTGAGGAAGGAGGGCTGTAAATCTTTATATGTTGGAGTACATATGGAGCGAGGATCAGTTTGTCTTAGGACCAGTAAGAGGCGAGTCCTAAGTCATTGAACCGAATTATTGCAGAAATTAACTTTGGGCAGTCTCACTCTTAATATTAAGACTCACAAGCACAGGTAGATCAGTACTTACTTTCTTGCTGGCTAGATTCTTTAATGAGCTCACTGGGATAGGCCACCACACTAGTAAATTGACTAGGTACAAGCACTCTGGAAAGCATGGAAAGACTAAGAATGAGCCTATCTTGTATCAGTGCTACAGTATGAAAATAGGGGGCTGAGGAGTTCATTCATGAGTCTCTCAGTGACCTCCTTCAAAAAATTCCCTATCACTTAGAAGTCACTTTGTCTCACAACAGACAATCAATTTTCAGGTGTATTTTAGGAAATTACTTTATCGATAACTCTCTCCAGCAAAAATACCACCTCTCTTAGGTTAGGCTCTATGGATCAACACCTTAAATATGAAAGAATTACATCGAATCCTGGCATCAATTACCAGCATTGAGTACCAAAATCTATTCTTGGCATTGACTGCATTGACTCTTGGGATCAACCAGGCTTCCTGAGTGTATGGTGGTAACATGGGGCCTTTGTCTCTTCATAGGCGTTCTCTCTTTGTTGAGCGGTTTTTTTTTGTCTCTAAAAAGACAGCAAGCATAAAGGCGCTCAACCTCAAAGCTAATGCTTCCACCCCAACAAAAATATTTTTCATTATATATATTTTTATCTCCTGCCACATATGTCCGCTGAGTAAGGCCAGGTAGTTAAACTGTGTAACTCTGGGCTTGGTGTTTTGTTTTGTGTAGGTCTCCAGATCGAGGGATAATAAATCAGTTCTCTATTAAAGCAATCAGTGAGTTCTCAATTGAGAATCAATCAGGTTTATCAGTTTGCTCCATCAGTATCACGCCTCTAAGTTATTAAATTCCTTCAGCATCTTGATCATTTTAAAAGACTCTGTGCCAGCAAATGCTTATTGCAAGATCTATTGAAGCAATTGTTGGATTGGAGTCTCAGACAAATCCAAGGCAATAGAAGTAAAGAACAAGAAGATAAACTTGATACAGTGCCACCAACATGCTAATGAGACAAAGAACTTATACAAATAAACTGAATAAAAAAGAATAAAGGTAAGAGATTTGGAAGTTTCAGATCTATTCAGCTTACTAACCCATAATTCACATTTACAATAACTTTTCTAGTAAAGAATGGACCTTATTAAGCTGAGGGTATCGTTCACAATTGATGCACACTTTGTATTAAGCACGCCCCTTCCTCAAAGAAAATCCAAGGCACATTATAACTCTTCAATTCTAGGGTTTCTATTTTAAATGGTGTGTTCTCCTTAGTGACTACGCCCTCCTCAAGAGGTCATCTTCATCTCCAAGATATGCAAGAAAACAAATTCACTTTGCACGACACTGAATCAAACAACCACAATGGAGAGATATGGGAGAAGGATCCATTACTTACATGGGGGCCATAGAAATTGCAGTTGATAGGCCTGAAATTCCAAAATATGACCCCAATTGCACAAATTCTCCCATTAGTAGGTTGGATGCCGGATCAGTGTGGTTTGATTCGATATGCACAGGTTGGATGTGGAGTAGACGTTCGCTCTATGCCCTGGTTTGATCAATGTAATGGATTCTTATGTTCCACATGAACTGGTTGAAAGGACGGATCAAAACAATATTCATGGTGCCAAAACTCTAAAAAAATCATTCTCCACACAATGCTAAAATTTGTGGCGCCAAAACCCTTATCGTAGAGTTTAAAGTAATTAGTTGTATAGTATGATTAATTGCTTCTAAAAAGAAATTGACTTGGATTGTTTGGTGTGTATATATGTATATATATGGTTGATTTATTTTATATATATATATAACTATATTAGTATTTACAAATGGAAATATAAGGTTGAATAACTATATTATATTTATTTTTTAAATGTTTATATTAGAATAAAATAATTATATTATAGTAATATTATATATGCTATATTATAATTATAACTAAAGGTTGGATTATCCAATGAGGTGATGCCATCAATTAGGTTTTTTGTCTTCTTTATGGGTTATGGACAACATATTGTAGTTGTGAGGAAAATGCATCACAGTTAGGTAATTAAAAACAAGTTATATGAACTAAATTAAAACCTATATTTTTCACCTTGTTATGAGTTGCGATATCAAACTACCAAACTCAAGCACTTTATTAAGATTGATAAAATGAGATGTGCCAGAGGAGCTCAACTTTGTGCCCATTTTCTTTCACCAAATTTAGGGCATAGGAAAACAAAGGAAGTTTTTAAAACTTTGGCTATTAAAAAAACATGTCTAAATATAGTGACCATAAAATGCACAAGATGTTGCATCAAAATGTCACAAGAGATTGAAAATGAGTTTAGAACTCAATACTATAGGGATTACTTTGAAACACAGTGCCTCATTAGTAAGAGGAAGGTAGTCATGCAAATGTGCTTCGACATGGTCCGACATAAACTATTGTAAGATCATGAGAGGCACATGATCAAGAATTCTCTTGAAAAGATAAATTTGACCTTAATGGAGATGGTTGAAAATAAGTCCCGAAGCATTAATAGATACCCTAGTGAGTTCTATAAATCCACACAAGACTTTATAGGTCTTAACTTACTTCAAATTTGATAAGGAAGCCTTACTGAAATTCATCAAGGAACATATTAGTATAGGGTTTATGGGTCATTCCTAATCCTAGACATCCTATACTTAATTAACAAGTTGGAGGCTTAAAACTCAACTCAATGTATCATACAAGATATTCACGAAGACATGGCCATTACAATTAAAAATATTCCCTTGGTTTTTATTTGGCTTGATTGAACTAGATACACATGCGTCCACTTCATTGTAGACAACATTAATTAGTATTGTATATGAAAGGAGATGTACCGCCGGTCAGTTTCAACTCAAAGGAGATGAGAGCAAACAATAAATTGTGCCCCAAGACATGGGTTGATCTAAATTAATGCATGGCATATTGGGCGCAATGTCAAAGTGTATTGTATGGAGATCGAACAATAAGGCCATCTCTCAACTCGAGAAAGAACTCTACATAGAAATCCATCTTGAGCTCTGATCATGATCCTTAAAGATGGGTACTAGAGTGTCCGCTCGAAACATCGGGCGCCTAAGCTCAAACCTCCACATAGACATTATATATCCATAAACTAAATATCTATATATTATATGGTGGATCAACTCAAGTATAACCTTGATTAATAAACTATTTGATGATGTCCTCTATGATGATCATATTCAATTCATGCATGTTTGGGAAGGGTCATGAACCAGAGGCATCAAGAGAGTTTCTGAATTATGAAGGTTGGAAGTGGTCAATCGAGATACCAATGTATGTCTATCAACTAAATTAGAAGATGAATGGCCTCTGCAAACCAACACTAAGCTCATGAACCAAAGGAACTAGAAGTGGTTATGGTCAGATTTAATTAGGAGCAACAGGAAATAATATAATTATAATACTTGGGTATTGGTCTCTATTGGCTAAAGGGCCCGCAAAGTGTCAAACATGGTGCAAAAGGGAAACCAATATTTATTCCAAAGATGGTTTCAATCCTAAAGGAGGGAATTGTAAACTCTACTTGGACTGCAATGACCTAATTAAGTACAATATATTCTTGGATAATGGCCTGGGGAACAATATTCTTGCATTTCATGATGATGAAGCGTAAGCATGCAAGAACCTAATATTGAACATCCAATATGAGTAAGTGATGGTGATCTTGACCTCCACCCCCGAAAATTGAAAATGGTACTCTAATAGTACTTAGAGATCCCCTTTAAAGGGGTCAGGGTCTCTAAATTCATTTGCATTGTTAAAATTTAGTAAAATAATATACAATTAATTCATTATCAAAATTGTTAGTGTCACACAACTAAAAATGACTAACAGAAATGACTAATTCACATTAATCATTGTTAGATATTCATATTTATATTCCCGTGACTAAATTAGTCATTTATGTTAGTCATTTTTATTATAGTCACTTGTTATCTAGTCATATTTTTTATCTCATGACTAAATTAGTCGTTTATCTTAGTCATTTTTTGTTGGCTTATTTAAAATTTCTCAATTTTAGTCATTTATCCCTTGAAAAAAAAGTGGTGACTAAATTTTTTAGTCTCCTAGTCACTTATCTCTCATTTTGTACTGATTGCACCAAATAATGACACTTCTATAACAATGTGAAGGCTCCATGTCGGTTAAGAAGCGGGATCACACCTAGGGTTAATGAAAATGGTCAAAAGGTCAAATGCATAATGCATGTGAAAATGACATCTAACCTATATGCCAGGTGTGAAATATACCTGCCGTAGGCATGAAATGGTCAAAAAACAACTCTCGTCGAAGAAATCTATTCAAAATGCTACTCCAAGACATTACATTAGTCCAAAACAACTTAAAACGACAAAAACTATAGACAAGTGGGTTTCCAAAACTATAAATAGTAATAAAAAATTACAATTTACAATTCATTTTCACATTTTACCCAATTTGGAGCTTTTGGTTAGTTTTCACCTTGAACTTCAGTTGCTGATTCTGGGAGCTACGAGAATTTGTTTGTCGAGCCATCTCGAGCAAGTTAGTTATCTTATCCTCCTCTTTCATTCAGTAGTTTTTATTTCATTTTTCAGTGGTCAAAAAATTTTAATGGGCAAGCCTTATTTGGTCACGACGTTGTATGTGGGCTACAGATATACGGGTCGCGGGTAGGGCATGGTACACGCAGTCAACAGATGTGTTGACCATGGGTACCCGCCTCTGTGAGCTAAATAGACCGCGGGTACGGCCGTGAGGTTTGTTTTTTAAATGAAAAAGACTCAATTCTTTGTGTTTCTTCCTCCATGATGCTTCTAGAATGGAGGGAAAGGGATCACGACCTTGTGGATGAGGCCATTCGCAACAATTTGCGTGCACAACAAGCATTACAAGCATGTGGGATTTTCAAATTTTGGAACATTGGGGGTTTGAGGGCCCAAAACCAATTGCTCCATCACTTGATAGACTACTAGGACGTAGACGCACAAAATTTAAACCTGGATGGTCAAATACTCTCCTTGGAGGTAGATGACATTTATTTCATTACTGGATTGTCCCATCGAGGGGAAGTGGCAAGTCTTCAATCTCGTACTGTGGGTGGTGCGATCACCATTCCTGACTACATAGAGCGGTATTGTCTTCCCAACACTCGGAAAGTGGTGAGTCAGGTACCCATTGGAGCCATAGTTAGTCTGAGCATGAATATTATAGTGGCTACCCTCGTCAGGATTACAGGTTCAGCAGCTCTACACCAGGCTTCAAGGCCGGTGATGTTCTACGCCTCATAGTGCATGCATCCTGTGGTATATGACAGGTGCACAACGTTACTGGGGTCTATGAAGACCCAGTTAACGGAGTGCAAGCGTGAGGAGGCAAAAAACTTTGGATACGGCAGTATTCTATGCAACGTCTTCTTTGAGAGGGTTCTGGAGCTCAGTCTGAAGGTTGAAGTTCCTCCTCATAGTCTCCATGACCTAGCCTTGACCCAGTGGGTAGAGGTGTTGACACCAAAGGGTGGTGTCCGACAGGAATCACCATACACAAAGGAGTTCTTCCGCTGGTGGGACCGATAGGTCATAGCCATTGACACCTACCCCTATGCAGGGATAGACTTCAATGGTGATCGCGACATGCGGCTTCCTCTAGGGGCAACATTCGGAGACATGGGTATGTTACTCTTTTTATGTTTTTTTATATTAAATTTTTTGGAATTTTTTATTATATATGAAAAATAAAAAATCTTTTTGGGGGTAGCATCACATATTAACATTCTACTGTTTTCTTGCAGACACCAGTCCGCGAAGACCTAAGGGCTTCCCGAGACATCGTCGACGGGGCAGGGGTGGAGAGGTAGTCAGAGCTTTAGCAGAGCGCACATTAGAGACCGCGCGGGTCAACCTATCCTGCATGACCACCATGGTACCCATGATCGAGGTAGCGCGGCTGCCAGAGGACATGCAGTGCCATGTTGTGGGAGTACCAATCCCCTGGGTGCGACTACTGCAGCGGATAGCCAATGAAGTAAACTATTATTATCATACACATCTTGCCGAGGCAGATAGGCCTCCTCGTTGGGCTTAGACATCTCATAGTCCCATATTTTTATATCGATATGTATATTTTTGAGAGCTACGGGCTCCAGTTTTGTATTGTGCCACTACCATTTTGGACATGTTATTTATAAAAAACTATGGTTCTCCGGTTCTACTATATGTGTATGTACAAATGTAAAAATGTATGTTTATTTGTGTGCTTCATTATGAATGTGACAAATGCCAATCTAGGACATAGTTAGCATATGCATTAGATACATGATTAAAACTTCTCAGAACATGAATGTATCTAATGGAAACAAAATGACGTTCCAAGAGTCTTACCCTTAAGAATCTCCATAGTAAAGTAGGATCCCTCACATGGTACTGACCATTCAACAAAGACACAACTAGTTGTGGAGCAGAGCGAACTTCTAAACACTTGATACCATGTGAAATAACATCCCGAAGTAGCTCAACCACGACACTGTACTCAACCACATTGTTGGATGTAGGACTAAGACAAGCACCTCGCGAAGAAACAACTAGGTGGTTAGGTGAATAAATAACCCAAGCAGTAGAAGCAAGCTGCTGCCTATGATGACTAGCACCATCTGCAAATCCTAAGAACGTAGGAGATTCCACTGACATTTGTCAACCAAACGAAAGTGAATCAGCAGACCGAAAAACCAAAAGAAATCTAAACTATGTATAGAAGTAACTATACAATAGTATACAAAAGTATTAGCTCGAACTAGAAGTTCGAGCATAATACCGCTTGAGGTAGATCCCATTTCTAGGCTCCTTCAAGGCATTCCCTTCATAATATTCAAATTCGTAGGCACCTTTTTCCAGGACACGCCTCACAATGTAAGGATCGTGCCACATGGGGTTAAACTTGCCTTCCCCACGTGGTTCCTTAACTTGGTCGTATAAGAGGACCAAGTCACCTTCAGCATCTTGTTGGGGACGAAAAGACCTATCATATTGAACCTTGGCACGACGCTTATTGGTATCTATAGCCACGGTGGCATCTCTGTGAAAATCCTCACAGCAGATCTAAGAGATGATTTATACCTCACAAGAGTAATTATGATTAAGCAAGAAAATAGAAAAAGAGTGAACAATACAGTATAATGAGCAACAGAATAATATGGTACAGTAGAACTCAAATAGAAGCAATAATACTTCACACACACTAATTAATTAATCACAATATGGACAAATAAATAGTACAATGGTAGAGAGGATTCAAATGCCTAAGGTGGCAATTCGAATTAGCCTCTCAGAGTGATCATAAGATCAATAGAGTGTCATCGGAGCACAACTAGAAGTCTTCATCATCATCAGTGGAGTCATCAATGCTCAAGTAACTGTCAACCATCAGTCAAACTGAGTCTAGTAGGTGTAACTAAGTGTAACTCGGTGTAACTAAGTGTAACTGACTGTAACTAAGTGTAACTAACTATAACTGAGTGTAACTGAGTATAAACTGAAGACAACTGGACTGGTAGGTGAAGAAGGGCAAGTTGTTCCCTAAAATCAAGGAAGAAGGGCACATTAAGCAACTGGAGGGATAAAACTGTGATGCACCTGCAACAATTAATTAACAAGAATATGCGAAATAGCAGAAATGACAGAACTCAGAATCACTTTTATATTGATCACAGGCCACTTCGAGGGGGCAACCTCCTTTGAGCAAGCTCAATACAATTAACTTCACGGTGCCTTCATAGGTCTCAACACACACTTATATACTAAGTCTAGGCGCCAATACTATGGGTCAAAACCATGGGCGACTACAAACTATGGATCAACAATACTACGGGAAACTTACAAAGCATATGCGCCAACAACAATAACATAAACTATTGATCACAAATACTACGGGACGACTTACAAAGCATATGCGTCCAACAACAACATACTAACAAAGTAAAGACATGGGTTCCTAACATCCCCTCCACCTTAAAAAAAGCTTTGTCCTCAAAGATTTAGATGTGGAAATTGTTGTTGAATCTGAAGGAGTGGTTCCCATGTAGCATCCTCTGGTTGCATGCCGTGCCACTAAATTAAGACCTCTGTGATAGAGCAAGAGCGAAGCTGATGCGTGCACTGATTGAGGATGGCCTCCGATTCCAAAAGGATGGATCCTTCATTATCCAGTTTGGGTAAACTCGTTTTCCCGCTGATGTTGGTGCCAAGAACTTTCTTCAGACAAGAGACATGAAAGACTGGATAAATGCGGGAAGAAGGAGGAAGTTCCAATTTATAAGCAACGGACCCAATCTTCTGAAGAATCCGATATGGCCTATAGAACTTTGGAGAGAGCTTATGACGCCCTTTGAGTTTCAAGGAAGATTGCTTGTATGGCTGGAGACGAAGAAAAACCATATCGTCGGCTTGAAAAGTGCGCTCTGAACGGTGCTGATCAGCTTGTTGCTTCATGCGATTTCTGGCCATGTGAAGATTGTCCTGCAAAATGCGAAGAATCTGATCGCGGTTTCGAAGGACCGTGTCAACTTCCTGAATTGATGAACTGGTGGGGGTGTATGGAAGAAGAACTGGAGGTGCCTGACCATAGACTGCTTCATATGGGGTCATTTTAGAGGTAGTGTGGTAAGAGGTATTGTACCACCATTCAGCGAGAGGGAGCCACTTTGCCCACTGATGTTGTTGTTCCGAGGTGAAGCAACGAAGATAAGTTTCCAAGCATTTATTGATAATTTCAGTCTGACCATCTGTTTGTGGGTGATACCCTGAACTCATCTTCAGTTTGGTGCCAGTGTGGCGAAATAGTTCTGTCCAAAAATGACTGGTGAAAGTCGCATCACGATCTGAGACAATGGAAGAAGGGATGCCATGAAGACGAAAAATCTGGTCCAGGAAAATTTGAGCGACGGAGGAGGCTATATAGGGATGGCTGAGAGCACAAAAATGACTATATTTGGAGAGGCGATCAACCATAACGAGAATCACTGTCTTCCCACCAGATTTAGGGATCCCTTCAATGAAATCCATAGAAATATCTGTCCAAATCCATGTAGGTATGGGAAAGGGTTCAAGCAATCCTGGAAGGAGTGTTGTTTCACCTTTATTGCGTTGGCAGGTATCACATTCGGCCACCATATGTTGAATTGTCCTTTTCATGCCTTGCCAAAAGAAGTTATGCCGTGCTCGTTCATACGTTTTGAGGAACCCAGAGTGCCCTGCCGATGGAGAAGCATGGAGTTCATAGAAGACAGCCTGTTGAAGATCTGTGCTCTGGGAAAGCACCAGACGACCCTTGTATCACAGAGAAGCACCATCCCAAGAGTAATGTGGTACAGCAGAAGGGTTGTTGGTCAAGCGTTGGATGATTTGAGATAAGGAAGAGTCATTGACATAACCCTGTTGAACAGATTGCAACCAATTTGGAACAGGCATAGAAATAGCTGAAAGAGAACCTTGGGCATTAAATGTGCAAGAAATAGCATCTGCCACAATATTGTATTTACCCTTCTTGTAAGTGATCTCATAGTCATAACCCATGAGTTTGCTAACCCATTTATGTTGTGCCGGGGAGGAGACACGCTATTCCAAGAAATATTTCAGACTCTGGTGATCAGTCTTGATGCAGAAATGATTCCCTCATAGGTATGGGCGCCACTTCTGTACTGCATGCAAAATAGCCATCATTTCCTTCTGATAGGTAGAGGCAGCTAAATTCTTACCTGAAAGGGCTTTGATGGTGAACGCAATGGGGTGTTCATCTTGAAGGAGAACATCACCAAGTCCATTGCCGCAAGCATCACTCTCAATAGTGAAGGGCTTGGAAAAATCGGGCATAGCGAGAATAGGTGTAGTACACATAGCTTGTTTTAGTTTGTCAAATGCACACTGAGCAGCATGTGTCCATGTAAAAGCATCCTTTTTCAAGATAGTAGTTAATGGAGCTGCAAGCTTCCCATAATCCTTGACAAACTTGCGGTAGTATCCAGTCAACCCCAAAAAACCACGAAGGCTCTTGAGTGTCTAAGGATGCGGCCAATTGTTCATGGCATCGATTTTGGCAGGATCCACGCGAACCCCTTGTGCCGAGATAATGTGCCCGAGATACTCAACTTCCTTCTATCCAAAAACACATTTAGACTGCTTGGCATGGAGATGATGGTCAGAGAAAAGTTGCATGACAAGATCTAGATGCTGGAGATGTTCATCCCATGTTTTATTGTAGATGAGGATATCATCAAAGAATACCAGAATGAATTTCTGCAAGTAGGGTCGAAATATTTTATTCATTAGTGCTTGGAATGTGGAAGGAGCATTAGTGAGGCCAAAGGGAATAACCAAAAACTCATAATGGCCATCATGTGTGCGGAAAGCTGTTTTAGGGATATCATCCTCATGAACCCGAATTTGATGATACCCAGAGCGAAGATCCAACTTGGAGAAAAATTGAGCCCCATGAAGCTCATCAACAACAAGAATTGGAAACTTATCCTTGATGGTGAGGTGATTAAGTGCTCAGAAGTCAATGCAGAGGCGCCATGACCCATCTTTTTTGCGGACAAGAATAACTGGAGAAGAAAAGGAACTAGTGCTTGGGTGAATAATACCTTGCTTTAATAAGTCCCGAACGAGCATTTCAATCTCCGTTTTTTGGTGAAATGGGTAGCGATAGGGCCTGATGTTGGGAGGAACGCTGCTAGGAAGGAGTTGAATACGATGGTCTTCTAGCCTGGAAGGTGGCAATCCCACTGGTTCAGCAAAAACACTTATATATCGATCCAGAATTTGTTGTAAATCCAAAGGAGTAGTGGAGACCACTGAAGGTTGCATCTGAATGGAATGGAGCTGAGCGATGACACCATGTGAATTCTTCTTGAGGAGTTTTTCCATGCGATGTGAATTGATGATGCTGAGAGAACCTGATTGTAATCCTGTCAAGGTGTGTTTTTGGCCATTGAGGGAAAACTACATCCAAAGTTCAGCAAAATCCCATAAGATAGGGCCAAGTGTGCGTAGCCATTTAGCGCCCAAAACCACATCACATCCGCCTAAGGTTAAGGAAAACATGTCAGAGCGCAAGGTATAATCTCCCATAGAGATACGCACATTTCAACACTTCCCTTTGCAAGGTAAGGTGCCCCCATTGGCAACCATGACTTCAAAGTTGGAGCAAGGATGGATAAAACAATCAGCTTGTTTGGCGATCCGATGGTCAATGAAATTATGAGTGCTACCATAATCAATGAGTATTGTAAGAGGAAGCTTCTTGAAGTAACCCCTGACCCGCATTGTTTGGGGGGTGGTGATTCTAGCTAAAGCATGGAGAGATATCTCTGGTTGGTCATCTTGAGACGGAGGGTCAATAGGCGGTTCCTGAATGTCGACCGGAGCATCTAGTGTTTCTGGATCTTCGTCACCAATTTCAGAGGCAGGCGAAGAATCCACATCCAAGAGATAGAGCTTTTGTTGAACACATCTATGTCCCCGAGTGAATTTCTCATCCCAATTATAGCAAAGCCCCTTTTCTCTGCGTGCTTGCATCTCTGTTTCAGACAAACGCTTGATAGGAGTTGGTCGAGGAGCCTGCGGTATAGGTGGTCGTTGAGAAGCCATATTTCGGAAGGGAACAAAAGTGGGATTGGAGCGTTGTTGGGCTGCAATCTTGTCTTCTGCCAACTTATCCAACCCTAGGGCTTCCATCATTGTGTTGGGACAGAACATTTTGACCTCACAGCGGATGGCATCCTTTAGACCACTGATAAAACAACTCCGGTAAAAGTCATCAGACAATCCTTCGGTGTGGTTGGATAGATTCTCAAATTCGGTTTGATACTCTCTCACAGTGCCAGTTTGGTGAAGTTTAGTGAGGGCTCCTGTGAAGTCATTAAAAGCACTAGGACCAAATCGTTGCAAAAGGAGCTGGCAAAAGTTTGGCCATTTGGGCTCTGGATGAGCCTTGATGTACCAATGGTACCATTGAAGAGATTCCTGTTCCAAATGAAAGGATGCCAGTGGAACTTTGTTGACATCAAAAGTATTATGCAAACTGAAATACTGTTCTGCACGATAGATCCATCCAGTTGGATCGGTACCATTGAAGCGAGGAAAATCAAGCTTCCGACCATAGAAATTGCTGGAAGAAGAGAACCCATTGTCTGCTGAAGACTCGGACTGTCGTTTGTTGTTCATAGCTGAATGTTCAAGATGGAGACAGAGAAATTTTTCATCCAGATCCTGGAGTTTGGCTTGGATGGATGCAAGTACGTCCTCCATGGTTTTTGCTCCTTCACGGGTGACAACCATAACCAGGATTTTTTTATTTTTTATTTTTTATTATTTATTTTTTTTTAATTTATTTTTTTGCAGACTGGAGCGGCTACGGCGCGAAAGGGATCTGGAACAACATCGAATGGATTGAAAACGGCTGAATCTGGAATGGCTTGCAAAATGGATCTGAAACGGCGCAACAGTGATCGACAATAGTTCAGCTGAAAGTAGATATGGACCCCAGGTATGTGCGGCTTCCTAACAGTTCAGGGGTTTCACTCGGCCACCAATGCTGTCTAATGGCTTGCGTATTGGGGCAATACCGCTCACTCCACAACTCAGGTAAAACTGATAACCGCTTTTCCACAAACGACAACTCTTGGTTTACCTCATGGGTGGGAACTAGTCAATCAGGTAGGGGTCATTGCCCTTTTCACTGGTAGGTCCTCTCAATGGGCCGGCTACTTCGGGGTTCCTGTGGTACTCCTCATAATGAGTTTTAGGGCTTATGCCCAAGTACTTCCCACAGTTAAGCGGATAGGGATTATTCCCAAATCTGAACCTGCAATAGATGCGAAAAAAAATTTGGCCGAAATTTCACCCAGCGAGCCCAAGAAAGTGCTCTGATACCAGATGTGATGCACCTGCAACAATTAGTTAACAAGAATATGCGAAATAGTAGAAATGACAGAACTCAGAATCACTTTTATATTGATCACAGGCCACTTCGAGGGGGCAACCTCCTTTGAGCAAGCTCAATACAATTAACTTCATGTGCCTTCATAGGTCTCAACACACACTTATATACTAAGTCTAGGTGCCAATACTATGGGTCAAAACCATGGGCGACTACAAACTATGGATCAACAATACTATGGGCGACTTACAAAGCATATGCGCCAATAACAATAACATAAACTATTGATCACAAATCCTACGGGACGACTTACAAAGCATATGCATCCAACAACAACATACTAACAAAGTAAAGACATGGGTTCCTAACAAAAGCTGAATAGTGAGAAGCTCCTGGGGGTTGGCTAACTGAGGGCTAGGTGTTGGAATGATGACTTGGATACATGCAAACCCTAAAAGTGCATGCATGACTGAAAATGTAAATGATCAACATACTGGTGGGACTAGGATGGAGTATAGGAATATCCTAACAATCTCGACGTTGCTCTTCAAGCTACTCAAGGTGGATCAAATGTTGCTCAATACTCAATGTATCAGGGAGGAGCTCTATGGCTAGTTTTAACGAAGGGATTTCACATTCAATTGGTAAAATAGACTCCACACCGTGTACTAGCTGAAACAGTGAGAACCCAGTGGTAGTCTTAACTACGGTTTGATATGCCCACAAAGTAGGATATAACATGATATGCCAGTTGTTCTTGCTCTGTTGGATGGTACATTGGAGAATCATCTTTAAGGACTTATTGACTGCCTCAACTTGACTGTTCGCTTGGGGATAGTAAGAAGATGAATGTTCTTGATGAAACCCAATCTTGAGCAACAAATCTACCATCATCTTGTTCTGAAAGTGAATGCCATGGTTAGTGATAATATCTCTCAGAATATTGAACTGAGTAATAATCTGATTGAATACAAAATGGGTTGTTGTAGCACCATCGGCTTTTACGGTAGGCATGGCCTCAGCTCATTTGGAGAAATAATCCATGGCCACTATGATATGGTGATGCCCCCCAGCTAAAGCTGGTTTGCAATCCATGAAATCCAGCCCCCACTTGGTGAAGGGACTGATGGTGACGACTGGATGAAGGGGCGCTAGATGCGAGTGTACATTCCTAGAAAAAACCTGGCAAGGGTAACATCTCTTTACGACATTTATACAATCCTTGAAGATCAAAGGCCAAAAGTAACCAGCTCGCATAATGCATTGGGCTGTTGCAAGCCCGGATAGGTGACCACCACACACCCTAGCATGGAAATCATTAAGAACATGCTCCACTTCTTCGTGAGTCAAACAATGAGAGAGGATAGAATCCTTTCCTCAACAATACAAAGTGTCACCGACGATGGTGTAATCTTTAGCATGGTGTTTCACATGTCGTCGTTCGTTTCACAAATAGTGTGAAGGAAACTTCACCAACTTCACCAAAGCAAAATCAAGATCAAACTCCTGAAGGATCACAATCCATTTATTGTACTTCCCCCGTATAAGACATCGTGATAGCACGAAGTGAAATGGATTGATATGCGCTGTGATTGTGGTTTTTCTGAGCATGATGTAATGCCATAACCGTTGGAATGCATGAACAGTCACAAGTGCCAACTTCTCCACATGAGTGCATCTCAGCTCAGTGTCTACTAGATTTTGACTAAGGTAATAGATCACATGCTCCACGAGCACATCATCAACCTGAACTAAGACCATGCCAATCTTCTCTTGAGACGCGGCCACATAAAGTATGAAATCTCTGGAAAAGTCGGGTGGACTAAGCAAAGGGGCCGATACCAAAGATTTCTTAAGAGCATCAAAAGATTGCCGGGCTCGCTCATCCGAAATAAACGGTGTGTCTTTCTTCAAAAAGCACGTGAAACCTTTGGTAAGATTATCATAATTCACTACAAAGCGACGTAGAAAAGTGGCTCTCCCTTGGAGGCTCCGAAGTTGAAGTAAATTGTGCATAGGAGGAAACTAAAGTATTGCCTCAACTTTAAGAGGATCAACTCTGATACCCTTTTTTGAAACTATGAAACCTTGAAGGCAACCCATTTTCCCAACAAAGATGCACTTATTGGGATTTAACTAAATCTTGTAGCATATGCATCTTTCGAGAATTAAACAGAGGTGATTGGGGTGGTTCACTCTCTTGCGAGAATGGCTAGCAAGATCATCCAAGTATGCCTCCACTATGCGTTTAAGGTCATGAAAGGCATAGGTCATAGCACGCTGAAAAGTGGATCTGGCGTTTTTAAGGCCGAAGGGAATCTTCTGGTACTCAAACATACCCCACGGACAAATAAAAGCCATCTTATGTTGGTCCTCGGGTTTGATATGTATCTAGTTATATCCTAAAAAGCTGTCCATAAACGAAAAAACTTTGCTTCCCGCACAAGCATCCAAGATCTAATCTATGAATGGAGTGCGGAAATTGTCTTTCGGACATGCACGGTTCAGGTCTCTAAAATAAGTGCATACACAAATAGTTCCTTGCTTCTTATCCACTGGAACGGGTTTCGACACACATTCGGTAAGGGGAACTGGGTAGATAAAACCAACCTTAAGCAGTTTCTCCACGTCTGCCTTTTGAGGGTTCACAGCATGAAGGCATTTTAGAACTGGCTTAGCGTTAGGATATGTTCTAATCTCATGTTTGACAATGCTGGGGTCTATTCTTGGCATCTCCTCATATGACTAGGCGAAAGCTTCCCGGAGTTCCTTAAACAATTTGGTGTAAATGTGAACCTCTTCAGGAGATCAATTGAAACCGATGTAAATGTTCTCAACCTTTCCAGGGGTACAAGAAATGTTGATCAGTATGGTAGGGGAAATATTATCCATGTTCCCCTCTGCGTAAATTCCATGCGAATCCCAAGGAACCACGGGGTGACAAACCATCTCGGCAAGAGTCGTCCTAAAGTCTTCTTGCTCGATAAGATAAAGGTTGGGAAGAAAATGAGAGCGATGATGCATGTCTTCCCAAGGTCTCTCACTACCACACATGGCCTCAACATTAGCTTCATCTGAAGGTAAAGTACTGTCAAGACAATCATGCAAACAAGATGAGTCCACTGCCCATTCCGGAAGTATAACGGGATCTTCCTCTTCTGTGCAAGAAGAGGAGAGATCCATCTCTGCAGTTCTTTGTTGAATATCTTGATATGCAAGCTCAACAATAGACAATATCATATCCATTTGAACATGTGCAATGTCTCCAAACGTGGAAGTCATGGACGGTAAGGTCCATGGATCATCTGTAGCATCCCAATTTTTCATAGAATTTTTTTTTTTTAAAACAACATTAAATGTAATACTTACGGTTGCAGAAATAATAAATACTTGATTAAGATGACAATGATTAAGAATTCATTACATACTAAATATAACTTAATTACTGAGTCAAGAAAAATTTAAATGACAACAACACAACACACTTCTTTAAACATGATTACGACATTATTTTGCTTAAGTTAACTGAAAAGATAGAAATAATATGCGATCAGATTTCCTTTATAAGATACTGACAGTTGTTTTTGTGTGCTGATTAAAGGGGTCCTACAAAGTACCCCAAGGCTTACTTAGATGTGTTAGCTAAAGCATTTGTACCTGTCCCTCTTACATAGATTCCCAGGTAAGGGTAACATGATATTTCAATTAGTCGTCAAAGTTTGGTGAAGATTCTCAGTACTATCTTGCTTCAGGTATGAATCTTTGTCTATTCTAGATGTATTGTTTTTGAGTATTAAACAAGTTGCAGAAGTTGCGACAATGAAAACTCTAACTCCCTTCATTGTTACGTTCGTCAATGAAATACTTATATTTATGATGTTTCTAGGAAATACACTAGGTTACCATCTTCAATGGATAAATTGACGCTATTAAAAATTCTTTCTCTTTCACAGGACATAATGAGTCTATAAGTATTGATAAACATCGATCTATCTTTTGATAGAGCGTTAAACTACTAGAAAATATGAGAACAATTAGTGTAGTAGAAATTCATGAATGAATTGAAAACTACTATGTTTGCAAAAATATTATTTAGGCTTTTCTAAATGCATAGACAACCATACTATTGATGTAGTAATCGATAAAATACTACTTCTATATTTTTTTACAACTCACCTAAGATCTTGCAACTACTAAAGAGATTCGACCTTTTTAAGTTTGTTAGCCCCATGATATAGTGAATGCTATAAGGATTAGACTAACTATGTAAAAACCATATGGATTCCGAATTATAGAGTGTTATTTGTATCAACTTATAAATTATATATATTATGCATATAATTTGTTTGAAAACTAAACAATTTAAGCGATGGTACAAACTATGAAGAATAATGGAGTGTATACCATATTCCATAGTCGACTATACATAAACAAAAGGTTACCAACCCTATATACCAACCGAATGTTAAAATATCAAAGTGATAGAATGATGTATTAATGCATTTAACTTTGGAAAACCTTGACGTGGCAGGTGTTACAGCGGTAATGAATGTGTAGTACGAAAAGGTTATGATACAACACCGAACCTGGTCTTGGCATTGAAGTCTCCTGACAGATAGTTAATGGATGTATGACGGTAACTAACATGGCTAATAGCATGTGAAGAAGTTGATGAGAAAGTAAAATGAGTCTGAGTTGTCACAACCTCTTCCCTTGGACTATAGAGTTGGAAACGATGTGGATGGAGCATTGTAATAAGTAATTAATGTATCAGTTGCTCGTTTTCCCACGTAGCTTCCTCACAAAGGCTTCGTTGTTGATCTCCACAGATCATAACCGTTGGATTGAAAACCTAAAATTCTATCGTAAAGACATTTTGATGTGGTAATCAAAATTCATTTCACTCGAGAGTTTTTTGGAAAAATAAGGCCGACAGGCCGCTATTATGTAGGGTGTGGGGAATGTAATACAGAGGTTTCCATCCACAAATTGGAACTTAAGACCTATAGAGAGGGACCTGTAAGTCCTCTCGATTATGTAACTTGCTTGTTTAACCACCAAGGGAAATGATGAGGTTGTGAGAAGAGGTTTCTAGAGTGATTCCTGTATGGAGATGTAGTTTCTTTGCTCGAATGCAGTGTATAACTAAGTGGTACCAACGCTAAGATATCATCGGCATCTCTATTCTGGAGTTTGCATAAATAGGTATTGTTTCAATCCCATAGTTACGATTTGGTTTCTCATGCTTTGAGATACTCAATAATGTAAAACTTGTTTTAATCACCGAATAAATGTTTGTGCTAGGTAAAGAATTCATCCAAGTTGCAGGGTTTGAAGCTTAAGAGGGAAAATGATGCTGCTCGGCCACCGGGTAAGCCTTGGACGTTCACTTTCTTGTAGTTCTCTGGGCCTGGTGTGTGGCCAATGTTTTTGTGTTGACTGTCATCTTCAGCTTAAGTGTTTTCTACAAGGGTTTGCCTAGGGTCTATAACAAATTTTTTATGTCACTAGTAGCTACAGTCTAAGGCTTATAACAAAGCTTTGCTCGACAAAGTTTAACTGTGAAATTTTGGTTACAATGTACCTTTGTTTTTCGGAGATGTAAGGAGGATTGACCCTTGTCACAAAAGAATGGAACATAACAGTATTTAACTCCAGAATTTGTCTGAATAATGTGTGCTTCATCACTGTGTGTAAAACATAAAGCATTTTGCTGTGAGTTTAAGTCCATTGGGACGACCTGTTAATTTTGTAACAATTACAGTTGATAAATGACTTTTGATAGAAGAAAGTTTTATTTCTAAAATGTCAAATCGTACAGAAAAGATTTACTATGTTTTGGCAAAGGCCGAGCGTTACAATTTATTTTGATAAAGAACACTGTAGCTTGCAAAACTTCTAGTATAAGAATTCCGAACCACGTAACGCTTGAAGTTTGAAAGATAGTGTTTGTAAGTTTTGATCTGTTATGTGTTTTTAAGAAGTGAAACCCTAACTATAGGTTTCGTTAGAAATCTTGAAATGAAACAAAGATGTAATGCTTAGATGATAACAAAATGGTTTAGGGTTTAGAATGAAAGTTTGTTATAATCTAAGAAATAAAAGTTATAATTCTTTGAATGATGTCTACAGTTTATCTTTGAGATAAAAAGGAAATGATGTATGAAAAAAGAATAAGGATTTGCAGTGTATTAGATTTTTGATATTGCTGAAATAAACATTCGATACTTCAAATAAAACAAGAAACCAGTGAATAAAATAAAGTATGTATAATTAAATAAAAACTATTTAGTGATTAGTTCTTACAGCTGTTAAAATCCTTGGAAATACTATTACTTGGAAAACATGATATGTATGATTTTAATTTCATTTGTTTGCTATTTTAAATGAATAGAAATAAGAGAAAAATATATGACTATACAGAAGTTAAACTATATTTTTCTTTCATGAAATAACAAAAGAATCATATATTACTGTCAATACTATACAGTAAATTTTTACTATGTTTAGATACAGGTCAGAATGGCAAACAAATCACTTACTACAATTGTTTATCCAATCCAATGGAAATATGCCTATCTCTAATCTATTATTTAATTTGCTTCTCTATACTGGAGTACGATGCATATAACAACATGTGGAAAAATATAGAGTTGATTTTATAATCAGATTTTAAACAAGTATATCTTTTAGACTTAAACAAGGATCATAAACAAATTCATTTACAAAATAGTGTTTGATGATTTCACTAAACATAATTATTAAACTGAAAAAAAATAGGAAACTATAAAACCTGGTTAATCTGTAGGGAAACAAACAACCCAAGGAGCCTGTTCCACCCAACGAATTCCTTAAGACAGCCAAGTTACTTGCCTTAGGACCCTCGAGCCTATTCACTGAACCACCAGGAGGAAGAAACTTAGAAGTTTAGGATCTCTACTTGCAGTAGCAATAGTTGTCCAATCTTTGAAACTAGTAGTCCAATGACCTGCACTAACACCTCTGGTTCTCTTATCAAAATAGTTTGCAAACTTATGATTGCACTCACAACTAGCCTCCCTATTCGAATCTCTTAGTGGTAACCTGATGCACATGAAGAAATACTTCTGCAGAAAATATTGTGTAAGAGCTGCCTACTCAATTCGAATTTTCCTTATGTAGGAAGCCTAGGCCTTTTTAGTTGTTATTGGGTCATTAAATGAGTTTCCTGCCCACTCCCACCACCTGGGGGATAATGCCACATTTTTAGGGGGAGTTGTCCCATAACCAACAGCTAGTGGTGAAGTGCAATTGCTGCCATCTGTCCAATGCCTTCTAACAGCTTCCATTCCTCCTAGTGGGTCAGTGAACACTCATTTAACAGTTCCCTTGGGTGTTTGTCTCCTACTTTAATTTATTAAATAATAATAATTTAGTAATTACATTCATCCTTGACCAAACTTGGTCATAATTTCAAAAATTTGAAATTAAAATTTAACATAAAGTATTTTTGCAAATAAAATATTATTTTCAGAATTTGGGTAGGTGACATACAACCCCCCTTAAGTCTCAACATCGTCCTCAATGTTGGTTAATCACTCCTTGAGTGTTCCTAAAACAGAGTTGGGTATGCTGCCTGCATACTACTCTCCAACTCCCAGGTTTCCTCTTCTTGGCTAAAGTGCTTCCATTGCACCTTCACTTGTCCAATGGTGTGATTCCGGAGTAGAGTTTCCCTCCTTTCGAGGATACAGTTCGGTTCCACCTGAAAATCTCCGTCTTGTCCCACCTGTACATCATTCCAGTTTACAACATGACTAGTATCATGTACATACTTCTTTAAAAATTATATATGAAAAATATTATGTATTTTTAAATTTGGTGGCAAGGCCAGTTGGTATGCCACTGGTCCAACCTTGGACAATATTTCAAAAGGACCACAATACCTGGGTGCCAACTTGGCACAGCTCCCCAATTTTCATGAACTCTTTTTTGGTCTTCCCTTGAAGAATACATGCTCACCAACCTAGAACTCTTTATGAGTCCTTTTTAAATCTTCTTGACTCTTTTGCCTATCTTGGGCAGCTGTTAAATTTACTTGTTCCTGTTTCACAATTAGTTCTAACTCCTGCAATAATTCAAGTCCTAAAACAAATCTATTTACTGGATCATTCCATGAAACAGGTGTATCACATTTCCTACCATAAAGAATTTCAAAAGGACTAAGTCTGGCTGATGCATGATAATTATTATTATAAGCAAATTCTGCTAAGTGCAAGTAGTCTTCCCACTTACCAGGCTGATCCTTAACATACATTCTTAAAAAATCTTCTAAAACTTGATTTACCCTTTCTGTCTGTCCATCCGTTTGTGGATGAAATGCGGTACTGAAGTTTAAGGTTCTTTTCAGCCCTTTAAGTAATGATCTCCAAAATTTTCCAGTAAACTTAGAGTCACGATATGAAATTATAACTTTTGGTATACCATGTAGTCAAAAAATCTGCTTCATGAAGATTTATGCAATGTCTGGAGCTTTATGAGTAGTCTTTACAGGTATAAAGTGTGTTGCTTTGCTGAGTTTGTCCACTACCACCATCATAGAGTCATTTTGTTTCTGGTTTTTAGGTAATCCAGTAATAAAGTCTATGCTTATCACTTCCCATTTCCAAATTGGTATAGGTAATGGTTGCAACAATCCAGCAGGATGTTGGTGCTCAACCTTCACCTTTTGACAATCCAAACATTTAGCTATACACTCTGCTACTTCATATTTCATTATCGGCCAATAATACTCCTTCCTTAGCATAGTAATGGTGTTTTGATAACCTGGATGACCAGAATAATGACTTTTATGCATCTCATTTAAAATCAAAATTTTATTTCTGGTATATCTGGTACATACAATCTATTTTTATATAGTAATAACCCATTTTCTTTCATACTAAAATCTGCCATAAAATTTTCAGATTTGTTGTCTGCTGTCCTTTCTTTTATTTTTCTGTATTCTTCATTTGTTTCACTCTTTTCAAGAATCTGATTTTCTAAATCTATGGAGTAAGTGCTGATGGCTGAAATAAAATTCAGTTTTGCCTTACGACTCAAGGCATCTGCAACCTTGTTCTCTTTCCCTTTAATATGCTGAATTTTGAAATCATAGTCACTTAAGAAGGTCAACCATCTAGCTTTCCTAGCGTTTAGATTTGTCTGATCTAATAAATATTTCAGACCCATATTATCTGTCAACAATGTGAATTTTTTTCCAATAAAGTGATGATGCCATATTTTTAAGGCATGAATTACTGCCAATAATTCTAAATCATAAGTAGAGTAGTTCTTCTCATGTATTTTCAGCTTTCTAGATTAATATGCTACCGCATGCCCTTCTTGTGTTACGACTCCACCGAGTCTGTCATTGCATGCATCTGTACAAACTATAAAATCCTTGTTAGGATCTGTTATCCTCAAGATAGGTGTTGTAGTCAATAAGTCTTTTAGCTTTTTGAAACTGTCCAAACATTTATGATCCCACACAAACTTCTTACCTTTCTTCTACAAGGAAGTTATGGGGTTGGCAATCCTCGAAAAACCCTCAAAAAATTTTCTGTAATATCCAGTAATGCCCATAAATGATCTTACATCCGACACATCCTATAGAACCGGCCAGTCATTAATGGCCTTTATCTTGTTGGGGTTAACCAAGATTCCTTCTTTAGAAATTATGTGTCCTAGATACTGAATTTTGTTCTTGTGGAAGTCACACTTACTAAACTTAGCGTATAGTTGATGGTCTCTCAGAACTTGTAAGATAATCCGTAGATGTTCATCATGCTCTTCTTTACTTTTAGAATACACTAAAATGTCGTCTATAAACACAACAACAAACTTGTCTAAGTATTCATGCAGAATATTATTCATCAAACACATAAATACAGCCAGGGCATTAGTCAAGCCAAATGGCATGACTATGAACTCGTAATGTCCATACCGAGTTCTGAAAGCTGTCTTGAAAATATCTTCTTCCTTAACCCGTACTTGATGATATCCTAATCTTAGATCAATCTTTGAAAATATCGTTGCTCCACGCAGCTGATCAAATAGATCGTCTATGCGGGACAACGGATACCAATTCTTGATTTTCATCTTATTAAGCTGGCGATAATCTATGCACAGTCTTAAGGTTCCATCTTTCTTCTTAACAAAGATGACAGGTGCTCCCCAAGGAGAGACGATGGGTCTTAGATAATTCTTATCAATCAGTTCCTTCAACTGTGATTTCAATTTGTTTAATTCCAGTATATTCATTCTGTATGGAGCTTTAGAATTTGGTACTGCTCCTGGTATTAACTCAATGGTAAAATCTAAATCTCTTTTAGGAGGTAATCCTGGAATCTCCTCAGGAAATACATCCTTAAAATCCTTTAGGACAGGTATATCTTCTAATTTCTGTTTGTCCTCTTTACCGATAAACTCATCGTTTACTACATTTACTGCAAACAACTGGCATTCTTTCCTAACTGCCCTCTTAAATTGCATGGCTGAAATCTGTCTAAGGGTTACCTTTTACTTCTACAGTTTTTCCTTCTTCATTTTACATAAAAAACTTTTTTCGTAACAGTTCAGAATGACATGATGGGCTTCTAACCAGTCCATCCCGAGTATAATATCGTAAGATCCTAAAGGTAAAATATTCAACTTGATTTGTGTCTGTAATTGATTCATGGATAAAGCACAACTTTCTATTAAATCTGATACTTTCCTCTTTGTTCCAGTTGCTAGTCTAACTAACCAAGATTTACTAAACTTTTCTGTTTTCAATTTAAGACTTTCCACAATATCTAGTGATATATAACTTAAGCTAGCACCTGGGTCAATTAAAATAGTAACAGGATGATTTTGCAGCATACCTTCAATCTCTACCATGGAGATTTGATTATCTGCTTGTCTGTTGTCAAGTGCTGCATTGATTCTGGGCATTTCCCTCGCCACGTCTCCGACAGTAGGTTCAGTTTGAATAGAATTGATGTTGTTAGCTTTTCTCTTCCTTAAGGGACATTTTGATGCATAGTAGGGACCTTCACATTCAAAACATTTGATGGGTGCCTTTTGCTCATTGATTATGGTATTATTAGGTTCATTTCTGGGTGCTATAGAATTTTGCTGTTGATTGTTTCTAGGATTATTCCCTTGAAAATTCCGATTTTGAAATTTTTTCTTTTGGAAACTGGAATTTCCACTGAACCTGAATTTTTTCTTTTTCAACTCAAAATTGCTGGGCTTATGACTTTTCCAGTTCGACATTACTTCTCTTTTCCGATTTGTGTCATAACAAAAAACTGCCTTTCTCATAGCCTCTTCCAAGGTCTTAGGACTGTCATACTCGATTATGTCCCTAATATTGAAAGGTAAGCAACTCAAGTATCTTTGGATTTTTGGTTTCTCTTCTATGAGGTATGGCACATATCTCAGTAAGTTCATAAATTTACTGTTCATTTCCTTCATGTTCATACCTCCCAGCTTCAAATCGTAGAACTCTTTGGATTTTCCTTCATAGTACTGTTCAGATAAATACTTCTTTTTAAAGTATCCTTTAAAAGTACTTTAGCTTACATCATTATCTTTGATACCTTTTACTCTTTTGATGTCCTGCCACCAAATATCCACTTTTCCGGTCAAGTTATATATAGCCATTTTTGCCTTCAAGGACTCTGAATAGTTGTAAATCTAGAAGTATTTCTTCATACCAGACAACCAAGCTTCAGCTGTCTCGCCCTTCTCTGTTTCTCCATTGAAAGTTGGAGGTCTAATATTTTTGAACTCCCTAGAAATCTACTCATACTCCTTATGCTTTTTCCTTCTGGGTTTGAAATCTCCTTCACTAATATCATTGGTGTAGTTACGTTTCTTTTTACGCACTTCAATAGCATCTCCTGATGAGGTTGAATTGTTGTTCACCTCATTGGTTTTCATTTTCTTATTTTTATTAGCATGAGGTAGATCCTCAACTTTGGAAATATCTTCATTATCTCTCTCTTGCTCCTCAGTTGGGCACTGTTCAAACAACACTTGGTTTAATTGTTCTTGTGCTTGCAGAATTATTTCGTTGTCTTGTTTCACATATCTGATTTCTGTCTTTAATTCATGAAAAGCACGTAAGAATTCTGACAAACTGTTATTTAGTTCACCGTGACCTTCTTCTGCGTAATGCTGACCCGAGCTGTGGCTGTTTGGTTGAAATCTGTCTTCTACATGATCAGCTGAATTTTCCATACCTATAGATTAAAATAATTTCTGAACAACATCATGATTAAAATTCAAATTAGTAAGATTTTCCGTTGTATAAAATTTTCTACTGCATTTTCTTGGACCTCTTTCAGGCCTAGAGTTCGAACATGAGCTCTGATACCACATGTAGCATCCCGATTTTTCATAAAAATTAAAAAAAAATTAAAAACAACATTAAATGTAATACTTACGGTTACGGAAATAATAAATACTTGATTAAGATGACAATGATTAAGAAGTCATTACATACTAAACATAACTTAATTACTGAGTCAGGAAAAATTTAAATGACAACGACACAACACACTTCTTTAAACATGATTACGACATTATTTTGCTTAAGTTAACTAAAAAGATAGAAAGAATATGCGATCAGATTTTCTTTATAAGATATTGACAATTTTTTTTGTGTGATGATTAAAGGGGTCCTACGAAGTACCCCGAGGCTTACTTAGCTGTGTTAGCTAAAGCATTTGTACCTGTCCCTCTTACGCAGATTCACAGGTAAGGGTAACATGATATTTCAATTAGTCGTCAAAGTTTGGTGAAGATTCTCAGTACTATCTTGCTTCAGGTATGAATCTTTGTCTATTCTAGATGTATTGTTTTTGAGTATTAAACAAGTTGCAGAAGTTGTGACAATGAAAACTCTAACTCCCTTCATTGTTACGTTCGTCAATGAAATACTTATATTTATGATGTTTCTAGGAAATACACTAGGTTACCATCTTCAATGGATAAATTGATACTATTAAAAATTCTTTCTCTTTCACAGGACATAATGATTCTATAAGTATTGATATACATCGATCTATCTTTTGATAGAGCATTAAACTACTAGAAAATATGAGAACAATTAGCATAATAGAAATTCATGAATGGATTGAAAACTACTATGTTTGCAAATATATTATTCAGGCTTTTCTAAATGCATAGACAAGCATACTATTGATGTAGTAATTGATAAAATCCTACTTCTATATTTTTTTATAACTCACCTAAGATCTTGCAACTACTACAGAGATTTGACCTTTTTAAGTTTGTTAGCCCCATGATATAGTGAATGCTATAAGGATTACACTAACTGTGTACAAACAATATGGATTCCGAATTATAGAGTGCTAATTGTATCAAATTATAAATTATATATATTATGCATATAATTTGTTTGAAAACTAAACAATTTAAGCGATGGTACAAACTATGAAGAATAATGGAATGTATACCATATTCCATAGTCGACTATACATAAACAAAAGGTTACCAACCCTATCTACCAACCAAACATTAATATATCAAAGTGATAGAATGATGTATTAATGCATTTAACTTTGGAAAACCTTGACATGGCAGGTGTTACGGCGGTAATGAATGTGTAGTATGAAAAGGTTATGATACAACACCGGTCCTGGTCTTGGCATTGAAGTCTCTTGACAGATAGTTAATGGATGTATGACTGTGACTAACATGGCTAATAGCACGTGAAGAAGTTGATGAGAAAGTAAAACGAGTCCGAGTTGTCACAAACTTTACCCTTGGAATGTAGAATTGGCAACGATGTTGATGGAGCATTGTAATAAGTAATTAATGTAGCAGTTGCTCGTTTTCCCATGTAGCTACCTGGCAAAGGCTTTGTCGTTGATATCCACAGATCATAACCATTGGATTGAAAACCTAAAATTCTGTCATAAAGGCATTTTGATGTGGTAATCGAAATTCATTTCACTGGAGAGTTTTTCGGAAAAACAAGGCCAAAGCCGCTACTATGTAGGGTGTGGGGAATGCAATACAGAGGTTTCCATCCACAAATTCGAACTTAAGACCTGTAGAGAGGGACCTGTAAGTCCTCTTGATTATGTAACTTGCTTGTTTAACCACTGAAGGAAACGATGAGGTTGTGAGAAGAGGTTTCCAGATTGATTCATGTCTGGAGCTGTAGTTTCTTCGCTCGAATGCAGTGTATAACTAAGTGGTACCAATGCTAAGATATCATCGGCATCTCTATTCTGGAGTTTGCAGAAACAGGTAATGTTTCAATCTTGTAGTTACGATTTGGTTTCTCATGCTTTGAGATACTTGATAATGTAAAACTTGTTTTAATCACTGAATAAATGTTTGTGCTAGGTAAAGAATTCGTCCAAGTTTTAGGGTTTGAAGCTTAAGAGGGAAAACGATGCTGCTCGACCACCGGGTAAGCCTCAGAGGTTCACTTGCTTGTAGTCCTCTAGGCCTGGTGTGTGGCCAAATTTTTTTTGTTGACCATTGTCTTCAGCTTAAGTGTTTTCTACAAGGGTTTTCCTAGGGTCTGTAACGAATTTTTTATGTCACCAGTAGCTACAGTCTAAGGCTTGTAAGAAAGCTTTGCTCGACAAAGTTTAACTGTGAAGTTTTGGTTACAATGTACCTTTGTTTTTCGGAGATGTAAGGAGGATTGACCCTTGTCACAAAAGAATGGAACATAACAGTAGTTAAGTCCATAATTTATCTAAATAATGTGTGATTCATCGCTGTGTGTGAAACATAAAGCATTTTGCTGTGAGTTTAAGGCCATTGGGCCGACCTGTTAATTTTGTAACAATTACAGTTGATAAATGAATTTTGATAGAAGAAAGTTTTATTTCTAAAATGTCAAATCATATAGAAAAGATTTAGGTTTTTTTGGCAAAAGCCAAGGGTTACAATTTATTTTGATAAAGAACATTGTAGCTTGCAAAACTTCTGGTATAAGAATTCCGAACCACGTAACATTTGAAGTTTGAAAGATAGTGTTTGTAAGTTTTGATCTATTATGTGTTTTTAAGAAGTGAAACCCTAACTGCAGGTTTCATTAGAAATCTTGAAATGAAACAAAGATGTAATGCTTAGATGATAACAAAATGGTTTAGGGTTTAGAATGAAAGTCTGTTATAATCTCAGAAATAAAAGTTATCATTCTTTGAATAATGTCTACAGTTTATCTTTGAGATAAAAAAATAAATGATGTATGAAAACATAATAAGGATTTGCAGTGTATTAGATTTTTGATATTGCTGAAATAAACATTCAATACTTCAAATAAAATAGGAAACTAGTGAAGAAAATAAAGTATGTATAGTTAAATAAAAACTATTTAGTGATTAGTTCTTGCAGCTGTTAAAATCCTTGGAAATACTATTACTTAGAAAACATGATATGTATGATTTTAATTTCATTTGTTTGCTATTTTAAATGAATAGAAATAAGAGAAAAATATATGACTATACAGAAGTTAAACTATATTTTTCTTTCATGAAATAAAAAAAGGATCCTATATTACTGTCAATACTATACAGTAAATTTTTACTATGTTTAGATACAGGTCAGAATGGCAAACAAATCACTTACTACAATTATTTATCCAATCAAATGGAAATATGCCTATCTCTAATCTATTATTTAATTTGCTTCTCTATATTGGAGTACGATGCATATAACAGCATGTGGAAAAATATAGAGTTGATTTTCTAATCAGATTTTAAACAAGTATATCTTTCAGACTTAAAAAAGGATCAAAAACAAATTAATTTACAAAACAGAGTTTGATGATTTCACTAAATGGAATTATTAAACTGAAAACAAAATAGAAAACTATAAAAACTAGTCCAATTCCTGAAGACAACCAAGTTATTTTCCTTAGGACCCCCGAGCCTGTTCGCTGAACTACCAGGAGGAAGAAACTTAGAAGTTTAGGATCTCCACTTCTAGTAGCAATAGTTGTCCAATCTTTGAAACTAGTAGTCCAAGGACTTGCACCAACACCTCTGGTTCTCTTATCAAAATAGTTTGCAGACTTATGATTGCACTCACAACTAGCCTCCCTATTCGAATCTCTCAGTGGTTACCTGATGCACATGAGGATATACTTCTGCAGAAAATATTGTGTAAGAGCTGCCTACTCAATTCAAATTTTCCTTATTTAGGTTGCCTAGGCCTTTTTAGTTGTTACTAGGTCATTAAATGAGCTACCTGCCTACTCCCACCACCTGGGGGATAATGCCACATTTTTAGGGGGAGTTGTCCCATAACCAACAGCTAGTGGTTTAGTGCAATTGCTGCCATCTGTCCCATGCCTTCTAACAACTTCCATTCCTCCTAGTGGGTCAGTGAACACTCATTTAACAGTTCCCTTGGGTGTTTGTCTCCTACTTTAATTTATTAAATAATAATAATTTAGTAATTACATTCATCCTTGACCAAACTTGGTCATAATTTCAAAACTTTGAAATTAAAATTTAACTTAAAGTATTTTTGCAAATAAAATATTATTTTCAGAATTTGGGTAGGTGAAATCATCAAAATACGAAGTCCGGAATAGTACATTATTCAATGGAGGAGGCGCATTATCGGAAATGGTTCCAATAAAAGCAATGGGTGAAGGGAAATCAAAAAATCCCAATAATGAGGGGTACAATCTGACACTCATGTTCCCAATTGCGGGCTGATAATCAGTAACTTGGGGGACCACTGATCATGTGGATGCTATGGAATAAGGACTAACGAAATCTAGCTAGTCAATCGTCACAATCTTGCCTTCGTGTGGAAAGAAAATAATTATGAACACAGTAGACGTGACTGCTTTCATAGCGTACATCCAATTCCTGCCCAGGAGAAGGTTGTAGTCGATGGGCGCATCAACCTTGACTTCAATAGGAACGAGTTTCCCACCCAAGAAGACAACAAGGGAAGGGAGAATCCCATGTGGTTAAACGACCAACCGTTGAATGTAGTGAGCATGGTCATAGACTTGGATAAGGGAGGAGAGCCAAGATCTTTCTAACAAGATAAAGACATCACTGACGTAGCAACACCTTCGTCAACCACTGTTCTTTTGATGATATTCTGCAGGCACTCCACATGGAATTGAAAAGCCACATTGTAAGGTAACTGAGGTTGGACGTCAGTAGTATCAAACTTGATAACGTTAGGAATTCCCCCATCCTAAACTCCTAAGGCACATAAAAGGGCATGCATTTGAGAAGGACATGCCTGTAAAACCTCGAGAGCCGACATGGCACATGGATTTTGACCCAAGTCTTCTACAATAGAGTAGTTTTGGGCAGCTCGAGCATTGGGATTATGTGTAGAGTGCTTGAGAATACCTTTCGATATCCGTGGCATAGTAGTGGGCTTCTTGATATGCAAAGAGGTATCAGGAGGAGGAGGAGGCTCATTCCCCATATTTTTTTGTGGTGCGTCATAATCATGGTTGCGAGTAGCAACACCAACCTCTGATTTAACGATATTCACACATCCAAAGCCACTGGGATGGGAAGCAGACGTGGAAGCTTCATGGGTCCCATAACCAGTAGCAAGAGCATTCGAAGCCATATTTTTATGATGTGGAAGGGGATCTTTCAACTCAACTGGGCTCTGTGCAATATGATTCTATGCTTCATCAATCCGAGGACACAAGTGAGTAAGATGATCTTCCCCACAATGCTTGCAAGGGAATTTCACTTTATGCCTAGGTTTACGGTCCCCACCAGCATTTCTGCCTTCCCGAGGAGGGTTGGAATTCTCTTTCCGAGGCGTATTATGATTACTACCATTATTCCCGTTATTTCCACCCTTGCAGTTGTTTCTCCCCTTCTTCTTACCACCAGGCTGCTGGTTACTCAATTGGTTCACCGATTGCATAGCATGTACATCGGACGATGGGATGGAAGTGGACAAGGTGTGAACTTGTCTGGGAGCAGATTAGTTAAGTGACAAATTGTTCATTTGATTAGCAACCAAATCTATAGTTCGAGTACTTGCGGATCCAACAATTCCATCGGCATGTGGTCCAGGAACTGGCTTGGGCTCATGTCATGATCATGGTGCATCAGGAATAATGTCATACAGAATGCCAGATTGAGCATAAAGCAAATCTAATTGTTGGACTTTTAGTATAGCTTGTTCCTCAGTCGTTATGCCTGACATCGAAACATTCTTAGAAATGTATGGAAGCAAAGACTTGAGAAACCATTCCAACAGAAAATCTAGAGGAATGTTGGATTTCACTAACCTTTTCCGTCGATGCCACTCTTGACCGTGGTTAGATATGTGTGTGGCCTTATTCTGGCGGAAGGTAGACAAGAGTTCAGTGCTAGTATCATAGTGAGCCGGCAGCTGGAAGTGATCCAAGAAAAATAATTCTATCTCATTGAAACTCCTATATGTTCCCCTAGGCAACTAAACATACCACTTTGCGGCTGCCCCCATGAGGGTGCATTGAAATAGTCTCAATCGAATGGAATCGTGATTTAACAAGTTTGATGAGCACCAAAGGTGATAAGTTGTGATATGATCACCCAAATCCTCACCACCCTTCCCCTCAAACTTGGGAATGTCCAAAGGTAGCTTGGTAGGGAATAGAGGCCAATTAGGATCGTGACACATTGGATCATTCGTGAGCTTTGAAAGATCTGGAAGATTCAACCGAGCAAGGAACAGAAGCTGCAGCTAAAAAGCTTGATTATAAGCTCCCATAAAAGGTTGATTATATGGACCTGAAGGATAAGATGGACCATAAAGCTGACCATGGCCATTAAAAGGTTGATGATATAGACCTGAAGGATAAAATGGACCATAAGCTTGACCATGGCCATAGGGCTGATAACTTCCCCCAACCTGACCCGTGTGAGAGTAAGCAGGTATATGCGTATTATGAGCACCATAATGAGGTGGGTTGTAATGAGGGCCAACACCGACTGTATTATAGTAAGGGTTACCACCATAATTATGGGGCATATAAATATTACTCATAGTGGGAGCCATATTGTGCTGACCATAATTGTTACGTATGTTCCCATCCCCTGCGTAATCATTGCTAGTAGCAGGAGCGGTCGTAGTGTGATCATAATTATAAGGGATGTTCCCATCCCCTGCGTAAGCATTGCTAGTAGTAGGAGCGGTAGTGGTAGCAAACATAAAAGTATATGGTATGTGTCCAACCCCGTTATTAGGAGGATTGTTAACATTAGCGGACGTGGTCCTAGGTTGATGTGTATTGTATTGTGGATTGTGAGTCGTGTTGCAAAAATTGTTCCCACCAGGATGGGTAGTCCTGGGAGGCGACCTTCCTCCAAAATTTGCAATGTTTGAAGGGATATGGCTGATCCCCATAATATATGTGTGAGTAGGAAATGTGGTGCCCCCAGTGAGGGTATTTCCCCCAGTGGGTGCAATGTTGCGAACACCAAGACTAGTTTTAGCATGACTACAAACCATAGTGGATGGATCAACTGTGTTGTAATTAGGCATGCTAAAAGAGAATGGGGTAGCATTCATAGTGGTCACAGGGCTTGTGTTAACATGTAAATTCGGCATCCCATGTAGGAAATTCTGTGGATTCGAAGGATCGAATGGGTCGTCCTTGGGTGGAGTAGATCCAAATAGAAGAGGTCGAGTCTCTGGTATGAGTGGATCGCCCCCCCATGCCTCTCTAGGAGTAGGAGGAATAGTGGTGTCTTTGACTCTACCAGATAGAGTCGTAGGGATTTATCCCATGACAAAACCAACAATAATGTCAGCGCGAAGTGTTTCAAAAGAATCAGAAGAATCGGAGGGGGCCTTCCAGCGTCCCCTCTGGACACGATGTGTAACTTCGGTGGCCAGTAAACCAACCAACTGACGAGACCGATGGAGAGTAGGACCTCGCTCCACGATACCTATGAAAGGTCAATAAATCAAAGTGTTCCCTAACGGCCAAACTAATGAACAAAGAACAAAGAGCACACACCTAAGAAATTACAGCCAAATGCACACAAACAGGATTGGCTCAAGGGACCTCCCGACACTACAGCTGGTATGTCTCACCTAGGAGAGGCTTGAGACTCCCAAACTATAACCGGAGGTAACAGAATCAGTTATAAGGGTTCCCAGACTTCACTACGTGCAAAGGGTCAAGTTCCTAGACTACAGGAAACTGTGTTGTCCAACCCCTATTTGACTCAAGATACGTACAGTATAACCACTACAAGCACCCTATGTGACACCTAGGTAAGGAAACTAAGGTTACCACAATATAACCAATCCTCAGGAAAGCAGTCGCAGGTGGGATCCATCGTATGAGAAGGGTAGCTAATCCTGAAACCCGAGAGGTACAGATCCCTCAAGAGCCCTCATACATGAACAAATACTACAAATATCTCCCATGTTTGGCCAGTATTGGAGGGCAATCTCTGCAACCAACCTCCCGTGACCTCGTGCTTAACTCTGGTCTGAGTAGAGCTTCCTGAGAACACTGATGTATATAATGGAATTCACCACTCCCTGGTCAGACACATAATGTTTCGTCTAGTAGTCTTGGATTGTTAACTCACAATGATCTATTCCAATACTCTAAACCTATACTAGTTGGTGCACCCTATAAAAGAAAAATTGTTCTAATCAATTTTAGGATTAAGCATTGATTTTAAATGGCTATAATTACTCAAAGGATATGGTCATCAAACTGATGATGTATAGGACTCAATAATATGCACAATTGAAAAATTGTAGACTCATCTATCAATAAAAACAATGCCACTAAAATGACAATCAATCCAACGGTTCGAAATAAAATGCAATTCTTCTAAATTTCCAATGCACAAGCAGATCCTAGATGAAAGCACAAGCACTCAGATGCAAAATGCAGTATGGAAAGCAAAAAAAATTGTATTTTCTCTTATAATGGAAAGGAAAATGCAAAACTATGTTTTTGTATTTTTTTCAATATAATGAAATGAAAAAACGCAAGCGAAATCTACCTATTCAGTTAAAGAAATGCAAAGCATATCACTAAGACAACCTAGCAAATCCCAAATAGTGAGACTCAACCAATGTAATGAGCTACAAAATAAAAAATGGTGATAAACTAACAAGGGTCAAAACAAAGAGAAAGAAGAGTTTCTGGTCACAAATAAGGCATAGAACAGTCAGGAATGAGGCCAATTTAGACTCAGGAACACTCAAAACCAACCCAGCAACAGTCCAAGGCCGTAAATCAATCAAACCTGGAGTTGTACGCTACTGTCAAAGGAAAAACCGCGGGTAGACACGGGTAACAGTGCAAACAAAGGTGGGTAGATGCGGGCAAAACTAATTTGACCCGCGTACAGGAAGAAGCAAATGAGAAAAAAGAGAGTCCAATCACCCATAAAAAGCTTGTTTTCTATAGTATATCCCAATGGCCAATCAAGGACACAGGAGCTCGACACACAACAACTCTAAATAAGGACAAATGCCTAAAAATCCCCAAAAATGGATGTTCTCCCCAGTGGAGTCGCCATTTTTGTTACAGAGAAAACTTCCTATGTCTTGGGACAGACCACAACAGACAGCTGACTACTAGAAAATGACTCAGTTCCCAATACAATGCTATATAAATGACAATGCTAAGATAATTGGGAAAATACCAACCTTCAACCGGATGTTCGATGTAGATCCCCATTGAGCTTTCCACCTCTACACTTGGACCTACAGATTAGTCTCAACAACAAGTACAAGCAAGTGCATATAATATATGAAAGACATTAGCATAATCAATAGAATGATCCATGACATTATAAGAAAATATAACCCAATGTAGTTTAACAATATTCACAGCATCAATTGGACTGGAAAATGAATATTTCCATTAATGAATAACAAGAAGTACAATATACAACCTCTTGCCGGCAACCAATCTGAACCAAGAACTAGGTCTCTCCACTTGTGCCTCCACCACTTCAATCCTCCATGTAATGGCAAACTCAAACTATGAAAGAAGTTTGGAAGGTGAATATAAGGAATTCACAACAACTAGGATCAATGAGTGTAGACTCAAGTCACGACAAAAATACACTAGAGTTATCTTGATCTCTCTTTCTCCTCCCTTCCATATACCATAAGAGCTCAATATACAGCCTTCCAAAGCTAAGTGAAAGGACACATCGAGTCATTTCGGGGCAAATGGAGGGCCGAAGGTCATCCTAAGACTGTGTTTTGGGAGTAAAAAGTAATTTTCTAATGATTTTTACCACTTTACTTTGCACCCGTGGGCTATAGTGGAACAACTCGCATGTACGCTGGCTATAATGGGATAGCAAGCATATAGGAAGACAAATTGGGAAAAAGTCTATTCTGGAGGACATAAAGTGAATCTGAGTTAGTGAAATGGATCCTGAAAGCCAAAGAATCCTGATGCTCACAAGGTGCAAAATTATGTTGTAACAAACGTGTTCTTTTGGGATAGCCACGTGGGATCCCAAAGGAAGACACAAAGTTTCCTCAGTGATCCATGCGGAAGTGGGGCAGGCTGAAGAGTATCCACATTTATTTTGAAAATGTGTATATAACAAAACATTACGACAATGAAATTTTTTATATGTTTTGATACAATGTTAATGGGGGATTAATTATAATTAATTATTATTAATTACGATTTAATCTGGAGATTTAGTGGCTAATCGTGATTATGGATGGAGGAACCTGTTCCTTTGGGTTAGCCACGTGGGATCCCAAAGGAGGACACGAGGTTGCCTCAGTAATCCAAGAGGGGTGGGGCAGGTTATAGTACACACGACCTGAGTGGTTGGACATGAGGAGGAGAATGTACGCATGGGGACGTGAGTCCTAGAGGTACAGTGAAGGGAAAAGGACCGTTTCCTGGGAAATTACAGGGGGTGTAAGGAAATCTGGGAAGGGAAGTTCAGACATGGACAGTAAAGAGGTTCACTGTGCGTTTTTGAGTTCTCTAAATGAAGAAAACTTGGAAATATTTCCTATGACAAACCTGAACCCGAATTGCATAGATAACCTGAACATTGTTATGCTGTGATAACCGAACTAACCATGAATTCCTTAGTTGCATACACCAGTCAATTGGCAATGAAGCATGAGGCCCAGAGGGAATTCCGACACTTGTAGTGAAGTGTATCGCTGTGCATTTTGGGAAGGAACTCAGGTGGGTCAATTGCATAATTGGCATGGAATTGGTTGTTATCTTATTGCCTTGTTGAGCCCCTGTGTATATCCATTCTCTCTATTATTTCTACCTTTGAATTTGTGAGTGAGATAAGGGTATTGGTGATATATCTCTGGTTAATGTCTGGATCTAGGCTTGGGGGTGAACTTGGGAGCTGAAATAGTACAAGCTGGACAAGTTCTAAGGTTGGGTGGAGTGTGGCTCACATGCGTCCAGTTGCTACATTCATGTGAATTTCAGATAAGTGTATCTGCGTATGAATTATGATTTTCATGTGTTTTATGATGCTTGATATGTTCAATCTGTGGAATGAATGTGTAAATAAATGTGTAAATAAATGTAACCCATGAATATGCTATGTGAAGGTTGTATTCATGAATGAGGTTGAGGTTTCTTTCATTTGCATAAGCTATCTACTGTATTTATTTTGTATGTGAATGACGAATGGCTAAAACTTCATTTATGTAATACATATGTGTTTATTTTGTCACAACCTCATTGGTGGATGGATGCCTTGTGTATGTTCTTAGAATGATAGGCATAATCCTAGTTATGAAGTTGTTAACTAGATGCTTAAAAGAAATCTCATTTTTATAGTCTTATACATTGTAGATATGTATATGTGTAACATGGGGTACATTACACACGCCATTCAGCTGCAGCAAGCAAGGCCATAATCCATCTAACAAGAATGTGTCATTGACATCGTGGAAATTATAAGTTTTTGTTATAATACAGCTCCCTTCCTCGTTACAAACATGTTTTTCTTTTGACTCATCCATAATCATTGTATTTGTAGCATCCAAACAATGGATCAAAATGTCCCAAACTTTATTTAACATAATAGCACAAAAAACCATAGGTGTATTATTTAACACAAAATTTTCATTTTCATTTTATTCACAATTGGCAATGTGTCATTGACATCTTGGCAAGTATAAGTTTTTTTTATAATACAGTTCCCTTCCTCATTACAAACATGATTTTCTTTCGAGTCATCTACAATCACTGTGTTTGTAGCATCCCAACCATGGATCAAAATGTCCCAAACTTTATTTAACATACTAGTACAAAAAACCATAAGTGTATTATTTAACAAAATACTATTTAAAAAAATACTTTCATTTTCATTTTATTCACAATTGGCCTCACATCAATCGCGCCTTTCAGGTGCAACAAGCAAGGCCATAATCGATCTAACAAGAATGTGTCATTGACATCTTGGCAAGTATAAGTTTTTGTTATAATACAGTTCCCTTCCTTGTTACAAACTGTTTTTCTTTCAATTCATCTACAATGATTGTATTTGTAGCATCCCAACCATGGACCAAAATGTCCCAAACTCTATCTAAAGGATTGCAAAATACATGAGAATTTCCATCACCCTGATAACCCTCTCTGGCTATGCAAGAACAATCTTCCTGTGTTAAAATTACTCTAAATTGTTCTCTTTTCAATCCCGTTATTTGTAATAATTTTGGTAAAAACTCGTCAACGTTTTTTTGTTGGGAAAATGTCCATACCCCAAATTCAAATATACTAAAGCATTTTTCAAAAAATTCCCTTAATCCTTGACATATAAAATAGTACTTTGTCGTTGATTCAATATCTGGTGCTCGTGGCAATCCATTTTTTTTTATGGAATGTGTGTAACAAAACTCCATTGAAATCGAAAATAATCAATGGAACCTTACTAGAAACAAATCTTCTAGTACTATCTGCAAACCAAAAAACACACACACAACCTAGTCAATAAAATATTATGGTTCAATGTTTCTAAGCATATTGCTTTCATGTTCAACAATTTTTGAAACACATTACCAGATACATGGTACCACAAATAATACGAGAATTGTGCAATAAAACTTACATCAATTAAATGTAGAAGTTGTTAAAAATATAAAATCACTAAATGAATTTTTTGGTATAATTTGACGGTCATTTCAAATTGAATGTGTTTAACAAACACCCCATTTTTTAACGAGGCCCGAGATAATTCAATAGAGAACACAACATTGTTTTTATAGTTACTTCTCTCTCTTGTGAACCATCGAATGTCCAACTAGTTGGTATTTTGAAGCAGTTTTCCTTGCTATTATCTGTTGATTGATATTTCCCTTCATATATAAACAACATGCTTGCTTCTTTATATATATCTCCATCTTGGATAAGTACATCCTTGAACGACTTTTTGTATATGTTCGGTACTTCAACAACATTATAGTATGCAGACATTGGGTAATTATAAATAGTACAAAGTTTACATTGCTCTCGACCCCAAATAAATACAAAGTATTCACTCTTCAAACATTCAAATATACCAAGGAAATTTTTAATTTCCATGTTGTCGAGCGAGGAAAACTATAGAGCAACGTCGAAATGTTCTCTGGCAACACTAATAATATCTGGGTTTAACACCCGTGCATAATAACGATAGCAATTATGCACAAAATGAGGTTGTTTGGAAGAATCGTCATGAATGTTGGATAACATCCGAACTCCAAAGACAAATCCCTCTACTCCCAGGACCAATAGTTTCTTTTGTGGTGATATCCAGACTGCATACAAGAACCATGACTATATATATAACAACAATAGCACTTCACCCAAAATTTCACAGATTCAAATGATTTAATAAAATAATCACACCGAACTAATAATATGTTCGATTAAGACGAAAATAGGAATGTCACCTAAAAAACAGAAAACACATTGAATTATTTAAAATAGGCAACAATAGGTTACATCTAAAAATAGGCAATAACAGGTTATATTTAATGGCCGTCACTCCAACCAGGAGAAGGCATTGAAGGTTCTGACATCAACTGATTCAAGCATTTTACTAAAACCCTACCAAAGTCGATGTACCAACTCAGTATCTATCCTTGTGGACGATGCAATAAAGGGCCTACTCAAAATACAGGTTTTAGAAGGATGTGTTTTCACACCATCACCCTCCAAAACAATGATTGATGTATTACTTTGCGAAGATTACACTGGGAACTCCTCGCACACACTCTCCAAATTTTTATGTGTATTTCCTTGTCAGTACATTTCTCTCGAAATCATAAAAATAAAAATTTGTCCTCATATGATTTTTCTTTACATCTTGCGCTCAAAAAATTTGTAAACAGTTATTTACCCTCATTGAAACCACATTTAGATGACCAAATCCCAACATTGAATTTGGAAAAACATAATGCCAAAAATTGTATGGCATTTGTTTGTGACTCATATTTAGTTTTGTGGTGCTTAAATTCAAATTCACCAAATTTAGTACTTTCTTTCCCTTTTTTTACTTTTTTCTATCCAACGGTATTTTTGTATTTCCCTTTTTCTTCTCTTCTGGAGTAGTTTTCTATGACTTTCTTGCGAAATAGAAAACCTTCCATTTCTAATATCAATAAAAATTTTGTATGGGGAGTTGCACAAAAATATTGCTTCTCGTTATATATTTCGAAATAAATTTGTTTTATCAATTTATGTAGAAAATATTATGTTTTTACCTATCAATGTCGAGCCAACATTTGAGCCCTCTCTTGGCTCATTATTGTCCAATATCTCATGTGGTTCATTATTATACAATGTGATTTGTTGGAAAATATCCACGGACATCGTCGATGCCATCTCTAGTTGTTGATGATCCACATGTTCAGTAGCAAAACAACCATCTTGACCTGGATATTTGCAGGTATACATTTTATATAATTTTTTGCAAGTATTCAAGGTCACTATCCCCTTTCATAATTTAGTTAATTTAACCACGATCTTTGAAAAATAAATTTTTACCTTCTTGTCCATCTTGTTCTCCAGTTTGGTAGTTCTTTGTGGATCCTCTATGACATTCAATGTTGTCATCGGATACTATAATTTGATTGGACGATACCTGAGTGTGCTCAATATTTGAGCTGTAGTCGAATAGGAAATTAAAGAAGTTATTAAAAAATAACCGACCGAGAAAATTAAAATACAATGAAAGAAGACATCTGAAAATGTTAATACAAATTCATTGTTTTATACCTAATTCATGATAGATATTGTTCATAAACAACTCTTGTTGTACATTCTCCACAATAGAAATAAATATTCTATCTGGCAACTTGATCAACGAACGAAGAACTCTACCTCCCGCATACAACAAAAGAAATGTACCTCGAGAAGTGACCAGTCTAGAAACAATGTGATCCCAGAATTCATGTGTCATTTCTTTTGCAAAAACATGGCTTCTCGAGGTATCGTTGTTATTAACCTTGGGCAAAGGTAAATCAATCATTGGTAAGCCCTCATCGTTCCAATTGTTTGGGTACACAGGTTACTCCCAAAATACTGAACACCTAGAGCAACCACTTCACACAAATAGATCACAGATCAACACACCGATGTCTTGACATGGTTAAAACCCTATAGAGGGAAAAAGTCCATGGCCCTGACCAAATATCTTCTACAGAGCAGTTTATTATTCAAAAGAAAGAAAGTTACAAATGAGCTTCTCATAATCGATCAACTAGACAATGAGCCTACATGCTCTTTAAATAGAGATCATGGACCAATCGGGTGCTAAGCCATAGATCAAGGGTAGGTATGATCTATGAGAAGTTGAACCATCGGATCACTCTATGTCTAGAACATATCATGACCATCGGATTAAATATTTACAAATGCATACTAATGCATACTAAACAAACACACTTTACCTAATGGATATATTACACAAGTTGATCTTAACTAACTCCTAAGTGTCTAAATATCCTAACATCCCCCCTTAAGAACAACTTGGGATAGGATTGAAGGATTTATAAAAGTTACACTATTAGGAGAAGGAAGGAGGCATTAGAGCCTATCCCCCCTTAATGACAAATTCCTGAACTCCTGACATAGATTGAAGTTTAGAAAACTTCGCTTCTGTAAGAGACTTGGTGAAGATGTCTGCAACTTGATCATCTGTAGGGAAAAAGAGCACCTCAAGAACACGATCATGAATAAGATTTTTGATGAAGTGCATATGTAGCTCAATGTGTTTGTTGTGTTGATGTAGAACTGGATCTTTTGCGAGCTCAGAGTTCCGCAGTGAACCAGAGGAGGGGGAAGGTCGACACACTGAGGTAACACACAGTTACTTCGATATTGTAATCGGTTGAGGCCGACAATAGTTAGTTGTTTTACATTTATTGCAGTTTGCATTGTAACTGTTTTGGTAGAAGTAATATAAGAAGACTTCTGGCATCCTGTTTACATCCAGTTTATGTGAACGTGTGTTGTGTGTATTACATTACGCAAGAACCTTGTCCAAGTGAACTTGCGTCACATCTTCATCATTGTTGTCGTAGAGGCTAGGGAATCTATCCCAAGTGTCACATATCTTCTAAGATGCCTCTTCCTCTTCCATGGGAGTTATTCTTCCACTCCAATTCAACCTTACTTGACTCATGCCATAAATAATACCTCTTAAAATACCCCAAGTATGTTACCCTTCATCTTGAACTTGAATTGGTGAGAGAATCACGCCAAGTGTAGTGGGGAATCTTGCTGCAAATGGGTCCCACAACCTCTTAATATGTGACCTCATGTTCCAATGCACGATGGACTCTCCAATTCCCAATTAGGATGGGAATCTTTCACCCTCGAAATTGGTACTAAAGCAAGTAGAGTAAACACTCCACGAGCATGGACAAGCTATGCTCTCCAATATGCAAAATGACAAATGATCAAAAACCACTCTCCATTGGCATATATATTAATGGTGATTGTATTGGAATGTTCCATGGTAATGTTATTGGCATGAGATCCCTCTAAGCTTTTGGAATGTACTGTGAGGTCTATGATGTAAGGGATTGAAGCTGAAAATAGATGAAGTCTATTGGTGATTATTTATGGGATTTGATTACACTCTTTGGAGGCATCTTTATGGTCTTGCTATACATCTGAATTATATCTTGGAAGACATTGTTGGCATTCTTATAGGACATATTTGAGGAATGTACAAGTTGACATTGTGACATTGATAGTTTTTGTGGCATTGTGACAAAGACAATGATTGTGTCTGTAGCTAGGGATTTCACCCTAGCTTGTGCAAATGAGCACCTACTAAGGAGAAGGGACTCCTTAGTAGCAGTTTAGTAAAATGATTAAAGCAAGATAGTAAATAAAACAGTAAACTTAAACTAGCATGTGCATAAAACAACAAAAGATATTAAAAATGGATTTTGTATTAAATATACCACCAATATGAGGTTGGTGAAGCTCTTGCAATAGTCCAGGAGGGCTGCTTCCAAGCTCCAATAGGTTCCTTCTCCTTCTCCAAAGTGTTTTGGATATGGGCCAAAGGGGCACTCAAATGTGAAATTAGCTCAAAAGGGTGAGCTAGGGTTTCAGGAGTTATTTTGGCAGAGTGAGGATAGGGAAGATTATGGATGTGAAATGGGGAGCCTCCATCACCTATTTATAGTTTTTTCAGTGGTGGAGTGCTGACCCATGGTTTTGGGAACCATATGGTTTAGGTTAGCTGTATAGGGTTTTTGCTTCCTTTTTTCCCTCTTTTTCCTCTTTTTTGTATTTTTTATTCCCTTCTTAGAGGGTTTTCGCTATTTTTGGAGGAATTTGCATTATTTTGGGGGAAAAGGGGGGGTTTTGGCCTTTTGGAGGCTTTTTTAATGGTTTTTTGGCCTTTTGGAGGATTTTTAATGGTTTTTTAAGGTTTTGGAGGCAAATGTGGTAGGAAATATGGACGAATGAGTCATGTAATGAGGGAGATGAGGTAGTGAGCACTTTTTGGGTGTTAACAGATTGCCCCCTGATGTGTGAGAGCAGGAGCTCATCGTATGGCCGATAGAAAACATAAGTCTTTTCTGGTTTTCCTGGGATGTGGAGAGGAGAAGAAATGAACTAGAGCCTGGAACAACGGTCCTGAACAAACTGCAAAAACTGAAAATACATGACCTCAATAATGGATGAGGGATAATCTCAACATATGGACGAGGCGGGCATTCCCATGCTAGTATCAAGATCTATAATAACAACAATGAGGTCAAAAAAATGGGGACTGAAAAGATACATGGCCTCAAATAATGAATGAGGGAGAATCTCAATATATGGACGAGGTGGGCATACCCATGCTCATAGAAAGATATATATATAAAATAACAATGAGGCCCGAAAATGGGGACCTGAAAGATACATGGAGAACGACTGTGTACATCTTAAGGGTCCAGAGAGGACACAGAATCTGGGACATACTGTTGGGATGACCATGTCTGAGCTGAAGAACTGATACACTGGAATAACAATAGAGCTGTTGAGTGTGGTACCAAAGGAACGGATGAGCTCCTGGATCATAGTGACGGGGAGTCATGCCCTTAATGGTACACTGAACTGGAATGAAACTAGGTAGTCAAGGAAGCATATAAGTGGATGGCTTTCGAATACAATCACCAACTCAACTCAGACATCCACGGGAACATATAAATGGGTGTTCCGAAGTGACTGACATACTGTGGGGGTGGGGGACAACTGGGAAAGTAGAGTGGGTGGAATCAAACTTCCTTTGTTCAGAGTATGATGGCGGGGATGATTGGGCAGCATATGAAACTGACTGGTGGGAAAGGGATCATAGCTGTAATGGATCAAGGATAGTGACTGGGATGAGTGATACTCAAGTTGGTGTAAGATGGCAGGACACTGCAGAATACTCTGAACAAAGGCGACCTTATTGGGGGTGCTGCCGAGGTGATCGATCATAGTGCCAAGAGGCATGAGGGGGGCTTCTTCATGGGTTAAGGAACTAGAAGAAGTGTGTTCAAAACGGTACTAATGTGTGGATTTATACGAGCCCAGGACAGTTCATGCTCGTGATTTATTTCAATTTTAAGGAGTCTGAAAGCAATAAGAAGACTCTGAAATAATGGAATGATACCGTCGTGTGGATTTGTACAAGCCTAGGATGGTGCATGCTCGTGGCTGATTTCAATTTTAGAGAGTCTGAAAGCAATAAGAAGACTCCAGGGGGGTGCTTTTTCATGTGTTAGTCTCCAAGGCCTGAAGAAGCATAAAATGATGCAATGAAGAACTCTTCTAGTTGGTGTGACTAGAGTATTCCTTTTTCGTAATTAGTCTACTAGGTCCAAAAAAGGGTTAAACTTATACCAGATAGACGCCTTTTCAGGTACTTTAACGAGCATGAAAGGAAGCAAGATTGCTCGATGATTTTTTCATTCTTTTAGGATTCAAAAAAGAGCTTAACAGAAACTCCCTAAGTGCCTTTTTCGTAAAGGACTTGTCCGGCCCAAAAAAGAGATAAAATTATACCGAACAAAAGGAATGGCCAGGCAAGGAGGAAGTGCTCAATCAAGGAACATTGATGAGAACTAAGAACAAGGGTGGGGGGAGCACTGGTGGGCCTTCTTGTGGGATGATGAATGGTGGAAAAATAACGAAATAATTGCAGTATGAATGAAGTGAATGGCTCATGTAAAAATGTGTAACAATCCAATGGTGTTATACCTCCATATTTCACAGTGTCGCATCTTCACCATAAAAATAGTTGACGACACTTCCCCTATTGCTTAAAACACCCAGAAGAGAAAAATGATGAATGATCCTTGAAGAAAAACTTGTCTTGTCAAGAATCAACCCAGCTGAGACTTCATATACCTACACTACCGCTTCTTGCTCAAGATTAGGGGCACGGTAATCCCCACTACCGCACCATGCTCCTCTCTGATATGTGGTACTACCACTCTATGCTCAGTTGAAGGGGCGTGGTGCTCCTTTTTTAGCCTTTTTTCCATGGCTTGTGGAATCTTGATCTTCGAGAGATTTTTGAGGATTGGCATCCCTGATTCTATCCTAACTCACTTTCTCAGATTAGTGGGTCTGATCCACTAAACACTCCCAAGATCCATCCTTCTCTCTTGTTGGTTAACCCTACTACAGAATATAAGAGAGAGACCTTCCATGAGCAAAGGGGGAGGACTCTTGGAGACATCAAACCTATGACCTTGAATATTTGTGGAGATAAATAGAGGAGAAAGCACTTGGAGCTGGGAGTTGGCTTGGACATCAAGCAACCATTGTAAGTGACTTCAAGTTTGCAATAAAACATAACTTGGCTTGTTTCCCAAATTGTGTGTGTTGATCTTGTTTCAATCATATGATTCGTTTCTGCTATAGATTTATATTCTAACATATGTTTCAGATTGCTAGAAGATTGTATATGCTTGTATCTTGGTTCATTCTAACAAGTTCATTCACGAGGACTTGAGGATTGGAGCAACAACTAGGACGAGCGATTAAATCAAAGGTCAGTCAGATCTCTTCCATTTCTTCCAACATTATGATAGTGAAATATTTGTTTTGATCTAGGAATTCAAGGTAGCATTTGTTATCTTTTTGTCTTAGTTTAGAGTCAGTTAAGTCTACTTTAACCTAAGAGAGTTTCTACCTATCCACAGGGAGAAATATCTACAACAAAAAATGGTGACTCTGCTGGTTTGAACCCCATTTGATTGATTTATTTCACTTTCAGTCATTTTTTATTGTGGTTTTTCTTTCTCTTCAAACCAATACTGAATTTTGGTCTCTTTGACTTCTATTCACCCCTTCTCTCTACATTGTTTCTCCCTTTGTGATCTACGAGTCCTCTGGGTCTGCACCACCCCTGAAAAATTCAAATGTTTTTTCAAAAGTTGCATTTTTTCACTCTTTACAGCAGTACCGCGCCCCCATTACTGACTACAACGCGGTAGTACCACGTACCCAACACTCTTACCAAAGCGGTAGTGTACCAGTACTGCATTATAGCCTATCTATCCCACACGGTAGTGTCTGCATTTTTTCATTTTTTCTTTCCTGTTTGGTTTCCTGAGTCATTCTCTAATCTTCTCTACCTTAGTTTGGTGTTTTTTGTTGCTATATATTATCCTGTCCATTGCACAATCATGTGTGGTTTGTTTATCTCTCAGTGTGAGCTTGATTATTTTCTGAGTTAGTGGCATTATTTGTATATTGGGTCACCCCTTCAGTTTGATTGCATTGGCTTGATCTTCCCGTCACAACCAAACTATTACTACTATCCTCTCTTACTGGATTGTGTATTTTGTCATAATCGCATTGTTCTTATAACTATCATCTTTTCCATTATTATCATTAAAATCTATATTGGAAATTATCATTGGAGAACATTTGTGTTGCTTGGCTTGGAACAATCTAGTTATAATATCGTGCTTTCAGAAGTGAACCATTCAATTTGCCACATAAATTCTCATTTTGAAGCATTATAGTTATAGATCAATGAATTTGAAAGAAATGTTTATTTCAATTTGGATTTACTTAGAAAAAAGAAACAAAAAGTTTGTTTTGAAGTGGTTTTTCATTGTTTGTGAAAGTTTCATGCATTTATGATCGAATAAATCTCTCTTTCCCATAGCTAGTTTTCATCAAATACAAGGCTTATTTCAATTCATTCTCACTTGCATGGTTTGGGTCGTCACAACATCACCAAGTTTCACGTCCATTTACCCGATTGAGTAATACAACCACTAAAATTAATCTCCCTAACTAAACCAACATTAACCTCACTTGAGGAAATCAAAAGAATTTGGGGATAGGCATCCAAATAATTCCCCCTTGTCATTATCATCTGAGACATAGTTGTTGTCCTCTAGGGAACTAAAATCCTCTAGTTTTTGTTGACATGGTCATACACCAGTTTGTGGAGGGGCCTCCTGACTGTTTCACACTTTTAGGGGTTAAACCGCTGCGAGATTGAGAACCAGACAGACTCTATGGAATGCCGCACTCCACTTAGCCCTAAGGCAACATCGATCATTGTCTTCCTTGTATTCATAGTAATACAAGGGTGATAATGCAGAAGCGCCAAAAAACTTTTCCAATGTGTCATGAATGAGGTAGCTTATTAACTTTTCTACTAGGGCTCTTTTACCCAGGATCCCTTTCAATAGAGGGATATCCTTCTCATATTGGTCTCTCACGTTGTATTGTTCGACTTGGATTTCATCACCTTGCGAAGGATACAACTTGTTGAGGTCTCCAGCTCTTAATTAGAAAGTTTGCTTGTTATCTCATCTTAATAGAGGGTCATTTTTCTTTTTAGTGATTGCTTGTTGGCATTCTAGCCTTTGTTTTTCTTAGCTTGCTTACTGGGACGCCGGTCTTCGTATAGATTTTAGAGCTTGCTTTTTTGGCCTGCGAGCCTTGCTGTTTCTAGCTCCCCTTTTTCACACTCGGCTGCATTAGGGTTTTTGAGTTCTTTGTTACGAGACTGCCCCCAGATTATGTATATCTACCATTATGTTAGAACCACCATAGAGATCACGAAGAATACAAGGACGAAGCCCACCACCACCACCACGGACCTCTTGTTGACCTACATCACGTATTCCCACCCCTCCCGGCTGTGGTGCCAGCTGAGGGAATGTTCCACCGCTGATCTGCACTACATATTCAGTTCCGCCTGTAACTCTTACTGATAGTACGGTCTCAGAACCCGTTGCAGTTTCTGCAACGACTAGTACACACGAGACTCCCACTGTCTCTTCACCCACTTTCATTCTAGATATATCTGTCACAGTGGACAACACTACAGCGAGTGAAACTAGTACTGCCCAAGATACTAGACCAGAGGCCATCATCCTACCGATGTCAGTACTACCCTTCCACCAGAGACTTTCTATGATGTTCTGAAAGGATCTGTTGGCACCATTGAAGGATCCAACCAAGATATATCTGAATTGATTGCAGTCCCGGGTGGATACGTCGAAGTTATCGAAGAAACCGAACTTCTTGATACACCTTTTGAACCTAACTATGGCTTTATCACTTCCCAAGAAGAACCTCTGCCTGTTACCATGGCGCCATCCAGTGTTCATCCACAGGAAACTGGTTCTTCTAGCAACATACCTCGTACATTATCCCTCCCCACCCTCCCTTTGGGACAGGAGATCATGGCCTCCATTTAGTCTAGTATGGTTAGTCTAGCTAACTCCCCATTAGCGTCGACACAATTTAAATGTGATACAGAGCAAATACTCTCAACAGCTTCTAGATATCCCCCTACTACCCATCCTCCCGACTATCGAGATCCCAACGTTCCATCTAGCACAGAGTTTCATCACTCCTATGCAGACGGTTCTGGACCTTCGGCTTCCACTATACCTTGGTTCCCTCCAGAACTCGAACACCCTTTTCAAGATACAAACCCGGACCCAATATTCGATGGTCCTCCGATTGTTGAAGACGCTATGGATGAAATCCCCGACATCCCTCGGTTAAATTCCCCACATTTACTGCCATCACGTATGTTTTGCGCACATTCTATGAGGGATAACCTAGAATTTTCTCCGTCCCCACTTGTCACATATGGACGACCCCCTCCACAAATCGGCACCTTTGGCGCCATTGGCCAATCGACACTATCTCAACTTGCTAGTGTCAGAAGAACACCAAGTCATACCACTAGATCATCCATACTAACCGGAGGTTCACCTTCGGCCACTATCTACACCATTTAAGGAGGTGGACAACCGACTATTACGATCACTAATCCCAACAACCAACCTCCTCCCATTGGGACATCAACCCAGCCTACTGGAGGATAACCTTTTGTTGGGAACCCCGTTCCTAGTCAACAACCTCCTCCCATTGGGCCATCAATCGAGCCTACTGGATGACAACCTTTTGTTGGGAACCCTATTCCTAGTCAACAACCTCCTACTATAGGACCATCCAACCCATCTGCTAGAGGGAAACCCATCGGCACCATCGAACAACCCTCCCAACCAGTAGCATCTCCTCAGTTCAGTATGTACAACACACCTAGCAACAGACAACCCTATACCAGTTTTCCAATTGAGCCCCATCTTCAACATCCTTCGTCAGGAATGCTTCCTTCATGGGGATCTCAAATCCCACAAAGTGGGGGGTACTCATTCTTTGGAAACTGGAACCAAGTTGGTGGGCGATGTCAAATTCCCCCCAACTTGAATTCCAGCTTCCCCTATCCTTCAGCTGCAATAACTCCATGGAACCCACCCCTTCAATTCCCACATCTTCATCATGGTGGAACCCATATTCCATGGACACCACTGTTACAGCCACCCCCCAACCCTGCTACGAGAAATCCTCCACTTACTCAAAGTAGTGGTAACATTCCTGGGACTCAACAACCCCAGGGAACCATTCCCCAACAAGGTGCGGCAACCATTCCTGGGACACAACAACCCCAGGTACCATACCTACCATCCCCACTCAGCAGAACATCCAACAACTGGTTACCACTGTGATTCCCAGTCAGGTAATGACTTCCAACACACAACCGGTTAACTAGATGGCCTATTACCCACAAAACTTCCAACAGTACCTTGCAGGAAACATGTATGGGTATTTACTTGATTTGTCGAGACTCATTAATGATCCTATATGGCATGAACCTCACTAGCCACCTATTCCAGCCAAACTTCCATCGAACATCCCTAAGTTTGATGCCAAGCCCGGGGAAGACCCCAAGAACCACGTGATGACCTTCCATCTTTAGTGTTCATCCAACTCATTGATGGACGATTCCATTCGACTACGGCTCTTCCAGCGTACGCTCACTAGCATGGCAGCAAAATGGTACATCGAGATGCCACAACACTCTTTCCATGATTTTAACACCTTAGCTATGTAGTTTCTGACCCATTTCCAACTCCCCATCCGGTATGAGACTGGAACAGAACTGTTAACCTCGTTGCGTCAAACCACTTCTATGCACATTTCAGATCACATCCATGAGTGGCGTCGACGCTGTAGGCTAATCAAGGCACCCATTCCAGATCAGCTACTCGTTGAATTGTTCACAAAGTCATTCTTTCCTCCCATAGCCAGGGACATGGCTATACATGGGCCGGTCACGGAGGAACAAGCCATCTCGGCAGCCCAGTACATGGATTTGGTATATACCCAATTTGGCACTTTACATGAACTTCTTCCCCACGCCACCTGCGTTACTACTGATCCAACGAAACCTGCTACTGACCCCCCCATCGATGGTATTGTCGGTTTAGTCAAGGCCCAGCCTACCATCAACTCGATGGGGTAACAAGCTTCTGCTTCCCCTGCTCCACCCCAGGCTACTTCAAAACTTTCTACCTCTCCTGCTGTCTCCTCCAAAGTGAACGCAATTCAATCTATGTCACAACCATCCGGAGGAAAGAAGAAGAACAATCGTGGAAATTCCAAGAATACTTCTAACCAACAGGAGAATCCCAAGCCACAACCCACCCACAACGACCCGAAACCACATCGGAAGGCTAAGTTTCCATGCTTGATTTGTAAAGACGATCACTACATGCGTGACTATCCCTACAAGGATGAAATCAACAAATTCGTTAAAGGATCCTCTCGTCCAACAGTGTTAACTTAACCTTTCCCCCAACAGCAACAGCAGATGGTTTCCCAAGAAACCCCACAAGGGGGAAACCCGAACAACCCATCTTGCGGAGAGACATCCACAAACCGCGAAATCCTGATGATGAGTAATGAAGAGATTCACATAACCACTCATTCAAAGACATACGAAAACCCCCCAAGTTCAAACAAAAAATCAGAGACAGCCAAAGGAAAGTCTCCTGTTGAAGATCCTTCTCCTATCCCTCCCCCTAACGGGCATCTCCACATCGAGAGACTACATACGGACACAGTGCTACGCCCACCCAAGGGAACCATATGAAAGGCGACATCTAATCCCAATGCACGAGCTGCCCAAAATTACAACATTGTTGACGACTTAGCTCAAGCACCATGCGCCATGTCGACTCTCGAGGTTCTCCAACACTGTCCTACACAGCACAGAACCTTACTTTCAACACTGGTGGCAATGGACCCGGATACTTCAAACACCATCATGTTTAACTTGGAGTATGTCAAACCTTGAATTTCCCATCAGTTAGCCTTCTAGGTTCATACAAGAATCCATGGAAATAGCATCCATCGCACTGTCTTAGATGAAGGTGCCTCCACGTCGATTATGTCTTTGAATTGTTGGAGAGCCTTAGGCTCACCCGAAGTCACAATGTCTCCCACTACTCTCAGGGCATTTGACGGACACGGTTTTCAACCTTATGGACTCATTCCTGTGATTGGTGTTGAACTGGGGGGAAAAACAGTATCTGTACACATCGAAGTCATGGATGCGCCATTAGATTACAATATTCTACTTGGTCGGAACTGGTTTTACGCCATGACCGCCATAGCATCTACTGTCTTTCGAATCATGCAATTTCCTCATGAAGGGAAAATTGTCACCATAGATCAGCTAGATTACTGTATCCCAGACTCTCATCCAAACTCCGCCAACACCATCCCATTATTGGATCAACCTCGGTACCGTTTCCAAGATGTTGGTGTTGGTCTTATGAAGGATTCCTCCCTTATTGGATTTTTCCCAGAGCTGGGCTCCCACGTTCAACCAGTCAACATGATATCATCGAATGTCACTCTTCTTAACGATTCTTGGGTGACACTGAGTCCCACTGAGATTAAAAACTACGGCAACTCTATGTCATTATGGGAACATGCACTCCTACCGAAATGGAGTTCTACACTGCCTACTTTCAAACTTTCCACGATGTTTTTGCCTTGAGTTATGAAGAAATTCCAGGAATAGACCCATCTATCGTGGTCCACAAGATTCCAACCTTTCCTAGTGCCCGACCTGTTCAGCAGAAACTCCGACCCATCCACCCCCGTAAGGCAGCCGCTATCAAAGCAAAAGTTGAAAAACTTTTGCGTGCTAGTTTTATCTATCCTATCCCACTGATAGAATGGGTATCTAATATCGTTACCGTAGCCAAGAAATAGGGAACGATTAGAGTATGTGTCAATTACCGTGACTTGAACAAAGCTTGTCCAAAGGAAAACTACCCAACTCCATTCATCGACCAGATCATCGATAACTGTGACGGGAGTGTCATGTTTTCATTTATGGATGGCTTTTCTGGCTATAATCAGATCGAGATACTCCCAGTAGACCAGCACAAAACGACCTTTATCTACCCATTGGGAATCTTTGCATATCGAAAGCTAGCTTTCAGCCTGAAAAATGTCGGGGCAACTTTCCAACGGGCGATGTTGTACGTATTTCAAGATATCAAACATATTGCAGAGCTGTATCTTGATGACCTTCCCGCTCATTCTCAGACTAGGGAAGATCATCCTGATCACTTAGGCGCCGTCTTTGCAAGGTGTCGTCGCTACAATATCTGTTTGAATTCGCATAAATGCGTCTTTTGTGTTGAAGCCGAGAAACTTTTAGGATTCAGAATCTCCAAAAGTGGCATATGATTGGACCCTACGAAGGTAGAAGCTATTCTAGCCCTACCTTCCCCCACGAACATACCAGAACTTCAAAGTTTGCAAGGGCACGCAAACTTTCTATGCTGTTTTATTTGTAATTTTTCCTAGATAACGAAAGGCTATATGAGGCTTCTAAAGAAGAACACTCCCTTCATCTAGGATGACAAAGCTCAACGCTCCTTTGATCATCTAAAGGCGGCCTTAACTAAGGATCCTGTGATTCAACCCCCCAATTACACACGGGATTACATCCTTTATCTCGTAGCTTCGATTTCCACCATCGGTATGGTGTTAGTCCAAGAAGATACTAATGGCATAGAACATGTGTTTTAATATCTTAGCAAGAGTCTTCTCGACTCCAAAACTCGCTATTCACATGTTGAAAAACTGTCTCTGGAAACAATTTTTGTTGTCCAGAGGTTTTGTCATTTAATTCTACTCTGCCAGACCACTGTCATAGCGGATTTCAATCCAATGTACTATATCCTCACACGTCAAGTGCTTGGGGGAAAATATTCCCGTTGGATTGTCATCCTACAAGAATTTGACTTGGAATTTTCCAAAGCCAAATCCAATAAATCTTTAGTCTTTGTTGAGTTGATTTGTAACCTGCCTCGTCCTATTGAGCAACCTGAGCCCATCGATTCTCTTCCTAATGAATCATTGTTCCTCATTAGCACATCTGACCCATGGTACAGGGATATTTTATTATATCTCCAAACCCAACATTTTCACCCCGACCTCAACCGCAATGAACGTCGATGTATCCGACATCATGCCAAGCACTAACTTATAGTCAACGATACCCTTTACCAGCGTAGTGTTGATACCGTTCTTCGATGCTTTTTGACTTAAGACGAGGTCGAACACATTCTTAATGACTGCCACGCTGGAGCATGTGGTGGTCATCTCTCTGGGATGGCTATAGCCCAGAAGATACTACGAGCAGGATATTTTTGGCCCTCGATTTTCAAAGACTGCATTGAAATGGTTAAGAAATGTCCACCCTGTCAATTCTTTCATAGTAAGACACGCTCGCATCCTGTGCCACTCCATCCTGTTATTGTCGTCGACCCCTTTTCCAAATGGGGCATAGATTTCATGCACTATAAGCCCACTTCAGCCGGGGGTCATAGCTATGTCATAGTAGCTATCGACTATTTCACAAAATGGGCTGAAGCGATGCCTACTTATGCTGAAGATGGAAAAATAGTAGCACAGTTCATATTCAACCACATTATAGCTAGGTTTGGTGTCCCACAATCCATCATGACCGATCATGGCTCCCACTTTAGGAACCATATGATTGAAGAATTGAGCGCCAACTTGGGTTTTCGTCATGAAAACTCAACCCCATACTACCCACGGGCTAATGGCCAAGTTGAAGCCATTAACAAAGTTCTGAAACATATGATTCAGCGTATTGTGGGTACTCACAAGTCCAATTGGCACTCAGCTCTGTTTTCGGCATTATGGGCATACTGAACCTTAGTGAAAAGTGCTACCGGGTTCACACAATTCCAACTGGTGTATGGCCTGGAATCCATTCTACCAATTGAATGTGAAATCCCGTCACTTAAGATAGCCATATAGCTACTTCCCCATACCACTTCCGAAGAGGAATGGTTTCGATACCTAGCCAAGCTAGATGAAACTCGCCAAGACGTTGCTTTAGCCAACAAAGCTCATAAAAAATGCGTCAAAGCATAGAATGACAAATCCATTCAACCTCGTGTTTTCAATGAAGGTGATCTCGTACTCACATACAACCAAATGCACGATAAACTTGGAAAAGGAAAGCTAGAGTCTATGTGGTACAGACCCTTCGTTGTAAAATGTGTTTTGGAGAAGGGAGCCTATGAACTTTTCGATTGTGACGGCACGCCACTGGCACGGCCCCGCAACGGGTTGTACCTCAAACATTTCTACGCATAGGTTCATCTTGCGTGAGATACGTTTTGTACATAATGTACCTAGTTTGTTTTCATTTATCTTTTGTATGCACGCACGGATCTCATATATCCATTCTTACCTTGACTTGTGCTTTTATGCACAGATGTCTGCCTACTACGGATTCGCCGACGGTGAGAGCCGACAGACCCAGAACCTTGCTTCTGCAGCATGGGTGATTTATTCTCCCACTGGCGAGTTGTTATCTTCAGGAACCAACTGTTTGGGTCCTGCAACCAACAATATTGCAGAGTACCATGCAGTCATCAGACTCTTGACAGAGGTTGCTTCCCTTGGAATTGACTCCCTATCAGTCTTTCTAGACTCCCAACTTGTGGTTTCCCATTTGAATTGTGTTTACATAGTCCGCGATCCTGTCCTACTTCGCTTATTTCGAAGGGTACGCCTCTTAGAACGATCTTTTAATTTTATTTCATATCAACACATACCAGGGGAATTCAATTGTGTAGCTGATTCATTAGCTAATTACATTTTGGATTGGCATCTAGCCCATACATAAAAATGCATCATAAAATGAACACACAAGTCATTGTAAATAAATAGATCATAAAAGTAGGTCCATGTATATATATCACTGCATATAAAAGTGTTTTTTTCCAATACATAAGGTTTGTGTTTAAAAAGACAAAATTTGGGATTCAATCCCATACAATTTGGCTCTCAAGCCTACATATCGTGTACATGCCGCAAAAAGTAAAATACTACTATATAAGGAGATCTAGGAGATCTATCATGCTCCTCCTCATATTCCTCACACCGCTGGTGATAACAAACTATAGTCCGAGCCACCCTACGGAGGAGTTGGCCAATACGCCTAGGCACACCTATAGTATGCCATTGAAGATGCAAAGGGACATCATCCATCCTTATAGATGGGACCCCGTGGGTTCCTCTCTATCTCTCGGACCCCTCCCTCTTCATCCGTCTCTTCTTCCTCTTCCGAAACAGCTCGGTGATCGACACCTCCTCGGCATAACGGCGAGTACCCTGCTGGTCTCCTTGGTCCATGATCTGTGACATGCACACGTACATATATTAAAATATTTTTTTACACATTCCTAAAAAGCAATAAAAATTACATATTCAAAAAATTAAAAAACACATTAATGAAGGTCATACCTATATTGTCCCAATCCTCATCTTCCGGCAGTGGCAAGTCTATGTCCTCGCGGAAGTCCACCCCTGCACAGGGGTAGTCATCGACCATCACAATCTGTTCCTCGAGCCATGAGAAGAAGTCCTCACCAAAAGCCAAACGTTGTGGCCCCCCAAGCTATCCTACATACTCACTCCATCGAGCCATCCATGGCTCGGTGGGTGGACGGGCGGGCATGGTCAGCTATGGACGCAACAATGGCACCCTTTCCAAGAAGAAGGTTACAAAAATGCTCCCGTACCCAAACTGAGAGTTCTCTCCAATCCTACACTTCTTCACTTGCTCTTTGAGGTTTGTCAATACTGCTTCACACCAGTTGAATAATGTCAGTGCCATGCAATCCACAGCAAGATTCATCTGTGTACGGGATGCCTGATGGGGACCCGTACTCCATGCTGCACATGTGATAGTGAAAAACATGTTTTTTAAAGGAAGTTCTACAATATCCTTAATGACCACCTTACCGCTTTTCTTCCCCGAACCTTGACAACAATAACGAGCAATTAAAGCATCAGTGCTCGCCTCCGAGGCTGTGAACCTAGTAAAACTCACCCAGGCTCCTCTCTTTGAGAGACCCGTGAGGAAATAAATTTCCTCAAGTTCAATCTCGAGGGTGTGTTCTCCAACTCAGAAAGCTTGAATGTCCGGGTCCCACATTTGAATAATGTCGGTGAGAAGTTTTGCTTGCTTGCGGATACCTTTGGTCTTGAAGAATTTCGACAAACCACATTCCCGCAATGCAGTTACAGTCCTTGGTCATTTTCGGCCAACAAATTATCCGCCTCATTCTCTCTTTATTTCCAACTGACCATTTTGCTCCAAACAAGTTGCAAACACCTGCAAAAGGTCATAGGAAACATTCATTAATCATTTGATAACTTGATCTCGGTTAGAAATTTGGAAAAAATCAATTTTTCTTTCATAGAAATCGCCACTACCGTGCCTGGGGGAGACACTACTGCGTGGTACCCCACAGTACCATGCCCTTGATCAACGCTACAGAGTGGTAGTATTGTGCAGTACCGCACTTCCCGATAGGGCTAGCGCGCGGTACTGTGAAGGGCGAAAATTGCCCATTAGGGCCTGCCAAAAATTAATTTCTACTTACTGAAATCAAGTTATTTATCTATGAAATGAAAGAGGGGCTTGAAAGCTCTTACCTGGCGTAGATGGCTTTTGAAATGGTGCTCCGGATCTCCAGATATTAACTCTTGAAGTTTTTGCTCCTCAATGGGTAAAATTTCCTCTTTGGGCAAATGCACAAGTGAAATGGTAACTTTCCATATTTACCTATACCTTATATAACCTTTTCACTTATTTTTTACTCATTATTTTATCTGGTTAAATTAAAACTCATTTCACATTACTAATATCTGGTTCCATGAGCATTTGTTGACAGGGTCTCCTTTAAAAATGTTCACACAGGCGTTCATTTATTTATTTGACCTTCATTTTGAGCCTACCTTATCTTTTTCATGCTTTGGATTAAAACTTGAAAAAGATTCCAAGTGCTTTTACACCCGTATCGTGCTTGTCAAGCTCAAGTAGATGGTGTCGAGCTTAGTCAGCTTTACTCATGCTCGTTAAATGATGAGGAAGGTATTAGCCTGGTTGTATTTTACTCTTCTTTCGGACCAGAATAATTAAAAATTACTAAAAAGACCATTGGAGTCCATAGTTAAGCTCTTTTTAGACTCCCTAAAATTGAAAAGATTGCCAAGTGATCTTGTCTCTTTCACACTTGTAAAAGTATTTGAAAGGTCGTCTATTCAGTGATAGGTTACCCCTTTTTCAGCCCGTCAAGACTATTTATGAGAAAGGTAGACCTCAGTCAATTTTTGACTGGGAGAGTTCTCTCGGGAATTGTTTTACACTTTTTCGGGATCGAAGGACTAAATTTACGAAAAAGTACACTTTGGAGCCTTCTTTAAGTTTTTCAGGCTCTCAAAATGTGAAAAACTACCGAGTTTTCCTTCCTTGGACTCGCTAAAATTTGACATCGAAGGATCCACTTTGGCACGAACCCCTCCTTTCTCAGGTTTGTAAAACATGTGAGATTGGACTCATCTATGAGATGAGCTATACCGAGCATCTATTATCCTCTTCAAGCTCGAAAAACAACAAAGAGGTACTTGTCTATCACATCGGGGGAAAATGGGAAACAAGTCGAGTTTATTTTGTTGGCAGCTTGTCAGTCGTCACCTTTGAACATGGCATGCGTATGTCCCTTGTCTATTTTTGGGTATCTATTCTCGCTGAGTTATGGTCATCATCCTGAGTCGTCTCTCTGGCCACGAGCCTACTCATTCGATGTCTATCCTCTGCCATCAATAATCCTTGCTGCCGGGTCATGTTTCATGTCATTATGTGTTCAAAGGGTTGAATTGTTCAGAGTCATTCATTGTGTCAGACCTCCGCTGTGTTAGTACATGTTCTGTTGTTTCATCATCCTATACCATCTTTTGTTCCGATTTCGTGTTGATGATGTGGGAATCATTATGGCCCACCTTCGACGAGTCTATTCCCGTCGATGCCAAATCACTATTCAGGAATCATACTTAGGAATGAACCACTAGTACCTTGGTACCTGCATGCCTCAATGGCAGGTTTCCTCATGTTCAATAGTAGGTTTAGATCATTGACCTCTAATCGAACAATCTCTCATATGATTGACATCAACTCATTCATTCGCATTTCGTTGAGATGTACTATAGATACCTTGGGTATCATTGTCATCATTGGTGATTTCCCTCGCATTTGTTAATGGTTCACATCATTGACTAGTAATCAAATGGTTTCTACCATGTTCGACTTCAACACCTTGTAATCACATGGCTAGATTTGTATCATTTGTGATTGAGTAGAAGACCTTGGACACACCTTTGTACTTTGATTGCGTACAGGTTGCGATGGAGATGTCCTTTGTATTGTCACACAGATCCACTTTTGTATTGGTCGTGGTTGTGTCATTACTGTCTCATGGATCTATGCTTGTTCATAGTAGCCATGATTTGTCTACAGTCTATATCATCTTAGTACTCATGGATCTGCAATGTATTGGTTGGCAACCATGCTTTGAGTCAATTGTTTCTGAGCATGGGGATGCCCACCTCGGTGGTATATCTGAAATTTTGTTTCTGTTTCAGCTCCTTGTTGCTCTCCTCGATGCTATCTCCACACAATATTTGTAAAGTCTTTTGGCCATCAGTCCCTTCTAACCTCACACTTTAGGGGACATCTGTTATACCTCCATATTTCACAGTGTCGCATCTTCACCATAAAAATAGTTGACGACACTTCCCCTACTGCTTAAAACACCCAGAAGAGAAAAATAATGAATGATCCTTGAAGACAAACTTGTCCTGTCAAGAATCAACGTAGCTGAGACTTCATATACCTACACTACCACTCCTTGCTCAAGCTTAGGGGTGCGGTAGTTCCCATTATTGCGCCATGCTCCTTCTTTGATATGCGGTACTACCTCTCTATGCTCAGTTGAAGGGGCGCAGTACTCATTTTTTAGCCTTTTTGTGATGGCTTGTGGAATCTTGATCTTCGAGATATTTTTGAGGATTGGCATCCCTGATTCGATCCTAACTCACTTTCTCAGATTAGTGGGTCTGATCCACTAAACACTCCCAATATCCATCCTTCTCTCTTGTTGGTTAACCCTACAACACACTATAAGAGAGAGACCTTCCACGAGCAAAGGGGGAGGACTCTTGGAGACATCAAACCTATGATATTGAATCTTTGTGGAGATAAATAGAGGAGAAAGCACTTGAAGCTAGGAGTTGGTTTGGACATCAAACAACCATTGTAAGTGACTTCAAGTTTGCAATAAAACATAACTTGTCTTGTTTCCCAAATTGTGTGTGTTGATCTTGTTTCAATCATATGATTTGTTTCTGCTATATATTTAGATTCTAACATATGTTTCAGATTGCTAGAAGATTGTATATGCTTGTATCTTGGTTCATTCTAACAGGTTCATTCGCGAGGACTTGAGGATTGGAGCAACAACTAGGACGAGCGATTAAATCAAAGGTCAGTCATATCTCTTCCGTTTCTTCCAGCATTGCGATAGTGAAATATTTGTTTGGATCTAGGAATTCAAGGTAGCATTTGTTATCTTTTTGTCTTAGTTTAGAGTCAGTTAAGTCTACTTTAACCTAAGAGAGTTTCTACCTATCCATAGGGAGAAATATCTACAACAGATGGTGGCCAATGTGGTGCACAAACCGAGGCAGCAAGGTGTCGGGACACAATGTTGAAATTGTATCCGGTGAGAGCAAGAAATGATCTCAAGCATCATCATGAGCTCGAAAAACTAGATCCGGCGATATAAAAAGTGTCAAAAATAGACAACGACCGATGTGGCATGCAAACCGAGGCGACGGGGGTGTTTTGGGAAAAATACCCGAAAAATATCTGGGTGAGAGCGAGAAATGATCTCAAGCATCATCACGGGCTCGGAAAACTAAATCCAATGGTATAAGGAATGCTAAAATATGACAACGACCGATGTGGCGTGCAAATAGAGATGGCGAGGTGCATGAAAAAAATTGGAAAACAAAAAGAAGTCAAACTGTACAAGACAGACCAATGGGGCTGCAGTTTTGTTTAAGGATAAAAGCATTTAAGATATAACAAATTACGAGGGTTGCATAAGGGGTGGCCTTCTGAGTCAGTTAAAATGTATGCCCCATGTCCGAGGTAGGTTTGCACAATGTAAGGGCCTTGCCACATGGACTCAAACTTCCCTTTACCAGTTTTGTCATGGGCTTGGTCATAGGTGAGAACGAGGTCTCCTTCACGGAAAGTTTGAGGGTGGACATGTTTGTCGTAACCCGCTTTGGAGCGGTTCTTGGCAGCTTCAATGGTTTGGAGGGTGGCACAACGGTCTTCGTTAGCTTGTTCTAATGATAGCAGGCTTTGCTCGAGTGGCGAGGTGTCTGGGAGAAGCTTGACGGCAATGTGTAAGGAAGGTATCTAACACTCGATGGGGAGGACAAAATCTACACCATGAACTAAATGAAACGAGGTAAAACTGATGGTGGTCTTAGTTGATGTACGGTAAGCCCATAATGCAGGAAAAAGCATGTGATGCCAATTGGACTTATGCCAGTCAATAGTGCGTTGGAGGATAGTTTTTAAAATTTTGTTAATGGCCTCTACTTGGTCGTTCCCTTGGGGGTAGTAAGTAGAGGAATACTGATGTTCGAACTTCAGTAGAGTGGACAACTCACACCAAATGGAATCTTCAAACTGTGAACCATGGTTTGAGACCATCTGTTTGGGGACCCTGAATCGTGTGATAACATGGTTAAAAAAGAAATGGGCAGTGGTGTCAGCTTTACAATTGAAGGTGGGCATGGCTTTAGCCCATTTGGTGAAGTAGTCGATGGCGACAATGATGTACTTATGGCCATTTGAGGATGAGGGTTTACATTCCATGAAGTCGATGGCCCGTTTGGAGAAGGGACCAATGGTGATGACTAGGTGTAGCGGAGCAGGTGGTGTTCGAGCCTTAGGGGCAAAAAGTTGGCAATTATGGAAATGTTTGACCGTTGTGATGCAGTCGGTAAAGAGTGTAGGCCAGAAGTATCCGACGTGGATGACCTTTTGGGTGGTGGCCATTCCAGAGAAGTGTCCGCCGTAGGCTCCTCTATGACAGTCATTGAGGACTTGTTTTGCTTCTCGTGTGTAAGACATCGACGTAGAATGGTATCAACCCCTCGCCGATAAAGGACATCACCCAAGAGGAGATATCGAGAGGCCTGGTGATGGATACGACGACATCCATCATGATTTATGTCGGGTCTAAACTACTGTATGCGAAGGTAGAGAAAAATATCACCATACCATGGGTCATTGGATGAGATGATGAACAAGTGATTGTCGGGTAACTCATCCGAGATTTGTGGGGACGGAAAAAGGGATGGGATATCGGTGATGAGCTGGGCAAGCACGAGCGATTTAGTGCTCTTAGGGGTTGTGAAAGTTAGTCATATTCTTGGAGGATAATTACCCATTTAGAAATGCGACCTTGTAGAAGTCGCATGTTCAAGAGATAAACCATGGGGTTGGAGTCGGCGACAACTGTGGTATGACTGAGTAAAATGTAATGTTGGAATTTTTGGATGGAAAAGACGATGGCAAGGGCGACTCTTTCTTCATACGGGTAACTTAGGGGTGGTCCAAATAAGGTTTGGCTGACATAATAAATGACATGCTCCTAGTGAGAAGCTTATTCTTGGTTGATTACTCCTGACACGGCGTGGTCGGATGCTAAGACGTAAAGGATGAAGTCCTAAGAGAAATCCGAATGGGAGATCAAAGGAGCTTGCGTGAGAGCTTTTTTAAGGGCTTCGAATGCAGCTTGCACCTGGTCATCCCAAACAAAGGGTATGTGAGTACGAAGCAGGTGTAAGAAACCATGAACTGTGGTGGCATAATGAGGAACGAAGCGACAGAGGAAATTAGATTTCCCTTGTAAGCTCTGGAGCTACCGGAGCATGCGTGGTGCGGGAAGGTGTATGATGGCTTGGACTTTGAGGGGATCAACAGTGATTCCTTTATGGGAAACAATGAAACCCAACAATCGGCATGCCAAAACGCAAAAGATGCACTTGAGTGGGTTCAAGCGGATCTTATACTTGCGACAACGCAAAAACACTTGCGGGAGGTCGTTAAGGTGGTCTGATTGTTTCCGGGAATGAGCTGTAAGATCATTAAGATAGACTAATAGGATATGGACCAAGTCATAAATACAATAGGTCATGGCCCGCTGGAAGGTGGCACCAACATTTTTAAGGCCGTAAGACATGACATGATAGGAAAAGGTGCCCCATGGGGTGGTAAAGGCAGTCCTGTATTGATCTTCCTTGCGGATCTGAATCTAGTTGTATCCTGAGAAACCGTCCATGAAGGATAATACCTCATGGCCCGCACATGCATCGATGAGTTGGTCAGTGAATGGCGCGGGGAAGTTGTCTTTCAGGCATGCTCAGTTTAAATCATGGAAGTAAATACATACTTTAATGGTGCCTTGTTTCTTGTTTACAGGGACGGGGTTAGAAACCCAAGTGGTGTATGCAATAGAATAAATGAATCCTGTTGTGCAAAGTTTCTCAATCTCTGCTTTAACGGTGGGGAGCTTTGATGGATGAATGGAGCGTTGTTTCTAGCGAATGGGGGGTACATCTGGCCACGTGTCAATGTGGTGCTCTATGATAGCAGGGTCAAGACCAGGCATTTCGGTATAGGACCAGGCAAAGACATCATGGAACTCTTGGAAAAGTTTCTTGTACTCTTTGATCTTGTGCTCGGTGCAGGAAGCTCCTAAAGAGATGATTTCATGAGCACCGATTGGGGCAGAGATATCAATGTGGAGGATGGGTGAGATGTTGGACATGTTACCTTCCTCGAAGGCATAGGGGGTGGGAATGGGATCTTTAAACTAGTCGACTTTGGCGGGAAGGAAATCTTTAGACTCAACCGAGAGTTGGGTGGTTGTGGTAGAGGACTCTTCTGGGAGGAAATAAGAGCGATGACGCATATCTTCCCACGGGTAATCAAGGGCGATAAGAGCCTCTAGAATCTCCTCATCATTGTGGAAACTTTGGGTTGTCAAATCGGTTGACAAGGGAGTGTTAGTAGAAGATATCGTATAAATGGTATTAATCTCTCCGGTTGGCGGGGATGCTGGGGGGTGGATCTCTTCAATGGTGGGGGGAGACGTCTTGAGGTCCAAGTTATTCATCTCATAGAGAGCTGCTCTGTAATCTGGGAGATCTGGGCAGTGATGTGAGTAATGGATGTAAATACCACATATTGCACAAGGGTGATTGGTACGTAGTGATTTATCACGAGGCTTAGGGGTAGGGTTGAGTTGGACAACCGGGATGTTGGGTTCGTCATCAAGCATTTGCATGTGTTCTTGTAATGCGGGTAATTGTGGGCATTGATGGGTAGCATGGTCCAACTCATCACACAACGAGCATTTGGGAGGAGCACAAAACATGAGGGTATTCTTGACTGGTTTGGGTGGGGGTAAAGCAGTGTATGGCTGTGGGCCTCTGCCCCCAGTGTGCTTGATAAGAGGGGATGGATTAGTAGATGAGGAAGGGGTAGTGACACCGAGAGGTGGGTTACTAGTAGTGGTGATGGGTTGCACCAGTTGTAGGATGACATTTAGTGTCGGAGGGGTAACAGGAGGTGTGATGTACCATACAAGTAATCCTAGGGTTAAACCTAGGAGGCTGAGGATAGCCATAACTGGGGCACTTACTACTCTCGTAGGGGAGACTAGGAAGGGGATTGTATGGATGGGTGTAACACCATCATGACTAGGTACCAATGGTGGTTGAGGTAGCAAGGTCAGTTGATGGTTGGGTGTTGGTGTATTGTGGGAAAGGGTACATAAGTCAGATATTTCAGTCGTTGGTGATGGGGGTAGAATGGCTTGGAATGCTGAGGTCATCGGCGTATCTGAGTAAATTTTGGGTCCCACTGAGGAAACCAACGAGGTAGCCACACCAAAAACAGGTTGTTCAACCATGGGGAGAACATTTTTGGGTGCAGTGGGGGCATTGGGATCGTAATAGGTGAGTTGATCAATCTTGACCACGCGTTCGTCATGGGGGGACATCATGGTACGAAAAACGGATGAGGCAATTGCCTGCATGGTGTACATGTAACTGTGGCCAAGTAAGAGGTTATAATCAAGTTGGGCGTTGATGACCTCTATGTCAATGAGCACGGTTTTACCACCCAACTGGATGGGGACATTAGCTAAGAGACCTTGGGGTTGAGCCGAACGGCCGTCGTAGGCTCGCAACGTAGTGGTGGACTGCTGGAGAGTAGGGGATCCCAACTTCTGCCAAATGAATGTGGACATAATGCATGTGGAGGAACCTTCATCGATGATGCACCGATGGATGACAAGATCCCGAACAGATACAGAAACTTGGAACGCTAATGTGGAAGGAATCCATGGTTCGGATTGGTCCAAATCGAAGGCCATCATTCGTGAATCATTTGGGTCAATAGCACCAATGGCTGAAAGCAAAGTATTGCGCTGTGTAGGACAGTTTTTTAAGACCTCTAATGCAGACATGGTTGCGGGGGACTGGGCTAAGTCATCTACAATGTTGTAATTAGATGCAGCGCGAGCATTGGGGTTATTGTTGATGCAGCGAAGTGGGAAGCGAGGGGCTTTGGAGGTGCCATCTAGTGGAGCTGGAGGTATGCATAACGACTGATCGGTGGGATGAGCATTGGTGTTTTTGTCAGTGGGAGGGGCTTCAGGGGTGAAGCCATATTGGTTCCGATGGGTTTGGAGGTTGACATCGGTGGATGACATCATTAGCAAGTGATGGGTACCTGAGTCTATCATGGGTTGATCAAGAGCGGCATAAGTGATTTGTTGTTGTGGAGGCGTGTTTCCTTGAGGGGGAGCCAATGGTTAAGTGTTCATTACGCCTTGGGTTGGTAAAGGGTTTTGTAACACCAAGGGTTGATTCTTAGGTGGTGGGGGGATGGGAGGCACCTAAGGAGCCGCGTGCCCTTGGTGGTGGGCATCATTAGTCCAAAGTTGTTGAGCCTGCTCCAAATGTGGGAAAGCATGTGTGTAGTGGCCATAGACCCCGCAAATAGAACAAGGATGGTTTGTTTGCAAATTAGGATTTTTCGCTTGTTTGGGCGGTCGGTTAGGGTTTTGGTTGGTAGGTGTCCCATTATTATTGTTTGGGGGATTAGGGGGTTGGCTGCCTTGGTCTGGAGGGGGGTTGTTCCCACGGTTACGCCCTTTGCCACGGTTTTACTGGCCTTGTTGGCATTGGTTATTTTGGTTGGGTTGCGGATTCTATTTCCCATACACTTACCCTTGGGTGGTAGGTGGGTTCTGGGATTGTGCAGGTGCGGGAGCAGGCTGAAGTGGATAATAAGTGGGTGGAGGCAGTGCAGGTGTTGAACCTTGTGGGGGTTGCTGATACATCTGTGTGACAGGTTGTGGGATTGCCGCAAGTGTTTCCTGTGGCAGATAATAAGAAAGGGGGGCTTGAGACAGTACAGGAGCTTGCACGGCCTGTGGGTGGTAATATAGCTGAGGTGCGACTAGGGGAGCGTAAGTGGGGGACACATGACCAAAGAACTGAGGTGGACATGAGGGTCCGTGGGAATGGTGATGATGTGCCATGGGAGCATACGAATTGGTTGCTCCGGACTGGGATGTAGCCCGCGAAAGGTCGGGGCCAGGGCTAGGACATGCTATGGAAAAGGGTTGGTTATGCAAGGAAATATGGCCAATGATGCCATCTATGGCATGGGATGCCCCCGGTGCATCATGTCGGGAAGAATCACCACGAGGGGAGTCAGGTATGATGGAATATAGATAACCAGACTGGGCATAAATAAGGTCAAATTACTGGGCTTTGACGATGGTCTCTTCTTTGGACTGGGGTCGCTCAAATGCCACATCCTTGGCAATGATAGGAAGGAGAGATTTTATAAACCAATCTAAGAAGATACGGTCATCTAACTTGATTTTGCAAAGGCTGCGGCATCGACGCAAATCATGAATGTGGTCAGTGATGTGGGTGGTCGTGTTCTGTCTGCAAGATAGTAGGATCTCAACTCCCGCGTCATAGTGGACAGGTAACTGAAAGAACTGCAGGAAGGTCGAGGCAAGGGAGGTAAAGGTGGCATGGGTCCCATGGAGGTGCTCGATGTACCACTTAGCTGCAGAGTCAGTGAGGGTGCATTGTAACAAACGGAGTCGGATAGAGTCATCCACTATGGAGTTGGAGGAACACCATAGATGGAAGGACATAATATGGTTCTGGGGGTCTTCACCTGCCTTGCCCTCAAACTTAGGGATGTCTGATGGGAGCTTGGTGGGCATGTGAGGCCATGCAGGGTCATGTCTGATGGGATCGTTAGTCGGTCTGCCTAGGTCAAGAAGGTTAAGACTAGCCATGAATGGAAACATAGTAGAAGGATGTGACATACTGGTGGTTGTGACCACGTTGGGGACAATGCCCCCAAGTGTAGGGACTGGGTTCGGGTTGGGGACGTTGCACCTAGGTGGAGGAACGAAGGTGGTATGGGATGGTCTTTCACTACCAAGGGTAGTGTGAGTCACTAGTGGAGTTGGGATGGGTATGCTAGTCACTAGAATAGGTGCAGTGATTGGAATGGTGGGTGTGGGCCCCATCGAGGGCATAACTAAAGCGGGTGTGGTAGTTGGGGTGGTGGTGGATGCTCCACCAATGGTCCCTACAAAGAAAGGGTTGGAAGTCATGCCAGCCATGGGGCTGGTTGGTGCAGTATAAGTGGTGTTCTCGGACTCTGCCTCGGAATCAGAGGTAAAATAAGGGCTTCAGTGCCGGGGGACGGAGCTATGCGTCTACGACGAGTGGAGTCGAGTGATGAAGCTCTACGTCTATGATGGGTGGTGTCAAGTGAACTGTGCTACGGGGGCTGGCCCCATAGGTGCCGAGAATGTCTCGAGGACTCAATGGTGACAGATGGTGTCAAGTCTCTAGGGGTTGTGTCTAGTGAAAAATAGCTCAAAAACCCTAATGCAGCCGAGTGTGCAAAAGGAGAGCGCAAAAAATATGGCACTCAGGCCAACAACCATCTCAAAACACTCACTGTAATAGCTGTGCTACAATAAGTGGAGCGTCAACAAAAATGGTCAGAATACCAACAAGCAGCAAGTTTCCTAAAAAATAAAAATAGTGGACTCGCTAGACCAAAGGGAGGTAAGGGAGCATGTAAACACCTAGCTAAATAGTATTCTGACTCAACCAGACATATCCTCTACAAGGTGATGAAATCCAAGTCAGACAATATGGATAGTAGACCCAAGTGGCTAAAGATATCCCCCTACCGGGAGGGACACCTAGTAGTCAATCCTAGAAGAAAGGCAACTAAGATACTCCGTTCATGACACGTTCGGTTGGGTGAATCTACAGTTTGGTTCTATTGCCATTGTACTCCCATACATGTGCTACAACGAGAACTATGAAAGGTGTCCATCGGTTACTAAATGGAGTGAGGTATTCCACTCAGGCTTCTGGAACCAGTCTGGCTACTTCAACCCTCCTAGGGGAGAGCCCTTCCCGATAAATTGGCTTTAAACTGTGTCAAAAAAGTACTAGGGGATTTTGGTTCTCTAATGGACAACAACTATGTCTCAAGTGTAAGCGATCGAGGGGTGTTATTTGGATGCCTATCCCCCCGACCCTACCTAACTACAATATTCTTATGTGTTCCCCAAGTGGGGTTAGATTGTTGGTTGTGTTAAGTAGTATTTTAGGGCTCACTTGAATTAGGTGACAGAGTGTGCGCGTGTGAGGTAATGAACCCAAACAAAAGTGTCACGGGGTGGGAAACTTTCTAACTAATAATAACAATGCAAAAATTGAACTTTGAAATGCATGCGTGTGAGGTAATGAACCCAAACAAAAGTGCCACGGGGTGGGCAACTTTCTAACTAATAATAACAATGCAGAAGTTGAACTTTGAAATGCAAAATTTTCTTTTTTCAATTGAAATGCTGAAACTTAAAAAATTCTTTAAATGGAACAGAAATAACACTTCAGAAAAAGGGTGTAGGTAAGTATGGTTGTATATAGGATAGGTGGCTGTGCAGGTGCATAAAATATTGTAGCAAAGTTCTGGGTTCAAACAGGGAAAAAGTGCAGAAAATAGATCGCGGGTCTGCGGTGAAACTGCGCGATCGGATCATGGGAAACAGGCTGACAGCCGTGGGCAGATCGCAGGAAAAAGGCTAAACGCCGCTGGAGGATTGCAAGAAAATGGCTGAAAGATGCGGGCAGATCGCAAGAAAAGGGTGAATAGCCGTAGTCGGATTGCAGAAAAATGGTGGACAACCGCGGTCAGATCGCAGGAAATAGGCTGAGAGTCGCTGTCGGATCACAGGAAACAGGTGGAGAGTCGCGGTCAAATCGCAGGAAACAGGCTGAGAGCCGCGGTCAAATTGCAAGTAACAGACTGAAAACCGCAGGGAGATCACAAGAAACAGTCTGAGAGCCGCGTTCGGATCGCAATTAATAGGATGAAAGCCACGGTCGGATCGCAACTATGGGGAAAAAATACATGATTTACGGCAACAAACTGGACTACCGAAAGGGACATCTGAAAGGAAAAAACAAAAAAATATGCAGAAAACTAAAAAATTCTAAAAACTATAACCAGAAGTTCAAAGGAACACTAGGGGAGTCGCCAAAATTATAGCTAGGGCTTTCACCCTAGCTTGTGCAAATGAGCACCTACTAAGGAGAAGGGACTCCTTAGTAGCAATTCAGTAAAATGATGAAAGCAAGATAGTAAATAAAACAGTAAACTTAAACTAGAATGTGCATAAAACAACAAAAGATATTAAAAATGGATTTTGTATTAAATATACCTCCAATGTGAGGTTGGTGAAGCTCTTGAAATAGTTCAGGAGGGCTGCTTCCAACCTCCAATAGGTTCCTTCTCCTTCTCCAAAGTATTTTGGATATGGGCCAAAGGGGCACTCAAATGTGAAATTAGCTCAAAAGGGTGAGCTAGGGTTTCAGGAGTGATTTTGGCAGAGTGAGGATAGGGAAGATTGTGGATTTGAAATGGGGAGCCTCCATCACCTATTTATAGGTTTTTTAGTGGTGGAGTGCTGACCCATGGTTTTGGGCACCATATGGTTTAGGTCAGTTGTATAGGGTTTTTGCTTCCTTTTTTCCCTCTTTTTCCTCTTTTTTGTATTTTTTATTCTCTTTTTAGAGGATTTTTTCTATTTTTGGAGGAATTTGGATTATTTTGGGGAAAAAATGGGGGTTTTGGCCTTTTGGAGGCTTTTTTAATGGTTTTTGGGCCTTTTGGAGGCTTTTTAATGGTTTTTTAAGGTTTTGGAGGAAAATGTGGTAGGAAATATGGATGAATGAGTCATGTAATGAGGGAGATGAGGTAGTGAGCACTTTTTGGGTGTTAACAATGTCATTGTGACGAACATGGATTGTGATAGTGACATCAATACAATGATACAAGGACAATGATACAGGTACAAGGACATAGATACGGTTAATATAGGTTGATGGAAACCATGATACACTGGTAGTGGAATATTGTTCTTCTTATTCATATCAGGGTGGCAGGATCGATCAAGGATAGGAGATTGAAGTCTCCTTTGGGTTGGTGCTTGTGATCTCAAGGGGTTGGGGATTCCTTCCAGTTGGTGCTAGTAAAACTATTGAGTTGGTCTTTACTGAGGACTGGAGTCCTATCTATAGGTTGGAAATTATGAAAACCAAGGGGTTGTAGCCTCATTCTAGATGGAGCTAGTAAATCGAGGATTTGGAGCTTCCTTCAGTTTGGAGCCTATAAATTAGGGTGTTGGAGCCTCCTTCCAGTTGGTACAGTTAAATCAGGGAGTTAATTCTTTCGAGAGAGTTTGATAGCTGGACCGAAGATCTCTAGAGCACATGGATGAACATGAAAGTCTCTACTCTGCAGATTGGGTTCGACTGTTCTATGGATCAAATTTTGATCTGATTAGATTGTAAGAATGAGACTCCATTTAAATGCACAAGGTTTTGATATCTTGAAATCTGTTCTAAATGCTTACATTGCTCTAAAAAGACTACAAAAAACTGCATCCATGAAGGACCTAACAAATAATAATGCAATGGAAATGGATATCATCTTGCATGGACTACATGATCATGTGAAAGATAAATTTGGAAGGTTTTCATCAGGTAAATTCCTCTAGGACAAGGCACAAAATATCTGCACAAAGGGACCCCATTCTTAGCATTATTTTTGTTCCAAGTACCTAAAAAGATTGGGTAAATAGTTCATATTGAGATTTGGATTCCAAAGAAGGATTAAAAAGTATAAGGGAAGTAATCTTACCTTAGGGGACCTACAAACTTATGCCAATAGGCCCAAGCACTTAAAATATTAAGCAGAGGCACTAGATCATAAACTACACAGGACCTTAACTGGTGATGAGGGCGTTATGCGGCAGGTGTGTGTTTATCCAACAATACTAAGAGGTCGGGGGGGGGGGGGGGGGAACCAGTATTGCCTTTTTCAACCCTTTTATATAAAATTAGTATTATGCACAAGTTAAATAATCATTCCCAACGTGAATAAGATAATTAAAAATTTGAACACACTGATTTATGGTGGAAACCTCAAAGGTAAAACCAACAAAGCTTTCCTATTAATGAGGTAATCGTATACAAAAAAAATTTACAAGCACCAACTTGATGGAGAACTTAATCTCATGGATTCTTCTGCCACTACAGAAATGATGCTCCTACAACCCTAGTTTTCTACCTGCTCAACAAACAAGGATGCCCCACCACCCTAATTCTCTAGCCACGACTGGAAGGAGGCAACAATTCTCTTAGAAGGCCTGAGCTTGCCCCAAGAACCACCCAACAACCCTCCAATTTATAATAGTTTTAACTTCAGTTTTTCATATTTTTAGTGGCAGATCAAACTTTTGTAATGCTTCATCTATCTCAATGTCCTCTTTCTTCCTTCTGATATGCAATGACCAAAACTTCAGAGACACCTATGGTCCTCTTCATACATTTGACTTGTATGGTTATATATCTTTAAATTTCAAAGAACTTTATTATTTGAGAAATTTATTAAGGAAAATCATGCCTCTTCATAAAAAAATATTGGATCCTTATAATGGCACCAATTCATCATTAATATTCATAGTCTTTCAATCTTGTTTTAATTAGTAAGGAATTACTATTTTGCAGAGTTAACCAATTTTGGCAATTCTCCAAAGTTGGCAATGTTAAATTTTGAGCATTAATTCACAATAATCTATGATCTTTACTGAGAGAACAACATGTACAGTATATCAATGCATATCAATCATAACAAGCATGTCAATCATCACAAGAATTAAAAGCATGAGAGACAATAGACACATAGAGTTTCTGTGGGGAAAACCTTAAGGTGAAAAACCCCACAACTTACTCAGAGATAGATAGAGAAATATCTCAACCAAAGTACAACCAAAATATAAGAGATAGACTCCTCCTAGCAGCTGAACCTCCTCCTCATAAGTGCACCACTTTCCGATTGAAGGAAGAATGAGTTTCTGAGTGATCCAAATAGAGATCTCCCAATCTCTATTTATACTTGTTTTGCTTTGCCAATAACTTTATGGGGCCGACTTGTCTAGCTAGGTACATCAACCACATATTACATAAATCAGGGCTGACCCCACACATGGTGGTCTAATATCCCATCGGCAAGTTAACACACTTGCGACACTTGTCAGAACACATGACGACACTTCCGTATAGAGGAATGACATACCTCTATAGGAGTACAATAATATATAAATGAAATACATGGCTGAAATACATTCCAAAGTTACATATACATCAACACTCCCTCTTAACTCGGAAGGTATTTCTCAACACAGATCTGATAGCACAAGTCTTCTTCTCTAGATCATCGTCATCGATGCATCGACATCATCATTGTCACTGCTGTTGCTATCTCAACCAATCTCTGAATCTACTCATCATAGGAAGTTCTACGGAACCAGTCCTTTTTCATACTGGATGTAGGCCCACCACCTACAGGTCTTCATCTTCACTAGCCATACTGTGGAAATATCAGGACTTATTATGTGCATCACAAAACCTTAAAAGAGTCTCTTTACTAGCAAGAACCCTAAAGAGCATCTGAGGCCTTTTTCATCCTATCCAGATCTCTAGGACTTATTACATGTGACCCAACCACAAAACCTCGAAAGAGAATGCTAGGAATGATTACGAGCACACGGCTCAACCTATCGGATCTCCTAGGGAACAAATTACATGTGGTCACCACAAAAACTCAAAAGAGCATCCTAGGATTGATTACGAGCACATGGCTCAACCTATCGGATCTGCCTGGGCACAAATTACATGTGGTCATGGAAAAACCTCGAAAGAGCATCCTAGGACTAATTACGAGCACACGGGTCAACCTATCGGATCTCCCAGGGCACAGATTACATGCCATAGGACAAAACCTCGAAAGAGCATTTTTCAGATATCCCAGGGCACAAATTACATGCCATAGGAAAATCCTCAAAAGAGTATCTGCAAATCTCCCAAGGCACAAATTATATGTCCACCCAAGCAAAACCTCAAAAGAGCATTTTCCATATATCCCAGGGTACAAATTACATTCCATAGGAAAAACGTCAAAAGACTATCTGCAAATCTCCCAAGGCACAAATTATATGCTTATCTATACAACCTGTTCCACGGCCACAGAGTATCAACCTCATACTGACCATACATCATCCTGATGTACACATGATCATCCTGATCATCATCACTTCAACATCCTACTGCATGTCATTTGGAGCAACATCGTGAAGCTCGTCATCCATGATCATCTTGATCATACAATGCATCTACCTGATGCATACACAGTATCTACCTGATATATATCATCATACATGATCTACCTGATCATACGATGTATCCACCTGATACATATACAAATACATGATACACCTGATCTTACATGATACATATCAACATACATGATCTACCTAATCATACAACGTATCCACATGATACAAATACAGATACATGGTCCAAGCATCCAACATGATGCATATACATATAAATTATCCAACTAATCATATCCAGCATCCAACATGATGCGTACATACATATACATATAAATTATCCAACTGATCATATCTAGCATCCAACATGATGCGTACATACATATACATATAAATGATCCAACCGATCATATCCAGCATCCAACATGATGCGTACATTAATATATAGAGCAGTAACTGGAGCATCGTCCTGATGCTCATCATCCAACGCTTACATCCACAGCCATGTGAAGGATCCTCCTTCCAACATGCTTGGAATGGATTCAGCAAATGTGTCCATCACTTCTTCCTCGAAGTGTCATCAATCTGAAGAACACCAAGCGTCTCTCTGAAGTACTCGAACTTCACTTTGGCTAAGGGTTTTGCTAGCACATCTGCAATATGCTCGTCCGTCGCAACATACAGGAGCTTCATTGCTCCTCTCTGCACCATATCCTTGATATAGTGATATTTGATATCTATGTGTTTCGACCTGTCGTGGAACACCGGGTTCTCAGACAGCTTCACACAGCTCTGGTTGTCACAAAAGATACCAGTAGTCTCCAATGGGAGATCAAATAGCTCAGACAGTAGCTTCCAAAGCCATACTACCTCACAACTAGCCGAATAGGCTGCAACATACTTTGCCTCGGCTGTACTCAGTGCTACGCAGGACTACTTCCTTCTAAACCAAGATATCAAACTTGATCCCATACTGAAGCAGCACCCATATGTGCTCTTCCTATCTATAGCATTGCCTGCCCAGTCCGATTCAACATAACCCTGCAGGTTAAACTTTTGATTCACACATACTTGAGCCCATAATCAGCTGTACCCTTCAGGTACCTCAGAATATGCTTTATAGCAACCAGGTGAACACCCCTCGGATCCATCAGGAACTGGCTCAATGTGTTCACCGCAAAGCAAATATCTGGTCTCATGTTCGTAAGGTATATCAAGGACCCAATCATCTGACGATACATAGAGACATCAACTGGATCAGATGAAGCATCACATAGAAGCTTCAGATTCGATGCCATAGGTGTGGCCATGGCCTTGCAATCCATCATCCCGAACCTCTTCAGGATATCAACTGTATACTTCCCTTTGTTTAAGGAAGATCCCATATGTACTCTACCACACCTCCATACCTAGGAAATAGTGCATCATCCCCAAGTCCTTCATATCGAACTCGGCAGCAAGCTTCCTCTTTGTATTGGCAATCAATCTGTCATCTCTTGTTACAAACAGGTCATCCACATATAGGAGTAATATCATAGGATTTCCTTTCAAAACCTTGTATTAAAGGTTGGAATCCACTTTACTCTTGGTAAAGCCCAAACTAGATAGGAAACTGTCCATCCTACCATACCAAGTCCTAAGATCTTGCTTCAATCCATACAAGGCTTTCCTCAATCTGCACACGTATGACTCCCTGTCATGTGTTTCAAAGCCGAGTGGCTGCTCCACATACACTTCCTCTTCAACTAGACCATTCAAGAAGGCAATCTTGACATCCATCTGGTGTATCTTCCATTTCATCACTACAGCCAAAGCAAGTATTGTTTTGATGGAAGTGTACCTGGCTACAGGAGCAAAAGTTTCTTGATAATCTATTCCCTCTTTTTGAGAGAAGCCACGAGCTACGAACCTTGCCTTGTATTTCTCTATGCTGCCATATGTAGCATGTTTGATCTTGTAGATCCATTTGGAAGTCACAACAGACTTCACTTCAGGTCTTGGGACAACATCCCAAACATCATTCTTCATTATTGATTGGTATTCCTCGACCATGGCATCCTTCCATTCTTTCCTTTTTGCTGCTTCTTCATAACTGGAAGGTTCTTTGTTCATGATATCACAAAGAAAGGCAGCATAGTTGGTATGTGATCTAGTTCTCTTCTTAGCTCTGTGTTCTTCTTTTTGAATGCCATATCTTTCTGCATCTTGAATGATCTCTCTATCCCATGCAGGTTTCCTCTTGTGAGAGTTATTCTCACAAGGTGGATCTACATGTTCTTGTGGATCTTCAATTTCACGATCTGCATCTGGAATTGCTTCAGTCATAATAGTGTCTTGAAATCTAGTTTCCTTAGGTTCTTCATAATCTTCAATATGTGTCTTTCTTGATTTGATGAATGTTGAGTTTTCATCAAATGTCACATCCCTGTTGACATCAATCTTCTTGAACCCTGGAAAGTATATTCTGTAAGCCTTCGAGCTTTTACTGTAACCCATAAAGATACCCTTCTTTCCTGAAGGATCTACCTTGGTCCTCTTTTCCTTTGGGACATGAGTGTATACTAGACAACCAAATATTCTGAGATGGCTGACTTCAGGTTTCTTACCAGAGAAGACCTCTTCTGGTGTCTTGTTGTCCAATATCTTGTGGGGTGTTCTGTTCTGCACATATACAGTTGTCCTAACTGCTTCTGCCCATAGATGCATAGGTAGATCCTAGTCATGTAGAACTGCCCTTGCTGCTTCCATGATTGTTCTGTTCTTTCTTTTTACAACTCCATTATGTTGTGGATTGTAAGGAGAAGTCAACTCCCTCTTAATCCCTCAATCACTGCATAGCTTCTTGAAGTCACCTGAGGTGAATTCTCCACCATTGTCGGATCTGAATGTTTTGATCTTCTTATCAGTTTGGTTCTCCATCAAGGTTTTGAATTCCTTGAACTTATCAAATACTTCATCTTTGTTCTTCAAGAAGTAAACCCAAGTCTTTCTAGAGAAGTCATCATGAAAGAGACATAGTAAACATACCCACTCAAAGAAATGGATGACATCGGACTGCATACATTGGAGTGGATAATTTCCAAGATACCTTTTTCCTTGCTTTCACTGCTTGGGAATGTCTTCTTTATGTTCTTTCCTTTTGCACATCCTTTGCAAACACCTTCATGCTTGGTCTTGATTTTAGGAAGACCTTCTACAGCCTTACTTGCAATTGGTAATGCTTTGTAGTGCATATGTGCGAGTCTTTTGTGCCAAAGTTCACTTGGCTCCATGGAATCATGTACCATGGCATGTTCAGGTTGTCCCTTCAATTTATACAAACCTCCCTCTCGCCCTCCAATCACCACTGCATCATCAATAGTTTTACCTTTTGGCCACATTAGGACTTGGCCATCTACAAATGCAACCCTCATGCCTTTTGCATCCAATGCAGAGATGGAGAGTAGATTCTTCTTGAGCCCAGGTACATAAAGAACTTCTTTCATCTTCAAGGACATTCCAGAGTATAGGTTGTAGGAGGCTTCACCACTTCCTTTGATGGGGTATTGATAATCATCCCCAAGTTTCACCTTATGGGGTGATTCATGTTCAGATAATTTTACAAAAGATTCTTTAAACCCAGTCATGTGTTTTGAAGCCCCACTATCAATTAACCAATCATTACAACCATGAGAGATAGTACCTGTGAGAGCAGAGATTAGAACATACTCTTCTTCGCTTGATGAGTCATCATCATCACTTTCTGCTCTAGCCTTCTTCTTTGGAGGTTCATCATCCTCAACAACATGAGCATGATATCTTCTTTTGTTGTTCTTCTTCTTCTTGTTGAATTTGTTGTTGTTGTCTTTCTTCTTCTTGGGACAATTTGAAGCAAAGTGTCCCTTCTCATTGCAATTGAAGCATCTGGGATCTTTCTTGTCTTTATGAGAATGGTGGTGAGAGAATTTCCTGTTATGAGATGATTCCTTCTTGGACTTGCCTTTCCTGGCATGTGCTATGAGTGCTTGATCTTCATTTCCCATATTTTCTTCTCGGGACACAAGCCTAGCTTCTTCTTGAGAGCATTCCTCCCACAGCCTACTAAAAGAGATCAATTTCTTTCTTGTACAGATTCCTTGAATAAAGGAGTCCCATGACCTAGGTAGGCCATTCAAAGTGGTCATAACAACTTCACCATTGTCCACTACTTCATCCATAGCTTCAAATTGTTCCTTGATCTGAGAGACCTTGGAGAATTAAGATTGAATGGTCTCTCCATTCAACATCTTGACCCCTTTCAATTGATTTTGTAGATTCATCTTCCGATTTATGTTCTTCCCTTCAAATAACTTGGTCAAGGAGTCAAACATCTCCTTGGGTGTCTTTAGAGATGACACATGTGGTATGAGATGGTCTTTGATAGAATCAACAATGATTCTCTTTGCCTTGACCAAGTTCTTCTTATGCAATACCTTAGCCTCTTCATCCTTTGGGATAGGGACCTCAGAGCTGATGTAGGAGTCCAATTCATTTTCTTCCGCGATTAACCCAATCCTATACTTCCAGGCTCGGAAGTTATCAGCCCCTTCAAGATTATCATCAAGCTTGTTGTGGTGAGACATCTTAAAGAGTACTTCAAATGGAAATAGAAGAGATTTAGGTCTTACCACTTGTTTTTCTGAAAACTGGATCTAGTCCCGGATCAGGATTTGTCGGAAAAACCCTGAAAATTCAAAATGTGAATTTCAACTTTCTGAAAGGATAGAAAGATGTGCCTTGATGAGTTGATCATCCTGGTGTATTCAGAATTTGAGATCTGCATAGCTTCATCCTTCAGAAATGCCTTTTAGTCTTCCCGGGTTCACTAGGGAGGACCCTGAATTAGGGTTTGAGTTTCCCAGAGATCTACCCATCCAAAAATCTCGACCCAAAGCTCTAAAATTCAATTTTTGCAAGGAGCTTCCAGCTATGTCTTCAGATTCCAGAAATTCCTATTTTTTGTGGAAACCCTAATTTTTAGGGCCAAATCTGAAAATGCTCAGAATTGAATTCTGATTGGACAGATAGATTCTCCTTGATGAGTAGAGTCAATCTACTATACTTTTTTTCCAAAATATATGGAGAGAAACCCAATAAACAAGAAACCCTTGGTTTTCGTCACTGCACAATGTCTTCTTCTCAGGTTAGATTTGATACCATGTTAAATTTTGAGCATTAATTCACAATACTCTAGGATCTTTACTGAGAGAACAACATGTACAGTATATCAATGCATATCAATCATAACAAGCATGTCAATCATCACAAGAATCAAAAGTATGGGAGACAATAGACACATACTTTCCGTGGGGAAAACCCTAAGATGAAAAACCCCACAACTTCCTCAGAGATAGATAGAGCAATAGCTCAACCAAAATACAAGAGACATACTCCTCCTAGTAGCTAAACCCCCTCCTCACAAGTGCGCCACTTTCTGAGTGAAGGAAGAATGAATTTCTGAGTGATCCAAATAGAGATCTCTCGATCTCTATTTATACTTGTTCTGCTTTCCCAATAACCTTATGGGGCTGACTTGTCTAGCTAGGTACATCAACCACATATTACATAAATCAGGGCCTACCCCACACATGGTGGTCTAATAACCCATCGACAAGTTAACACACTTGCGACACTTGTCAATACACATGATGACACTTCCATATAGAGGAATGAAACATCTCTATAGGAGTACAATAAAAGATAAATGAAATACATGGATGAAATACATTATGAAGTTACATATATATCAACAGGAAATTTGGCCAAATTGTTCTCCAAACATACCATTTCCAAACGTCTCTTCAACAGAGTGGACGTCAAACTAGCGGTCAACTAAGATTTACAAATATTTCACGTCCGATCCTTTTAATTAACCCTCTAGTATCTCTCAACAACTGAATGATTCAAAATTGTTGGATCTTCGTCAATCCACATTGACAGTAGACTTCAACATGTGATTAGCTATATTTCAGAAAGAGTTTGCATCGTATCCTATGCTTTAAACATTGCAAAACTTAACCCAGCGTAACTATCCTGTACTGTTGGATCACCCCAATACTGTACCGTTGGATCGCCCCAATCCTGTACTGTTGGATTGCCCCATCCAAGATCGACAGTGGAATTGCAAATTTTATGAGCCCAATTATGAACCCTGGCCATCAATATGTCCCATCAGTTAAATCAAAGGGTAAGGTCGGCCAGTTCTCAGGTAATGTCTTTGACTCTTAATGTCCTATAATGCATTGTAACACTCTTTCAATTACTTTGATCTTTAATTCCAACGGCTCTACTGATTTCCTCTAATCCGTGTTCGGGTTTTTTTCATCATTTTCACTCGTTTAAATAGGATCTGCTCATGTTTGCTCGCGTTTTCTGAAAATGTTGTCTAAATTAGCTTTGTGTTCATTTCTTTCTCCCTCCACTGGCCCTCCTCAACGTCTGGTTGTTAAAGTCAGAGAAAAGGAAAGTCTTTGGATTCTGGCCATTGCTTTTCTTAGTGGCCGCAAGATCCTGTACGGGAAGCTTTCTTACAACAATTCTTCAGGCCTATCTCCTTGTTTTATAATGGTAGAAGGTAGCAGTTGCGGAAGGACCAACATCACGGATGCACACACCCACAATAGAGTCGACAAGTTGGAAAAGGAGATGGAAGAGATTCGGCAGAAGCTAGACTCGTTGGGGAAAACCATGGAAAGTAACAAAACCGAAATGATGGAGCAAATGCGAGCCCTCTTCTATGAGCATGATGAATCCATTCGAAATCAATCCCCCGAAGCTCAAGGTAATGCTAAGGGAATCCCAGCTACTTCGGTAGGTTCTGGACAGTCCTGTCCAACTACAGGAACTCCCTCAGAGGCAAGATCACCAAAGGCAAGATCATCAGGAGGGGTCAAATCAATGGACATCGACAGCTGAGGGAACCATTGGCCCACCCACCACCGGCTCTTGTTATTTTCATGATAAATTTAATATTTTAGGTTTACTTTTTTGTTAGTTTAGGGGATGGATTTTGTCCAAGGCCCTTCTATTTAGTTTGTTTCGGCATCTATTTTAGGTTTACTTTTTTGTTAGTTTAGGGGAGGGATTTTGTCCAATGCCCTACATTTTGAAAATTTTAAACTCTGTGATGATGTCTGGATCCCTACTATTTGAATAAAATATATGCAGTTTTTTTAATATTATTTTTAATTAATTTTCTTAATGCTTTGTTCTTCTCTAAATTCTTAACCTCTCTTATTTATCGATTATGTCTGGATTTATGTATTATGTTTCAATTTAGATAAGTTTTGAATTTATTTTGGAAGATAGTTTAAATACTGGAAAAAAAAATCCAGGCCATCAATTCCACATAGCGATTCTTTACCGGAGAAAAACGATTTGAATGTAGAAAAAATCTAGGAGACACATTAACGAACCATATTTTATTTCATTTTTCAAATTGAGCGAGGAACCATATTTTTCTTGGAAGTGCATTTTAGCTATTTTGTATAAGATTTGAAAATGGAGTTGTCTTGATTTTCAAATTAATGTTTGTAAATTACCTAACATTAATTTTCATAATATACATCATTATCTAAATATGGCTTAAATTTCAAGTTTGAAAACAATAATTTTTAATAAAACACTATCAAGAGGATTATTATAAAAAGAATATTGTCGAAGGTGATGTATTTCTTGGTTTTTCCCTCGATGTTTCTTCTCTTGCATTGGAATTACTATAACTTAAATCCATAGGCTTATATTGAAATGTTACCTTTAAGATTCGTAATATTCTTTTAAACATTAGAAAAACTAATGGTAAAAATCAAATATGCCACGTGTCACAATCTGAGCATTCCACGTGTCACCTTGGAAGCTAGATATCAACATTTTAACAACAAAGTTTATAGAAAGATTCCTTGAAAGAGTTTGCTGGCAAGTTGAAACTTGTGTTTAGTGAAAGGGTGTTGGAAGTAGATGTTGAGGAGAAAGAGCGTCCAATCCTTCCTCCAGAGATGTTTTGTATCAGTGGCGAAAATAGATATCGGCACTCTAAACACAAATTTCATAGGAACATTGGTTTGCACAATTTGCTTTCAAGTGGAAATATTCTCAGAGAAAGAGTAGTCTCTCTTTCTCCAAGTTGTCAATTGTTACAAATCCCTTATAAAGGAAGGGGCAGCCGACCCTTCTTCTTCCCATAAATATATTCATAATAGTTCTAGGATGCAAGAAGGGTCAGTCGATCCTTCTTGTGTTAGCCATTCTGGATATAGGTGAATTGTTGGATATGGATGTTCACAATTATCTACTAAACGGAGGGGCAGATCTCTACTATTTACAATGGAAGTTGAAATTCTAGAATTCTCAGACTAGCCTTCGTAGATTAAATACTTTTACACTTATCTCGTAAATGAAGGGTTGGTCGACCCTTGTTGTCGTAAGTATTCTGCCAGTTTTCACCGTTACCAATATAAATGAATTGACGGTCTAGCCTTTGTAGGTTGAATAATTTTACATTGCTTCGCACAAATTGCTTGCAAGTGGAAATATTCTCAGAGAAAGAGCGGGCACTCTTTCTCCAAGTTGTTTATTTTTACAAATCCCTCATAAAGGAAAGGGTGGCCGACCCTTCTTCTATGCATAACTCTATTCATAATAGTTTTAGGATGCAAGAAGGGTCAGTCAATCCTTCTTGTGTTAGCCATTTTGGATATAGGTGAATTGTTGGATATGGCTGTTCACAATTATCTACTAAACGAAGAGGAGGATCCATACTGTTTACAACAGAGGTTGGAAGTCTAGAATTCTCATCCTGTCCTGCGTAGATTAAATATGTTTACACCTCACTTGTAAATGAAGGGTCCCCCGACCCTTGTTGTGGTAAGTATTCTGCCAGTGATCATCGTCTTGGATATAAATGAATTTATGGTCTAGCCTTTGTAGGTTGAATAATTTCACATTGCTTCACACAATTTGCTTGCAAGTGGAAATATTCTTAGAGAAAGAGCGGCCTCTCTTTCTCCAAGTTGTCTATTTTTACAAATACCTCATAAAGGAAGGGGCAGTCGACCCTTCTTCTGCCCATAACTCTATTCATAATAGTTCTAGGATGCAAGAAGGGTCGGTCGATCCTTCTTGTGTTTTCCATTCTAGATATAGGTGAATTTATGGATATGGGTGTTCACAATTATCTACTAAACGAAGGGGCGGATCCCTACTATTTACAGCAGAAGTTGGAATTCTAGAATTCTTAGGCTAGCCTTCTTATATTACATATGTTTACACTTCCTTCATAAATGAAGGGTCCGTCGACCCTTATTATGGTAAGTATCCTGCCAGTGCTCACTGTTTTGGATATAATGAATTGACGATCTAGCCTTCGTAGGTTGAATAATTTTACATTGCTTTGCACAATTTTCTTGCAAGTGGAAATATTCTCAGAGAAAGAGCGGCCACTCTTTCTCCAAGTTGTCTATTTTTACAAATCCATCCTAAAGGAAAGGGCATCCGACCCTTATTCTGCCCATAACTCTATTCATAATAGTTCTAGGATGCAAGAAGGGTTGGTCGATCCTTCTTGTGTTTGCCATTCTAGATATACGTGAATTGTTGGATATGGGTGTTCACAATTATCTACTAAACGAAGGGGAAGATCCCTACTATTTACAGTGGAAGATGGAAGTCTAGAATTCTCAATCTGGCCTTCGTAGATTAAATATGTTTACACTTATCTCGTAAATGAAGGGTCGGTCGACCCTTGTGGTAAAATTTGAGCATTAATTCACAATACTCTTGGATCTTCACTGAGAGAATAACATATACAATATATCAATGCATAACAATCACAATAAGCATGACAAGCATCACAAGAATCAAAAGCATGAGAGACAAGAGACACAGAGTTTCTGTGGGGAAAACCCTAAGGTGAAAAACCCCACAACTTCCTCAGAGATAGAGAGAGCAATGGCTCAACCAAAGTAAACCAAAATACACTTGAGATAGTCTCCTAGAGCAAATGATCCTCCTCCTCACTAGTGCGCCACTTTCTGAGTGAGAGAAGTGTGACTTTCTGAATGATCCAAATAGAGATCTCCCGATCTCTATTTATACTTAACCTATTTACCCAGTTACACTATGGGGCCGACTTGTCTATCTAGATACATCCACAATATAATATATATTTCAGGGCTGACCCCACACATGGTGGTCTAATAACCCATCGACAAGTACACACACTTGCGACACTTGTCAATCCACATGACGACACTTCCTTATAGAGGAATAACACATCTCTAATAAGGGTACGATAAATATATATGAAATACATACCAAAGTTACATATACATCAACACTCCCTCTTAACTAGGAAGATATTTCTCGACACAGATCTGCTAGACAAGTCTTCTTCTCGGGATCATCATCATCGTCACTGCTATTGCTATCTCAACCAATTTCTGACTCTACTCGTCATAGGAAGTTCTACAGAGCCAGTCCTTTTTCATACTGGATGTAGGCCCACCACCTGCAGGTCTTGGTCATCACTGGCCATACTGTGGAATCCTCAGTACTTATTACGTGCGTCACAAGACCTTGAAAGAGCATCCCAGGCTGTTACGAGCACACAGCTCTACCTATAGGATCTCCCAAGGCCATATTATATGTGACCTCACCAAAAAACCTTGCAAGAGCATCCCAGGCTGTTACGAGCACACAGCTCTACCTATAGGATCTCCCAGGGATAGATTATATGTGGTCACCACAAAACCTCGCAAGAGCATCCCAGGTTGTTATGAGCACAAAGCTCTACCTATAGGATCTCTCAGGGACAGATTATATGTGGTCATGGAAAAACCTCGCAAGAGCATCCCAGGACTTATTACCGACACACAGCCCAACCTATCGGATCTCCCAGGGACATATTATATGCCATAAGTGTTATGTAGAATTTTTCCCTACAGATAAGTCAAAAGTCTCTTAACTTTAAAGTAGATTCTCAACTAACTCTAAAGCAAGAAACAAGTCAAAACAAATGCTACCTTGAAATTCCTGAACTAACTTTCACAACAAGATTAAATGTATTCAAAAATAATGAGAGATATAACACACCTTTCAATCTGACGTTTGTCCCGCTTCTAGATTTCGATCCAAAGCTTCAATGTAGAACCTGTTAAGATCAACCAAAGAACAAACATACAAGCTTCCAAATACCTTGAATGTAAAGCCTAGATTCAAATCTAGATTAGATACATTCCATGCTAAGAACTTATGCTATACACATGAAATGGGAAAGACAAGACAAGTTATCTTATTACAACTTGAAGAATGCTTACAAAGGTTGCTTGATGTCCAAGCCAATCTTCTAGCTCCAAGTGCCTTCTCCTCTAGCTATCTCCACAATACTGCAAGATCATAAGTTTGGTACTTCAAGAGTCCTCCCTTTTCCCCATGGACTGCCTCTCTTTTATATTGTATGGTAGGGTTAACCAACAAGAGAGATGGGTGGATCTAGGGAGAGATATTTGGATCAAGGTTTCTAATCACAAAAAGTGAGTTGGGAATCGAATCAGGGACCCCAATCTTCCAATATCTTTGAAAATCCAAAATCCCACAAGCCATGGAAAAAAGACTATAAAAAGAGTACCGCGACCTGAAGTTTGAGCATTACGCGGTAGTACCGTGTGGCAGGGACACAGCATAGCGCGGTAGTGTGGACTACCACGCACCTATAACTGAGCAAGGCGCGATAGTGTGGGTAAATAAAGTCTTAGCTGGGTTAAAACTTGACAGGGTGGATTTACCTTCAAGGATTACTCATCTTCTGGGTGGTTCAAACAGTAGGGGAAGTGTCGTCAACTCTGTTTGTGGTGGAGATGCGACACTGTGGAATATAGAGGTATAACAGATGCCCCCTAAAGTGTGAGGTCAGAAGGGTATTGGCCGAAAGACTTTACGAATATAGTGTGCAGAGATAGCATCGAGGAGAGTGACAAGGAGTTGAAACAGAAACAAAGTGTTAGATATACCACCGAGGCGGGCATTCCCATGCTCGGAAACAAATGACTCAAAGCATGGCTGCTGACCAATACATTGCAGATCCATGAGTACTAAGATGATATCGACTGTGGACAGACCATGGCTACTATGAACAAACGTAGATCCATGAGACAATAATGACACAGCCACGACCAATACAATAAGTGGATCTGTGTGACAATACAAAAGACATCTCCATCGCAACCTGGATGCATTCAAGATACAAAGGTGCGCCCAGGGTCTTCTACCCGATCGTAAAAGATACGAATCTAGCCATGTGATTACAAGGTGTTGAAGTCAAACATGGTAGAAACCATTTGATTACCGGTCAATGATGTGAACCATTAACAAATGCGAGGGAAATCACCAATGATGAGGATGATCCCCAAGGTATCTGAAGTACATCTCAACAAAATGCGAATAGATGAGTTGATGTCGAGCATTCGAGAGATCGTTCGATCAGAGGTTAATGATGTGAACCTACTGTCGAACACAAGGAAACCTGCCATTGAGGCATGCAGGTACCAAGGTACTAATGGTTGATCTCTAAATCCAATTCCCGGATAGTGATTTTGTGTCGACGGGAATAGACTAGTCGAAGGTGGGCCATAATGAATCCCACATCATCGACACGAAATCGACACGAACGATAAGATGATGAAACAATGGAATATGTACTGACACAACGGAGGCCTGACACAATGAACAACTCTGAACAATGCAACCCTTTGAACATATAACGGCATATAACAGGACTTGGTAGCAGGGATTATTGACAACAGAGGATAGACACCGGATGAGTAGGATCGTGGCCAGGGAGACGACTCAGGATGATGACCATGACTGAGTGAAAAATGGATACCCAATATAGACAAGAAACGGACACATGCCATGTTCAAAGGTAACGACTGACAAGCTGCCAAAAATAAACTTGACTTATCCCCCCATATTCCCCCAACATGATAGACGAGTACCTCTTTGTTGTTTTTCGAGCTTGAAGAGGATAACAGATGCTCGGTGTAGCTCATCCCATGGATGAGTCCAATCTCACATGTTTTACAAACTTGAGAAAGGAGGGGTTCGTCCGAAAGTGGGTCCTTTGATGTTAAAAATTTAACGAGTCCAAGGAAGGAAAACTCGGTAGTTTTTCATATTTAGAGAGCCTGAAAAACTTAAAGGAAGCTCCGTAATGTACTTTTTCGTAAATTTAGTCCCTCGATCCCGAAAAAGTGTAAAACAATTCCCGAGAGAACTCTCCCAGCCGAATTTGACTGAGGTATACCTTTCTCGTAAATAGTCTAGACAGACTGAAAAAGGGGTAACCTATCACCAAATAGACAACCTTTCAAATACTTTTACAAGTGTGAAAGAGTCAAGATCACTTGGCAATCTTTTCAATTTTAGGGAGTCTGAAAAGAGCTTAACTATGGACTCCTATGGTCTTTTTCGTAATTTTTAATTATTCTGGTCCGAAAAAAGAATAAAATACAACCAGGATAATACTTTCCTCATTGTTTAATGAGCATGAGTAAAGCTGACCGTACTCGACATTATTTACTTGAGTTTGAGAAGCACGACACGGGTGTAAAAGCGCTTGGAATCTTTTTCAAGTTTGAATCCAGAGCACGAAAAAGATAAAGTAGGCTCGAAACGTCTTTTTCAAGTTTTAATCCAGAGCACAAAAAAGATAAAGTAGGCTCAAAATGAAGGTCAATTAGTGAATAAACGCCAGTGTGAATAAATCGCTTTTTACCGGGGATCCTGTCAAGAAAAAGCTCACAAAACCGGGTATTAGAAATGTGAAATGGGTTTTTGTTTTAACCATATAAAATAATAATTAAAAAATAGGTGAAAAAACTATAAAAGGATGGTTAAAAATAGAAATTACCATTTCATGTGTGTTTTTACCCAAAGAGGATATTTTTACCCATTTGAGGAGCAAAACTTCAAGGATCCATATCTGGAGTTTCAGGGCACCATTTCAACAACTGTCTGCGCCAGGTAAGAGTTCTAAAACTGCTCTTTCATTTCATGCATGAATCTTTTGCTTTCAGTAAGGAAAATCGATTTTTTGGGCAAGCCATATTGGGAAAAAATCACCCTTCACAGTACCGCGTGGGGGCTCTATCGAGAAACGCGGTACTGTTAGACAATACCGCGCTATGGTTCCAAATCGAGGCACGGTACAGTATAGTACCGTGCGGCAGAGTTTGCCCCAGGCGCGATGAAGGAGATTTTTGAGATGAAAAAATCAAATTTTCTCAAATTTTTTACTGAAACTAAGTTGTTAAATAGTTACTAAATGTTTTCCCTCGCCTTTTGCAGGAGTTTGCAACTTGTTTGGAGCAAAATGGTCAGCTAGAAAGAAAGAGAGCACGAAGTAGATAATTTGGCAGCTGAAAATCATTTACCAACTGTGATTCGTCAGCAACCCAAGCTTCTCACTCATCTTATTCAATTATGGGATCCTGACATTCAAGCTTTCCGAGTGGGAGAGCATGTTCTCGAAATTCAACTTGAGGATATTTATTTCCTCACGGGCCTCTCGAAAAGAGGGGCTCGGGTGAACTTTACTGGATACACAGCCTCGGGAACGAGTACAGATGACTTGATTGCTCGGTATTTCCGTCAGGGTTCAAGTAAGAAAAGCGGGAAGGTGGCCATAAAGGATGTTATAGAACTCCCGGTAAAAACCGTACTGTTCACCATTACGCGTGCGGCAGGAAGTGTGGGTCTGCATCAGGAGTCCCGTACACAAGTGAATCTCGTAGCGGAGTGTATGGGGGGAACAGTATTTAACTGGTGTGAAGCGGTGTTGGCCAATCTCAAAGAACAAGTGCACAAGTGTAGAGCTGGAACGAATTCCCAATTTGGCTATGGGAGCATCCTGGTCACCTTCTTTTTGGCGAGGGTGCCACTATTGCGCCCGCAGATATCTATGCCCCCCCATCCACCTACCAAGCCATGGATGGCTCGATGGAGTGATTATGCTGGACGTCTCGGGGGACCTCAGCGCTTAGGCTTTGGTGAGGATTTCTTTTCCTGGCTCGAGGAGCAGATAGTTATGATTGATGACTACCCCTATGCCCAGGTAGATTTCCGTGAGGACATCGACTTGGCACTACCAGAGGATGATGATTGGGACAACTCAGGTATGACCTTCATGGATATACATTTTTCCTTTTTGAATATATAATTTTTATTGCTTTTTTAGAATGTGTAAAAGACTTCTAATGTATGTTTGCATGCATGTCGCAGACCGTGGACCACAGAGACCAGCTGGGTACTCGCCACTACGTCGTGGTGGTGTTGATCGTCAAGCCATTTCTGACGAGGAGGAGGACGAAGACGAAGCCAGAGGCGTTCAGGACATAGAGAGGAACTTACAGGGGTTGAATCATGGTATCCCTGCTATGAGGATGGATGAGATCCCTTATCATCTCCAACGGCATACTGTAGGTGTGCCTAGTCGTATTGGTCGACTTCTTCGTAGGGTGGTTCGAGCTTTAGTATGTTACCACCAGCAGCGGGAGGAGTCTGACGAGGGACATGATAGGTCTCCCAGATCTCCGTAGATGATAGTTTTTGATCTTTTTGCGGCATATACACAATATGTAGGCTTTGAGAGCCAAATTTTGTATGGGATTTGGTCCCAAATTTTGTCTTTGACACAAACTTTATGTATTTTGGAAAAAACACTCTTATATACAGTAATATGGACCTATTTATGATCTAATTATTGACAATGACTTGTGCATTTTATCTTTCATGATGTGTTTATGTGTGGGCAAGATGCCAATCCAAAATGTAATTAGCCAATGAATCAGCTATACAATTGAATTCTCTCGGTATGTGTTGATATGTAATGAAATTAAATGATCATTCCAAGAGGCGTACTCTCCAAAATAAACGAAGTAGTATAGGATCGCGAACTGTGTAAACACGATTTAGATGAGAAACCACGAGTTGAGAGTCTAAAAAGACTGATAAGGAGTCAATTCCGAGTGAAGCAACCTCTATCAAGAGACCAACAACTGCATGGTACTCCGTGATATTTTTGGTTGCAGGACCTAAACAATTGGCTCCTGAAGAAATCAACTCGCCAGTGGGGCAATAGATTACCCATGTTGCGGAAGCGAGATTCCGGGTATGTCGGCTTGCACCGTCGGCGAATCCAAATTAGGTAGACATATGCGCATAAAGTCACGAGTCAAAGTAAGAGTGGATACATGAGGTCCACGCGCACACCAAAAAAGAAAATAAAAGCAAACTAAGTACATTATGAACAACAAGTAACCCGCGTAGGGTAACCTCATGCGTAGAAACATTTGAGGTATAGCCCATTGCGGGGCCGTGCCAATGGCGTACCATCACAATCGATTAGTTCATAGGCTCCTTTTTCTAAGACACGTTTTACAACAAAGGGGTCGTACCACATAGATTCAAGTTTTCCTTTTCCAAGCTTATCGTGCATTTGATCATATGTAAGTATGAGATCACCTTCATTGAAGATCCAAGGTTGAATGGATTTGTCATATTGAGCTTTGACGCATTTTTTGTGAGCTTCATTAGCTAAAGCAGCGTCGCGGCAGGTTTCATCTAGCTTGGCTAGGTATAGAAACCGTTCCTCTTCGGAAGTGGTGTGTGGAAGTAGCTCTATGGCTATCTTCAGTTATGGTATTTCACATTCAATCGAAAAAATGGCTTCTAGGCCATACACCAGTTGGAATGGTGTAAACCCAGTAGCACTTTTCACTGAGGTTCGGTATGCCCACAGTGCTGAGAATAGAGCTGAGTGCCAGTTGGATTTCTGGGTACCCACAATGCGCTGAATCATTCATTTCAGGACTTTGTTAATGGCTTCAACTTGGCCATTAGCTTGTGGGTAATACGGGGTTGAGTTTTCATGGCGAAAACCCAGCTTGGCACTTAGTTCTTCGATCATATGGTTCCTGAAATGGGAACCATGATCGGTCAAAATAGACTGTGGGACACCGAATCTAGCTATAATATGATTGAATATGAACTACGCTACTGTTTTGCCATCCTCAGAATACGTAGGCATCGCTTCAGCCCATTTTGTAAAATAGTCGACAGCTACTATGACATAGCTATGCCCCCCGACTGAAGTGGGCTTACAGTGCATGAAATCGATGCCCCATTTGGAAAAGGGGCCGATGGCAATAACAGGATGGAGTGGAGCAAGATGAGAGCGTGTTTTGCTATGAAAGAATTGACATGGCGGACACTTCTTGACTGTTTCAATGCAGTCTTTGAAAATTGAAGGCCAGAAGTATCCTACTCGCAGTATTTTCTGGGTCGTAGCCATCCCAGAGAGATGACCACCACATGCTCCAGTGTGGCAGTCATTGAGAACGCGTTCCGCCTCATCTAAGGTCAAACAGCGTCGAAGGGCGGTCTCGACACCACGCCGATAAAGAGTATCGTTGACTATGAGGTAGTGTTTTGCGTGGTGTCGGATGCGTCGCCGTTCATCGCGAGTGAGGTCGGGATGGAAGCGTTGGGTTTGGAGATATAAAAGAATATCCCCGTACCATGGATCAGACGTGCTAATGAGGAACAATGATTCGTCAGGAAGAGAATCAATGGGCTCAGATTGCTCAGTAGCACGGGACAAGTTACAAATTAATTCCGTGAAGACCAAAGACTTCTTGGACTTAGCCTTGACAAACTCCAAGTCAAACTCTTGAAGGATGGCAATCCAACGAGAGTATTTGCCACCAAGCACCTGACATGTGAGGATGTAATACATTGGGTTGAAGTCGGCTATAACAGTGGTCCGGCGGAGTAAGATGTAGCGACGGAATCTCTGGATAGCAAATACTATTGCTAGATCCAGCTTTTCAACATGTGAATAGCGAGATTCGGAGTCAAGAAGACTCTTACTGAGATAGTATACCACATGTTCTATGCTGTTTTGGTCTTCCTGGACTAGCACCATACCGATGGTGGAAGTCGAGGCTGTGAGATAAATAATGTAGTCCCGTGTGTAATCGGGGGGTTGGATCACAGGATCTTTGGTTAAGGGTGCCTTTAGATTGTCAAAGGAGTGTTGGGCTTCGTCATCCCAAATAAAGGGAACATTCTTCTTGAGAAGACGCATGTAGCCTTTTGTTATCTCGGACAGATTGCAGATGAAACAACGTAGAAAGTTTGCATGCCCTTGCAAACATTGAAGTTTTGGAATATTGGTGGGTGAAGGAAGGGCTAAGATAGCTGCTACCTTTGCGGGATCTAAACGTATCCCATCTTTGGAGACTATGAATCCCAACAGTTTTCCGGCTTCTACACAGAAGACGCACTTATGCGAGTTCAAACGTACATTGTAGCGACGACACCTTTCGAAAATGGCACTTAAGTGGTCTGGATGGTCTTCCCGGGTTCGAGAGTGAGCGGGAAGATCATCAAGATATGGTTCTACAATATGTTTGATGTCATGAAATGTGTAGGACATCGCCCGTTGGAAAGTTGCCCCGACATTTTTCAGGCCAAAAGGTAACTTTCGATATGCAAAAATCCCCCAAGGGCAGATAAAGGCCATCTTGTGCTGGTCGGCTGGGAGGATATCAATCTGATTATATCCAGAGAAGCCATCCATAAATGAAAAGATGACACTCCTGGCACAGTTATCGATGATCTGGTTGATGAATGGAGTTGGGTAGTTGTCCTTCAGACAAGCTTTGTTCAAATCACGGTAATCAACACAGACCCTAATCGTTCCTTGTTTCTTGGCTACGGGAACGATGTTGGATACCCATTATGTCAATGGGACAAGATAGATAAAACCAACACGCAAAAGTTTTTCAACTTCTGCTTTAATGGCGGCTGCCTTACGAGGATGGATGGGTTGAAGCTTTTGCCGAATAGGTCGAGCACCGGGGAAAGTTGGAATTTTGTGGACCACGATCGAGGGGTCTATTCCTGGCATTTCTTCATAACTACAAGCAAAGACATCGTGGAAAGTTTTGAAGTAGGCACTATAGAACTCCGTTTCGAGGGGAGTACATGTTTTGCCGATGTGTACGTTTTCCATGATACCAGGCTTCACTGAAATATCAATGGGAGTGGTTTCCATAAGATTGGCCAAGTTTCCTTCAGAAAATACCTCGTCGAGGGAAATGGGGAACTTGGTTTGAACCATCCCAAGTGAAGTGTTGGGTTTTGTATCAGGCTCAAGTGGCTGAATGGTGGGGAATGAAGATCGATGATGAAAATATCCCCATGGTGGCTCATCACCGCACATAACCTCCATAATTGATTCGTCAGTTGGAAAAATCAAATTGAGAGGATCGAAAAGTGGTGGGTATGGATGAGTCTCAGCCGAGAGCTGTGCCACAGAATGATGAGTAGAACAGTCGACCTAGTTGGTGGCTGATTGGATCGCTTTATATGCTGCGAGGTTTCTGTTCAGAGGCATAGAGTTGTCATAGTCTTCAATCTGAGAGGGACTCGGAATCACCCATGAATCATTGGAAGGGGTGATATTCAATGAAATCATGTTAACTGGTTGAATATGGTTTCCCAGCTCTGGAAAAACTCCAATAAGGGATGAATCCTTCATGAGACCAACACCAATGTCTTGGAACCGGTACCAAGGTTGATCCAATAATGGGACGGTGTTGGCGGAGTTTGGATGGGAGTCTGGGATACAGTAATCTAGTTGATCAATAGTGACAATTTTCCCTTCATGAGGAAATTGCACAATCCATAAGACTGTAGATGCTATGGCGGTCATGGCGTAAAACCAGTTCCGTCCAAGGAGGAGATTGTAATCCAATGGTGCATCTACAACTTCAACGTGTACGGATACTGTTTTTCCCCCCAGTTCGACACCAATTGAGGGAATGAGTCCATAAGGTTGAAAACCGTGTCCATCAAACGCCCTGAGAGTGGTGGGAGAAGTTGTGACTTCAGGTGAGCCTAAGGCTCTCCAGCAGTTCAATGACATGATCGAAGTGGAAGCACCTTCGTCTAATACAGTGCAATGGATGATATTTCCACGGATTTTTGTGTGAACCTGGAAGGCTAACTGATGAGAAAGCCTAGGTTTGGCGTGATCCAAGTTAAACATGATGGAGTTGGAAGTATCTAGTTCCATTGCCCCCAGTGCTGAAAGTAGGGTTCTATGCTGCGTGGGGCAGTGTTGGAGAACCTCGAGAGTCGACATGGCGCAAGGTGCTTGAGCCAAATCCTCAACAATGTTGTAGTTTTGGGCAGCTTGCACATTCAAATTAAATGTCGCCTTTTGTATGGTGCCTTTAGGGGGGCGTAGCACTGTGTCCGTCAGCGGTCTCTCGATATGGAGATGGTCGGTAGGGGGGGGGGATAGGAATCGGATCTTCAACAGGAGATTTTCCTTTGGCTATCTCTGATTGTTTGTTTGAACTTGGAGGGTTGTCATACGTCTTTGAACGAGTGGTTATATGAACCTCTTCATTACTCGTCATCAGGATTTTGCGGTTTGTGGACGTCTCTCCGTGGGTGGGATTGGTCGGGTTGCCCCCTTGTGGGGATTCTTGGGAAACCATTTGCTGTTGCTGTTGGGGGAAAGGGTCAGTTAACACTGTCGGGCGAGAGGATCCTTTAACGAACTTGTTGACCTCATCCTTGTAGGGACAGTCATGTGTGTAATGATCATCTTGAAAAATTAGGCAGGGAAACTTAGCCTTTCGACGTGGTTTCTGGTCATTCTGGGTGGGTTGTGGCTTGGGGTTCTCATGTTGGTTTTTCTTGGGCTTACCACGATTGTTTTTCTTCTTTCCCCTGGATGGTTGTGACGTATATTGAACTGCGTTCACTTCGGAGGAAATAGCAGGAGAAGTAGTTGTTTTTGAAGCAGCCTGGGTAAAAGTGGGGGAAGCAGAAGCTTTTTGTCCCGTCGAGTTGGTAGCAGGCTGAGCCTTGACTGAACCAACAATACCATCAATGGGGGGTTCAGTGGTAGGCTTCGTTGGATCAGTGTAAACGCGGGAGGTATGTGGAAGAAGGTCATGTAAAGTACTGGATTGAGTGTATACCAAATCCATGTACTGGGCTACCGAGATGGCTTGTTCTTCTGTAACCGGCCCGTGCATAGCGATATCTCTGGCTATGGGAGGCAAAAAAGATTTCGTGAACCAATCAGCGAGTAGTTGATCCGGAATGGGTGCCTTAATTAGCCTACGGCGTCGTCGCCACTCACGGATGTGATCCGAAATGTGTGTGGAAGTAGTTTGACGTAGTGAGGTTAACAGTTCTATTCCAGTCTCGTACTGGATGGGGAGCTGGAAATGAGTCAGAAACTGCATAGCCAAAGTGTTGAAATCACGAAAACAGTGTTGTGGCAGCTCGGTGTACCATTTTGTTGCCGTGCCAGTAAGCGTACGTTGGAAGATCCTAAGTCGAATGGAATCATCCATCAAGGAGTTGGATGAACACCAAAGATGGAAGGTCATCACGTGGTTCTTGGGGTCTTCCCCGGGCTTAGCATCGAACTTGGGAATGTCCGATGGAAGCTTGGCTGGGATAGGTGGCTAGTGAGGTTCATGCCATATAGGATCGTTGATAAGCCTCGACAAATCAGGTAAATCAAGTGTGGCCAAAAAGGGAAGTTGACGGTTAGTCTGCGGGTATGAGTATTAACCATGTGGTGCAGAGAAACGTGGAGGGCCCTGCATAGCATACTGCTGCGTGTTATACCCATATGTGTTTCCCACGGGATACTGCTGGAAATTCTGTGGATAGTAAGCCATCTGGTTAATCGGTTGATTGTAGGCAACCGGTTGGTAGGTGTTCTGCTGAGTGGGTACGGTACCCTGGGGTTGCTGATATCCAGGGATGGTTGCTGCTCCTTGTTGGGGAAAAGTTCCTTGGAATTGTTGTGTTCTAGGAATGTTACCACTATACTGTGTAAGTGGAGGGTTTCCCATAGCAGGGTTGGGGGGTGGCTGCGACGGTGGTGTCCATGGAATGCTCGTTCCTGCTTGAGGAGCGAGTGGAAATTGAAGTGATGGGTTCCATGGAGTTGTAGCAGCTGAAGGGTAAGGGAAGCCAGAATTCAAGTTGGGGGAAATACGAGATTGCCCCCTAACTTGGTTCCAGTTTCCAAAAAGTGAGTACCCTCCACTCTGTGGGATTTGAGGGTCCCAAGAAGGAAGCATACCTGACAGGGGAGGTTGAGAATGAGGTCCGGTTGGAAAACCGGAATAAGGTTGCCCGCTGCCAGGTATGTTGTATATGCCATACTGAGCAGATGCTGCTGGTTGGGAGAGTTGTTGGATGGAACCAATGGGTTGTCCTCCAGCAGATGGGTTGGATGGACCTATAAGAGGAGGCTGTTGATTAGGAACGGGGTTCCCTACAAAAGGTTGTCCTCCAACTAGTTGGGTTGATGACCCTATAGGAGGAGGTTACTGACTAACAATGGGGTTCCCAACAAAAGGTTGTACCCCAGCTGGTTGGGTTGATGGCCCACCAGGGGGGGTTTGCACGTTGGAGTTAGGGACCACTGCAGTCGGTTGTCCACCTCTTGAAATAGTATAAATGGTGGCTGAACGTGATCCTCCGGTCAAAACAGAAGATCCAGTAGTATGACTAGGTGTTCTTCCGCCGCTAGCCAAATATGATAGTGTGGATTGGCCAATGGCGCCGAAAGTACCGATTTGCGGAGGGGGTCGTCCATATCTGACAGGCGAGGACGGAGAAAAAATTGGCTTATCCCTCATAGAATGTGCGCCAAAAATGGGTGATGGCAGCAAATGTGGGGAATTTAACCCAGGGGTATCGGCGTCGTCCATAACGTGTTCAATGATAGGAGGACCTTCGAAAACTGGGTCCGAGTTCATGTCCTAAAAAGGGTTTTGGGGATCCAGAGGGAACCTAGGTATAGTAAAGTCCGAAGGTCCTGAGCCGTCTGCAAAGGAGTGACGAAACTCTGTGCTAGACAGCATGTTGGGAACCCTATAGTCAGAAGGACGAGAAACGGGGGGATATCTAGACGCTGTCGAAAGCATTTGCTCTGTGTTGTGTCTAAACCGTGCCGATGCTAACGGAGAGTTCACTAGACTAACCATACTAGACTGGATGGAAGCCATGGTTTCATGTCCCGGAGGGAGGTTGGGTAGATCTAAAGTATGAGGTACGTTGGTAGAAAAACTTGTTTCCTGTGGATGAACACTAGGTGACGTAGTAATAACAGGCGGAAGTTCTGCCTAGGAAGTGATGAAGCCATAATCAGGTTCAAAAGGTGTGTCAGGAAGTCGAGTATCTTCAAGGATTTCAACGTACTCACCTGGGACTGAAATCAAGCCAGGTATGTCCTGGTCGGATCCTTCTGTGGTGCCAATAGATCCGTCTGTGTCATCGTGAAAAGTATCTGATGGACAGGAAGTGTTGACATCTAGTAGAAGGATGACCTCTGGTCTAGTACTTTGGGTTGTACTAGGTTCAGTTGCTGTAACTATGTCCACTGTGGCAGATATATCTGGAATGACAGTGGGTGAAATGACAGTGGAAGTCTCAGATATGCTAGTGGTTGCAGAAGTTGCAATCGATTCTGAGACTGTGCTGTGAGTGGCAGTTACGGGCGAAACTGAAGATGTTGTACATATCAGCGGTGGAATGTTCCCTCGACCAGCACCGCAGCCAGGAGGAGTAGGAATGCATGATGCAGGTGGACTAGAAGTCCGTGGCGGTAGTGGTGGTGAAGGGCTTTGGCCCTGTATTCTTCGTGATTTTTGTGGTTGTTCTGACATGATGACAGGAAAATGAAAATCGGGGGCAGTGTCATAAACAAAGAACTCAAAAACTCTAATGCAGCTTAGCGTGCAGAAGAGGAGCTAGAAAAAGCAAGGCTCGCAGGCCAAAAAATCAAGCTCTAAAATCTATACTGAGACCGGCGTCTCAAAGCGAGCTGATACAAAAAATGGCCAGAATGCCAACAAGCAGTCCCTACAAAGAAAAATGACCCTCTACAAAGATGAGATAACAATCAAACTCCTAACTAAGAGCTGGAGACCTCAACAAGTTGTATCCTTCACAAGGTGATGAAATCCAAGTCGAACAATACAACATGAGAGACCGATATAAGAAGGATATCCCTCTACCGTAAGGGATCATGGGTAAAAGAGCCCTAGTAGAATAGATACTAAGCTACCTCGTTCATGACACGTCAGAAAAGGTTTTGGGCAATTCAGCCTTCCGAAGAAGACAGCGATCGATGTTGCCTTAGGGCTAAGTGGAGTGCGGCATTCCATAGAGTCCATCCGGTTCTCAATCTCGCGGCCGTTTAACCCCTGAAAGTTAAAAACAGTCAGGAGGCCCATCCACAAACTAGCTGTGACCGTGTCAATAAATACTAGAGGATTTTAGTTCCCTAAAGACAACGACTGTGTCTCAGATGAAAATGACAAGGGGGAATTATTTTGATGCCTATCCCCAGTGTCCTACCTGACTACCAAATTCTTTTGATTTCGATGAAATCTAGCTAAGAAAAAGAGAGAGTTCTTTGATCAAACATGCATGAAATTTTTCACAAGCAATCAAAAACCAAAGTAAAAGATTTTTTCTTTCCTTTTGCCAAACTGAAATAAACACTCCTTTTAATGCACTGATCCTACAATCTACAATGCTTCAACTATGAGAATTTTTGTGGCAAAATCAATGGTTCATTTCCTAATGCAAAATAATGCTACTAGACTTTTTCAATTCAAACAACAAAATTGCTCTCAAATGATAATATTTTAATTACTGAAAATGATGGGAATAATGTGACTGTAAAAGCTACAGGGTTCGGTAACAGAGAACAGTGGTGTTGAGTTGGTTGTGATGAAAAAATCAAGCCAATGCAATCAAACTGGAAAAATGACCCAATGTGTCAAAAATGCCACTAATTCAGACAAATCAAGCTCACAACAAGAAAATAATCAGACCACACAGACTGTAAAATGACCAGGATGCTAATAGGCAACAGTAAACACTACCTAAGGCAGAGAGAGACTCAGGAAACCAAGCAAGTATAAAAAATTTGAAAAATTGCAGACACTACCGCGTGTCAGGGTCTGACTAGAGTGCGGTACTGTGACAGTACCGCTCTGGTACTAATGTAGAGAATGCGGGTACTACTGCGCTGGAAGCAGTTTTGAGGGCGCGGTACTGTGGTAAGGTAAGGAAAAAGCGCAACTTGAGAAAAGAAAATGAAGTTTTCAGGGTTGTTGCTAACCCAAGGGACTCAGTAATCAGACAGGGAGAAAAATACAGCGAGGAGGGGTGAATAAAGGTCAAAAAAAGACCAAGATTCAAACTGGTTTGAAGTGCAATAAAACAAATCACAATCAGCAGATGGATGATAGTGAACTGAATCAATCAAACAGAAATCAAAACCAGTGGAGTCGCCATTCTTGTTATGTAGAATTTTTCCCTACGGATAATTCAAAACTCTCTTAACTTTAAAGTAGATTCTCAACTAACTCTAAAGCAAGAAACAAGTCAAAACAAATGCTACCTTGAAATTCCTGAACTAACTTTCACAACAAGATTAAATGTATTCAGAAATAATGAGAGATATAACACACCTTTCAATCTGGCATTTGTCCCGCTTCTAGCTTTCAATCCAAAGCTCCAATGTAGAACCTGTTAAGATCAACCAAAGAACAAACATACAAGCTTCCAAATACCTTGAATGTAAATATTAGATTCAAATCTAGATTAGATACATTCCATGCTAAGAACTTATGCTATACACATGAAATGGGAAAGACAAGACAAGTTATCTTATTACAACTTGAAGAATGCTTACAAAGGTTGCTTGATGTCCAAGCCGATCTTCTAGCTCCAAGTGCCTTCTCCTCTAGCTATCTCCACAATACTATAAGATCATAAGTTTGGTACTTCAAGAGTACTCCCTTTTCCCCATGGAATGCCTCTCTTTTATAGTGTATGGTAGGGTTAACCAACAAGAGAGATGGGTGGATCTAGGGAGAGATAAGTGGATCAAGGTTTCTAATCACAGAAAGTGAGTTGGGAATCGAATCAGGGACCCCAATCTTCCACTATCTTCGAAAATCCAAAATCCCACAAGCCATGGAAAAAAGACTATAAAAAGAGTACCGCGCCCTGAAGTCTGAGCATAATGCGGTAGTACCGCGTGGCAGGGACAAAGCATAGCGCGGTAGTGTGGACTACCACACACCTATAACTGAGCAAGGCGCGGTAGTGTGGGTAAATAAAGTCTTAGTTGGGTTAAAACTTGACAGGGTGGATTTACCTTCAAGGATTACTCATCTTCTGGGTGGTTCAAACAGTAGGGGAAGTGTCGTCAACTCTGTTTGTGGTGGAGATGCGACATTGTGGAATATAGAGGTATAACAATAGGACAAAACCTGGAAAGAGCATCTGCTATATATCCCAGGGCCAGATTATATGCCATAGGAAAAACCTCGAAAGACTATTTGCAGATCTCCCAGGGCCAAATTATATGTCCTCCCAGAGCAAAACCTCGAAAGAGCATTTGCCAGATATCCCAGGGCCAAATTATATGCCATAGGCAAAACCTCGAAAGACTATCTACAAATCTCCCAGGGCCAAATTATATTCTCATCTGCACAACCTGATCCATGGCCATAGAGTATCAACCTAATACTCACCATACATCATCCTGATGTACATATGATCATCCTGATCATCATCAGTGCAACATCCTGCTGCATGTCATCTGGAGCAACATCCTGAAGCTCGTCATCCATGATCATCCTAATCATACAAAGCATCTACCTGATGCATACCAAGTATCTACCTGATACATATCATCATACATGATCCACTTGATCATACAATGTATCCACCTGATACAAATACAAATACATGATACATATCACCATACATGATCCACCTAATCATACAATGTATCCACCTGATACATATACAGATACATGGTCCAAGCATCCAACATGATGCATATACAAAATACATACAAATGATCGTACTGATCATATCTAGCATCCAACATGATGTGTACATACATAAATGATACAATTGATCATATACATATAAATGATCCAACTGATCATACAAAGCAGAAACCAGAATATAATCCTGATGCTCATCATCTAGCGCTTACATTTACAGCCATGTGAAGGATCCTCCTTCCAACATGCTTGGAATGGCTTTAGAAAATGTGTCCATCACTTCTTCCTCGAAGTGTCATCAATCTGAAGAATGCCAAGCCTCTCCCTGAAGTACTCGAACTTCACCCTGGCTAGTGGCTTCGTCAGTACATCTGCAATCTGCTCATCCGTCGCAACGTACAAGACCTTCACAGCTCCTCTCTGCACCATATCCCTGATATAGTGATATTTGATCTCTACGTGTTTCGACCTGTCATGAAACACTGGGTTCTCGGATAGCTTCACACAACTCTGGTTATCACAGAAGATACCAGTAGCATCCAACGGGATATCAAATAACTTAGACAGTAGCTTCCGTAGCCATATTGCCTCACAACTAGCTGAACAAGCTGCAACATACTCTGCCTTAGCTGTACTCAGTGCTATGCAAGACTGCTTCCTGCTAAAGCAAGAGATCACACCTGATCCCATACTGAATCAACACCTAGATGTGCTCTTCCTATCTGCTGCACTACCAACCCAATCTGAATCAACATAACCCTGCAGGTTAAACTTTTGATTTGCTTCATACTTTAGCCCATAATCCACTATACCCTTCAGGTACCTCAGAACATGCTTTACAGCAACCAGGTGAACACTCCTCGGATCCATTAGGAACTGGCTCAATGTGTTCACAGCAAAGCAAATATATGGTCTTGTGTTCGTTAGGTACATCAAGGACCCAATCATCTGACGATACATAGAGACGTCAACCGGCTCAGATGAAGCATCACATAGAAGCTTCAGATTCGATGCGATAGGTGTGGCCATGGCCTTGCAATCCATCATCCCGAATCTCTTCAGGATATCTACTGTGTACTTTCCTTGACCAAGGAAGATCCCACCTGCACTCTACCACACCTCCATACCTAGGAAATAATGCATCATTCCCAAATCTTTCATATCGAACTAAGCAGCAAGCTTCCTCTTAGTATCTACAATCAGTCTGTCATCTCCTGTTACAAATAAGTCATCCACATACAGGAGTAGAATCACAGGATTCCCTTCCTCAACCTTGTAGTAGAGGTTGGAATCCGCTTTACTCTTTGTAAAGCCCAAACTAGATAGGAAACTGTCCATCCTACCATACCAGGTTCTGGGAGCTTGTTTCAATCCATACAAGGCTTTCTTCAATCTGCACACATATGACTCCCTGTCATGTATTTCAAAACCGAGTGGCTGCTCCACATATACTTCCTCTTCAACTACATCATTCAAGAAAGCAGTCTTGACATCCATCTGGTATATTTTCGATTTCATTGCTGCAACTAGGGCAAGTACTGTTCTGATGGAAGTATACCTGGCTACAGGTGCAAAAGTTTCTTCATAATCTATTCCCACTTTCTGAGAGAAGCCACGAGCTACGAATCTTGCCTTGTATTTCTCTACACTACCATCTGCAGCATGCTTGATTTTGTAGATCCATTTGGAAGTCACAACAGATTTCTCTTTAGGTCTTGGGACAACATCCCAAACATCATTCTTCATTATTGATTGGTATTCCTCAACCATGGCATCCTTCCATTCTTTCTTTTCCGATGCTTCTTCATAACTGGAAGGCTCTTTGTTCATAATGTCACAGAGTAAAGCAACATAGCTGGTATGTGATCTGGTTCTCTTCTTTGCTCTGTGTTCTTCTTCTGGAATGCCAAATCTTTCTAAATCTTGAATGAGCTCTCTAGCCCATGCAAGTTCCCTCTTGTGAGAGTTATCCTCATGGGGTAGATCTATAGGTTCTTGCGGATCTTCAAACTCATGAACAACTTCTGGAACTGCTTCAGTCATGGTAGTGTCTTGAAATCTAGTTTCCTTAGGTTCTTCATAAACTTTGATAGGTGCCTTCCTTGATTTGATGAATGCTGAGTTTTCATCAAATGTTACATCCCTGCTGACATCAATCTTCTTGAACCCTGGAAAGTATATTCTATAAGCCTTCGAGATTTCACTGTAACCCACAAAGATACACTTCTTTCTTGAAGGATCTAGTTTAGTCCTCTTTTCCTTTGGGACATGAGTGTATACTGGACAACCAAATATTCTGAGATGATTGACTTCAGGTTTCTTACCAGAAAAGACCTCTTCTAGTGTCTTGTTGTCCAATATCTTGTGGGGTGTTCTGTTCTGCACATATACAACTGTTCTAGCTACTTTTGCCCAAAGATGCATAGGTAGATCTTGGTCATGTAGCATTTCCCTTGTTGCTTCCATGATTGTTCTATTCCTCCTTTCTACAACTCCATTTTGTTGAGGATTATAAGGAGTAGTCAACTCCCTCTTAATCCCTGAATCACTACAAAGCTTCTTAAAGTCACTTGAGGTGAATTCTCCACCATTGTCGGATCTGAATGTTTTGATTTTCTTGTCAGTTTGATTCTCCATCAAGGTTTTGAACTCCTTGAACTTATCAAGCACCTCATATTTATTCTTCAAGAAGTATACCCAACTCTTCCTGGAGAAGTTATCAATAAATGAGACATAATAAACATACCCCCTCAGAGAACTGGATGACATAGGACCACATACATCTGAGTGGATGATTTCCAGGATAACTTTTGCCTTGCTTTCACTGCTTGGGAAAGCCTTCTTAACGTTCTTACCTTTTGCACATCCTTTGCAAACACCTTCATGTTTGGTCTTGATTTTAGGAAGACCCTCTACAGCCTTGCTTACAATTGGAAGTGCCCTATAATGCATATGAGCAAGTCTTCTATGCCAAATTTCACTTGGATCCATGGATTCATGTATCATGGCATGTTCAGGTTGACCCTTCAATTTATACAAACATCCCTCTTGCTCTCCAATCACTACTGCATCATCGATTGTTTTACCCTTTGGCCACATTAGGACTTGGCCATCCACAAATGCAACCCTCATACTTTTTCAATCCAATGCAGAGATGGAGAGTAAGTTCTTCTTGAGACCAAGTACATAAAGGACTTCTTTCATCTTCAAAGATTTTCCAGAATCTAGGTTGTAGGAGGCTTCACCACTTCCTTTGATTAGGTATTGATAATCATCCCCAAGTTTCACCTTATGAGGTGATTCATGTTCATATAGATTCACAAAAGATTCCTTAAACCCAGTCATGTGTTTGGAAGCCCCACTGTCAATCAACCAATCATTACAACCATGGGAGATAGTACCTGTGAGAGCAGAGATTAGAACATACTCTTCTTCACTTGATGAATCATCATCACTTTCTTCCCTAGCCTTCTTCTTTGGAGATTCATCATCCTTGGCAACATGAGCATGGAACTTTCTTTTGCTGCCCTTCTTCTTCTTGCTGCAGTTGTTGTTATTATCCATTTTGTTCTTGGGACAATCTGAAGCAAAGTGACCCTTCTCATTGCATGTGAAGCATCTTAGATCCTTCTTATTCTTTTGATAGGATCTCTTGCAGTGAGAGTGCTCCTTCTTGGGATTGCTTCTTTTGGTGTGAGCTGCAAGAGCTTGATATTCATTCCCCATTTTTTCTTCTCGTGCCACAAGCCTTGCTTTTTCTTGTGAGCATTCTTTCCGTAGTCTGTTGAAGGATACCAACTTCTTTCTTGAACATATTCCTTGAATAAACGAGTCCCATGACCTAGGTAGGTCATTCAGAGTGGTCATGACAACTTCACCATTCTCCACCATTTCATCTACTGCTTCCAGTTGTTCCTTAATTTGGGAGACCCTAGAAAAATAAGATTGAATGGTTTCTCCATTCTGAAACTTTACTCCTTTCAATTGGTTCTGCAAGGTCATCTTCCGATTTATGTTTTTCCCTTCAAATAGCTTAGTCAAAGAGTCAAACATCTCATTGGGTGTCTTTAGAGAAGACACATGGGGTATGAGATGGTCTTTAATAGAATCAGCAATGATTCTCTTTGCCTTGACCAAGTTCTTCTTATGCAATACCTTGGCCTCTTCATCCTCTGGGATAGGGATGTTTTCTTTTATATATGAGTCCAACTCATTCTCTTCCAATATTAACCCAATCCTATACTTCCAAGCTCAGAATTTATCATCCCCTTGAAGCTTATCCTCAAGCTTGGTGTGGTGAGACATCTTAAAGAGTACTTCAAATGGAAATACAAAAGATTTAGGTCTTACCACATGAAATGCTGAAAACTGGATCTGGTCCCGGATTAGGGTTTGTCGAAAAAACCCTAAAAATTTAAAATGTGAATTTCAACTTTCTGAAAGGATAGAAAGATGCACCTTGATGAGCTGATCGGCCTGGTGCATTCAGAATTTGAGATCAGCAAAGTTTTACCCTTCAGATTTTTGTTTTTGTCCTCCCGGGTTCACTAGGGAGAGCCCTGTATTAGGTTTTGAGTTTCTCAGAGATCTACCTAGCCAAAAATCTTGATCCAAAGCTCTAAACTTTGCGTTTTGCAAGGAGCTTCCAGCTATGTCTTCATATTCCAGAAACTCCTATTTTTGTGGAAACCCTAATTTTTAGGGTCAAATCTGAAAATGCTCAGAATTGAATTCTGATTGGACAGATAGATTCTCCTTAATGAGTAGAGTCAACTACTATACTGCTTTTCCAAAATCTGTGGAGAGAAAAAAAATAAACAAGAAACTCAAGTTTCCATCACTGCAAAATGTCTTCTTCTCAGGTTAGCTCTGATACCATGTTAAAATTTGAGCATTAATTCACAATACTCTTGGATTTTCACTGAGAGAATAACATATACAGTATATCAATGCATAACAATCGCAATAAGCATGACAAGCATCACAAGAATCAAAAGCATGAGAGACAAGAGACACAGAGTTTCCGTGAGGAAAACCAAAAGGTAAAAAACCCCACAACTTCCTCAGAGATAGAGAGAGCAATGGCTCAACCAAAGTACAACCAAAATACACTTGAGATAGTCTCCTAGAGTAGATGATCCTCCTCCTCACTAGTGCGCCACTTTCTGAGTGAGAGAAGTGTGACTTTTTGAATGATCCAAATAGAGATCTCCCGATCTCTATTTATACTTAACTTGTTTTCCCATTTACACTATGGGGCCAACTTTTCTATCTAGATACATCCACAATATAATATATATTTCAGGGCCGACCCCACACATGGTTGTCTAATAACCCATCAGCAAGTACACACATTTGCGACACTTGTCAATCGACGTGACAACACTTCCTTATAGAGGAATAACACATCTCTAATAAGGGTACAATAAATATATATGAAATACATAGATGAAATACATTCCGAAGTTACATATACATCAACACCTTGTTGTGGTAAGTATTATGCTAGTGCTCACAGTTTTGGATAAAAATGAATTCACGGTCTAGCATGCGTAGGTTAAATAATTTGCACTACGAAGTCCAGGAAAGTGCAGTGCGAAGTCCAGGAAAGCGCACTGCGCTTTCGCACTATGAAGCCTAGGAAAGTGCACTACGAAGTCCAGGAAAGCGCACTGTGCATTCTCACTGCGAAGTCCAGGAAAGTGCACTGCAAAGTCCAGGAAAACGAACTGCATGTTCACTATGCGAATTCCAAGAAAGTGCAGTACGAATGCGCAACTTGGCAAAAGCATAGTTTGAGGGTGTTAACCGGTACAGTTACGAGAAGGGAACTTAACCATTATCCACTTGTCAACTGGTGATTTAAGTCATTATCCACTTGTCGATCGGTGAGTTAAGCCATTATCCAAGTGCTGAAACTGAAAAGTATCGCAATTAAAAGAGCATCGTGTCCGCTCGAGCCTAATCCATCACGAAAAATATTAGTATTCGGACGACAAACATAGAAATTAGGGAAACATTATTCAATCGGATAATAATCAATGGAGGAAAGGATTGAGATCCGACTGAAGGACATGGCATTAAGTGACCAAGCTTATCCATTTCCGACGCATTCAACGGAGGAGAGGAGCGCGAACCTTGGGATATTTTCCCAATGGTTATGACATTTACTGCCAAACTACCTGTGTTAACACGTAGTTAGGGTAGGAAAGCCTGTAAATTTCCAAGTCGGTTTACTTCTCAGTTTATACCATGGATTTTCATTTTTTACCAATTGTAAAAAGTCTAAGTGTTTACCCGCTGAGAGTAGTATAAGACCTGATTTAACACTCACATAGCTTGGTGACGCTGACAGATCTTAGCAATTAAGGAAACATTATCCCGTCAGATAATAATCAACGGAGGAAAGGACCAAGATCCGACCAAAGGACATGGCATTAAGTGACCAAGCTTAGTTGTTTCCAATGCATTCAACGGAGGGTAGGACTGCAATCCTTGGGATATTTTCCCAACGGTTATGACATTTATTGCCAGACTACCCGTGTTAACATGCAATTAGGGTAAAAAGTCCTATAAATTGCCAAGTCAGTTTACTTCTTAGTTTTTACCACTGATTTTCAGTTTTTACCAATTGTAAAAAGTCTAATTGTTTACCTGTTGATAGTAGTAACAGATCGTTATCATATGTCCAAAGAATGAACGCTAGAGGAAATCTTGGGTACTTTCTAGTGTTTTGGTTTGGAAGGAGTAATGAAGTCACCAACAAATCCAACCGTCCCAGAACGAGGTGGCTCATCCAGGCCTTCGCCATGGAACCCTCCGCAATAGTAGCAGCGGAAAGATAAGTAGAAGGCAGTAACTCAAAATAAACTAAAGGCTGCCGATACTAAGAAGACCCCTATACCACAACATCGACCACCACCACCGGTATGGTTGGGGTCAGAATATGTCATCCTGAGAGGAAGCAACGCGCCGGATTGTTAAGTTTATACTAATTTGACTAGCAAGATCATTGAAAGAAACACAATCACAAGATAGACAAAGATTTACCCTGAGAAACCCTCATGGGGTAGAAAACCCAGCAAATCTTTCCTCAATATAGATGATCAACCAAATACAAGATGTAGAAACCAAACAAGAGCTCCTCCTCTTCCTATGTAGATCTCTCTCTCACTTGTGTGCTACTTCCAAGTGGATGATTGAATGAAATAAGTGAGGAACATCCTCCTCTACTTATACTTGTTTTTCGACTGAATTTTTACCCTATGGGACCGACCTCTCCTAGGAGATTCTAATAACCCTCCAATAACTAACTCAGGTCCGACCTCTCCTAGGAGATCTAATAGCCCTAGTTACCACAATCTCTCGGAGGAATAAACATCTCCGGATACATAACAAAGTCCCATCAAAGGAATGAAACATCTCTATAATAATAAAGTACAAATATAATATTCTTTGAAGTTACAGTATTTCAACACTCCCCCTTAATGAGAAGGATATTATAACATCATCTATAGGATCAAGGAGTCATCAACTATATGATGCATCTATAAATCATTGGAAGCTTTCTTCAGTAACTCAACTAGTTACTGGAACATCTTCAAGATCCTCAATACTGGAACATCAACATCTTCAGTACTGAGTCTTCATCTTTTGTAGCACTCAAACAGCTATAGTAGCATCATCATTTGGATCCTCTCGATCAACAGCATCATCATCACACGATCATCAGCATCGTCATCACACGATCATCAGCATCGTCATCACATGATCATCAGCATCGTCATCACACGATCTTCAGCATCGTCATCATATGATCATGATCAACATCTAGATCAGCATCATCGTCATCTAGACCATCACGATCAGCAATATCATAGCAGCATACCCTACAATACACATGATCCATTTAAGAAACCATAGCATGTCTAGGGACGATGCAGTCCATTTATCAACTTAGATAAAGTCTAAGGACCATTTTTCGAAGACATATGTCTACGGATCAATTCAGAGACCGAAGTCTAGGGATGATACAATCCCCTCTCATCCACTAGGGACCACTTCTCGGAGACATCTGTCTACGGATCAATTCAGGGACTGAAGTCCAGGGACGATACAATCCCCCCTTGTCCACTAAGGACCATGGAGACACAAGTTTGCGGATCAATTCAGGGACCGAAGTCCAGGGATGATACAATCCCCTCTTGCCCACTAGGGACCACAGAGACATAAGGCTATCGATCAATTCAAGGACCAAAGTCTTGGGACGATACAATCCCCTCTTGTCCACTAGGGACCATGGAGACATAAGTTTGCGGATAAATTCAAGGACCGAAGTCCGGGGACGATACAATCCCCATCATGTACATTTTGAACTACTGGTTCCGGAATGATGCAATCCCCATCACGTACATTTTGAACTAGTGGTTCTGGGATTATGCAATCCCCATCACGTACATTTTGAACTAGGCGTTCAAGGACAATGCAGTCCTGTCATATCAACTAGGTATCATACACTGACCTTATAGTCAAAACAAGTAGCCTCATCATCGATACAAGTATCCATATCAATACAGGTATCTACATCATCGATATAGTATCCTCATCAATACAGTATCCACATCAATGATACAGTATCCTCATCAATATGGTATCCACAGGTATTCTCATCATTGACCTTACCATCAATATAGGTTATCTCATCATCGATATAAGTATCCACATCAATACTAGTATCCAAGGATATCTTTATCGACCATATCACTCCCCCTTTCGAGGAGGGTCCTTTTGAACTACACCAAGCTTGTCTTGGAAATACTCAAACTTTACTCAAGATAGAGGTTTGGTCAACACATTAGTAACTTGTTCATCAGTGCCTACATATTCGAGCTTGATAGCTCCTTTCTGCACCATATCTCGTATATAGAAATATCAAATCTCTATGTGCTTTGACTTATCATGGAATACTGGATTCTCTGTCATTTTGATACAACTCTGGTTGTCACACATGATCACAGTGGGTTCCATCCCTAAGTCAAACAATCCTGATAACAACTTCCGAATCCATACTACTTTGCAACTAGTAGAGTAGGCAGCTATATATTCTGCTTCAGCTATGCTGAGAGCCACACTTGACTGCTTCCTGCTAAACCACGAGATCATGGCAGATCCCAAACGATAACATCCACTTGATGTACTCTTCCTGTCTAATACGCTTCTTCCCCAGTTATCATCTGTGTATCCAAACAATCTAAAGTCATGATCTCCTCGATAATGTAGACCAAAATCTATTGTACCCTTTAGGTACCTCATCACATGCTTTGCAGCAATCAGGTGAACTCTTCTAGGTTCCACTAGGTATTGACTCAGAGTGTTCACTGCAAAGCATATGTCTGGCCTAGTATTTGTCAGATACATTAATGACCCAATAATCTATCTGTACAGAGTCACATCCATTAACTCTGACGAGTCATCAACTAACATCTTCAAGTTGGAATCCATGGGAGTGGCCATGGCTTTGCATTCCAACATATCGAATCTTTCCAAGATTCCCACAACATACTTTTCTTGGTTGAGAAAGATTCCATCTGGTCCTTTCCACACTTCTAGACCTAGGAAGTAGTGCATCAATCCAAGATCTTTCATCTCAAACTCTGATGAGAGCTTCTTCTTGCACTCGATAATCTGTTTCTCATTTCCAATCAGAAATAGATCATCCACATATATCAACAATATGACAGGTTCATCATCCATAACCTTGAGATAAAGATTAGGATCAGTTTTACTTTTGGTAAATCCCAAGCTTGTCAAGAAACTGTCAATTCTCCCATACCAAGCTCTGGAAGCTTGCTTCAACCCATACAGATCCTTCTTCAGTTTGCATACACAGGTTCTTCCATCTTCCACCTCAAATAATTGAGGTTGTTCTATGTACACTTCCTCCTCAACCACACCATTCAGGAAGGTTGTCTTCACATCCATCTGGTGTAAATCCCACTTCATCATGGATTCAAGTGCCATGATGGTCCTAATGGAAGTGTACCTTGCAACTGGTGCAAATGTCTCTTCATAGTCAATTCCCTCTTTCTGAGAGAATCCTCTAGCCACAAATCTTGCTTTGTATTTTTCAATGCTACCATCCGTAGCATGCTTTATTTTGTATATCCATTTGGAGGATACCACACTTTTCTCTTTAGGATTAGGAACTATATCCCAAACATCATTCTTCATTATTGACTGGTATTCCTCTGTCATTTCCTCTACCCACTCTTTCTTATGAACTGCGTCTTCATAACTAGTAGGTTCTTGATCTACAAGATCACACATCAAATCCATATAGTTGGAGAAGGGCTTTGGTTTCTTGCTCACTCTAGTGGAGCCTTCAGGAGCTCCATACTTTTCTGCTCCTAGTATAATATCTCTTTCCCATGCTAGCTTTTTTTTCCTTGAAATGTTTGAAATGGGGGGTTCTTGTGGTTTTATCATATCATGGTCTTCAGGTGTTACATCTTTAGGGATGGGAACATTCTCTGCAATTTTGGGAGGTGCATCTTCTTCATATACTTCTTCATACTAGCACTTCCTATATTTCTTTAAAGCTGTCTCTTCATCAAATGTCACATCCCTACTAATCTCCAAATGGTGGAATCCTGGGATGTATATTCTAAATGCCTTGGATGTTTCACAATATCCAACAAATATTCCCTTCTTTCCGGAAGGGTCTAATTTAGTTCTCTTTTCTTTTGGAATGTGAATATATATAGGACACCCAAATATCTTTAGGTGGCTTACCTCAGGCTTCTTCCCTATAAACACTTCTTTTGGGGTCTTGAATTCAAGAGCACTATGAGATAGTTTGTTCTGCACATAGACTGTTGTTCTGGCTGCTTCAGCCCATAGATACATAGGTAGGTCTTGATCATGTATCATGTCTTCACTGCTTCCATAATGGTTCTATTCTTTCTTTCCACAACACCATTTTGTTGAGGATCGTAGGGAGTGGTTAACTCCCTCTTGATTCGAGCTTCTTTACAAAAGACTTCAAAATCTTTTGAAGTGTATTCTCCACCATTATCTGTTCTGAGTATTTTGATATTATTTTCTGAAATATTTTCTATCAATGCTTTGAACTCCTTGAACTTTCCAAAGACTTCATTATTCCCCTTTAGAAAGTATATCCAAGTCTTTCTGGAGTAGTCATCAATAAATGTAAGGTAGTATTCATATCCGCTCAAATATGTGGAGGGAATTGGTCCACATACATCTAAATGAATCAATTCCAAAATACTCTTAGTCTTTGTTTCACTCTTTTGAAATGGGTTCTTGATATTCTTCCCTTTTGCACATCCTTTGCATGTGCCATCATGATCAATCTTCAAATTTGGTAGTCCTATGACTACTTTACTCACATGAGGTAGTGCTTTGTAGTTAATATGAGCAAGCCTCTTATGCCATAGTTCACTAGGGCTAGTGGCTTCACGAACAAGGGAAGCTTCTAGATGTCCCTTGAGTTTGTATAGACCCCCTTCCTCTTCACCAATAAAATTTGCATCCTCGATTGATTTTCCTTTGGACCAGATGAGTACTTGTCCATCTATGAATGCAACCCTATAACCTTTCTTGTCTAGAGATGAGATAGAGAGTAAGTTCTTCTTCAATCCTGGGACATATAATATCTCCTTCATCTTCAATGGTGTTCCATAATCAAGCTTGTAGCTTGCTTCACCAATTCCCTAGATTGGATATTGATAGTCATCTTTTAGAGATACCTTTTGTGGAGAGGTCTTCTCTTCAAGTTTTTTATGAGTTTTCTTTTGACCTGTCATGTGCTTTGAAGCACCACTATTAATGAGCCATGTATTTTCTCTAGGTGTTACAGTCCCAGAGAGTGCAGATAATATAACATATTCTTCTGCATCTTCTTCTTCTATTCTAGCTCTTTTCCTCTGATGCCTTTCCTCTTCCTCTTCTTCTTCACTTTCATCTTCTGCTAGGTGTGCTTGATGTCTTTTATGGTGGAATCCCTTCTTCTTTTCCTTTGAAGGACAATTCCTAGCAATGTGTCCTATTTTATGACAATTGAAACATTGGAATGTGGAAAACATTCTTCCTTGAGTAGTTCCTCTTCTCTTCTGAAATCTTTGTGGAGGTTGAGACTCCTTGTGACTATCCTTCTTGAAGTAGGGTTTATTCCTTCCTCTCTTGGTGTAAGTGGCCAAGTCTTGGTCACCTTCTTTGAGCAAGGCTTCTCTGTTAGCAACCCTAGATTCTTCGTGGATGCAATCTTCCCATACCACATCAAACTTCATGCTCTCTTTTCTGGCACACATGGTTTGGACAAATGACTCCCATGGTCTAGTGAGACCATTTAGAGCAGTCATGACTAGTTCACCTTCATCAAGGGTATCTCCAATGGCATCTAGTTGTTCCTTGAACTGGGAAACCCTTGAGAACTAATCTTGAATGGATTCTCCTTGATTCATATCGGTGCTCTTCAATTGAGCTCTTAGGTTCATCTTCCTATTGATGTTCTTTCCTTCATACATTCTGGAAAGCGCATCATAAATTTCCTTTGGGATCTTCTTGGATGCCACTTGGGGAATCAAGTGGTTTTTTATAGAATCAACAATGATTCTCTTTTCCCTAATCAAGTCCTTCCTATACTTCTCTTTGGCTTAATCTTCTTTAGGTTCTGCAATTTCATCCTTGATATATTGGGAAAGATCATTCTCTTCAAGAATGAGACCAATCCTATATTTCCATGCCCGAAAATTCTCTATAACCTCTAGCTTGTCTTCAAGCTTAGTGCTTGGAGCCATCTTATTCATGGATCAAAGAGATTGAAGTTTCTAAGGAGATAGAATAACACTTACCAGGATATGTGCTTGATTGATTTGAAGGTTCTGGTGTGTTCTGCTTCTGGAAACTTCAACTTTTCACCTTCCGGATCTACAATAGAATTTTTGGTTTTCTGGTCTTCTCTTTTCTGGTTTTCTAGTGCACAAGTTCACAGCTTTTCTGGTTCACTGGTGCACAAGTGTGCAACTTTTCTGGTTCTCTGGTTTTCTGGTTTTCTGCACTTTTGGTCAAACTAGGGTTTGACTTTCCTGGAGTTCTACCCAACCAAAAACCTGGATCCAAGGCTCAAAACTTCAATTTTGAGGAGTTCTATCCAGCTATGCAATTAGAATCCAAAAATTCCAACTTTTGCAGAAACCCTAATTTTCACTGGAGGAGGAGAGAGAGGTATTTTCACCTTGTGAAAGATGTCCTATTCAGGCTAGCTCTGATACCATGTTAAGTTTATACTAATTTGACTAGCAAGATCACTGAAAGAAACACAATCACAAGATAGACAAATATTTACCCTGGGAAACCCTCATGGGGTAGAAAACCTAGCAAAGCTTTCCTCAATATAGATGATCAACCAAATACAAGATGTAGAAACCAAACAAGAGCTCCTCCTCCTCCTATGCAGATCTCTCTCTCACTTGTACGCTACTTCCAAGTGGATGATTGAATGAGATAAGTGAGGAACATCCTCCTCTCCTTATACTTGTTTTTCGACTGACTTTTTACCCTATGGGGTCGACCTCTCCTAGGAGAGTCTAATAACCCTCCAATAACTAACTCAGGGCCAACCTCTCCTAGGAGATCTAATAGCCCTAGTTACCACAATCTCTTGGAGGAATAAACATCTCTGGATACATAACAAAGTCCCATCGGAGGAATGAAACATCTCTGGAATAATAAAGTACAAATATATATTCTTTGAAGTTACAATATTTCAACACGGATATGGTCCTTCTAAAAAATCCACAGTATGAAATTCCCAAGCCGCCGATGTCTAAACATGTCTAAGCAAAGAAGAACCTGACTGGCAAGATCCCCGACTATAAATTTGAAGACCATGACTTGTTGGATGCGAACAAGTTCCCATAGTTCCAACCACACCAATACATGCACAAGAAAGACAATAAATTTCTCAAGCAATCTATTGTTGTCTCGATGGATTGGGCCAAGCACTTATCTGAATCAGGACTACTCAACCTGTTACGGATTCCTCATTTTGGACGGAGTAATGAATTGAATGCTGTAGTCCGTACTCTGTTATCATGCACTCATCAGGGATACCTATGGTTGGACCAGTTGTGAACATTACCATTGATCTTATTGTCAGAATTAAAGGCCTAAGTAAAAGAGGCGTTGATCCTACATCTGAGTTTCATGGAAAGAAGGAAGATAGAGAACTGGCCGCCAGGATAAAAGCTGAATATGGCCTCACCAAGGGTAACTGTGTCTTTCCCATGTCCCAGCTTATTGCGGTGAAAATTCTAAGAAAGTCCAGGCCGATTGAGGTTCCCGCTAGAGCAATAGCCTTAGTTGCGAAAGCTAAGGATGGCTATCAATGTAATTGGGAAAACTATTTGTTAAATGAATTTTTAGAGGATTTCCAAGACACCCAAAAAAATGGATCTCCATTTCATTTCAGCTGGCTATTAGTGTTGATTTCCTTCGTGGGGTGGAAAGAACCCCATTACCATAACGTTCTACGAGTGGCATCTTCATATTGCCGAGGGGTGAGATTCCCCAACATGTGGGCCATGCCGAATCCAGAGAAGCAGAGGTGGAGAAACCTACAGTTGCTCACCTACTACGAGCAACTACGAGAAGCCATCAAGAAGACTTCACAGATTACAGAGGAAGTAACCACCAAGTATATCCCAAAGATATTATTAAAGTTCGGACTACACTCCATGTTCATATAGCCACAGATACTATCCAAGTTGAATACATTGTATGAGGGACCATATCAGCTTGAGGCGATTGACATTGAACTAATAATCGAAGACTAGCCAATAGAATGGAAATTCGATGCGCCTGTGTCGCTCATAAACTCTTCTGAAGAAAGCAAAGAGGACGACCCTGAAGCAAAAGGTCTCGAGGTGAACAGCGCGTAGAAACCCACACCTGACCAGGGAGGCGACGAGTAAAGAGAAGAGCCAGACACAACGGTACCAGAAAAACCGCAGAAAAATAAAACCAAAGCTACCCGAAAGCCGCTGGATAAGATGTTGCATGATGACGACTATGAGTGCATCGCAATGAGGGAATCAACGTATCTGGAAGACGTACTCGTGCTGAAATATGCTAAGGACGTGACATCACAAACATGCATGAATGAAATCGTCGCAGAGTTAAAGAGACTGTTTACTAGAATTGAACAATTCCATCGCGACTTGGTAAAAGAACCAGACCATAATGCATGCTTAGGAGCACCAAGTAAGCCACAGAGCAGCTATCCAACCTATACTACGAGGACTTGGCTGTTCAAAATTGAGCTAATGGTAGTCATATACCCCACAGATGACATGGATGAGAGTGCACGACAGCTCGCACATCTGGAAATTAATATGGGGTTAGTACCCATGGAAGGATTGCAAGATATTCAGAGACAAGTTGCCAAAGAGCTCCACGAGAGAAGCTTAGTCTCCCATAGCCAGTTCCTAAGACTAGAAGAAAATTGCAAACAGCTACAAGAAGAATGTGCACTAAAGACAACGGATCTTAGCTACGTAGAAGAGAAGCAATGCAAAATAAAGGAGGTAGTCTCGACAGACTGCAAAGCTGCCCAAATGTGCCAAAGATCAAGAGATGGAAACTATCATCCTTGAGATTGGAACTGCAGTCGAAAGTCTCAATGAAGACATGAGGGAGATGGAAGAGGTCCATCAGAATAAAATTACAGAGCTGGAAGAGGATCATAAGACTGAAATGACAGAAATGGAAGAGACGCACAAGAATGAAATTGCTGAAATGGAAGTGGCATATCAAGCAAACATTACTGAGATAAACACCCAACAACAATCGAGGACATCACAAGGTGAAGAAGAAGCAAGAGCAGAGGCAGTGAAGGCCTCTACTCAAAGCATCTATGCAGAAATGGAAAGATGCCAGAGTCTGCTAGATGAAGTTAATAACATATGGGATATGTTGCAATAAGAACCAGAATTCAAGGGGATTCGAGATGAAGTGCAGCAAAAGCAACAGGATCTCGATACTGTTAATGCTGCCATGAAATATTTACCGGTGAGGTAGAAGATGCAGAAGTTCATTGAAAGTAAGGAACTTCAGAAACAATTGGAGGCATTAAGAGAAAAGGAAAAGGAAGCTAAAGCTTCCTCAATGTTGAAGCCATTACAAGAAGAAGCTCTAACACTCACAGATGAAATAGAGATAAAGTTGCAAGACCTGCAGGCGACAGAAGACACTATCAAAGGAAAAATTCTGGAACCTATCTCGGAGGAAATGCTTGGAACAATCAAACAATGCGAGCAAGAAACAAAGGAAATCGTTGTGAAGCTTAGTGCAACTATTCAGGAATTCACTGCGCAATCAGGAACATCAGTACATGCACAGATGGAGGAACCTTGTCAGAGTGGATCAGGGACGATCCACGAGTAAGTGTTAGGGGCATGTTGGGCATGGCCCAAGTGATACATTTTTTTAGCAATGTCCAGGAAAACGTAGTGCGAATGCGCAGCTTGGAAGAAGCGCAGTTGGAAGCATGAAGTTGGAGCATCGCACAGTTTTGTTGATGTGCGGTCCCATAAATTTTTTATTTCCTTCACTTCATGTATTGAAACAATTATGTGTTGTCTTTGCAATTTGTGAATGCATCTGATTCGTTGGTTCATATTTTTCTTAACCCACTGTTTGGATGTTATTATGTATTAAGTAAATTTATTCTAATGTTTATGTATTGAGGCATTGTAAGTTTTTGCAGAATTAATGAAATTCAGTCAGTTTCTCATGACCATCTATTTTGCATAATTTGTCCAATTTCTACGAACTCTATTTTTTGTTGCCAATTTAATGAATGCATCGATCTGTAGGTTGGATTTCTCTTAATATACGATTCATGCGTTATTATGTGTTAAATGAATTTCTTTGTTTAACTTATTTTTTCTATTTGTGTAACTGATAAACACCCACAAATTTATATTGATGCTAAGTGGAAAAGCGCTCTTACACAGCCAGTTTCTTGGATCTGCATTGGATAAAGATAAGTAATCTTATGCATTTGATTCTGATGCTTTTTTATTTCATGCTTGCATGTTGTGATTGTGGAATTGAATGGTATATGTGTGTGCGAAGGTTTTTAATTCCATTGTGCATGTTTATTTATGTTCTGCTCCCACATGTGCCAGGTGGGTTCAAAACATTTTGGTTGGACCCACCGATGCCAGGTGGCAGGGTAACGTGGAGGAGCCACGTGGGAAGGAAGTCTGGCGTGGAGGAGACACATGGGTAGGAGGTCCAACATGGAGGAGTTGTGTGGGCATAAGGTGTGACGTGGACCGGCCACATCATATCCACACATGTCGGCGACCGTGAAGGATGGGGCCAAGGTGGTTTCACAAATGGAGGAAGGTGGTTTTCCTTACCGCCCTTCCAACTTGCGGAATCATGTGGTGCTGCCACATGGAGAGTGGTTTCAGATTCCGCAACCACCCATCCCTCCATCCTAGTGCACATGTTGGGGATGTGGAACGGATGTGGGACCGTTAATCTTTCACCGCCCGATCAACGACCATTGATCTTTTCCGCCATTTAACCGTACTCCAATGGTCACTTCACGATGTTATATCTCGTGCATCTTCCTCCAATGGAACCTACCTCCACTGTAGATCTTCCCTGTCGCTTCAATCTGACCCATTGATCTATGATAGTTTTGGCAGAACACACCAACAACATTTGGGTGGCTTTCGAAGGGTGCAGATCCGGGTAAACGCTGTGTTTTTCACGGCTGATTCTCAGGTGCCCGAAACCGAAGATCGCAATCGATCTTATGTGCCAGATTGCACGAAATCCAAAGATTTATAAAAAAATAAGATTCAGTCACACCAAACAGTTTGGGGATAGAACCACTCTTGTGCAGGGTTGTTTGAAGCCTTTTTACTGTCATGTTTTATATTGTTTATATGTAACACACATAGATTATATATATATATATATATGTTTATATAATGTGTTAGGTTGTGGTCAATTGGGAATTATATTTTTAGACATCATATTTTGTAGTTATGTTATGAGACTTACTATATGATGCTACTTATGAATAAATGATGAGATACGATATATATGCATAGTTGAGTCATTTATGGTGGGTAATGGAATTAAGATTCCATGTACAAATTAGTAGAAATTTGTTTACATATAATTATGACATTTAGGACTATTGATGGTATATCAATGTATATCGTGTGGTTAATGAACTATAAGCACCCATCAAATTGTGTATTATTGCACTCTTGGAAGTATTGCGAACCTAAGAGTATTACAATTGAAGTATGTCCCAAGCAAATCAATGTTATAGATAACCCTTTATGTATTAAGGAAATGCATTTTTAATTATTTCTTTTTCATATTCCTCTGCATGATGATCTTTTTATTTACAAAGGAGAAAGTGTAATATTAGTAATCCTATGTGTTGGAGTTATGATCAGTAAATTTTTTTGTTGGATCTATATCACTTAATGTTGAATAATTATGAAGCAATCATCCTTTTGACAATATGTATATCTTAATTTGTAAATTGAAATATCAATTTGCAGAGCATTTGAATAATTTAAAAGTTCACCAAGAAAATGCCCGTCGAAGTGAAGTCCTTAGCGAAGTAAAAGTTCATGACAATACATAATGTCACCAAATTCTATATAATTGTTTTCTTCAAACACGTGATACAATCCATCAAAACCTACAATCGAGCGACCGACCTAGCTCCTCCAAAATCTCCCCCATGAACAATACCTTTCTTCGTCCCAAAAAATAAAAAAATAACTGGATTTGGATGAACAGATGAACTTCACTGTGATTTTTCTTGTATTTAAATGTAGACAGTTGATGACTATGAGCTGCTACCGGATATGTCCTTGGATGGAAATGGGTATTCATGTCTGGAAACATGTCCATGCAGGAAGAAGAAGTTGACTGCATGGTTTGGTAGTTAAACAACATTCGACGACTGCTGCAAGCCTAACTTTGACGACCGCAACAACACATGTTGTCTTAGAGAAGAAATCTTCCAAGACTGCTAATATTCCTATGTCCTCTCCTCGTTGCATACCAATTGGTTATTGAAAGAAGAGTGACGGAAAGAAGATTGATGGAAACGTGATTGGTGCCAAGGAACAAAATGACAAATCCATGTATTGGGACTTCGAGAGTGCTCGAAATGCCCTTATATCATGGTGTGGTGAGGATTTTCCAGCGAGCCGATGTCAAAATGCTCATATATCATGAGGAGAACTGGGGAGCAATGATAAGACTCAAGCATCTCTCATAAAACAACAAAGGATGGAGAATAGAGGAAGTAAAGAAAAATTCCATGGCTTCCGGGATGATTTTAGTTTGTTGTGATATAGGGCATGGTTAGCATATATATAGTGAGTGGATAGTGTGTTGATAGATTGAATAGGATGGGAGTCTGGGATGGATGGGAATGGTAATTATCATAGTATCGTGGGATCATGGTGGTCATAGATATCATATGTAGCGACTACATATTTTGCTGGAGTAATCGTACACATATCATTCCAATCGATTCCTTGAAAATGGTTTGTACGTTGGCATGGCGGTCAAGTCAATGAATAGAACAGGTCCATGGCGGTGATCCTGATGGCGATAATGGAAAATGATGGATTGTATCACTCGTGTGAATAATCTCATCATGATTCAGTCCACATTATGTTTATGTCTTGTCACCAAGAAAATCTACATGACGTACAGATGCTATCCCACCACACTGTGATAATTAATGTCACGAACATTTTTGCATTGATATGGGATACCTTCTTCCCATTGCCTACATTGAAACTAAAAGCTCAAACTCTATGTTTTTCAGTTTGGAGCTTTGTTTTCCCTGAGGACTGAGGTTTTCTTTTGCTGAGGTGGAACCGAGAAGAGTGTTCGGCGGCTAGAGCAATAAGATTGGTTTGAAGAATCAACTCCTAGTTTTTCAATTGGCAGGTATTTATATTAATCAAACCATAAATCTAAATCTGTAACAGAGCATGCTTATTCAGCCTCCAGGATCAAAATCCATATCTTCCATGGTTGTCAAAAATAAATCCAATGACAGTTTCAAGTTCACAGTAATTTAAAGTCTCTGAACATTTTAGATTCTCCTTATCCTTAATCAGATCATCTCGTTTGCAGGAGTAATAAAAGACTAAAAATTTATTGGAGCTTCAACTTGTAGACATAGAAGTAGTAGACTCATCCCCTGCAACCGCAAAAATAATCAGTCATTATTCCTCAAACATGTAATCTTTGCATCGGACTGTTCCATCATTCTGTTGGAATATCAAGCAATACTGAGAGGGGGGGTGAATCGATATTTTCACTATTCTTAAATTTTATCACAATTAAAAACTGAATAAACGAAGAAAATGGAAGACACAATTTTATTGTAGAATCCCAATTGGGAAAACCACTAACTCTTTCAAATATTGCAAAATTATATTTACAATTAATTTGCAAGCTCCAACTTGCTAGATGCACCAACACCCAACTTTTCAGCTACAACTGAAACATTTTTTTTTTTTTTTTTTTTTTAAATAGAAACATTCTACTTTTTAAAGCGAAACCGTATTAGAGAGATTTTGAGGTCAAAAAAGGGCCTCCTAAGAGATGTACTACAAAAATATGAGATATATTAAAATATTATGAATTGGGGGTTTTATGGGGTAGGTATATATGACAAGTCACCTCCCACACTATTTTCTATGCACAATATAAATAACCATGGTTGAGTTACTTTTAAAAATTCACTAGAAATAAAATTAATAAAATAAGTCTATATTGATGTGACTAAGATTCATTGTAAATTCCCAAAAATGTATTGTCCTTTAACATTTATTTGTCTTGAACTTGCAAATGAAATTAAATAATAAAAAACATTTTTAAGAGTTTTTTTTTTTAATTTTATGTTGACTTTTTATATTTAGTACTTTTCTCATGAATTTAATAATGTAATTTAATTGAGAATTTACTTACATGTAAAATGTCAATAATATTATTATAATCCACATTGCATTATTATTATTATTATTATTATTTATTAAATCTATTATTATTCTTTATTAGTTTGACATTAGGTTATTAAATAGAATGGAGTGAATATATAATTTAAAATTAAAAACATAAAATGATAATATATTATTTTATAAAAAAATGTAAAAAGACTTTCTTTATGAATTAAGAGTACTTCACTTGAAAATGACAATAATATTATTTTATGTGAAAGTGTGAAAAGACATTCATTATGAGTACTTTACTTGAAAATGACAATAATATTATTTTATGAAAAGACTATCATTATGAGTACTTTACTTTATGACTTAAAAGTACTTACATCACTACCTTGGTTAACTATGTGTTTTCATCCACCATAGAAAATTTGACAAATAAGCATTCTTAACTCATGCAATGCCATCTCACCAAGGGGGATGATGTCATCTACTAGAATGTGATTGGTTGTATTTTATAGTACATTTTCTTTGTTTTGAGGCCATTTTTTGACCTCAAAATTTCTCTAATATTCTTTATTTTACTTTTTTTAAATAGAAACATTTTACTTTTTCTTGTTTTTTTTAAATAGAAACATTTTACTTTTTTTTTGTTTTTTTTTAAATAGAAACATTTTACTTCTCGTTGTTTTTTTTTTAAATAGAAAAATCTTATAAAAAGAATGAAATCTCATAAAAAGAATGAAATCTCATAAAAAGAATGAACAATATTATATAATATAGTAAATTTCCTTATCCTTCAAATGAAAAAATAGAAAATAATCATCCCTCCATACTTTGCTAATTACCATTCCCCATCCCTCGCATCCCAGTCAATTGACCAATTCACTAGCCACTCACTATATATAGGCTAAACCATACTCCATATCGCTGCAAAAAGAAATATTCCATAAGTCATGGCACTCTTATTTACAACCTCTGTTCTGTTTCCTTTGTTGTTTTATCACAAATACTTGAGTCTTGTGGTCGCTCCCCAGTTCTCTTCGTGATATATGAGCATTTTGATTTATCTTCCCCAACAAATCCTCACCACACCATGATATATGGGCATTTCGAGCACTCTCGAAGCCCCAAGACCACGATTTGGAATTCTTTTCCTTGCCACCAATATTGATTGGTGGTCGCGGTAATTGTTTCATGGGACACTTCTCTGAAACAACATGAACAACCACTGTCGTCAACGTTAGGATTCCAGTAGTCCTTTCGAAATAGCCTAATTGACATCGAAAATACCGATGTTGACAGCAAGAAGAGCCATATTGAGAGCAAGAATAAGAGCCATGTTGAAAGCAATAATGGCCTTGTTGACAACTAGGATGGCCACGCTGACAGCATGAATAGCCATTTTGACAGTAAAAATACCCATGTTGACAGCAAGAGTCGACATGTTGACAGTAAGGACACCCATGTTGACAGCAAGAACACCCATGTTGATAGCCACAGTGAAGTTCATATGTTTATCTAGCTCCAGGCGGCACTGAGACATTGAATTGTATTGTCCTTGGTCAGCACTGAGAGATTGTCTTGTATTGTACTTGTTCCTGAGTAATAGAATACTTCTTGACTTCTTGAATATAATTATATATATCATGTATCATGTATCGCTTTTTTATTATATATCATGTATTGCTGGTATCTCTATTCTTGCTTGTTTATATATCATGTATCACTGGTATCGCTGGTATCTAGAGCAGTAATATTGCTTTGAAGAATCGACTACTAGTTTTTCAATTGGAAATTATTTATATTATTCAAACCATAAATCTAAATCTATAACAGAGCATGCTTGTTCAGCCTCCAGGCTCAAAATCCATATCTTCCATGGTTATCAAAAATCAATCCAATGACAATTTCAAGTTCGCAGTAATTTAAAGTCTTTGAATGTTTTAGAATCTCCTTATCCTTAATCAGATCATCTCATTTGTAGGAGTAATAAAATACTAATTTTTATTGGAGCTTCAACTTGTAGACATAGAAGCAGTAGACTCATCCCCTACAGCCACAAAAATAATCAGTCATTATTCCTCAAACATGTAAGCTTTCAATCATAATGTTCCATCATTCTATTGGAATATCAAGCAATATTGAGAGGGGGGGTGAATCAATATTTTCACTATTCTTAAATTTTATCACAATTAAAAACTGAATAAACAAAGAAAATGGAAGACACAATTTTATCGTGGAATCCCAATTGGGAAAACCGCCAACTCTTTCTAATGCACCAACACCCTGTTTTTTCAGCTACAGCTGACTAGATGCACCAACACCATTAGTAGGTTGCAACCTGCCCTAGCACCACCCTTCCACCCTTGTCTGTCTTCTTCAGATTTCCAGAATTTATTTCCTTCAATTCTGGGTAGTTATCTTCTTACAGTCAAGGTCTTAATTTGTAGGTTGATAATGAAGAAAATAAATCAGCCCATTAATATTGGTCATTGGTCATAAATAAATCCAATATCAATTTTAGCAGAAAATTGGTGAATACTTAGATGCGGTAAACCAGAGCATAAACATATGAATTCTGATTTAATATTGCTTTCATCCTAGCATGAAGGATAACACAATAGAAACGATTTACTAGAAATAACAATTAACAGAGAAAGGGAGGAAATTTACAGACTATCATTAATGAATAGTTTTGTCATCAGTGACAATTATATTCAACACATTCCATGTATAATTTAAAAAACAAGCAACACATACATGCCTTCCCAAACACACCATAATGCTAATTAAAATTTAAGTAGGATACTGTGTTGGAAAAGGAATTTAATAGTGATGATAATGCAGATAGTGATGCCATTAGTTGGAATGATTCTGACTGCAATTAACCAAATAGAAACATTCTTTCTTTTTGTTTTTTTTTAAATAGAAACAATATACTTTTGGGTCTGCTCTTCTCGAGAATGAGGTGAATGATATAGCAGCTTCTACTTTGCCGAGTGTAGCACATATCAATTACGGAATAATCAAAGCCACATGGCACAATCTGACCGTTCCACATGTCACCCTGGAGACTAGATTTCGACATTTTAAACACAAAATTTACAGATGTTTTTCTACAAAGAGTTTGTTGTCAAGTCCAAATTTTGTCAGAGAAAGAGAGGTCGCTCTTTCATCAAGTTGTTCCATTTCGAGATGTTTGAAGTAGATGCTAAGGAGAAAGAGCGTTCGCTCCTTCCTCCAGGGATGAGTTTTTAGGAGTGGAGAAAGTAGATATCAACACTCTAAACACATATTTCATAGGAACATTGCTTTGCATATTTTGCTGGAAAGTGGAAATATCCACAGAGAAAGGTCGGACGCTCTTTCTCCAAGTTCTATTTTTACAATTCCCCCGCTAAAGAAGGGGTGGAAGACCCTTCTTCTTCCCAATATTCTTTTCGTTATAGTTTGATACTACAAGAAGGGTTGGGGGTGAAAACGCGAAGTTGGGAAACAATTTCGTGACAATGGAGTGGAAAAAAAAGAGGGCGCGTGGATGAACAGGGAAAAAAAAGTTAACCTCAAACTCTAGGCCGAGAGTTTGAACAAATTGATGCACTGTATTTTTAAAAAAAATCTCAGATGAGAGTTTGAACTAAACTCTCAGCCGAGAGTTTGGAACATATTTTTTCGACCGAGAGTTTACGGTCAACAAAACCTACAAAAATATCTGGCATCTTTCTGGAACTGGCAACTTCAGCAAGCCCAAACCTCTGCAAATTTTAAGTATTATTTGTCAGACTTGGTAGCAATGGATTCATCTCTGAATCTAGTTTCCAATGATATAATAATTGTTTCATTTTGATTTGAATTTCTATTTATTAATAATTGTTTTCTAAACCTTATCCCTTAAGAATTTTATTACTCTGAAAATCACCCGAAATGAAAATTCAATATCATAACAACGACAACACCAAAAAATTTGAAATTTCACAAAGATCATAATTGGCTCATCCTCTTCAAAAGGGTTCTTTTAGTTTTTCCAATAAGAGTCACATTTGAAAGGAAATGCAAACACAAAAGCATGTGTCGATAATGTACCATTTTCTGAACATATGTTGTTTCGATAAATAATAAAAAATAGTTCCCAGGTCTTAAAAAACTCAAAATATAGTCCAGGAACAAGTTTCATGTATGTAGATTATGAGCCTACAATAGTTTTCCCTAAAATGAATAAACATCTATCAAAAAAATGTTGTCAACAAAGGTCACTCATTATTCGTACCTAAAATGTTCAAGTATATGACATTGGTTGACAACAAATTTGTCCCATGATATGTCCATTAAAAAAATTAAAAAAATACGAGTAGAAAGCTAATTCAATTCTCTAAAACCTTTGTGTTTACTTCAAGTTGAAATACCTAAGGGAGATATGGGTTTGAAGAGGTTGAAGTTGAAAAACATAAAAATTAGCAGTTTTGTTTGTCAAAAACAAGCCAAAATTGTTTCCTAGTTGATCCTTCTTCGTGTTCACCATTCTGGATATCATTCAATTTCTAGATAAATGTTTTCACAATTCTCTACTAAACGAAGGGGCGTATGATCCTTCTTCTTAGAAAAAAAGAAGTCGAGGCAAACAATTTTATATGTTATAACTTAGTTGATGTCCGGTTTTTAAACTTCTCTCGTAAATGAAGGGTCGGAAGACCCTTCTTGTGCTCAGTATTCTTCTGGTGTTCACCATTTTAGATATAGATGAATTGGCGTACTAGCCTTCATAAATTGAATAATTTTACAATTCCCTCATAAATGAAGGGGGACCAACCCTTCTTCTTCCCAGTATTCTATTCATAATAGTTCTAGAATGCAAGAAGGGTCGGTCGATCCTTCTTTCTTTCATCATTCTGGATATAGGTGAATTGTTGTATATAGTTGCTCACATTTATCTCCTAAATGAAGGGGTGACCAATCCTTCTCATCAGAAAATGGGAGTCGTGACAAAAAAATTTCTATGTTAGAACTTATATGATGTATGGGTCCCTATTATTTACAACAGAAGTCGGAAGTCGGGAATTGTCGACATAGGCTTCGTAGATTAAATATATTTAAATTTATATCATAAATGAACGATCAGACGAACCTTGTTGTGCTCAGTATTCTTCCCTTGTTCACAATATTTGAAATACATGAATTGATGGCATAGCATTCGTAGGTTGAACATTTTTTATTTTTTGTCATGAATGAATGGGCGGGAGACGCTTCTTCTACCCAATATTCTTTTCGTAAGCTTTCTAGTCTGCAAGAAGGGTCGTTCGATCCTTTTTGTGTTCACTTCTTCTACAACAAGGGGTGGCCGATCCTTCCATTCGGTAAATTGGAAGTCCGGACAAACATTTTTTTATATATTATAACTTATGTTATATCTTTGTTTAAAATAAAAATGATTTTTAATGTGCTCCTATTATTTTATATTTCATAAAATGCTTCTAAACTGGATTTTGGTTCTGAACAATGTGTCCTATTTTTTTATATTTCAGATATCGTTTATGAAATGGATTTTGGTACTCAACAATGTCTATACCTTCTTTTGAATGGATTGAAAGTTGCTGAAGGAATCTTTTTTCCAGAAAGACATTTTTTGCATAATATCAACATTAAAGATGGATGTATCATTGTAAATGTTACCAAGACTTTAAATGCAAGTCTTCCATTGCCCTATCCATCAGAAGGTGCAGATACATTGTCAGAGGTTGTTGGTGGTTATATTCAATGGCTTGTATATGAGATCGTTAACTACATTGGGTTTGCTCTTCGTGAGAATGAGGTGAATGATATACCAACTTCTACTTCGACGAGTGTAGCACATATCATAACAAATGAGAATAAATATTCTTTTATTATGAGAAAATTTAAGTTGTTACATAAGTGTTCAGAAAGCAAGGATTGCATTTCCATAGGTTTTGTAACAAATGTGAGTGGGACTGATTTTGTTGGGGGAACATTTTTAGGTGACTTCTCCTTTGGTATTCTGGTGGATGAAGTGGTGTTTTATTGTATGGCATGTTGTCCAGGGTTGAGCAGTGGAGGTTTTGTTGTATGGTCGATTAAAAGAATCATATATTTTAATACAGAAACATTGCTTTCTATTGCAAGCAATTTCAACAATAATCAATCTGAATCTACTTTGAAAGTATTAAGAGAAAATCACAACGTCAGGTTTGTGGGAAAGAAAGTTAATTTGATACATCAATGCGCTTTAAAGCCACAGTATGTTGCTCGGGGAATAGTGTCAACTGTTTTTGAGGGAGACATTGTACAATTCAAAGCACTAGATGCTGGTGAGTTTGGTATTTTAGTTCATAAAGTCTTCCGCAATTGTGAGGATTGTGGTGTATTTTAAGGCTCCCTTATAAGATGGCCTGCAAACAATTTGCTTGACCTCGATGATGTTCTTTTGGATGTTATACTAAAAAATAAAACATATGAAGATATGGTCAACTTTTCGAATATTTTTTAAGAATGTTCTTTATAGATGGTCCTTCTAGGTACTCCCCATTGTGAATATACATATGTTAAAGGTAATGGAACAAGGCCATACAATTCTGCAAAGTGGCAAGCTGGAACAAAACTTTCTGAAAGAAATTCAAGATTGGTACATTACAGGCCTGCAATAAATCAGGGTGCATTCCTTTCAAACATTTTCACCGAACATTGTTTCTCAAATTTTTGTTTATCAAAAATTTCACTTCGATTGATAGTTGAATGTGTGAATACATTTGATAGTATGAATGGAAATTCAAAAAGACAGTATGTTATAAATTCTATGGGATCAAATGCTCCTGTGGCCAAAGAAGGAGATGACAGAAAAAGAAGCTTGTTTACAATGAGATTAGACACAATAGACATCTGTCAAAATGCATGGTATAAATTCCATGGGATAAAAAAGAGCACTTTCTTCAATTATAAAATAATGTTCTTGAATGGTGATGTGAGAGCTGTGCATGGTAATAGTGGCTTGGAAAAATCTACGGTGAACACTACTGCACTGATAGCTACTATTAATAAAATTGTAGAAGAGAATTCAGACAAATCTCCACATATTACACGATTCATCAGTGGAGATGGAACAAGGACAACCTTGAAATTATTGCCATCTAATATGTCGCATGGTTTGCTGCGAAAAATGGCTAATGATGAAATTGAAAGAATCGGTTTGCCTCCAGTATCACAATCCTCCTTTAGAAAGGTGATGAGAGAAGATTTTTGAGATGTTAAAATTTCTAAATCAAACTCCTTTGCAAGGTGTAATGAGTGCATTAAAATATAGGATAGGCTTAAGGGGACCACTGATCCAGGTGAGGTGGAAAATTTGTGAGCAAATCAAGCAGCTCATAATAAATATATCGCAAGTTATCGCCAAGTATATTATTCTCACAGATTAGCTCCACAAAAAATTCCAAAGACTTATCTGAGTATTGTTCATGACAAAATTGATAAGTCAAAGACTTCCATTCCAAGGATGGGTAGGAAGGAGAAAGCTTTTAGTAATGTTATGGATCTTCCCATATCATTGACTGGAATGTTGACTCATGGGAACAAGACTAGGGGTTTTGATCATTTTAGCCTCTCATTTTTAGAGATGGGATCGAATTTCACTGTGACATCCTTGGCTAAATGCTTGAAGTGTATTGAAGAACCAATGGTTGATAAATATGGTGATTTGCTCTACAAAGGCGGAACATCTAAGCACCAATTGCATGATGCTCTATTGCAATCAGACTCATATGAAAAGTGTTTGATATACAGACAAGGTGTCATGCAAGATGATGTAATGTGTGTTGATGGTACTAATCAATGCATGCCAAATAGAAAACTACCACCCATATTGTTGTTGCAAATGGATAATTATTCAGGCGATAACAAAAACCGCTTTGTATTTTCATTTTTATCTCTTTTAATAGCAAGGGGAGTGTTCGAGATAGTTGAAGTTGGATTCCTCCCCGTCGGACACACCCATGAAGACATAGATGGAACTTATGGCAGGTTATAAACAAAGCTAACGCACAAGGATATATTTTCACTCTCAGAAATTATGGATACATATACGACATGTGAAGATCAAAATTCCTTTGTCCCTTATCTAATTTATGAACTTTATGATTTTAAGATTTTTTTGAAACCCCACCTTTTGAATGGAAATGCCAAGATCATCGATATAAAAAAATGCCATTTTTCTAAATTTCAGCTCATAGATGACATTCCAGTCATGCAATGGAAGGCATCACTTCGGGATGAAGCTTGGTCATCTCCTATTCATCTCTGGCGGTCATTGCCAGATGGTAGCGTAGACTTGCCGGTGGGACAACCTAGTTTATTAAATCTGCAATCAAAAAGACCTTCGGACATTGACGAAATAAAAAAAGGACTAGAAACATATATTTCATTCTAGAATGGAGGGATTGAGAAGGGAGGTGAACAATTTTGGCGTCCCAAGTTAAATTATTGGGAGTTTGTATATAAAGCTTTGGACAAACCCTTCGAGAGTGTTGATTAGTCATCAACTAATTTTTGGCCATCGACAAGACATGATATTCATAGTAGTGAACCTACAAGACCCGAACATGAAATTATGGATTCCTATTTGAAGGAAAATGTTCCTGCTTTGCAAGATTGCTATGTTGGACCACTATGCAACAAGCCTAGAAATGAATTCATTCCAAGAGTGGATGTTGTAATGGGCCAAATGGTCATTATGCAATCACCAGAGCCAAATTGTGCAATCTGGTTTGGTATGGCGATTGGTGATATTTATTGGGAGTCGGATGCTAGTACTGTTGGGTCTTACAAAGTAGAGGTGCAATGGTGGAAGCCAACAGGAGCATCGAAGGATCTGAAGGTCTTGTACAACAAATGATTAGATGGAAAGCAAAAATGGGTTGTTGGTGCAAAAGAAAATATGATGATCGATGTAAATAGCATCATATGGGCATGGTCACCAAGGCAAGGATGGACAGGAGAAAAAATTAGCATAAACGAGAAGGGCCTTGCAGCAGTCAAGGCATAATGTGAAAATATGGGGCATAGTGTTCAGAGTGGGATGGATGTTCCTTCGGATATCGTTTGATGTGATCTTAGCCCAAACAATTTATATTTTGTTGCAATCCTTCTAGTCTTTCTATCAACATGGCTGGGTCTTTTCTATCACGACCGTTTTGATGTCAAATGGTAAGGCTTTCTATTTAGTCTCAAGGGTTGATAGTAGACATGGGAATTTCTCTATATGGAAGTTTTTGTCTTAGAAGTGCAATGTGAAAAGAAGATGGATGTAATATTTTTTGCCAGTATATAATACAAAGTTTTTTTTTTTTTTCTTAAAAAAAAAATCCTTTCAATAAACAAGAAAACTAGTGGCACTGTAAGCATGAAAGAAAACACAATGGAAAAGATTTACTAGAAATAACAACACACAAAGAAAGGAAGGAAATTCACAAACTGTTAAATCGATAACACAAGAATCTTTACTCTTTTAAAAGTGCTTAATTCCGCTCAACCAACTTTATTCCAAAATTGCAGTGCTCAATAGAAAATGTCTCTCGTACTCTCGGGTTCCAACCCTTAATCTTTTACAAAAAAATTATAAAATACATTGCTCCATGAGCTGTGAATAACTATTTGTATTCAAAAAATAGTAAGTTCATAATTGTCTTTGCCACAACTGTCGAAAATTAAAATAAACTTAAATAAAACATAAAAGATATTTTAATCCGTAACAAAATAAAACATGGTACTTTGTTGCTTACATCTTCTTGGACACCTATCTTCATGAATGCAATTTGTACTCCATTCTCCCATATTTTTCTATTGTTTTCCATTGTTCTATATTCGGTATCTCACCTTGTCATTTCATTGACCGAAACTCTTAATCCGACATGCTCCACATAAGAAATTGGTCATAATTATGCAATTATCATTTTCAATCTATATTGAATTTCAAAGTCTGCTGCTAGTTTATCAATTACAATTTGTCTTGTCAGAGGCTGGGCCATATCTTCAAATATTATGTGATCCATCTTGGCTTTAATTAGCAATGCTTGATAATCCGACTGGGAAATTTGATCTTCATTTTTATCCGAAAAGGAAGGGAGTCCCTTTTGAAATAATTCTAAAAACAATCTTTTAAAGGATTTTACCTATTGCGACATTTGATTCACCTTAGCTTGGACCCCTTGAACATGATGATGTTTTGCGATGATCCTCCTTCAATGACCTATCATCAAAATTCTTTCTTTAATGCCCAAACTCTTCATATCCTCTAGAGTCAAGGAATTTAGGAAATCAATAGCACTCCGTGTTGTTTCCGTTGGTCTTTTTCCCAGAGTCTCCATCACGACTGCACAATTTTGCAAGGCTATATTTATCACTGTTCCCTTACCCTATATGAAGTTTAAATAATATCTCAAGTTAGCTTCCTCAACCATGATTGCATCCCAAATTAAGTTCCTAGTTCCCTACATAGGCAATCTTCCTGTCGCTTTTTCCACCAATCTTTCATTTTGTTATTCCAACTTTTTGTTCTTTTCTTCCAAGGTTTCTCTCTCTTTTCCTTTTCTTTGCACTTCTCCTGTTAAACCTTGATTTTCGGTTTTTAAACTTGTTATTTCCTCTTCTTTCAGGTTGATCTGTGACATTGCTTGAACAAGATCCTCTGTACCACTTTCTCCACTGGATTGGCTTACTTGTATTTGATTACTTTTTTCTAAAACCAATTGGTTGTGACTTTCATTAAGGACATCAATATTAGGGGTGAAAACATGAAGTTGGGAAACAATTTTGGCTTGTTTTTGACAAACAAAACTGCTAAATTTTATGTTTTTCAACTTCGAACTCTTCAAACCTATATCTCCCTTAGGAATTTCAACTTGCATTAAACCCAAAGCTTTTAGAGAATTGAATTAGCTTTCTACTCGTATTTTTTTTAAATTTGTTTATTGGCATATCGTGGGATAAATTTGTTGTCAACATACGTAATATACTTGAACATTTTCGGTATGGATAATGAGTGACCTGTGTTGACGATGGTTTTTTGATAGATGGTTATTCATTTTAAAGAAAAAAATTGTAGGCTCATAATCTACACACACTACACTAGATCCTGGACTATATTTAAAGTTTTTTAAGACTTGGGAACTATTTTTTATTATTTATCGAAACAATGTATGTTCAGAAAATGGTGCATTATCGACACATGTTTTTGTCTTCACATTTTCTTTCAAATGTGACTCTTATTGGAAAAACTAAAAGTACCCTTTTAATAGGATGAGCCAATTATGATCTCTGTGAAATTTCAAATTTTTTGGTGTTGTCTTTGTTATGATATTGAATTTTCATGTGGGGTGATTTTCAAAGTAATAAAAGTCTTAAGGGATAAGGCTTAGAAAAAATTTATTAATAAATAGTAATTCAAATCAAAATGAAACAATTATTATATCATTGGAAACTAGATTCAAATATGAATCCATTGCTACAACTCCGACAAATAATAATTAAAATTTGCAGGGGTTCGAGCTTGCTGAAGTTGCAGGTTCCAAAAAGATGCCTGATATTTTCGCAGGTTTTGTTGACCATAAACTCTTGGTCAAAAAAATATCTTCCAAACTCTCAACTGAGAGTTTAGTTCAAACTCTCATCCGATATTTTTTTTTAAAATACAACGCGGCGATTGGTTCAAACTCTCGGGTGAAATTTTTAAATCTCAAAACTCTCGGCCTAGAGTTTGAGGTTGACTTATTTTCGCGTGATCATTTGCCCGCGCTTCGTTTTTTTCACTCTGTTTGTCACAGAAGTGTTTCCTAGGTTCACGATTTCACCCTTAGCTAACAATGTAGCTCTTTCCTCTTCCCATCCACTCTATTCTTCTGTAATCCTCAGCAGTTTTGCTTTGGTGTCAATTAATTCTTGAGACAAGGACTCTTTTTCCTTTTCTAATTCTGTCAATTCAGAGGCCTGAATTAATTGAGTGGTTGGTATTTTAAGTTTTTTCTTCAATATTTGGATGGTATTATCTTTGTCAACCAAAATATTTTTAGTAGCTTTCCCTTTTTCTGGTTCACTGTCCATAGCAAATATATCATTCTGGAGTCTTTTAATTTGCTGCTGATATGTTTTATTCTCCAGATTCTCCTGCTTCAACTGGTTTTCCAACCTTAAAACCATGGATTGCAATTTGGAATTTTGCAAAACAATCTTCATTAAATCTGCATATATTACTTCCTCAGTTTGCTTGTGTAAATGAATTTTATCGGGTATGGGGATCCGATGTAAATTTAGTTTCATTTATGAAACTCTATCCTGAGTTGCCACTGCCAAATTCAGTGTGTTTTTGACATTATATTTTGTAGTAATTAGTGAAACTTCTTGTTCCAATATATTTCTCACTTTAGAATATGATTTTACCATTTCTCGTGAAGAAACATGTTTCTCTTCTCCACACTTAGTGAATAAGTCACTCCTTGACTCGAATCTTTCACTAGGTCCAGCTTGCTAGGCTTCTTCAAAACTATACTCTTAAACCTGGAAAATAGGTTCCTGTTCCATAATTTCAATTTTTTTGGTGTCAACCTCCACCATTTCCTCATCTGAATCAATTTTGGCTCTTTTTGATATCTCTGACTGCTCAACTATTTTTTCATTATCTTCTGGAAGGCTTATTTTACCAGTAACATCCATTTTACTAGAAGCTGGTAAAATTAATACAGAGGAATTTGTTATCTCGGGTGAATCAAACTGTACTATCTCCATGCTTGGATGATATTCCATCAAATTAGCTTTTTTAGCTAATCCTTCTATTTCTTCATGATCAAAAGCTTTATTTCAGTTTTGGTGTCTCCTCTGTGATATAATATGAAGAGGATCATAATTAACTTTGGTGGCTTTTGAAAAATTCATGTCTTGCAGTAAGCCTTCAATAAGTGAGAGGGAAGCTTTGTTTTTAATGATCAAAGGGCCAATATTCATGGGATACTTGATCTTAGAAGCTTTTCTGAAAATTAAAAAGTGTTCATTCTCCACAATTATCTTATGTATAAAAAATTCTAAAGAAAAAACTTTGGGTGTTAAAAACACAGGCAGAATATATGGTTCATAAACAAAACCATAAACTTTGATGATGGTGTGGTCTTTTAAAAGGAACCAATCTCCAACTTTCTGATCTGCACTAAATTGTAAAACTTCCTGCATCTCAGGAAAAACTCTACTGGCCTGCTCTTGAAAAATTAGTCTGTATATTTCTGACATGATCAAGTTCATGTAATCAAAAGTATTGTTTTTTTATTTCAGATGTGAACAGGATCTCTGGAAACTACAAATTTGTTCCATTGAAGAACAAAAACATTTTGATCAAATAAGACTGAAACCGAAAATGTCTAGTCATGTGGAAATTTACTAACTGAGAATGAATATTATCAGCTATAAACTCAACAAACTTAAGGCAAGGCAACTGACTGGACTCGGACTCAAAATGGTGTTTTCCTATTCTAAATAACAAGGCTACAAGAGTTTCTGCAACAAATCTATCTGTATCCAACCCTAAGAAATTACTCAACATGGAAATGACCCACTGAGATTCTTCATTAAAAAAGTCAATATCTAAAGGAAAAGGTTCATTCTCAACATAAATATCTGATTTTAGGCATTTAGAAAAGAAAACTTGTTTTTCTTGCGCAGAGGTTTGATTAAAATGTTTAACTAGGGATTCTTCGGCAAATTCCTCCAAATTTTGGATGAATGACTCGGGAACATCTAAAGAGTCTCTGACATTTTGGGAATTCACCATACAAATGATCCTAGACCTACTTGAGTCCATTATAATGCATTCTGACTTACAATATTTTGACGCACACTAGGTTATGAAATCCGAGAAATTTATGGTTTCTGGTGGACAGAAATGGTGAAATAATGACCTTTGCACCCTGTGCAAATACATTCCTTTCTCATCTAGGACCTTTAACTTATCTTTTACTTCCTGTACTGGGCCAAAAGACAACACTGGATCAAAAAAATCCCTATCCCTATCTTCAAAAATATCTTCCAACCTGCTAAATTCCCTAACATGTTCATCTACCCCTTCTTTTTCCATTTTAAAGGAATAAACTGGTTAAAAAGATTCGTAACCTACCTGGAAAATGATGTCTGGATAATGTATGTTATTCTTGCTTCTCGTTTCCATATACACCCCATTGTCGTAGAAATGTTCTTCTTCCACGTATCGAAAAACGGAATAATTCTTCTAGGTATAATATTCTTTTATAATCAATGATAAAACCTTAAATGTGGATCCTATCGCCTTTTGCATCTACACCATTGATTTCATCGCATTTTATTGGATGGAGTGGTTTTGGGATCATTTACGGTGGTTTTCCATAATCTCTTTTCAACCCGCGGAATGGTCCATCGCTTGACATGTGGTGGGTGGTATTCTTTCCACCGCGGCTCACCCTTCTCCTTCTCCGCGCTACTTTCCACTCCTGAATGATACTCAGCTGTCAATCTAGAGACACTTTAATTCACAACCATTGATATGTTTCGAGGATTAAATCATTCCTTAACATTATTTTTCGCTCATCTTCGTCGTTGATTTTTCATCAACCATTTACGACCGTTGATCTATGTATTTTTTTATCTCACCTTTCTATTTGGAAACCCACCATTCCTTTTAACCAATCCACCATGGACCATTGCAGCAAGGACTATCTCACAAGATAGGATGATCACGAATTACGATACTACCATGGAACATCGCACACAGAATTGGTGGCGGAACATAGGGATATGTTGTAGAAATTTTAAACTACAAAATTCATTAATAAAGAAAATATAAGTTTCATCCTATGTGAATCAAGTATACCATATATTAAATTGTGCAATTACTTCCCATGATTTTTTTTAAGAAACAAAATTGTTTATGTGAATCAAGTATACCATATATTAACCCCGGATGTGGGCATCACCATGATACAAGGAGCCACGTGCCGGAAACGAGGAGGGAACATGGGGGAGGAGCATCGACCCAGGCTCTTGTAACATGGCACGTGTGCCCCATGCAATATACCACTTGCCTCGCTTCCACCTACCTGCCCTCACACCTGCGGCTTTATGGATCCTTCTCGATCCTTTGCTCACAAGTCCCTTCACCGGCTAACTGGCTGCAACTCTGGTACCTCTCGACCTCACCTCGGCCCTCTATGCATTCAAGGCAGCCCTCACCTCGGCTCTCTTAACCATCATTTCATCTCCCTGCATTTTAGTATGCCTCATGTGAACCCAGATCTTTGCTCCTTAAATGGGCCTGGGGGTACCCATGACTGCATTATGTCTACTTCTCCTCGATGTCGGTTCTGTTCTGTGCACCCTCATGCTCAGTTGTGTATCTGGTTGTGGAATCTCACTATGCTCTCTCCCATGACCAAGCCGCGCGACCTTTCTTGTTCGGGTAGTGGGAGCCGAAGCAAAACTCGGTGCTCTCCTATCACTAGTGATGGCTTCAACATTGGCATCTCCTTCGCCAGTCGTAATTTGATTGATGAGTGGGAAGGGCAGCTTGTAGTGGATCACCTCGCCTCTAGCAAAAATGGGGGTAATATCAATCACTATTGGATCATCAAAAACATGCTCGGCAAGCTTTTGGATGACATTCTGAGTAACTGGGGCTCTACCAGAAATCAGATGTTGGTCACCAGGTCCAAACTCATTGAGCTGGATGATTGTTTGGCTAACCTTGACTCCACTTTCTCTCAGAGTCCGGGCATGGCCGACTATTATGGTAGGGGTGATGGTGGTGGTCTCTCCGACATCCCGAATGTTAGTGTTTTTCCCTTGGAACAACCTGCAACTGCTGCTACTTGTTGGAGCCAAGGCCGCAGCTATGGTAAAAGCTGCGAATTTTGAGGAAAAAGCACAAGTATGGAAGAGAAAGTGCTAAGTTTTGAATAAGCACCAATTTTGGAGCAGAAGCAGACGGTGCCCAGTACGGTGCCAGATGGATAATCTCAGCGTAGATTACGTACCGGAAATCGCGGAGCTCGCGCGCATGTCAGAAGAGAATGAAGGAAGCTCAGTGGAAATCCCAGCTACCACAATGAATGAAGCGATGGAGTAGAGGGCTCAGCTACCCCCATTAAGGCTAAGTACAGAAGTTATGGTTTCTCGGATCAAGGAGGAGCAACGGACCAAAGCATTGAAGGCGAAGGACAAGGCACCCATACCCGTAAGCTGCGCCGGAATTCATGGAGCCTGCAGGAAGTGGCGACATGACTGCAAGCGGCGCCTACAGTACACCTAGCCATGTGCGTGGTTAGGGTTTTTGGGGATTACTGCTGGGAAAGGCCCACAGTTTTGTAAAGGTGCGACCGCCATGGCCACCTATATATATGTATGATTGTAAAGGGTAGATGTTGGTTAGATAGCCAGTCAGTTAGTCAGTTAGCTAAGCCTGTGAGTGAGCTAGCTAAGATAGTAGATACTAGATGTAAGAAGGATCGATCGAGTTGATCATCCTCTATTACGATCTTGTGGATTGTTTTCTACCGTGTTGCTAGAAAACAGGAGTTAGAGCTGGTTAGCAGTGAAGCTAATCTTTGAGTTGCAGATGGTCTGAGTCGACGTCTGAACTATTGTAATCTCCATAGAGGAAAGAGACTAGATCGAGAGAAGGGCTCCCAGCTGTGTGCGTGGAGTTTCTTGGAAAGATCTAAGGCTGCAGCTGTGTGCGTAGCATATTGTATAACTCTATCATTTTCTGGTTAATATAAGATACTCCCGTGGACGTGGATTTCCCCGTAGAGGTGGACTTCATATTTCTCGTTGTTATGATGTTGTGATTGAAGTAATTGACTGTCTTAGTTTACTAACAGCATATACAGGAATGTTGCATTATCTTTATGAGTGTTGAGTAAGTCCTTGGAAGCTTCCTCGAGGATTACAATCGTTAAGGGTCGAAGGAATCGGTAAGACGACGTCGCCGCTGCGATAGGAGAACTTGTTGCTGCGACAGGCGCGCAAGAGAAACTACGCATAGACTACCGGCGCAGAGGATAATTGGTCCTAGCGCAGGAGTGGAAGTACCGCGCAGCTAGGCTGCTGAGCAGGAGCTTGAGCGCTGCTGCGCTCATGAGTCTGAAGAGGGGTCAGACATTCACCTTAGAGGAGTCGAAGGGGAAGAAAGAGCAGTCTCCGCGTCGCCTAGGTTAAGGAAACCTGATTCCTTAGCCCCCCCATAGCCACTTCGGGTGAGACCTCGAGCTGCTGCGCAGCTCGTTGCCGAGAGGGCCAGTGCGCCAAGGGGTTTTGTTGCTGCGCTTCATTAAAACCCGGGTCTGTCCAAAAAGCAGCCAACAAATGGTTCTGTTGCCTTGTGACTTGTTACTGTGAGACTTGCTAATTCTGCAACGTAGGAGATTGTTGCAGCAGCCAACAAATGGTTCCGTTGCTGCGTGAATGAGACTTGTTATTTCAGCGACACACGAGATTGAGGCGAAACCCAGAGAAAGAAGGAGCCAACAAATGGTTCCGTTGCTTTGAACCCTGTTGATTGAGCCAACAAATGGTTATGTTGCCTTGAGACTTGCTCAACTAACAAATGTGTTACTGGAATCCTACAGCTATAGAAATTCAGGACTGGTTCGATTTAAAGGCTAAAGAGTTCGCTGAACAAGAAAATAGAAGCTCTAGGCTCCAGACAGAAGAATGGTTGCAGAAGTATATCTATACTGACCTTCACGAAATTTTCTTTGTCACATTTGCACTTGAGTTGCATGCTTGGATAGCCAAGTTAGCAGATACTAGACCCATTGTCCATATTGATCGACCAATCGCTTGGACCCCTGAGCTAGTCAATATTTTGAAGCGGGTAAATAATTCTGTGTCCCGCGCAGTAGACTTTTGGTTGAATAGTCTGCTGGAAGGTTTCATCATTGAGTTTGCAGTGGATACAAGAAAGAGTTTCAGTGAAGCTGAGAGGAGTTTCTTTCAAGCACATAGAGGTAAGTTCCTGAATTCTTTGAACTTATCGATTAAAATGGTTCTGTATGAAAAAGCAAAACTATGTATAGCTTCAGATGAATAGCATAGACAAGTAATGTTCGTAGACTCTGATAGTGACCCTGAAGTTATTGGTTGCACTCGTAGTGGAAAACGGTATAAAGTAGGCCTTGACCAACATTCTTTTGAGAAGAGCCCAGAAGACAGTCAAGTTCCTAGAACAAGCCACATAGAAAGACAAGGGAGCGCTCATATCCCTTATCACCCTTTTACACCGCAAAAGCCAGACGAAGCTCAGTATAATCCCGCAGTAACACCTTCTAGTAGCCCACACGGTACTTCTAGTACCTCTGTACCACCTTTGTTCAACCAGCCCAGAAGAACTGCTACAACACCTCCACCTCAACCTAGCGCAAGAAAGATGGGTGATGACATGAAACTACCAACTTTTAGAGGAACAGGGATAGAAGACCCTGAGCAACACTGGTTCCTATGTGAAGCCATTTGGACAATTAAGCAAATTAATGATGATGCTGTTAAACTGGTTCAGTTAGCAACCACACTAAGAGAAAGAGCCTTAACCTGGTTCATGAAATACTCAGCAGCACAGAATAGAACGCTTGCTGATGTAAGAAATGCAATGATTAGAGAATTCAAGAAACCTAAATCAAAATCACAGTGTATAACAGAGCTCAAAGACATCAAGCAGTTACCTACAAAGTCAGTATGGGACTTTGACCAAAAGTTCAAAGCCTTGATAGATCAAGTAAGCTTTGAGTTTGCACCACAACAGCATAAGGAATGGTTCATTGCTGCGCTGCTGCCACACATTAGACTTCCTCTTATGCAACAGAATCTCACTACCCAGGAACAAGCTCTAGAGATGGCTATGAAACTAGAAGCTTCACCGATTGCTGGAACAAGCAACGATGTTGCGCAGTTGCAGAACCAATTAGCAAACTTAACCCTGCAAGTGCATGATATTAAGAAAGGCAAGGATGTTAAGGAAGAGATATGGTGTACAAAATGTAAAGCACAAGGTCATTCAAAGGACCATTGTCCCGTTTTCATAGAGTATATTGCAACTGGAGCACCTAACCCTTTACCACAGCCACAGGGGCCTTGGTGTGAAATCTGTAGAACTAGAGGTCACAGACCACAAGAATGTCACTTACTTCAGAAATATGTACAAACTCCAAAGAATCTATATTGTAATTTCTGTAAATCAGTAGGTCATGATGAGAACAATTGCAGAGCATATGACCTTATGATGGAAAGGAAACATGATGTTTATAGAGTACAATCAGAAGCACAAGGACCCGTAACAGGTCCACAGTATGACCAAACTCGCGACGGCCGAACAGGAAATTACAGAGGCCGCGGACGCGCAACAAATTTTGGCCGCGGAAGAGGCCAAATCACTTGTTATAATTGTGGAGCGCAAGGTCATTTTGCCAGAGATTGCCAAAACCCTACAACCCTTTGCAGATATTGTAAATCTTATGATCATATCATTGAAGAATGCCCTCAGTTGATGACTAAGATGCAATCAAAGACGCCACAGGTCAACCAGAATATTCAATTGATTGGAGCAGAAAAAATGGAACCAGACCGTACAGTTAATATTGTGACGCGCAGTGGAACAACCACTGGTGCGCCAGAGTCGGGAACTGGAAAGCAAGCGACGCAATGGGTGCGTCGCGCTAATATTAAACCAACCCCACTTAATCTGCAGAAGCAAAAAGAAGCATTCAAGCAAGCCCAAGAGTATTTCTCAGATCCCAGAGCTTCAAGTTCTGTCGCAACTCCGCATCATGATATTAGATCGCAAGTGCTAAGACAAGACAACCTGGTACAAGAACAGGCCACTACATCCGGAAGGCCCGATGAAGAAGATGCACTAGGTACTGTCCATAATTTTCTAAGGAACTGCTTAAATTTGTTGCGCAATGAGAAAGCAACTATGGAACTTCAACACCTATTGGATAAATGTCAACAATCTGCTTCGACAAACACACCGCAGCGTGCTGTTCACCAGATTGGGAGTCACACTAGAACTGGAAAAGAGATGAGGCTCACAGCGTAGATTGGAGCATTTGAGATGGACGAAATCATTTTAGATTTGGGCTCAGAAGTTAATGTTCTCACCATGCATACATGGGAACAGATGGGAATCCCTCAACTTTCAAGATCCCCCATCCAGCTTAGACTCGCGAATCAGCAACGAGTCTCTCCATTGGGCAGATTACCCAATGTACCTATTGATATCGAGGGAGTACGAAGTTCTGCAGACTTTGAAGTAATCAAAATTCTGGATGATAGTAGACCTTACCCAGCACTTTTAGGTATAGATTGGGCATTTGATAATTTAGCTGTCATTAATTTGAAGAAAAGACAGATGACCTTTGAAGACGACCAGATTAGGGTCATTGCATTGCTTGATCCTATTCAAGGACCAAGGTATATAGAACCCATTCGGGCAGAAGAAGAAGCGTGCCACATGGAAAGTTTGTATCAGATGACTGCTAGTCAGAGTGACTATGTCAATCCCACAGCAGATGGCCATATCAGCTGGCGATGCGATAGCTCGTGCACATCAGACTCAGATGCAGGATTGGAAAACTGGCAGAATCGCTTACATGAGGTTTCTACAAGACGTTGCGCCATGATGACTAAATCCATTCGATGGATTGGCACAGAATTGACTGAAACTCCAATTTTTGATGGTTTAACTGAAGTAAGCGAATTCATACATGCATATGAACAACACCTTCCAGAACAGCAGCGCATACAGGCATTAGATGTATCACTGCGCGCTACACCCGCAAGATGGTGGGGTGCGCATAAAGAGAATATTCACACATGGCAAGACTGTCGCAGATTGATACTGCGCAGATTCCAGGACACTACAGCAGAAGTGTCGCGCAAATATGAGGGACAGAGTGACCCCAGGTCACACATTGAAGCATGCATTCAGCAATGGTCGGATATTCCGGAAGATGAGTGGGTTCACCTATTCATCCACACGTTGGACACAGTTCCAAGGAACTGGTACACTGAAACAGAATTGCGTAGAGGCACTCTTACTTGGCCTCTTATGATAGAAAGTTTTCAACTTACCTTCAGCTTTGAGTCAGAGCATCCAAGTATTGATCAGGCTCTGAAGTGTATTAGAAAGAAGGTATTTGAACCATGTCTATTACCAGAATATTCCCAACTGGATTGGGCTGTTCAGATAGAACATGCCCTGGAGTGCTATAATTTCACCACTGGAGAAGAGGAGGATGATCCTCGCAACATCAATATCCCAGAATCAGAAGGGACATGCAATGTTGAAGGTCCTCAGCTTGATATCCCTTCCATTACAGAACACATCAAGCTCAAAAAGATTAACATTGGTACAGAAGCCGAACCCAAGATTGCTTCTACCGGAGACTATTGGGATGATGAAAATGTTGGGCATATTTCAGATTTATTACGTGACTACCAGGATATCTTTCCTACCAAGTTCACAGAAATTAAAGGAATCCTAGGAGACTTAGGAGTGATGCGCATACCTCTGAAACCAGATGCCAAGCCAGTAAAGCAGTGCCCATACAGGTTGAACCCGCGCTATAAAGAAAAAGTCAAAGAAGAAATTGACAAGATGCTTGCAGCAGGTATTATTGAGCCAGTAGAGGAGAGTGATTGGATTAGTCCTATGGTTGTACAAGAGAAGAAGACAAAAGGTGAAATAAGAATTTGCGTGGACTTGCGCAAACTCAATGACGCATCAGCGCATGATCCATTTCCTACTCCCTTTACAGATGAAGTACTTGATAATGTTGGAGGACAAGAAGCAGTTATGCCTATGGAATACATTATTCCCAGTCTCAGAATTGCGCAAATTACAGAAATGGCAGATACAGATACCATGAGTGAAAGACTTTCACAATTGCTTGCCTTAGAAGAAAATAGACTTTTAGCCGGATTCCATCAACAGGTGCAGAAGGCAAGGCAGAAAGCTTGGCATGACAGGCATATTAAGAATAAAGTCTTTCAGGAACGAGACTTGGTACTCCTCTATGATAGTAAATTCCTCAAGTTCCCAGGCAAGTTTCGTGTACACTGGTTAGGCCCTTTTTAGGTGATAAAGATAACAGAAGGAGGCGCAGTTCAGCTTGCGAATCTGAATGGAGAAGTACTGCCTACAAAGATCAACAGGAGTCGGCTCAAGCTTTACCGCGACGGCCACTCCGCCCTGTCGACTTAATAACTGCTCAAAGAAATGAAGATGTCCAGTGTAGTTGAAAGAGGCATCGCATTATCAGTCTACACGGAAGTCGCGAGACCCTCAGTCTCTGGCTTCCCGCGCAGTTCCTTGAACCATCCGCGCATCAGTAAAAGTTTGTAAGAAGCGACCTTATTTTGCGCTCTGGCGAAGTTTTCTTTTCCCGTAATGTTGAACTGTCGCTCTTGCGGAGTTCCCTGTGATAATTTGCCGCTTGAAGAATTCTTGATGTGGACCCCTATAGGCACAGTTACCTAAGTTGAAATGACCCACCGAAAAATTTGAATTACAGCAGTTATGTAGCCGCGTCTAAGAATAAATGAAGGATAAGCCCGCCATTTAAGTGTAGCTGCTTTGACAGATTCGGCTTGATCTCCGTCAGATTTGCATTTAACCCATGAGCCGAAAGTTTTAGCTTCTCCCGGAAGGCTGTCAGAGCCCGTCCATCACAATAAATGCACCGCAAAGGTGAGGGGGATAGAAGGGTTGTCAAATCATGCAGAGCCACCTACAGCTACTAGCCCCACTTAGCCGCAATTACTATCACTTTTGGCTATAAATACCCCACACTTGTATATTTTCGGGTTACTTTTCTCGAGTTGCATAGTCTTGTTTGAGAATCTAAGCTATTGTTTTCAGAGCCGAGTGTGCAGACCTGCTTCCTTTGTTGTCAGCATTCATATCCCACGCTGTTCTGCCGCTTCTGTCGAAGTTCTTGTTACCCATACCCGTTCACGACGGAGAACCTGTTGACTGAAGAAGTTGTTCGTCAATTCCTGCGCCGAGGCCTAGATTTCGGCATGACTACCCCCGTGACGGCTTCGACTTATGTACACCCTGGTTATCAGGATCCCAGACAATCTCCGGCCACAAGAGCATTTCAGTCACAGCCAGAAGAGCCCGTTCCAGAGCCGTTGGCCACTATGGTGAATTATATTCCGTCGCGTCCAGACGATGCACCAGAGGTGCATATTCCGAAGAATGCGAAGTATCCACTTCCGTTACCTCCACTACCGGCTGGCGTGTGACTAGAAGGGTCCTTGCTCGGACACCTTCCACTGATCAAGTTCTCTGATTTCAACCTGGGAGACTATAAAACATATCCTCAGTTCCAGCTAGATCGATATATGACGGTAGTGCATAATCCTACCAGAAAAATTGACGAATTCATCCCGAAGGGATTTGCAGCAAATCTTGAGCGCCCTGGACTCCTGAACCTGTTAAAGCTACCGCATTTCGGGCGTAGCAATGAAGTGAACGCAGTTGTTAAGACACTGCTATCCTGCGTTCATGGAGGTTACCTTTGGATGGGGAGGCCAATCGATTTAAATGTCGATTTGATTCACCGTATTACCGGCCTATCTAAGGTTGGTAAGGGTCCCAATATTCATTTTGTGGGAAAAGACAAGGATAGAAAATTGGCTGCACAGCTGGTGCAGAAATACAACCTTACAAGAGGAGGTCGGGCTTATGACCTCACTATAGTAGAAGACGAAGCACTTAGATTTACAGGAAGTCTACTCGCAAGCAGACTTCTCACAAAGTGCAGATCGAAGGAAGTTACTGGAGCTGTCATGGAACTCGCCATCGCAGCTGCGGAGGGAGAACAGTACAACTGGTCCCTCTTCCTCCTCAATTCTTTCTTAGAAGACTGTCGGAACGTCCAAGATAACCCCGGTCAGTTGTTCCATTTTTCTTGGCTTTTAATTTTATGTGCTCTCGTCGGGTGGAAGGAGCCCCCGAACACTCAGTTCCTCCCGCGCCGCGCAGGAGAACCTGCCAGAATCCGCTATGTTAACCTTTGGGAATCTGCTAATCCCGCGAAGCGCAAGATGAACCGCGCTGTATTTTGTGAGTACTACTATCTCCTCAGAGATACCATTCAAGAAATTCCAAGGCTGAGTGAGGAGATAGCGAAAATATATGACGGAAAGTTGGCCTTTAGTGCCGACTTACATCAACTTTACCTCCGTCCCTGCGGCATTCAAGAGGAATGGGCCGTAGGCCTTTACAGGATGACCACCGAAGATGTCGAAGAAACTATCAAGTCTTGGTCCGACGAATGGAAGGAAGCCGCCGACATCGCACCCGCGATGCCACCCGCCGCTGCACAAGAGAAGGATAAGGGCAAGGAAGCCCACGAGCAAAGAAGCGATGAAGGTTCGACAAAACCAACAACCAAGAAACAAAAGGTGTCACATCCCTCTGAGGCCATTCCCTCGGGGATCGACCAGTATTTGAAAGAGCAATTTCGTGAGCTGCGGACTACGCATGCTCACATCAGAAGTGCTCTAGACATGCAGTTTGTGGAACTCAAAGGTCTCGCAGGAAGGATTGCGCAGACCCATGCGCCAGCATCTACTTCGCAGGCGCCACAAGTAATTCCAAGTACCGAGCGAGTTGAAGAACTCGTAGAAAGGCATACTGTCGTGCATATTCCACCTACGAGCATGACACTTCCAGATCCGCTAGCTGCACTACAGGTAAGCGCAGTTGGGCCCGTTGAAATAAATTTGTCTCTAATTCCTATAGAGACTCTACAGCTAGTACATGAGAAAGTCTCTGTTGAGTTGAGAGCTAGAGAGCTCTCTACATTCCAGGCAAATCAACGACTGCAATCACAGGAGATAGAGCTGAAGGCAAGCCATAAGAATATCTATGAGAAGCTCACACTTTATGAGGCGCAAGACATTGGCATAAGAAACGTAGTGGACGAGATTGCCCAGGAGTTGCCGGCTTGCGAGATTCAACCAGACCTCCCTCTGGTTGAGAAAGTTCAAATTATTGGAGAAAGGGTGAAAACCCTAGAGCATGAAATAGTTGCTATGGCTGAGGGCCATAGAACCCAGATCGTTGAGCTAGAAGCTCGTGTTGCCGCGTAGTTTACAGATGATGTGCAGGAACAATTTGAAGCGCTGAGCAGAGCTTCCACACAGATGAAAGACAGAATACAGGAAGCTGAGAACCTGATGAACCAAGCTATGGAATCTTGGACGGAGCTTGAGACGCTCCCTTTTAAAGTTGGTATTTTGGAACAAGTACAAGCCCCAGAACAGTCCCTAACTGTTCTGACTGAAGAAGCTAAGGCCTTAACAGGCTTAGCAAAAATGAAGAAAATGAGTGAAGTGCGCAGAATGCAACAACAACTGCACAAGCTCAGAACTGAAGACGAGAAGCTCACCAACAGCATTCAGCCATTTATGGATGAGTATGCTGATATCGTTGGCCAAGTCGAGGCGAAAATCAAAGAGATTGTTGAATCTCAAGAAGTGATTGATGCCATAACTAAAGAAGAATCCACTGCAGAAATGGTGCAGACGGCTGTGGAATATGTCGATGAATTGGACTCCGCTATTGCGCAGTGGAAGAAAACATTCACGGAGACCCAAGCAAAAGCAGATGCGCAAGTAAAGCGACCACACGCTAGTGTGAGTGGCTCGAGGGCAAGCCACAAGTAAGTGTTAGGGGCCTGTTGGAGCCAAGGCCGCAGCTATGGTAAAAGCTGCGAATTTTGAGGAAAAAGCACAAGTATGGAAGAGAAAGTGCTAAGTTTTGAATAAGCGCCAATTTTGGAGCAGAAGTAGACGGTGCGCAGTACGGTGCCAGATGGATAATCTCAGCGTAGATTACGGACCGAAAATCGCGGAGCTCGCGCGCATGTCAGAAGAGAATGAAGGAAGCTGAGTGGAAAGCCCAGCTACCACAATGAATGAAGCGATGGAGTAGAGGGCTCAGCTACCCTCATTAAGGCTAAGTACAGAAGTTATGGTTTCTCGGATCAAGGAGGAGCAACGGACCAAAGCATTGAAGGCGAAGGACAAGGCACCCATACCTGTAAGCTGCACCGGAATTCATGGAGCCTGCAGGAAGCGGCGACATGACTGCAAGCGACGCCTACAGTACACCTAGCCATGTGCGTGGTTAGGGTTTTTGGGGATTACTACTGGGAAAGGCCCACAGTTTTGTAAAGGTGCAACCGCCATGGCCACCTATATATATGTATGATTGTAAAGGGTAGATGTTGGTTAGATAGCCAGTCAGTTAGTCAGTTAGCTAAGCCTGTGAGTGAGCTAGCTAAGATAGTAGATACTAGATGTAAGAAGGATCGATCGAGTTGATCATCCTCTATTACGATCTTGTGGATTGTTTTCTACCGTGTTGCTAGAAAACAGGAGTTAGATCTGGTTAGCAGTGAAGCTAATCTTTGAGTTGCAGATGGTCTGAGTCGACGTATGAACTATTGTAATCTCTGTAGAGGAAAGAGACTAGATCGAGAGAATGGCTCCCAGCTGTGTGCGTGGAGTTTCCTGGAAAGATCTAAGGCTGTAGCTGTGTGCGCAGCATATTGTATAAATCTATCATTTTCTGGTTAATATAAGATACTCCCGTGGACGTGGATTTCCCCGTAGAGGTGGACTTCATATTTCTCATTGTTATGATGTTGTGATTGAAGTAATTTCCTGTCTTAGTTTACTAACAGCATATACAGGAATGTTGCATTATCTTTATGAGTGTTGAGTAAGTCCTTGGAAGCTTCCTCGAGGATTACAATCGTTAAGGGTCAAAGGAATCGGTAAGATGACGTCGCCGCTGCGATAGGAGAACTTGTTGCTGCGACAGGCGCGCAAGAGAAACTACGCATAGACTACCGGCGCAGAGGATAATTGGTCCAGGCGCAGGAGTGGAAGTACCGCGCAGCTAGGCTGCCGAGCAGGAGCTTGAGCGCTGCTGCGCTCATGAGTCTGAAGAGGGGTCAGACATTCACCTTAGAGGAGTCGAAGGGGAAGAAAGAGCAGTCTCCGCGTCGCCTAGGTTAAGGAAACCTGATTCCTTAGCCCCCCCATAGCCACTTCGGGTGAGACCTTGAGCTGTTGCGCAGCTCATTGCCGAGAGGGCCAGTGCACCAAGGGGTTTTGTTGCTGCGCTTCATTAAAACCCGGGTCTGTCCAAAAAGCAGCCAACACTACTACGGACCCTTTCCTGGCCGTTCCTGCTTCTGCATCCCCAATGGCCCCTCCGGTGAAATTCCCAATCCCTTCCATGATTGGATCTCCACCTTGAAAAAGGATCTGCATCCATGCAGAACCTGACTTTCTCACCGCTCAAAAAATGGATCCACTCCCTGTGAAGCTACCAGAGGAGAACTTTCGGGGGAGCTGCCCCATTCTAGAGGAATTTCAGCTTGAATAATTCCATGTCTACTCGGGAGTTTGACAAGAAGACCAGGTCTCTCTGCTCCATCCGGGTTTTTTGTAATAGCTATCTTATGCGTTTTTTGGATTATCTCACTCAAACTGTTTTTTGGTCTTGGCCTCGCTGTTGGAGGCAGGTTTTTTGTATAACCCACAGGTTGTTCTGTAATACTCTTGCTAGTTCTAGTTTTTTATGTTCGCCGGAATGGCTCCATTATCCCAGGCATCCTCTAATGTCTCATAGCTATGTAATTTTATCTTTTACTCTTAATTAATATACTGTGCAGACTTATAAAAAAAAATGTATACCATATATTAAATTGTGCATTTACTTCCCATAATTCTTTTTAAGCAAAAAAATTGTTGTGTTTCTACATTTCCACTTAGTCAACAAAATGTATTAAAGGCTAAGTGAATCAAGTATACCATATATTAAATTGTGCATTTACTTGCAATAATTATGGTTAAGCAACAAAATTGTTGTGTTTCTAAATTTCCACTTGGTCAACAAAAAGTTGTATTTTTTCATTTTCATTAAAGTTTTATAAAAGGAAGGATATAACTTATAACCAACCCTCTTAATAGCCATTGGGATTGATAATCGATGGTTATTTGTTACAAAATTGCATTTGTAATAAGTGTCATCATTTGCGCACTAATTGTCGTTAAGTATTGTAATTAACACCTTAATTACTAGTTAATTGAATTAGCCTTTAGAAGTGGTTATCATCTTTGATATGGCTTGGAATCAAGTTTTGATGATGTTAGATGATGTTAAGAAGCCTTTCCAGCCCTTAGATCAGATGTTGGATTTGATAATGAAATTATATTAAATTATTATTAATTATTGATGTTGTGTCACAAATATTTTTGGAAAAATAGAAATTAAATTCTTATGGTTTATCGGTTGCAGTTAAAATCAAGTAATTATCCTCAGAGTAACTACCTAAATACTAAAGTCTCATGAACTGTTGGATAATTGTACAATTACTCCAGCAAAATCTATAGAGATGATATCTTACTCGAGCAAAATCTACAGAGATGATATCCCGCCATACTGTGATAATTATTGTTCCCCATCCGTCCCATCAGTCTTCATTACTAATTTTGGAAAAAGAATATTTATAAGTTTTAAATCCGTAATAAAAAATTAATAACCTCGCTATACTCAATGTGCCACCTGTCACAATATGATCGTTCCACGTGTCACCCTGATACTAGATATCAAATATGCCACATGTCACAATATGATCATTCCACATGTCACCCTGGGATAATAGATATCAACATTTTAACAACAAAATTTATAGACGTTTTGCTTCAAAAACTTTACTAGCAAGTGGAAATATTCTCATAGAAAGAGCGGTCACTCTTTCTCCAAGGTGTTCTATTTTTACCATTCCCTTGTAAAAGAAGGGTCGTCCGACCCTTCTTATTCTCAATATTCTTTTCATAATAGTTTGACACTGCAAGAAGGGTCGGTTGATCCTTCTTGTGTTATCCATTATGGATATAGCTGAATTGTTGGATAAAGGTTTTCACAATTAACTACAAAAATAAGGGGCGACCAATCCTTCTTATTGGAAAACGGAAGTCGGGACAAACCAGTTTTATATGTTATAACTTCCAAGGTGTTCTATTTTCATATTTCCAATCTTATTTTCATAATAGTTCGACACTAATTCATTGAGGTAAAACCTCCCATGTAATTCAGGGGATTAGTTCCCTTAGATTCAGTTGTAATGGGGTGTTTAAGTCCCCTAGAGAATTCGTCCTGGTTAGTAATTGGTCATTTAGTTATGAGGCCAACCTAGCTAGGTAAAATGTCAAGTGAGAGATAATATATAAAGAGAGGAGGTGTGCTCCTCATTTGACACACACTCACTTGTGGATTGCGCATTAGGAGAGAGAGAGAGATATTTGTTAAGAAGGAGCTCTTGTTTGGGGATTTCATCTTTGTATTTTTTGGTCATCTATATTGAGGAAGTTTTGCTGGGTTTTCTACCCCATGAGGGTTTCCCAGGATAAATTTGTGTCTCTTGCGTTTATGCTGTGCTTGTTATTCTTTCAGTGATCCTATATATTCTATTGTTGTGAAATTGAATTGAATATTGATGTTATCTATCTTAGCATATTGAATCTTAACATGGTATCAGATCTATCCTGAAGGAAGGAAATGCATGGCATTTACGACACTTGTTTCATTTGTGACAATTTGAAAGCTAGGGCTTTATATATAAAAACCTAGTCATCATGGAACTTTCTCTATAAATCACTTTTGGAAAAGGTTTGGGAACTGAAACTTGGACAGGCTGAAGATGACATGTTCCCATACCGTGTGTCTGCGTTTTAGCCTCATATTCGTTGTACTTTCGGAGATATGATCTATACACGTTAGGGTTTCTACCTCCTCCAGAATGAATCCCTAAACAGGTGACCTAGGTAAAAAGGTCATATCTCAGGCTAGGAATCTCCAAATAGAATTCCATCAATGGCGATAGTTAGGGAATGGACTGTAGTTTCACAGGTGTGAGTATCAGAGGTTTAAGTTGAAATAGTAACATGTGGCATTCTGTACAAGTTCGTTATGCTGTTTCATCCCATAAACATGTCATGTTGGGAAAATTATCATATCTCTCTCATGAGGAATCCAATGTAGCTACAACCTATGGGGTTAGAAATATGACAGGTCAGGATACCATTGGATGAAGTTTCAGACCCTGAGGATCCAAAATTTCTGAGATACACTAGAAACAATATGGCACATCTGAAATGCCTCAATGGAGGAAATCAAAGAAGAGGAGGAAGAAGCTCTCACTTAGGGTTTTCATTTTTTAGGTATGGAAGGACCTGATAAAATGTTGGAGATACCTGATGCAACATTGAAAAATTTGAAAATGGATTTGGAATCCATTCATCATAGACATTAATCTTTCATCAAAATGTTGTGGGAGGAAGGAGAATGAAAATTAGGGTTTCCAAGTAAGAAGAAACCCTAGCAAGGTTGGGAGACTCATAGGGAAGCAATGAAGAAGGTTTAAATGGCACTGATATTCTATCATCCTAGCACCATGAACCTATAATATGTTTATAAGTGATCTACCTTGGATTATTAGGGTTTTACCCTTATAGAAAAGACTACAAGCAATCTTGACAGGTATGTCTTGAGGAGATGCAGGTATGTTTTGAAATCTGTTTCATTTATCTGATGATTAAGTTCATGATATGTTTGTCTTCATATTATTGAGGTTATTACAATCATGATTAATTTTAGACTTGTATGATCACCTTAGTAAAAGTATGAATGCATGTGAATGATAGAAGACATTCATTTATTAGGGTTATGACACTTATGATTGTACTAATGCACTGTGGTGTTGTATGAGGATGATGTTGTCTGCTAACATGAAAGGTACATCAAGAAAGACAAATCAAGTTCAAGAATATATGACCATGATGACATGAAGACAAAGACTCATCCATAGAAGCTCTACTTACTAGGTATGTATGATTTGGTTTTACTATGTTTAACTTATGAGATATGCGGGTTACTAGCACAAGGTCTCTAAATCATTGAAGAGAACAAAGAATATATTGTTTGAGTATGTTAGACATAACTAGCAAGCATGATAATACATGTATTTTTTCCTATATCAAGTAAGAATCCTACTTTGTGTTAGGATCTTAGATAAGTATACTTTTGTATGATTGATAATGATTATTCATGAAGTTATAAGTTTAAGTAATCAAGAGTTTATGCATATTATGTTTGACAAACTAGAAGAGTCCTATGGTCAACTAAGAATATGCATGAGTAAAAGAAGTACGCCCTGAAACCTTGAATACTAACACTTGTGATAAATTACCTTTGTATGAAAGGATCATGACCATACATGTTAAGATTATAGGATTATAATGTTTTGATAGTATTGAGACTATACTAATGAATGTATGATTATTTATGAGATCTTGAGGATGACACAATGATGAAACTAGTGTAGACTTAAGCATGCATAGTGGTACAGGATGGATAGAAGTTCAAAGACATATAATCATAAAGGGAAAATAGAGATCAAGAGGGAGTAAACCACACAAACATAAAAGATAAGTATTTGAGTTGTTAATTGAATTACTTCTTGAATCTCTGAATCGTTAATGGTATTGCTCGTAATAGTTGTATGCATATTTGTATTCCTAGAATATATCATGCATAGTGTAAGCATTCATATATCATTGAATAGTATACTACTAATATGCATATGATGGGTAAGTTGGACAAACATTTCATTGTTGCTTGTCTAGAGTGAAACCTCTTTGATAACATGTTGGAATTTGTGCACGCTCTTGATAGTATGTTCTGGTAGAGATGGAAGGCATCTAGATAGCCACTGTATGCATACATGATATGGAAAAGTGTTGTGCCAAAGTATTGGTAAAGATAGTTGCATAACTATGTGAATCATATCAGTATGCATAATAGGTTATCATTGAAATGTAAACATGATTTGATGATTATGAAGTATCACTAATCATGTAATTGAATTTGATTTGTAGGAAAGATCATGTGCTATGATCTACAAAAGAAGGATGATGAACACTTGTTCCAAAGAACAAGTGATGATTGTTCAACAAGAAGATTCAGAAATCAAACATACTATAGAAGTACAAAGGAAGGCTCGTGGCTAGAGGATTCTCTTAGAAAGAGGGAGAGGATCATGACAAGATATTTGGTCCAAGTGACTAGACACACTTCCAGAGATATATTACACCCATGGATGACAAGACCATTCTCTTGAATGTTGTAATTGAAGAAGAAATGTGAATCGAGCAAACTCCCAGGATTCGATAGAGAATCACATGATCAAAGAAGGCTCTGTACGGGTTCAACAAGTACCCAGGATCGATAGTCATTTGATGAGCTTGATAATCACCATGGGTGATGTGGATTTCAACCTTTGCTACAAGGTTGAAGATGGTTTCTATATACAGATGACATTCTTCTCTTAGATGGATGAAAGAAGGAACTCACCATAGAGTTCAAGTGATCTTGAGGCTCATATCAGGAGACCCATCTGACGAGAGATGTTACGAATAGATATGCAGAAGATCACTCAATGCAGAGTGTGAATGATGAGTAGATCTTAGAGTTAAAAAATCCTGGCATGATTCTTGTGATTAGATATGTGGCTGAGAAAAGATGAGATTTTTCCTTAGCCAAGGAAAATTTGAAGTAGAGATCCGTGATGATGGACGGTGGTTTCTACAATTTATAGATAGATGATTGCTTCATTGATGTATCTGACGAATACCAGTCCAGATATATGCTTTGCTGTGAACACCCTGAGTCAGTATCTAGTTGAGCTTAGATGTGTTCACCTAGTAGCTTCAAAGCATGTGATGAGGTACCTGAAAGGTATGATAGACTTTGGTCTATACTATGTTGGAGATCATGACTACATATTGTATGGTTATAGAGATGCAGATTGGGCCGAAAGTGTCTCAGACAGGAAGAGCACCTCAGGTGGATGTTATTGTCTAGTATCCGCCATGATATCATGATTTAGCATAAGGTAGTCCTGTGTGGCTCTCAACACAGCTGAAGAAAAATATATAGCTGGTTGCTATGCGATTTGTGAAGCCATATGGCTTTGAAAGCTGTTGCCAGGATTATTTGACTTAGAGATGGACTCCACTCTGATCCTGTATGACAACCATAGTTGTATCAAGATGACAGAGAATCCATTGTTCCATGATAAGTCAAAGCACATAGAGATCCGATATTTCTATATACGTGATATAGTGTAGAAGGGAGTTATAAAGCTCGAGTATGTGAGAACTGATGATCAAGTTGTTGATGTATTGACCAAACCTCTATCTCGAGTAAAGTTTGAGTATTTCTGAGACAAGCTTGGTGTAGTTCAAAAGGACCCTCGTCAAAAGGGGGAGTGATATGATCAATGATGATATTTGGATCGACAATGAGGTCGATGATGAGGATACCTATATTGATGATGAAGGATACCTATATCGATGATGAGGATACTTGTATTGATGATGAAGGATACCTGTATCAATGATGAGGATACTTGTATCGATGATGAAGGATACCTGTATCGATGATGAGGATACTTGTATTGATGATGAGGGATACCTGTATCGATGATGAGGATACATGTATCAATGATGAGGATACTTGTATCGATGATTAGGATGCTTGTACCGACAATGAGGTCGATGATGAGGATGCTCGTACCGACGATGATGAGGATGCTTGTACCGACGATGAGGTCGATGATGAGGACTCATGTACCGATGATGAGGTCGATGATGAGGATGCTTGTACCGATGATGAGGTTGATGATGAGGATGCATGTACCAACAATGAGGTCGATGATGAGGATACTTGTACCGACGATGAGTTTGATGAGTGGTCCTTAGACTTGGTCTAATTTGATGAGTGGATTGCATCATCCCTAGACTTTAGTCATAAATGAGTCTAGAGACTTGTGTCTTCGTGAGTGGTCCTTAGAGTTTGTCTAAGTTGACGAGTGGATTGCATCATCCCTGGACTTTAGTCTTAAATGAATTTGGAGACTTGTGCATTTGTGAGTGGTCCTTAGACTTTGTCTAAGTTGACGAGTGGATTGCATCATCCCTAGAAGTTATTCCTAAATGAATCCGGAGACTTGTGCCTTCGTGAGTGGTCCTTAGAATTTGTCTAAGTTGGCAAGTGGATTTCATCATCCCTAGACTTTAGTCCTAAAAGAATCCAGAGAATTGTGTCTTCATGAGTGGTCCTTAGACTTTGTCTAAGTTGATGAAGGGATTGCATCGTCCCTAGACATGGTGTGGTGTCTTAAAGTTATAGGAATTGATCATCCCATAAGTGGATTAGGATTGCATCATCCTTGGATTTGTGTCCTAAAGTGATAGGGACTAATCATCCCATAAGTGGATCAAGATTGCATCATCCTTGGCTTTGTGTCCTAAAGTGATAGCGACTGATCATCCTGTAAGTGAATCAGGATTGCATCATCCTTGGATTATGTACTAAATTGATAGGGACTAATCATCCCGTAAGTGGATCAGGATTGTATCATCCTTGGACTTATGTCCTAAAGTGAGAGGGATTGATCATCTCGTAATTGGATCATGTGTGATGCATATTATGATTTTTTTGATCGAGAGATCCAAGTGATGCTGTTGATTGAGAGATCCAGATATTGATGATGCTGTTGATCGAGAGATCCAAATGATGATGTTGATTGAGAGATCCAGATATTGATGAGGCTGTTGATCGAGAGATCCAGATGATGTTTCTAATCGAGAGATACATATATTGATGATTTTTTTGATCGAGAGATCCAGATGATGTTGTTGATCAAGAGATCCAGATGATGATGTTGATTTAGAGATCCAGATGACGATGTTGTTGTAGACGATCGAGTGATCGAGTGCTGGAAAAGATAAAGACTTCGTACTATAGATGTTGATGTTCTAGTACTGAAGATGTTGAAGATGTTCAAGTAGTCATTCCAGCTGTTGAGAATGATTGAAGAAAACTTCCAATGATTTATAGATGTACCACCTTGATGTTTTTGATGATGCTCTCTCTCCTTGCTCCTACAGTTGATGTTGCTGTTTTCAGTAGAATACCCTTCTCGTTAAGGGGGAGTGTTGAAATATTATAACTTCGAAGAATATTCTATTGTATTTTATTATTTTAATTTATTCGGACATGTTTTATTCCTCTGTCGGGATGTCATTATTATATTTAATAATGTAAATTCATTGAGCTAAAACCTCCCATGTAAGTCGATTCTTTAGGTCCCCTAGAGTCAGTTGTAATGGGGTGTTTAAGTCCCCTAGAGAAGTCGGCTTGGTTAGTAATTGGTCATTTAGTTATGAGGCTGACCTAGCTAGGTAAAATGTCAAGTGAGAGATAAAGTATAAATAGAGGAGGTGTGCTCCTCATTTGACACACACTCACTTGTGGATTGCGCATTAGGAGAGAGAGAGAGATATCTGTGAAGGAGAAGGAGCTCTTGTTTGGGGATTTCATCTTTGTATTTTTTGGTCATTGTTACCAGACAATCCACTCGACCGGAGGCGAGCCAGATCTCCCTAGCTCAATGCGAGTCTATAACAAATAGAACATACTACAAACACGTTTCCTAGATCTACTTAAGGATCAAGTACAAGATGTATTACCTCTTTGATTTGCTATCCTTTCTCCCGAATGTTGATCCACGTCCCACGGTCGTCAGATCCAAGATGCAAGACCTGTTTAGACATAGAAAAGAGAAATGAGTAAAGAGCATCTATACAATAAGAGATCTATGTAAACAGTTAAGCAGGTAAACAACACAACATCATCACGCATAAGAACGATATTGGTGGAAAGCATTTGTATTACTGCAAATAGAGGAGTACATGATAGAGATATAGGACTACAACCAATGACTTAACGTAGCAGCCCTTCTCCGACCGTATCGATTGCCATATCCTTCCAAGGAAGCATGAGTTCTTCAAGAGGTGAACAGAGTATCTTGGGAGAGATTTCACCAGCATGTAGATACTATAGCCTTCCTCTAAGGTAGATTTCACCAGCGTATGGATACCCTAGTCTTCCTCTCTTTGGTATGGGAATGAGCCTCACTTATATAGGACTAAATGGATAGGGTGTGGATAGGATAGGTTGAGGAAAGGTAGGAGAGATATAGGGGATCTTTCCAAAGAGTTAGGGGTCAAGTACCATCTCTCCTAGAGATCAGGGATAAGCCCCCAAATGAGCAAGTTTCAAGAGGGATCTCAAATAAGCTATTTTTGCCCATTAACAGACCTCGTCACACCCTGTAGTGGTGCAACCTGCAACGTCGCATGCTGCTAATGTGAAACCTACGACGACCCTTTAGAACCTAGCACAAATGGGTACAAACCCTCATAGGATGATTATTAGTCCAAGTGCCTTCAGGGGTGTATACACTGAATCTGGTGATGAGTAGATTTTGGGAGTACCAGAATTCCCCCCAAAGCATGAAGCTGTTAAGGATGTCCAGGTGAAGTGCTTTGATAGAAATAATGGAAAAAGACCTTCGAATGAATGATGTTGCTGTAGTACAAATTACTCTGAGCTGACAATCTCATATGAAGTACAACATGGATGTCGACCAATACATTGCATATCCATGGTAGTAATGACCAACTGAACACAATCATGGATACTAGACACAAGCATAGATCCATGATGAGATGATAACATAGCCACAACCAATACAAATATGGATCCGTGTAATATGACTCAATACAAACTCCATCGCAACCTGGGTAAAACATGACTCCCCAAGGTCTTCAAGCTGAACCCGCAATGATACGAAACTATCCATGTGATTACAAATGTCTTGACGTCAAACATGGTAGAAACCACTTGATTACCAGTCATTGATGTAAACCATTAACAAGTGAGAGGGAGATCATCATTAATGTTAATGATTCCCAAGGTATCACAGTACATATCGTCAAGCGTGAATAAATGAGTTGACGTCGAACGCAAGATGAAATCTTTCAATCAAGAGTCAATGATGTAAACTCATGATGAAAGCGAGGCAACCTGGCATTGAGGCATGCAGCGCCAAGGTACTTGACTGGTTTCTTGATTCAATCCTTGGATGGCGAGTTGAAGTCGACAAGGATGAATCCGTCAAAGGATGGCCATGATGAATCCCCCATCAATCGACACGAAAAACGACAAAAGATGTGTAGAGTGGATCGGATGGTATAGTAACATGTGAGACTGACTCAAAGTAACAACAACATGATGATGTGTGTACTGACTGCAAATGATAAATGGTGAATGTGTTCTTGAACATGGGCATGACTTGGCAGTATTGACATGAGAATGATGCAAACTTCTAATGCAACTGATGGTGGAAGCTTTCTCTGAATGACTTAGAGGAGTAACAAAGACTCAGAAAGTAGGAGGGGACTCATAGACAAACAGATGACCCAAGTACTATATGAAAATGCAGATGAGTGCCATGTTCAAGAACGATTGTATACTGCCACTAAGGTAGGTAACACAAACACTTTCCTTTTTCCCCATCATGAACGATGAATGCCTCATGTGTTTTTTAATGATCTTGATGAGGGTAACCAGATGCTCAGTATAGATCATCTCATAGATGAGTCGAATCCCAAATATTTTTTGAACCTTGGATAAGAGGGGTTCGTCCCATGATAGGCCCTTCAATGTGAAAATTTAACGAGTCCATAGAAGACAAACTCGGTCGTCATTTCATATTTAGAGAGTTTGAAAAGAACTAAAGAAGACTCCAACGGTCCTTTTTCGTAAAGTTAGCCTCATTGCCCAAAAAAGGGTAAAACAACACGGGAGAGGACTCTTCCAGTCATGATTGGTTGGAGTATTCCTTTTTCGTAATTAGTGCCTCCTGGTCCGAAAAAGGGGTAAACTATTTCCAGGAAGATGACCATTCAAATACTTTAACAAGCGTGAATGCGACAAGTTCGCTTGGCGATCTTTTCAATTTTAGGGAGTTTGAAAAGAGCTTAACTATGGACTCCGGGGGGTGTCCTTTTCGTGGAAGTTTAACGAGCCCGGAAAAGTGATAAATCATAACTCGGTACTTGTTCTCATGGTTGGGTGAGTACAAGAACAAACGAAGAGTAAACTCATCCTCATGCAATAATTACGACTAACTAAAAATAATAATGACAAAACATTGAAAGGGGTGTTCACACCTGTAGTTACCGTTGGTAACGCGAGAAACGGCACAAAAAGACCACTTTACGACTCTTATACACTAGAAAAAGTGTCAAATAGCCCCAAATATAATGACAAACGGTCGAAACTATATTAAATGGCCCAAAAGCATCAAAATATTTGAAAAGGAATATTCTATTCTATTTATAAATAGAAATATGGGCCAAAAATAGAAACATTGTTCAAATTGCCAATTTGGGTGGAGAAGTACTAATTTGGAGCCAAAACTTCCTTTGCCAATTTCAGGAGCCACGATTCGCCATTTCACTAGCCGTCCAGACCAGGTAGGCCTAAATCTCAGCCAACAACTTTGTAGTGGTTTACTTTTTGCATTTTTGTCCATTTTTTGACTTTTTGGATGGGCCATTGCACCCTCAGCTCGTTGCAAGTGGTCGTTTCAGCACTTGCGATGAGCCCGGGTCGTCGCAAGCCTCGAAAACGAGACCTGCGACGATGTCGCATTGTACTTGAAGATACGGTGCAATGGCAGAAACCCAAATTCCAAACACAAAAACTAATACAAAAAATGAGCTTGTGAATGCTAAGGAAGGTCCTAACAGGGTTTAATTTCCCCTTTTGGCAGGTTACTAGCAAGCAGAAATGGTATTGGAGTGGCGGGAGAGAGAACATGAAGTGGAAGATGAGCAAGCTGCAAATGATCCACAATGTGTGGATTCTTTGAGAAACTGCAATTTGCTCAAATTCTTCGAGATATAGGGGATGAGAGCCCAGATCTCTTTCCTGACACACATGCTCCAGAGTTGGGATGCGGTCCAACAATACTTTGTGATAGGTGAGCATATCCTCACAATTGACATTGAGGTATCTACTTTCTAACCGATTTGTCCCGAAGAGGGGATGCTGTACAACTCACTGGGACACGGGCCAGTGATCGTATAGTGGAGGACATGGTGTCTCAGTACTGCATAGCTTCTTCTCGTCCTTCTAGCGGGAAGATACTCATCAGAGATGTGGTGAGTCGTCCACTGTGGACCACACTACTCACTATTACTAGGGTGGCAGGTAGCCAAGTTCCACATATGGCTACTAGGACTTAGATGTTGTACGCGGAAGACTGTATGTCTCCCATGATTTTCAACTGGTGCGAGGGTCTCCTCGCCAACATCCGAGCTCAGCTGACCAAGTGTTGGCACAGAGAGCTCAAGCAGTTTGGATACAGATCGATCATAGTATCGTTCCTCTTGGATCGAGTTTCTCTCTTGCGCCCGCAGGTGGTACTGGATGACAGGGATCTGAGAGATCCTCACATGCTCAGGTGGGAAGAGGTGATGACCCGCCATGGTGGGGGTCCCATCATAATTTTTGGTCCTGAGTTCTTTAGGTGGCTGGAAGGCCAGTTACTTATGGTCGAGGACTTTCCATACAGCAGCACAAAATTTTGAGAGGATCCCGACTTGGTGCTGCCAGAGGGTGCAATATGGGGTCATATCGGTAAGAACAAAACCCTTGTATTTTTAGTTTTGTATATTATATCATTTTTTTATGTAGTGCTGACAAGTATGTTATATGTGTGTATAGATGTGGGCCCCATGCGATGAGTAGGTCTCTCCCTTCTGGCGAAGAGATACAGAGGTGGGGAGGCAGTGGTTCCTACAGGTGCTCATCCTGCCATTGAGGAGATGGAGGAGGTGTACCGGAACCTATCTGGGATGACTATGGAGGTACCAAATCCAGCCATCGATGACCTACCGAGGCCCATGCAGAGATTTGGAGTTGGAGCATCCATGCACTTCAACTCCTTACTCTACAAGGTGGCTCGTACTGTAGACTACTTTCTCACCCAGCGTCAGAGAGCTGTTAGAGCTAGGGGTGTACGGGTCATGCATCCAGCCTGAGTTCACTTTTATACTTGTACTGAGAGCTTAGAGGCTTCAGATTTTGTACTTAGTGAAACCTATGATGCTTCATATTTTTGTAGAGACTCACTGAAAGCCATCGTGCTTGAGATTTTGTACCAACACTACTTTTGAGCGATTTATATATATATACATTATCGGCGATTTATATATTACGTGTTCTTCAAATGATTAGTGATGTGATCTTGTTTATATGTTTGCTTCTATACATTATATTTACATGTTGTGAATGCTTTTACATATTATGAGTGTTATGTATGTGCGATGAACCAATCCAAAATGAAGTTGGCCATCGAGTCAGCAACTATGTTTAACTCTCGTGGAATGTGCAGGTATTGAACAGATTCAAATGACCTTTCCAGGAGACGTACTTGCCTAAAGAGATGGAGTAAGATGGGATCACGGATGGCGTATATCCGGTTCAGATGGGAAACCACTAATTGAGAATCCATGTGGATGACAATGTGGTTCATACCTAAGGAAATGGCATTGGTTAGGGTTCCGATTACTACTTGATATTCTGCGGCATTGTTGGTCGCGAACCCTAGGCAACTTCCTCCTGAGCTAATGAGCTCACCTATTGGAGAATATAGTACCCAGACTGTCGAAGCAAGGTGAAGGGTATGCTGGCTGGCGTCGTCCGTGAATCCATAGCACGTTTCCATTTGCACACGCAGTGGTATAAGAAGCGGAAACAATATCAAAAGACACTCGAAAAGAGAAATGCATCGGACCACACAAAAACACAAAACACACCATGTACAATATATACAAGCAAGTCTATGCATGAGAGATCAAGCGTAGTATCTCTTCAGGTAAAGCCCATTGCGGGTTCACCTAAAGAGATTCCATCATAATCTTCAAGCTCATAGGCACCTTTTTCCAACACACATTTTATGACGTAGGGTCCATGCCAAATGGACTCAAACTTCCCTACTCCTAGCTTATCGTGCTTCTGGTCATAAGTGAGGACCAGATCACCCTCATTAAAGATACAAGGTTTAACCGACTTATCGTACTGGGCCTTGATGCATTTCTTATGTGCTTCATTAGCAAGAGCGACATCTCGGAGAGACTCGTCAAGTTTTGCTAGGTGCAAGAGACATTCTTCCTCAGCAGTAGTGCTAGGAAGAAGTTCGACTGCGAGCTGTAAAGATGGGATTTCGCACTCTATCGGGAGAATAGCCTCCAATCCATATACCAATTGGAATGGAGTGAATCCTATGATGGTTTTAACGGTAGTTCGGTAGGCCCATAATGCTGAAAAGAGCATATTATGCCAGTTGGACTTTTGTATCCCTACCATCCTCTGGATCATAGTTTTCAAGACCTTGTTAATTGCCTTGACCTGTCCATTGGATTGCAGGTAGTAGGGTGTCGATTTTTCATGGCAAAAACCCAACCTGTCACTCACGTCATCAACCATATGGTTCTGAAAGTGAGAACCATGATTAGTAACTATGGCCTACAAAACTCCAAACCGTGCTATCACATGATTAAATATGAAGAGTGCGACAGTTTTGCCATCGTTTTGGTATGTAGGCATAGCCTCGACCCACTTTGTAAAGTAATCCAGAGCTACGATGATGTAACTATGCCCCCCGGCCGAGGTAGGCTTACAGTGCATAAAATCGATGCCCCATTTTGCAAATGGGCCAATGGCAATAACCGGATGTAGTGGGGTAGGATGAGTGTGCTTCTTTGTATGGAAGTGTTGGCAAGGAGGACATTTTTTGACGGCCTCAATACAATATTTGAAGATAGTAGGCCAGTAATATCCTGCGCGCAAAATCTTCTGGGTTGTATCCATCCTAGAGAGATGACCACCACATGCCCCAGCGTGACAGTCATTCAGAATGCGTTCAGCCTCATCATGAGTGAGACAACGTCGAAGAATTGAATCGACGCCATGATGATACAAGGTATCATTAATGATTAAATAGTACTTTGCATGGTGACGAATCTTACAACAGTCGTCGCGAGAAAGTTGAGGATCGAAGCGTTGGGTTTGAAGATATAATAGAATATCTCCATACCACGTATCAGTCGTACTGATGAGAAACAATGATTCATCCGGAAAGGAGTCATTATGCTCAACTTCTACATTAGAACGAGGAAGGTCGCAAATAAGCTCGGCAAACACCAAATACTTCTTAGACTTGGCTTTCTCGAAAAGAAGATCGAATTCTTGTAGTATCACAATCCAGCGTGAATACTTTCCCCCAAGCACCTGACGTGTCAGTACATGGTACATGGGGTTCAAGTCGGTGATGATGGTGGTGGTGCGGAGCAAGATGTAATGACGGAACTTCTCGACAACAATGACTGCCGCGAAAGCAAGTTTTTCGACATGTGAGTATCTGGTTTCGGCGTCAGCTAGAACCTTACTTGCATAGTATATCACATGTTCCTGAGCGTTTTGATCCTCCTGTACCAAAACCATGGCGATAGTGGTAGCAGAAGCGACGAGATATAAGATGTAATCTCGATAATAATTAGGCGGTTGGAGCACGGGGGCATGCGTGATGGCATGTTTGATACTATCGAAAGATTTTTTAGCTTGATCGTCCCAAATGAAAGGGATGTCCTTCTTAAGCAGTCTCATATAGCCCTAAGTCTTCTCCGCGAAATTACAAACAAAATGTCGTAAGTAATTCGACTTCCCTTGGAGACTTTGAAGTTTCGTCACATCAGTCGGGGGTGGTAGGTTGATGATGGCCTCCACCTTTAAGGGATCAATGCGTATCCCATTCTTCGAAATGATAAATCCTAGGAGGCATCTAGACTCAATTCAAAAGATACACTTGTGAGGATTCAGATGGATATTGTACCATCTGCATCTGAGGAAAATGGCTGTCAGATGATCAATGTGGAACTCGCGCTGCTTTGAATGGGACGGGAGATCATCCAAGTGGGGTTCCACAAAGTCCTTAATATCGTGGAAGGCATATGACATAGCCTGCTGAAATGTGGTGCCAGCATTTTTAAGGCCAAATGGGAGCTTGCGATAAGCTAATGTACCTCATGGGAAGATGAAAGCTATCTTATGTTGGTCGATTGGGTTGATCACAATTTGGTTGTAACCGGAAAAGCCATCCATGAATGAGAAGATGACGCTTTCAGCACAGTTGTCGATGATCTATTCGATGAAGAAGGTCGGGTAGTTGTCTTTAGGACAAGCCCGATTAAGGTCCCGATAATCAACACAAACGCGAATGGTGCCCTACTTTTTGTTCACAGGAATGACGTTTGAGACCCAATCCGTCAATGGGATAGGATAAATAAAGCCGTCCTTTAAGAGCTTTTCAATTTCTGACCTTATTGCCGCAGCCTTCTGGGGGTGTACTGGTCGCAACTTTTGACGTATAGGTTTGATGTCAGGATAGGTTTTTATTTCATGAGAAACAATCGCGAGGTCTATCCCAGGCATCTTCTCATAGGACCAAGCAAACACGTCTAGAAATTGCTTGAACAAGGTCATGCTAACAGCGATTTCTTCAGGGGAACACTTCTGGCCTATGTGAATGTGTTCCACTATACCAGGTTTCACCGAGATGTCGACCAGGGTGGTTGGCTCAATGTTGTCCAAGTTTCCCTCCGTGTCTGTAAGACATGTAAGGATGAGGGACTGAGGGGATGGGTAGATATTAGGTGAAAAGAGGGTATGGATGTTGTTCTCTATGTATTCCAAAGGAGGAAGAAAGGATGACCTATGATGGAGATCATCCCACGAACTGTCGTCAACATTCATTACTTCCATGATGGACTTGTCTGAATGAAAAGTCCAAAGTAAGAGATCAGGTAGAGAGGACGTCCGTCGTAGAGAACAAGATGGGGAGGCCATAGTTAAAAGGTCCTCCAAAGCTTATTGGATAGCCTCATAAATGCGTTCAGTGGCTGAAAGAGGCATCATATATCCAAACAAGTGTGTTGTGGCTTCATCCAGTACAAGCAAAGCATCGTTTGAGTGAGATAAAATCTCAGTAGAGATCATGTTCACCATAGCGACATGATTAGGGGGGTCCATGGCTAGAAAAATGCCCATGAGAGATGAATCTTTCAAAAGGCCAACCCCTACACTCTCATACTGTTTTGACATCTGTCCAATGGAAGGAACATGGTCACTAGGATGAGTAGTGGCGTCTGGTGTACAAAAATCTAATTGGTCGATAGTAACAATGCATCCTTGGTGGGGGAATTGTACTATGTGGAAGACTGAAGAGGCTATCGCCTGCATGGTATAAAACCAATTGTGACCGAGCAAGAGATTATAATCTAACGGGGCTGAGACCACTTCCATGTTAATGGTTACAGTCTTTCCTCCTAACTCAACTGCAAGAGCTTGTAAGAGCCCATGAGGTTGAAAGCCATGCCCATCAAATGCTTTCAACGTGGTAGGAGAACGATTCAATTCAGGGGAGCCAATGGCTCTCCAACAAGCGATGGACATGACAAAAGTGGAGGCTCCTTCATCCAAAAAGGTAGGATGGATAATCTTCCCAGCAATGTTCACAGAAACTTGGAATGCGAGCTGGTGTGAGAGACTCAACTTAAAGTCGTCAAGTCGAAACATGATGGTGTTCGAGGAATCCAGGTCAACTGCACCAATAGATGCAAGGAGAGTTTTGCATTGATTGGGACAATTCTGCAAAACTTCCAAGGTAGACATGGCGTAAGGAGCTTGGGCCAAGTCCTCTACGATATTGTAATTCTGTGCCGCTCGAGCATTAGGATTGAAAACAGCTTTTCGAATCGTACTCTTGGGTAGATGCAATATCGAATCTAAGGAGGGTATCTCAATGGTGAGAGAGGTTGATGGTATAGTGACATCGGTTAGAGAGTCGGAAGCTTTTTCAGTATTACTTCTAGCGGGTTCCGTCGAAGGGACCGGTTCGTAAGATTGCAAGCGAGTAGTCAAATTGATCATCTCGTTACGCAACATGAGAACATGTGCGGTATTGGATGGTTCCCCTTGGGCTGGGGGGGTTTGAGAAATCATCTGCTGGTTTTGAGCAGGAAACGAATCATTGAGGACTGCAGGAGTTGGTTTACCCCTAAGAAAATTTTGAACTTCGTCTCTATGGGGACACTCTTTGGAGAAATGATCTTCTCCACATAGTAGACAAGGATACTTCAGTTTCCTTTTCTGCTTAGTATCGTCAGGAGTGCTCTTAGGTTCCTGCTGGGTAGAAGACGTCTTGGGTTTCCCCTTGTTCTTCTTTTTTCCATTAAACTTCTGAGATGAAGCTGATTGAACAGAATTCACCTCTTCAGTTAAAATAGGAGTGCTACACTTGGCGGTGGTGTGGTCAGCCGGAGTTGGGTTGGATGATCCAACAGTGCTAACAGCAGGCTGGGTGTTAAGGGAACCAATGATTCCATCAGCTTGGGGTCCCTTATGTGGTTTCGTGGGATCATTAACGTCTAAGAGTGCATCAGGAAAAATATTGAACAGAGTGCCAGACTGAGTATAGACTAAGTCTAACAGATGAGCACTCATGATTGCTTGTTCTTCGGTGACAGCACCTCGCATGGCAATATCTTTCGCTATGGTGGGCATAAGAGATTTAGTAAACCAGTCTGCTAGGAGCTGATCTGGAATGGGAGCTTTAATGAGACGTCGTCGCCTTCGCCACTCGTGGATATGATCTGAAATGTGAGTGGCGGTATTCTGATGTAGCGAGGTTAAAAGATCAGTACCAGTATCATACCATATAGGGAGCTGGAAATGTGTCAAAAAGTTCATAGCAAGAGAGCCAAAATCAGGAAAAGAGTGCAGTGGCAACTCAATGTACCACTTGGTAACCAAAACGGTGAGAGTCCTTTCGAACAATCTAAGATGAATTGAATCATCCATTAAGGAATTCGATGAACACAATAAGTGGTATGTCATCACGTGGTTCTTGGGGTCTTCACCCAGCTTGCCGTCAAACTTGGGTATATCAGACGGAAGTTTCATCGGAATCGGTGGTCAGTTAGATCCATGGTAAATAGGATCATTGGTCAAATGAGAGAGGTCAGGTAGGTCCAAAGTAGCCAAAAAGGGCAGCTATGGATTAGGCTGCGCGTATTGATAATAAGGATAGGGCGTGTAAGAACTAAACTGACCGTAAGGTGTGCCAAGATAAAACTAACCGTAGGGGGGTGTGCCGCATGGACCATAAGGAAGTCTGCCACCATAAGGTGGTCCGTTCCAATAAGGTGGGGGTCCACCTCCACCTCCTGGAGGGGGTGGAGGTGCACCGCCACCACCGAGAGGAGGTTGGGGTCCATAACCATAATAAGGTGGCCCACCACCACCTCTTCCTGGAGGGGGTGGTGGACCACTTCTGCTGCCAGATCAGTGGGGGCCCCCACCACCTCCACTGCCGAAAGGATGAGGATTTCCACCGCCACCCGCCACCACCATAGTAATTAGGTCCTCCACCAACTCTGCCTGGAGGGGGTAGTGGACCACTGCTGCCACCTGAAGGGAAATGTCCTCCTCCACCATTATAGGGTGGTCTGCCACCACCTCCGCCTGGAGGGGGTGGTGGACCATTCCCGCCACCGCCTAAGAGGTGAGGGGGGTTGTAGGTAAAATAAGGTGGGCCTCCACCAATGTTAAGTGGGGGCCCACTGCCTCCAATAGGAGGTGGGGGAGGACCGATCGGGGGTGCTAGTACCTGAGGGGTAGTCGGTTGGGGTCCGTGTTGCAACATAGGTTGTTGCCCCCATAGAGTGTATCGATTCCCGATATAAGGTATCCCGTATGGCACGTTTCCAGGATTAGGTTGGCCCGGCACAAGGTTAACAGAACCTAGATACACTTGAATCCATGAGGGTTGAGTTACATTTGATGGCCCTCCAACATGAGATAATCCCGTGGTGGACGATCTAGGGGGTTGGGAAGATCCAACAGAAGGTTCGTTGGGGACTCCATCGCCTACATTCTAGTTAGGAAACGGGGGTTTCCCCCCATCCACAATAGGTTGACCACTATTCAAAGGTTGAACCAACGTGGGTTGTTGACTAGCTACCGTGGTAATAAAATTACCAATGAGATAATCCGTAGGAATGGAATACCCTCCCCTCGAATTTTGAGGTGGGGAAGAACTGGTAAAGTAATCGTGGTAGTGAAAAGTATGTTGGACCATTGTCCTTCCACTAGTTGGTTCACTCGAGGTGCAGGACTGGATTCCTGCGAGGGTTGACCAGTCTCATTAGTGGTCACATGGTGGGATGCTTCAGGTGATCCAAAATATATCGAATGAAGTAGGATGGGTTGGTAAGGGGGTAACGATGGGTCTTCAACCTGACGTTGGAGACTTGACTGCCAACACTCTTCAGCTATGAAATGAAAGTGAGCCAATTGGTCACGAAAGTAGGCTAAAGTGTCTTCCAGAGTAGTCTCACTGGGTGAGGATGAGATGGAAAAATGAGCCACTGGATGGTCTATAGAAGATGTCCAGTAAGCTGTTGAAGGACCAACAGCTACTATAGGGTCGTCCTAGGGTCAGTTTATCCATTCCAATGATCCAGGTTCTCCCGGGATGATGGGAGAAAGGTCATGTGAAATGGGGGTTTGTGCTCCTTCATCCTATGTGGGATGAGAGGCAGGTGAATCTGGTGGAAACAAATGTCCACCAATATTCAAAGTGGGGTTCCCTACTTCAGTAACTACGACCGCATTACGTTGATCCATTCTTACCCTCAAAATAACCTCCGGATTAAGGGGAAATTTGGGTGGCAAGTTCAAGATCCTATGGGACCTTCTCTAGGGAAAATCCGCCAGAGTATCAGGAAAATCAGCCAAAAAAGGCCGAAATAGCATTTCACCTAAAGGTATTCTAAAATAAAAGCAGTCCAAGAAAACCTAATCAAACTAAAGCAACAAGCAAACTTATGTGACAGAGTGGATTCAAAATTCTGGAACCTCACGGGATTATCAAGGCATCACAAACCGCAATATACTACAGGGTCCAACAATATGACGTGACAAGGAGGATTGGGACCATACCCTTTCCTACATACCCGATTACCTAGACAGTACGTGTGTGCTAATCTCCCCGAGTGTTGTTCTCAGTGTATTTCTTTGCCAAGACGTCCAAATGGTTAACTCGGTTGGTTTCAAGAATCCTAATGGTGTCTCCTGATTTACGCAAGGTACATGGGAGCTGAAATCCGTAGTGGTGTTGTCTAATGCACAGTCGTTGGCACGAGACCTTCCGATATACGTGTCGAGTACGTGATACACCCTTCGATATACGCCAAGTACGGATTAAGGTACTTGGTGGGTACATGAAGGAGCTCCATATACCGATGTACATGGAAGACTACAATACCCCCGGACTACAGTCCTGGCAAGTAATGACAGCTGCCACGCTTAACGACATCGGAACACGTCTCTAACTTACACACAAGTTGCTAAATTTTTTTACCTAGTTCTATAGTTAATTTTATCTTGGACGGTTAGGTGAATGCATGAGGTGAGTACATAATTGGAAACATAATGCAAGCCCTAGATACATGCACGGAATATTCTTTTCTTTCGATGAATTCTACCTATGGTAAGGAGAAATATTTTTCTTTCCAATGGTATTGCCAAACAAACTCAATGCAACACAATCTCAATTCAAACAAATTTGACAATGAAAGTACTCTTTTCTTTTTCAACGAAACGCACAAACGTACACAACACTATTATCCAAATCAAAGTATTTTTCTTTTCTTTTTCTTTTTCAAATCAAAACAACACTAATGTAATGAGATGAGAGGATTCTGAAACGGAAAATGCAAGCTTTTCACTTTCGATTTCAATGATCTAAGAGCAATGAAACTCAAAAATGCATTTATCTTTCCTTAGCATGGAACTAGTTTTGCAAAAATCGAAGCGTTCTTTGAGCCTTTCAAGAAAATGAATGATTCATAATTCGAGAAAAACACAAGAGATCATACATTCATTCAACTTTTCCAAAACATCAATGGGACTTTTCCAATGCAAACAATATTTCTTCAATAATTTTTTGAGAAACAAAGGGAAAGAAGCACTTTTTAATCTTCCAATGGATGCATAAAAAAATAAATTTGATAACAACTTTGCTTTCAGATCCAAATGACTGAAAATAAAACACTACTTGTAGCATTCATACACTCAGAAAACTCAAGAAAAGACAAGCACTCAACCAAGCGGAAAAGACACTCTAAACTAAAAATCAAGCAGCAGCAAGCAAACCAAGCAAGCAAGGATCAAAACAAAAGTAGATGAGGTCTGGAGAGTGATCCAATGCAATGATCAGATCAAGGATGGAAGGAAGGGAATGCAAGAATGAATGGATGAAGGTGGGGGAGACAAAAGTATCCACCACTACCGATTTCAAACTTGTCCAAAGCGGAACTCAAAGTCAATCCAAATGGAACCAAACTCTCAACACACAAATTATAAAAGGGGTCTCTAGCTGGATCTTACAGCACAGAGGGAATCCAAACATCAGACCAAGACTCATACTGTCAAATGAGAAAACGGATGCCTGTATGTCAATTTTTGATAGATCGGCGCAGTGTGTCTTTGCAGACAGTGCGACATCGTAGGTTGCCTACATGGAAGGTGCGACGGTGTTGCAGTTCACCAATGCACAGAATGCGAGGAGTAAGCAACAAACAAAGGACAGAGACTCAAAAAAACGAAGTGTCGCTCTGTTTTCACTGCCCAAGTGCGACAGGCGAGTTCTAGATTCAAAAATGAATTAGATCTCTCAATAATGAATCACAAATTGACTTGGAACTGAGTTGTATAGACTCAGAGGAAGAAGATCAGAACCTTCAATGTGAAGATCTGAAAGTGAATGGCAAAAAATGATAAACGGACTTGAGTGAAGTAATCCACTGAAAATGACTTTCAGATGAATGACTACTAAACAAAACAAGCAGTACTCCTCAGTATGGTCACCAGATTTGTTACCGGACAATCCACTCGACTAGAGGTGATCCGGATCTCCCTAGCTCAATGCAAGTCTAGAACAAATAGAACAGACTACAAACACATTTCCTAGATCTACTTAAGGATCGAGTACTAGATGTCTTACCTCTTTGATTCGCTATCCTTTCTCCTGAATGTTGATCCACGTCTCACGGTCGTCAGATCCAAGCTGCAAGACCTGTTTAAACACAGAAAAGAGAAACGAGTAAAGAGCATCTATACAATAAGAGATCTATGTAAACGATTAAGTAGGTAAACAACACAACATCATCACGCATAAGAACGATATTGGTGGAAAGCATTTGTATTACTGCAAATAGAGGAGTACATGATAGAGATATAGGACTACAACCAATGACTTAACGTAGTAGCCCTTCTTCGACCGTATCGATTGCCATATCCTTCCAAGGAAGCATGAGTTCTTCAAGAGGTGAATGGAGTATCTTGGGAGAGATTTCACGAGCATGTAGATATTATAGCCTTCCTCTAAGGTAGATTTCACCAGTGTATGGATACCTTAGTCTTCCTCTCTTTGGTATGGGAATGAGCCTCACTTATTTAGGACTAAATGGATAGGTTGTGGATAGGATAGGTTGAGGAAAGGTAGGAGAGAGATAGGGGATCTTCCCAAAGAGTTAGGGGTCGAGTACCAGCTCTCCTAGAGATCAGGGATAAGCCCCCAAATGAGCAAGTTTCGAGAAGGATCTCGAATAAGCTATTTTTTCCCATTAATAGACCTCGTCGCACCCTGTAGTGGTGCAACCTACGACGTCGCATGCTACTAGTGTGCAACCTGTGAAGACCCTTCAAAACCTATCACAAATGGGTACAAACCCTCCCAGGATGATTATTAGTCCAAGTGCCTTCAGGGGTGTATACACTGAATCTGGTGATGAGTAGATTTTGGGTGTAACAGTCATCTATATTGAGGAAGTTTTGCTGGGTTTTCTACCCCATGAGGGTTTCCCAAGATAAATTTGTGTCTCTTGTGTTTATGTTGTGCTTGTTATTCTTTCAGTGATCATGTATACACTATTGTTGTGAAATTGAATTGAATACTGATGTTATTTATCTTAGCATATTGAATCTTAACATAAAGATGGTAAAATTCCATAAATTTGAAATACACAACCATCAAATGCATTAAGTGTAGTGGGAGATTGGTTAACTTTAGGAGAGCCAATAGTCTTCCAACAAGATAAAGACATAATAGAATATGAGGTGCATTCATCTAGAGTAGTACAATGGATATTCTTGCCATGAATGTTCATATGGATTTGAAATGCAAGTTGTTGGGAAAGCATCGTTTTAAAGTATTCTATATTAAACATAATGGTATCGGATGTCTTAGGGTCCGCAACTCTAAAAGCTGACAATGGAGTTCTATGTTGACTGGGATAGTTCTATAGAAATACAAGAGTCAACATAGTGCAAGGTGCCTAGGACAAATCCTCAACAATATTGTAATTTTTAGCATCATGGGCACTTGGATTAAACATCACTTTTCAAATTTTTCTCTTTGGCAGGTGCAACACTATGTTAAGAATAGGATTCTCTATTTGAAGAGGTCCAGGAGGTGGAGGGGTAGTGGAGGTGAAATTTTTATAGGTACGAATTCCATTGGTAGTCTTGTCTGGAATAGGTTCATATGTCTGGGACCTAGTGGTCAAACCAATCATCTAATTTCACATAAGGACTTGGGAAGTCGAGGAAGTATCCCCATGATGAGGATGACTCCCATTGCTCCCTTGCTGAGAGGCAGAATTATGAGCAATCGGTTGATGTTGTTGAGTAGGGAAGGGGTTGCTTAATACTACAGGTTGGGAGATTCCTTGTAGAAATTTGTTGACTTCCTCGTGGCGAGGATAGTCTTTGGTATAGTGGTCATCTCCACAAATCAAGAAAGGAAACTTTGCCTTCCATTTTGGCTTGGTTTTAGTAGTTGAACCTTGGGTTTTTAGTTTCTCCCGTTGGTTTGAATATTTTTAGATTTACCTTTGTTTTTCTTCTTACCTCTAGATTGTTGTAAAGGAGTGGATTGGACCATATTCACCTCAGATGTTTGAGCAAGAGAAGGTGTGTGTTTGGTGTTATTCATTAGCTGTATTGAGGCTGGGGTGCAGGTTGATTGTCCTTGTTGTCCAATTTCTTGGTTCACAGATTGAGTTTTTACAGAACCTACCAGGTCGTCTGCATGGGGTTCTAGAGTTGGTCTTAACAAGTTGTTTGTAGCACGGGGAGCATTGGGGACTAGATCATACAGTGTGATGGATTGGGAATATACCAAGTACAAATATTGGGAATGATTGAACAATTGCTCTTTAGTAACAACACCTCCCATGGCTACATCCCTAGCGATGGGTGAAAAAAGTGACTTAGTAAACCAATCAGCTAAAATTTGGTTTGGAATGGTGGCTTTCATTAATCAATGATAATGCTTCCACTCATGAATATGATCAGATTTGTGAGTGGAAGTGGATTTCCTAAGCGAAGTTAGAAGCTCAGGACTAGTCTCATATCAAATTGGTAACTGAAAATGTGTCAAAAATTCCATGGCAATGGAATTGAAATCACCAAATAAGTGTCATGGAAACTCAATGTACCACTTTGAAGCTATTCTGGTGAGATTCCTTTGAAAAATTATCAACCAAATGGAGTCATCCATCAAGGAGTTTGAATAACACCATATATGGTAGGTCATCACATGGTTGCTATGGTCCTCTATTGACTTCCTGTCAAATTTTGGAATATATGAAGGTAGTTTGGCGAGGATTGGTGGCAAGAATTGAGCATGTTGTATGGGATTGTTTTTCAAATGAAAAAATTCAGGAAGATATAGCATAGCCAAAAAAGGTAACTGTTGGTTGACTTGAGGACCTAAGGTTGGTTCGGATGGAATGTTAAAACCTGTTGGTCCTCCCATATATGGGGTTTGGGTGGGTTGGGAAGTAGGAAACATTGAGTTCATGGGTTGAGTAGGTAAGACTCCTTGTGGAGGGATACCCATTGGGTTAGGCTTATACCATGGAAGGTTCATAGCTCCCGATTATTGTAATCTAGTGTAGAAGGATGAGTGGTAGCCATGTAGGTGCCAGGATGGGCAGTTTGTCCTCCTATAAATAGTTGGCTTCTGGTAAAGGATTTCCCCAAAAATGGTTGCTACCCCCAAATCGTTTGTTTCCCAAAATGTGAGGGTTGAACCCTGAACACAAATTCCCCCCCAGTTGTAGCTTTCCCATCAGGGTAAGGCATGGATGGGTTCAATACTAGAATAGTTGCATGAATTGGAAGAACATTGTGTGTAACTTCCATAATGTTGCCTACTTGAGGGAGGGAGGAGAGGGAAAATTTGCTCATAATATGACTTGAGGACACAACATTGTGTGTCACTTGACTATATGGATCTAGTATAGGACCACTAGGTAAATCACTTGGAGTATCCATAGGCAATTCTCAAGAAGCAGGAACATGACCTGGGTCAAATGCGAGAGGATTCATGCACATAAATGGAAAGGCCACATTCATCTGACCTTCCTAGGGGATATTATGGGCCAACGAAATTCCCCATAAAGGAAAGGTACTAGTGGTGGTAGTCTGGTGTGTTGGAAAAAACTTCCTATGGCTTGGGGTGGACCACAACAGATAGCTGACTACCAGAAATTAACTCAATTCTAAATGCTATGCTATATAAATGAAAATGCTAAGATAATGAAGAGCATAACCAACCTCAATCCAAACGTTTGATGTAGATCCCCGTTGAAGCTTGCAATCCGTGCACTTGAACCTGCAAATTAGTCTTGACAGCCAATATACAACAAGCACATATAATATATAAATGACATTAACATCATCAATAGCAATGGTCCATGATATTATAAGTAAATGCAACCCAATGTAATATAAACAACATTCACAACATTAATGGACGAGAATATGAGTATTTCTATTAATAAATAACAAGAAGTACAATGTGATACAGCCTCTTGTCGGCAACCAATCTAAACCAAGATCTGGATCAATCCACTTGTGCCTCCACCACTTCAATCCTCCATGGAATGGAAAACTCAAACTATGATAGGAGTTTGGAAGGTGAACATAAGGCGTTCACAACAACAAGGATCAATGAGTGTAGACTCAAGATAGGTAAAAAATCCACTAGAGTTCTCTTGCTCTCCTTTATCCCCCCATCCATAAGCCATATGTGCTCAATATATAGTCCTCTCAAAGGTAGGTGAAAGGACACATCGAGGGGTTTCTGGGGAAAATGGAGGGCCAAAGATCACCTAATGACCACTTTTGGGGAGTAAAAAGTAATTAACTAGTGATTTTTACCATTTTACATGCTACCCACGGGCTATAGTGATGCAACTCGCGGGTACGCTCAATGTAATGACGTAGCTAACGTACAGGGGTAAAAATAGGGAAAATAGTGTGTCTGAAGGATATAAAGTGGATCTGAGTCAGTAAAATGGATCCTGCGGGCCAAAGAGTGATAATGCTCACAAGGTGGAAAATTACATTATAACAGATGCCCCCTAATGTGTGCGATCAGAGACTGATTCTATGATGGCCGAAATACATTATAAATCTCAGAAGTGGAGTGCTGGAGACACAAGTGGAAGGATCAGCTCACTCGTCATAATACATTAGTATCCCTGAGTATATGTTAGTATAGTACAACAATCTGATACAATGGCCATGAATAGGCAGTTCATAGTGAATACATGTCATAAGTGATCATAGCCATGATCCCTCTACAGCAAGATATGCTCTCCTGCTGAAAAGGAAACAGCTGGTGCAAACTGGAGGTACAAACTGCTGAAATTTGAGAGGTGATATCTTAGATGTAAAGTCATAATCATAAGTAGCATATTGAATGCCACTATCTCCTGGGGTCTTCTAGACAAGTCTTCGACGGTGCAAGTCCCATCAAGTGAATAAAGGAGTTGAGGTCGAACCTGATGTGACATCGTCTGATTACCGGTCAATGATATATACCATTAACAGACACGAGATAACCCACCAATAATGAAAATGGGCATCAAGGCACAAAGCACAATCATCAAAGTGCAAATAGATGTGCCGAGGTCGAACACTAAGATGAATCCATCGATCAGGGTACATTGATGTATTCCCAAAACTGTCGATGGTGAGAGAACCTGCCACTAATGACTGCAAGCATCAAGGTACTCAACCGAATTCTAGGCCTCAAGTTCTAGAATAAATGGGTTGAATTCGACGGAACGAGACTCGCTAGAATGAGGGCATTAAGGCATCCCCCATCAACCAGCGCGAGGTACCAGCTATGCTGAAAGATCTGGAAGAACTCAGGTGAAACGGACTGACTCAATAAGGATGGTTGACATGCAATAGTCAAGAGATCTGAGGAGTGGTCAACTCTGGTTTCAAGACTTCCTTTGAACAAGAGCATGAGCATATGGATAGACTTAGGCAGCGTAGACTCAATATAAACTGTGCGATGTGGGAGGCATCACAAAGGGCTCCATAGTGATTGGAATCTTAACCAATCGGTGGAGTAAACTGAGAAACAAGTACAACTCATAAGGTCCAACTATAGTCCCGACTCATAATGTATGGAGTGGAATGAATGCTCTGTTCAAAGGCGACACAACAACTTCCAACAAAAAATAGTAAACATAATCATGTCTGGCTTTTTGGAATATTTGATTTTTTTGGTCTTTTTCATATTTGGAAAAGCTTGAAAAATACTAAAATTGCTTATAGTACAACAAGTGAGGGAACGAGTGTCAAATAGCAAGCAGACTAGTCCCAAGCAGTGGAACATACCTATGATCAATGCAAGGAAGCATGTGCAGGATGTGGACACTCGGGGGAATGTTCCCTCAAGGTAAAGGGTCATCAAGTTGCGAAAGATAAATTAAGGCTCTGCTTGGCTCGGAAGGTAAAGTGCTCAAGAACATGGCTAATAAGTGAGTAAGTGGGAGCTGGCATAAGGCTCAAGCTGCAAGCAAGATAATGCAATGTAATCACAACTTGACATAAAAGGAAAGTCTTTTTTCGAAAAGTTAGTCTCCTCACTTGAAAAAGTGTAAAACAATGAGAGAAGAACTCTTCTAGTCACATATGACTAGAGTATACCTTTTTTGTAATTAATCCACAAAGGTCCGGAAAAGGGGTAAACTTATACCTAAGTGAATGTCGCTTCAAATCCTTTAACGAGTCTGAAATGACAAGTATACTCGGGAATCTTGTTTGATTTGAAAAAGTCTAACAAGGGCTTAAAAAAGACTTTATAAAAATCTTTTTCGTAAAGGTTTAACGAGCCCGAAAAAGTAAACTCGTGACCTCCTTACTGTTTTTAACAAGCTCAAAGGAGAGATGGAAGAATGCTCATAATGAGAGCAGACGAGTATCAGGGACATGTGAGACTAGTTCGAAGCGCATGGGACAAAGCTGTGCATAATGCAAGGAACATGAGCAAGATAAGGACACTCAAGGGGTGTCTGTGAATTCAGATAGTAATAGGTTCAAGTGCATCATAACAACGGGGAGGCCTAAACCTATATGCAAGGTTCCGAATATGGCTACCATGACCGAAGCAAATGTCAAAAAGGACCAGTAAACAAGTATAAGTCCAGCTAAGAATCCCGTCTCAAAGAAACATAAGTACCAAGATCATCTCTAAAATGTACGTAAAGGAAAATATGATACAACTCACTGTGGTAGAAACATTTTCAACTTCACTATTGTTAACCTTAGACAAGATGTAGGTAGAGCTAACCACTGAAGATCCCATAGTACCAATATTTGAGGGATCAAAATGATCATCTTCAAAATGAAGAGCAAAGATGAAGGATGTGAAGGAATCTGCAAAAGCAAATCCATCATCACGGGAGTTGGAAATTCTAGAAATAGAATCAAACTCTTCAGGAGCACCGATTTGCAGATCTATAGGAGAGCTCAAAGACTCATCAAACTCAAACGTCAAACCAGGGTTGGACGAGACTGTGACTGGATCAAAATCCAAATGCATGGCAGGTTGTACTCGAGGCTCATCTGGTTCAATAAGATCAAGGGTAGGAAGGAAATAAAATTGATGATGAGAATCCTCCCAAGGCTTGTCATTACCATTCATGGCCTCAATAAAAATTTCATCTAAAGATAGAATACCATCGAGGCAATCTTGTGAACAAGATGGGTCGACTGCACACGTGGGTAGCCTAACAAGATCTTCTTCCCCTATCTATGAAGAAGAGAGATCCAGCTCTGAAGTGGCTTGTTGAATATCCTAGTAAGCAAGCTCAACTATAGACAGTGGCATAGACATCCCAACGTGCGCAATGTCTCCAGATGTAGAAGTCGTGGACGGTAAAGTTCATGGATCATCAAAGTATGAAGTCCGGAATAGTACATTATGCAAAGGAGGAGGCACATTGTCGGAAATGGTTCCAATAAAATTCACGGGTGCAGGGAAATCATAATATCCCATCAAAGAAGGGTACATACCAACACCCATGCTCCCAATTGTCGGCTGAGAGTCTATAACTTGCGGGACTATTGATCCTGTAGATGCTGTGGGAGGATGATTAACGAAATCCAACTGATCGATTATCACAATCTTGCCTTCGTGTGGAAAGCAGATAACTCTGAATACATTAGATGCGACATCTTTCATAGCATACATCCAATTTCGACCCAGTTAAAAGTTGTAGTCGATGGGCGCATCAACCACCTCGACTTCAATAGGAATAGGTTTACTTCCCAAGCGGACAACAAGGGAAGGGATAATCCCATGCGACTTAAATGATCGACCATCAAATGTAGTGAGCATGGTCCTAGACGTGAGTAGTGGAGGAGAACCATGAGCTTTCCAACAAGCTAAAGACATCACTGACATGGAAGAACCTTCGTAAACCACAGTTCTCTTGATGAAAGTTTTAAGGCACTCCACATGGATTTGAAAAGCCACATGGTAAGGTAAGCGAGGTAGAACATCAGTAGTGTAGAACTTGATAACATTGGGAATCCCTCCATATTGAACTTCTAATGCACACAAAAGGGCATGCCTTTGAGAAGGACATGCCTTTAAAACTTCAAGAGCCAACATGGCACACGGATTTTGGCCCAAATCGTCTACAATGGAGTAGTTCTGGGCGGCTCAAGCATTGGGATTATGCGTAGAGAGCTTAAGCGCACCTTTCGGTATCCATGACATAATAGAGGGCTTCTTGATATGCAAGGAATTATTAGGAGGAGGGGGAGGCTCATTCCCCATATTAGGTTGTGGTGCACCATAATCGCATTGACGAGTAGCAACACTAACCTCCGATTGGACCATATTCACGCATCCATAACCACTAGTATTGGAAGAAGACGTTGGAGTCTCATTAGGTCCATAACTAGTGGCGGGAGCATGCGAAGCCATGTTTTGATGATGATGAGGAAGGGTATCCTTCAACACAGCTGGGGTCTGTGCCAAATGCTTTGATGCTTCTTCGATTCGAGGACACAAGTGAGTAAGATGATCTTCCCCACAAAGCTTACAAGGAAATTTTACATTACGCCTAGGTTTACGGTCCTCGCCAGCATTTATGCCTTCCCGAGGAGGGTTGGAATTCTCCTTACGAGGGGTATTGCGATTGCTATTATTGTTCCCATTGTTTCCACCCTTATGGTTATTTGTCCCCTTCTTCTTACCACCAGGCTACTGGTTACCCGATGGTTTTGTTGTTTGCACAGTGTGTACATCGGATGATGGGGTGGAAGTGGACAAGGTGCAAACCTGCCCGAGAGTAGATTGGTTTAGCGACAAATTTTGAATTTGATTAGCCACCAAATCTATAGGGCAAGTACTTGCGGATCCCACAATGTCATTGGCATGCAGTCCAGGAACTGTCTTGGGCTCATGTCTTGTTCGTGGTACATTAGGGATGATGTCATATAAAATGCCAGACTGAGAGTATAGTAAATCTAACTGCTGGACTTTTAAGATGGTTTGTTCCTTAGTCAGAATACCGGACATCAAAACATCCTTAGCAATATATGGAAGTAGAGACTTGAGGGAAACTCTGGAGGAATGTTGACTTTCACTAATCGCTTCCATCGACGCCACTCTTGAACGTGGTCAGAGATATGCGTGGCCTTATTCTGACGGAAGGTAGACAAAATTTCAGTACCAGTATCGTAACGAACTGACAACTGGAAATGATCTAAGAAAACAAAATTGATCTCATTGAATCCCCTATAAGTGTTCCCCGGCAACTCAACATACCATTTCGCAGTTGCCCCCGTGAGGGTGCGTTGAAATAGTCGCAACCTAACGGAATCATGATTCAATGAGTTGGAAGAGCACCAAAGGTGAAACGTCGTGACATGATCACACGGATCCTCACCACCTGTCCCCTTGAACTTAGGAATGTCCAAAGGAAGCTTGGTAGGAACCATAGGCCAACTAGGGTTGTGACACACCGGATCATTCGTGAGCTTCGAAAGATATGGAAGATTCAAACGTGCAAGGAACGGGAGCTGCGGCTGGAAAGCTTGATTATAAGCTCCCATAAAAGGATGATTATAAGAACTTGAAGGATAGGAAGGACCAAATGCTTGACCATGAGCATTAAACTGTTGATTATGTGATCCCGACAGACCATAAGTTTGACAGTGGCCGTAAGGTTGATAACCTCCTCCGACGCGACCCGTATGAGAGTAAGCAGGTATATATGTGTTTTGAGCACCATATTGAGGTGGGTTGTACTGATGGCCAACACCGACTGTATTGTAGTAAGGGTTGCCACCATAAGTATGGGGCATATACGTACTATTCGTAGCGGGAACCGTGTTGTAATAACTATGATTATAGGGTATGTTGCCACCCCCAGCGTAAGTGTTAGGATTAGCATGAGTAGTCGTGTGGTGACCATAAGCATGAGATGTATTCCCAACCCCAGCATTGGTGTTACTAGTAGCAGAAATGGTGGCGTTATGACCATGAGGATAAGGTATATTCCCACCTCCTACATTAGCATTACTAGTAGCGGTAGCAGATGTAAAATTATGCGGTATATGTCCACCACCGTGGTGGAGCTTTAACATTTGCGAAAGTAGTCGTGGGTTGACGGGTAGCGACATGTGTATTAAGTGGTAGATGGAGAGTCGGGTTGTGAACAATGTTCCTATTAGGTTGCGTAGTCCTAGGAGGTGGCCGTCTTCCAACATTAGCATTGTTAGGAGGAACGTGACTGGTACCCATACTATGTGTGTGAGTGAATAACGTGATGCCCTTGGTGAGGGTATTACCCCCAATGGGTGCAGTGCGGCTAACACCATGACTAGTGCCAGTGTGACTACCAAAAGCAGTGGAAGGATCAATTGTGTCGTAATTAAGAATACCTAAAGAGAATGCGGTGCGGTTGATCGTAGGACCTGTGTCGTCATGTAACTCTAGCATCCCATGTATATAATTATGCAGAAACGAAGGATCGAATGGGTCATCCTCGGGTGGATCCGAACCAAACAAATTACGTTGAGTCTCAGGTGGATCACCCCTCCACGCCTCATGAGGAGTAGGGGTGTCTGAAGTGTGTTCGAATATACCCGATGGAGTTGTAGGGATTTCTTCCATATCAGAGTGTGCAGCAGTCATGACGTCTAGGACATATGTCTCGTAATAATCTGAAGACTCAGAGGGAGCCCGCCAGCGTCCCTTAGCAACACGACGAGAAATATCGACCGATTTTAAACCATCCAACCAACGAGATCAACAGAGAATAGAACTCCATGCCACGATATCTCCAGAGAGAATATAAAATCACAGCGTCCCCTAATAGCCAACTATCGATAAAAAACAGTAAATCAAAAGCACACACCTAGAGAAACTATAGCCAAGAGCAAACAAACAGTGCGGCTAAATGAGCTCCCGACACTAGAGCTAGTATGTCTCGCCTAGGAGAGGCTTAAGACTCCCAAACTATAGCCGGAGGTAACAAAATCAGTTATAGAGGCACCCAGGCTTCACTGCGTGCAAAGGGCCATAACCTTCGACAACAAACAACTGTGATGTCCAACCTCTATCTGACCCAGGACACAAATAGTATAACCACTGCAAGTACCCTGAGTAATACCTAGGTAAGGAAACTATGGTCACCGCAGTATAACCAATTCTCAGGGGGACAGTCACAGGTGGGATCCGTCATATGGGTAGGGTAGCTAAGCCTGAAACTCAAGAGGGTCAAATCCCCCAAGAGTCCCCAAATACGAACAAACCCTGGAAATATCTGTTGATGTTTATGTAACTTCGAAATGTATTTCACATATATGTATATTGTATTCCTATAGAGATGTTATTATTCCTCTATACGGAAGTGTCGTCATTTATATTGTAAGTGTCATAACTTATACTTGATGGGTTATTAGACCACCTTGTTGGGGTCGGCCCTGTATAAGTCATGTGGGTCAAAGGGTTATTAGACCACCCTATTGGGGGTCGGCCATGTGGGTCAAAGGGTTATTATACCACCCTAGTGGGGGTCGGCCCAATCAGCAATATGTTAAGTGGTTAAGTTGAGGCCGACCTAGTTGAGTAAAGGTCAAGTCAAGTTAGTGTATAAATAGAGAGCGTGTCTCTCTCATTTTACACATTCTATCCTCTCACTCACACTCGGGAGAGTGGCGCACTTGTGGAGGAGGAGGCTCTGCTGCTAGGAGAAGAATATCTCTTGTATTCTGGTTGTATCATTGCTCTATCTATCTCTGAGAAATTTATTGGGGTTTTTCACCTTTATGGTTTTCCCCAAGTAAACTCTGTGTCTTTTGTGTGCTTGCATTATTGTGTCCATGATTGATATACTGTAGATTTGTTGTACATGTTGTTCTCTCAGTTAAGATCCTAGATCAGATTGAAGTAAATTCTGAAAATTTAACATGGTATCAGAGCTAGCCTGAAAAAAGGCATGATATGGCATGTATGGCACATGTTGCACTTACGATGCTAGGGCTTGATATAGCAAAAACCAGTCATCATAGCACTTTCGCTATAAATCCATTTTGGTGAAGTTTTCGGATCTGAAAATTTTACAAGTCGAAGATAAGATCCTCATGTACCTTGTGTCCAAAGGAAAACCTCTAATTCGTTGTACTTTCTGATTTATGATCTGTACAATATAGGGTTTCTGCCTCTTCCAGATCTGAGTCAAAAAAAAGGTGACCTTGGAAAAAAGGTCATAACTTGGGCTAGGAAGCTCCAAATGAAATTTTGTCAAAAGTGACAATTAGAAAACAGAATGTACTATCTCAAAAAAATTTCAGAGGCCGAAGTTGAACCAGTGACACGTGGCAAGCCGTACAAGTCCGCTCTCCTGTATTATCCCATAAACAGGTCACGTTGCGACACTTGGAATAAATCTCTCTCAAAGAATCCAATTGAGGTCAGACCTATTGAGATGGAAAGATAACAGGTCGGGCTATCTCAGGAAAAACTTTCAGAGTCCAAAGTTGAACCAGTGACACGTGGCACGCCGTACAATTTCGCTCTTCTGTATTATCCCATAAACAGGTCACGTTGCGACACTTGGCATAAATCTCTCTCAGAGAATCCAATTGAGGTTAGACCTATCGAGATGGAAAGATAACAGGTCGGGATATCTCAGAAAAAAATTTCAGAGGCCGAAGTTGAACCAGTGACACGTGGCACACCGTACAATTTCTCTCTCCTGTATTATCCCATAAATAGGTCACGTTGCAACACTTGGCATAACTCTCTCTCAGAGAATCCAATTGAGGTCAGACCTATCGGGATGGAAATATAACAGGTCGGGTTATCTCAAGAAAATTTTGTATACCTTGTGGATCAAAAATTTCGAAGTTACACCAGAAACAATCAGGTACATATTTTTGTCAAAACAGAATTTTTTTTGAGCACCTTCATTCATGGCTTCCAGAATTTAGGGCTTCGGAGAAAGTTGGAATTTTTGTAATCGGAGAGCACGGCTGGATGCTACTCATCAAAATCGAAAATTAGAGACCAATATCAGATTTTTTGGTTGGGCAGAAGGCTGGGCTTGATCAAACCCCAGTTCGGGACTTTGATCGGAAAGATGGAAAATTAGGGCTCCTGCAAAAATTGGAATTTTGGAAATCTGTGACCACGGCTGGAAGCTCGTCAGAAAATTCGAAGCTTAGAGTTTTGAATCAAATATTTTGGTTGGGTGAAGCTCCGGGAAACTCAAACCCTAATTCAGGGTCCTCCTCAATGAATCTAGAAATCTAAAAGGCAATTTCGAGGGGTGAAACTTTCCAGTTTTCAAATTATGAATATACCAGCTTGATTAGCTCATCAAGGCGCATATTTCTATCCTTTCGGAAGTTTGAAATTCAAAGTTTGAATTTTTGGGGTTTCTCTGACAAACCCTGTTACAACTCTAGATCCAGTTCCTGCAAATCATGTGGATTGGGTTAATCCTAGAAGAGGATGGATTGGTCACCTGCATAAGTGAAGTTCCTGTTTCAGAGGGAGATGAGGCTAAGGCCTTCCATAAGAAGATTACAAGCAATCTTGACAGGTATGACTCATCGAGGTATGTTTCGAATTCTATTCATGGTTAAGTTTATGATATGTTTGTCTTCATATCATTACAGTACAATCTTGATTAATTACTAGACCTGTCGTATCACCTTAATAGAAGATATTCATTGATTAAGGTTTTGACACTAATGAATGTACTAATGCATTGTGATGTTGTATGAGGTTTATGTTGTTTGCTAACATAAAAGGTAAACCAAGAAAGACAAATCATGTTCTACTTCAAGAACATATGATCATGGTGACATGAAGACAAAGATTCATCCATTGTCATGGATCACATAGAAGATCTACTTTCGAGGTATGTATAACTTGGTCCTACAATGGTTAACCTATGAGACATGCAGGTTACTACCACAAGTCATTGAAGAGAACCAGAAGACATTATGTGGGTATGTTATACATAACTAGCTAGCATGCTAATCCAGGTATGTTTTTCCTATATCAAGCTAGAATCCTACCTTCTGTTAGGATCTTATACTGTTGTGTTGTTGATAATGATTATTCATGAAGTCATAGGTTTGAATAGTCATGGCTGTATGCATATTATGTTTCTTACCATAATTGATGATATGACTAACCGGAAGAATCATAAAGGTATAGGTTTGAGTAATCATGGGTTTATGCATTGATGATTTAACTAATTAGAAGAGTCCTGTGATCAAATAAGAATATGCATCAGTAAAATAAGACTTCCCCGAAACCTTGAATACTAATGTTTATTATCTGTGAATGATCATGACTATACATGTTTAAGATTATTGTGTTTTGATAGTATTAAGATTATACTAATAAATGTGTGATTATGTATGAGACCTCAAGGATAACACAATGATGATACTAATAAGCATGCATAGTGATTAAGGATGGATGTAAGTTCAAGGACAGGTAATCCATGAAGCAAAGATCAAGAGGGAGCACACTCCAGTTGTTCTTGCAAGAAAGCAAAGGAGCACACTTCAGTAGTTTCTACAAGGATGCAGATATTCAGAGGGAGTTGACCATCTTTCTACATTCCACAATAGAAAGGTGTAGAATAAGCTGCTTCAGCAGCTCCTGCAAAGAAGCAAAGACTCAGAGGGAGTCCACCCAACAACCAAACAAAGATAAGTATTTTTAATTATCATTTCTTGCATATTTGTTTGTTTAAATAAAATTGTTCAATGATGTATATGCTCATGTTCCTAGACTTAGGATATGTATTGGCATATTAGAATGATTGCATTAATGAACAGTATACTACTAATATGCATGTGATGGGTAAGTGGCCTATGGCACTGTACAACATTCCAGTGCTACTTATCTAGAATGAAACCTCTTTACTGACATGTTGGGAGTAGTACAAACTCTTAACAATGTTCTGGTAAAGACTGGAAGGCATCTAGAAAGTTGTGGAACATGGATAAATGTTGTATTGAAGCATTGGCTAAGATAATTGCATGAATGTATGACATATTTCTTTATGTGTAAGAATTTGTCTGAAAATTATGAAATGTTTCTAATCATGCAATTTAACTTGTTTTGTATAAAAGACTGTATACCTTCACCTACAAAAGAAGGACTACAACATTTGTTCAAGCAACAAAATTATCTATTGAAGATATTGAAGTTCCCAGGATACGGGAAGAATGCCATGATCCATCGATCATGAAGAACGATGTTTGGGATGCGGTCCCAAGAGCTGAAGGGAAGTCTGTTGTGACTTCCAAATGGAACTATCATATCAAGCATGCTGCAGATGGTAGCATAGAGAAATATAAAAGTGATGAAATAGAAGATACATAAAATGGATTTCAAGACAACCTTCTTGAATGGTGTACTCATATATGTGTGCAGAACTTGGTAGGATAGACAACTTTCTATCCAGTTTGGGCTTTACCAAGAGTAAAGCGGATTCCAACCTTTACTACAAGGTTGAGGAAGGAAATCCAGTGATACTACTTTTGTATGCGAATAACCTGTTTGTTACAGATGAAGATAGATTGATTTTAGACACACAGCGGAAGCTTACTACCGAGTTCGAGATGAAGAACTTGGGGATGATGCACTATTTGTTTTTGGAATGGAGGTGTGGCAGAGTGCAGATGGAATCTTCCTTGGACAAGGGAAGTATGTAGTAGAGATCCTGAAGAGGTTTGGGATGATGGATTGCAAGGCCATGGCCACACCTATGGCATCGAATCTGAAGCTTCTTTGTGATGCTTCATCTGAGCCGGTTGATGTCTCTATGTATCGTTAGATGATTGGGTTCTTGATGTATCTGACGAACACGAGACCAGATATTTGCTTTGCGGTGAACACATTGAGCTAGTTCATGACGAATCCGAGGAGTGTTCACCTGGTTGATGTAAAGCATGTTCTGAGGTACCTGAAGGGTACAATGGATTATGGGCTCAAGTATGAAGTGAATCAAAAGTTTAACCTGCACGGTTATGTTGATACAGATTGGGCTGGCACTTCTGCAGATAGGAAGAGCACATCTGGATGCTGCTTCAGTAGGGGATCAGGTGTGATCTCTTGGTTTAGCAGGAAGTAGTTCTGCATAGCACTGAGTACAACTAAGGCAGAGTATGTTGCAGCCTGTTCAGCTAGTTGTGAGGTAGTATGGCTATGAAAGCTACTGTCTGAGTTATTTGATATACCGTTGGATGCTAATAGTATATTTTGTGATAACCCAAGTTGTGTGAAGCTGTCCGAGAACCCAGTGTTTCATGATAGGTCAAAACACATAGAAATCAAATATCACTATATCAGGGATATGGTGCAGACAGGAGATGTGAAGCTCTTGTACATTGTGATGGACGAGTAGATTGCAGATGTGCTGATGAAGCCACTAGCTAGGGTGAAGTTCGAGTACTTCAGGGAGAGGCTTGGTGTTCTTCAGATTGATGACACTTCGAGGAAGAAGTGATGGACACATTTGCAGAATCCATTCCAAGCATGTTGGAAGGAGGTTCCTTCACATGGATGTGGATATAAGCGCTAGATGTAGAGCATCAGGATGATGCTCCAGTTACTGCTCTGTATATGCATCATGTTGGATGCTAGATACGATCAGTTGGATCATTTATATGTATATGTATGTATGCATCATGTTGGATGTTGGATATGATCAGTTGGATCATTTATGTATGTACGCATCATGTTGGATGCTGGATATGAATGGTTGGATCATTTGTATGTATTTTGTATATGCATCATGTTGGATGCTTGGACCATGTATCTGTATACGTATCAGGTAGATACTTGGTATGCATCAGGTAGATGCATGATATGATTAGGATGATCGTGGATGACGAGCTTCAGGATGTTGCTCCAGATGACTTGCAGTAGGATGTTGCAGTGATGACGATCGGGATGATCATGTATACATCAGGATGATGTATGGTGAGTATCAGGTTGATACTCTATGGTCGTGGATCAAGTTGTGCAGATGAGCATATAATTTGGCCCTGGGAGATTTGCAGATAGTCTTTCGAGGTTTTTCCTATGGCATATAATTTGGCCTTGGGATATCTAGCAAATGCTCTTTTCAGGTTTTGCTCTGGGAGGACATATAATTTGGCCCTGGGAGATTTGCAAATAGTCTTTTGAGGTTTTTCCTATGGCATATAATCTGGCCTTGGAATATCTGGCAGATGCTCTTTTGAGGTTTTGTCCTATGGCATATAATATGTCCCTGGGAGATCCGATAGGTTGAGCCGTGTGCTCGTAATCAGTCCTGGGATGCTCTTTCGAGGTTTTGCCCTGACCACATATAATCTGTCCCTGGGAGATCCTATAGGTAGAGCTGTGTGCTCGTAACAGCCTGGTATGCTCTTGCGAGGTTTTGTGGTGACCACATATAATCTATCCCTGGGAGATCCTATAGGTAGAGCTGTGTGCTCGTAATAGCCTGAGATGCTCTTGCGAGGTTTTGTGATGAGGTCACATATAATATGGCCCTGGGGGATCCTATAGGTAGAGCTATGTGCTCGTAACAGCCTGGGATGCTCTTTCGAGGTTTTGTGACGCACGTAATAAGTCTTGAGGTTTCCACAGTATGGCCAGTGATGATGAAGACCTGCAGGTAGTGGGCCTACATCTAGTATGAAAAAGGACTGGCTATATAGAACTTCCTATGACGAGTAGATTCAGAGATTGATTGAGATAGCAGTAGTAGTGACAATGATGATGACTCGATGACAATTATCCAATGACGATGATCCATAGAAGAAGACTTGTGCTAGAAGACCTGTGTTGAGAAATACCTTCCCAGTTAAGAGGGAGTGTTGATTTTTATGTAACTTCGGAATGTATTTCACATATATGTATATTGTATTCTTATAGAGATGTTATTATTCCTCTATACGAAAGTGTCGTCATTTATATTGTAAGTGTCGTAACTTATACTTGATGGGTTATTAGACCACCTTGTTGGGGTCGGCCCTGTATAAGTCATGTGGGTCAAAGGGTTATTAGACCACCCTATTGGGGGTCGGCCATGTGGGTCAAAGGGTTATTAGACCACCCTAGTGGGGGTCGGCCTAGTCAGCAATATGTTAAGTGGTTAAGTTGAGGCCAACCTAGTTGAGTAAAGGTCGAGTCAAGTTAGTGTATAAATAGAGAGTGTGTCTCTCTAATTTTACACATTCTATTCTCTCACTCACACTCGGGAGAGTGGTGCACTTGTGGAGGAGGAGGCTCTGCTGCTAGGAGAAGACTATCTCTTATATTCTGGTTGTATCATTGCTCTATCTATCTCTAAGGAAGTTATTGGGGTTTTTCACCTTTATGGTTTTCCCCAAGTAAAATCTGTGTCTTTTGTGTGCTTGCATTATTGTTTCCATGATTGATATGTTGTAGATTTGTTGTACATGTTGTTCTCTCAGTTAATATCCTAGATCATATTGAAGTAAATTCTGAAAATTTAACAATATCTCCCACGTTCAGCCGGTATTGGAGGGATATCTCCACAACCAACCTCCCGTGACCTCATGCTTAACTATGGTCTGATTAGAGCTTCCTGAGAACACCGATGTATACCATGGATTTCACTACTCCCTGGTCAGACACATAATGTTTCGTCTAGTGGTATTGGATTGTTTACTCACAATGATCTATTCCAAGACTCTAAACCTATGCTAGTTGGTGTACCCTATAAATAAAACCGGTCTAATCAATTTTAGATTAAGCATTAATTTTAATGGTTGTGGTTACTCAAAGGATATGGTCGTGAAACTAGTGATGTATATGACTCAATAGTATACAAAATTGTCAAACTCTAGACTCATCTATCCAATAAAAATAATGTCACTAACATGCAAAATCAATCCAACAGTTTCGAAATAAAAAATGCAACTCTTTATATTTTCAATGCAGAAGCAGAACCTAAATGAAAACAGTAAGCACTCAATGCAAAATGCAGTGCATGAAAGTAATTTTTTTTGTATTTTCGCTTATAAACAAAAAGGAAAATGCAAATCTATGCTTTTGTATTTTTCAATATAATGAAATGAAAAATGCAAGCAAAATCTCACTATTCAGTTACAGAAATGCCAAGGGAATCACTCAGACAACCTAGTAGATCCTAAACAGTAAGAATCAGCCAATGGAATGATCTTACAAATTAAAAATGGGTAAAAACAATTGAGGCTCAAAACCAAGAGAAAAGAGGAGATTTGGTCACAAACAAGGCTTCGAACAGCCAGGAACAAGGCCGAAGAAGACTAAGGAACACTCATAATCAAACCAGCAACAACCAAAGGCCAAAAACAAATCACCCCCGAAGTTGTATGCTACTGTCGAAGGAAAATCTGCGGGTACCCAAGGGATATAGTTCAAACAAAAGTGGGTAGATGCAGGCAGAGCTAAGCTCACCCGTGGGTAGGGAAAAGTAAAAGAGTAGAAAAAGAGTCCAATGGCTCAAAAAAATGATGTTTTCTATAGAGTATCCTAATGGTCAATCAATGACACAGAGACTTGACACACAACAAATCTAAAGAAGGACTAATGCTCAAAAATCCCCAGAAATGGATGTTCTCCCTAGCGGAGTCGCCATTTCTTTGTTGGAGAAAACTTCCTATGGCTTGGGGTGGACCACAAAAGACAGCTGACTACTATAAATTAACTCAATTCTCAATGCTATGCTATATAAATGACAATGCTAAGATAATGAAGAGCATAACCAACCTTGATCCAAACATTTGATGTAGATCCCCGTTGGAGCTTGCAATCTGTGCACTTGAACCTGTATATTTGTCTTGGCATCTGATATACAACAAGCACATATAATATATAACTGACATTAACATCATCAATAGCAATGGTCCATGATATTATAAGTAAATGCAACCCAATGTAATATAAACAACATTCACAACATTAATGGATGAGAATATGAGTATTTCTATTAATAAATAACAAGAAGTACATTGTGATACGACCTCTTGTCGACAACCAATCTGAACCAAGATCTGGATCAATCCACTTGTGCCCCCACCACTTCAATCCTCCATGGAATGGAAAACTCAAACTATGATAGGAGTTTGGAAGGTGAACATAAAGGGTTCACAACAACAAGGATCAATGAGTGTAGACTCAAGATAGGGAAAAAATCCACTAGAGTTCTCTTTCTCTTCTTTCTCCTCCCATCCATAAGCCATATGTGCTCAATATATAGTCCTCTCAAAGGTAGGTGAAAGGACACATCGAGGCATTTCTGGGGCAAATGGAGGGCCAAAGGTCACCCAATGACCGCTTTTTGGGAGTAAAAAGTAATTAACTAGTGATTTTTACCATTTCACATGCTACCCACGGGCTATAGTGATGCAACTCGTGGGTATGCTCACTGTAATGATGTAGCTAGCGTACAGGGGAAAAAATAGGGAAAATGGTGTGTCTGAAGGATATAAAGTGGATCTGAGTCAGTAAAATGGATCCTGCAGGCCAAAGAGTGCTGATGCTCACAAGGTGGAAAATTACGTTGTAACATCTGGGCCATAGTGGTTCTCGTTGTGTGGAAACCTAAAGAGAGGAAACCATGTTCATCAATTCACAACAGACAACCAGGAAGGTATAGTCGATAGTCAAGACTAGCAAATGGGTATGAGGATGATGACATAAATCCATGACCCAAATACTAATCAGAAAAGGTGTCACCCCAAGGATATACCAATTCTTCAAAGCCCCAAACTTGCAATAGCCCCACTAGGTGAACATAAGAGGGGAAATATCAACTAATCACTTTGCTTGACATCGTGTTTTACTCATTTGTTAGAAGATATTTCCAACCACGTCAATTGCTACTACTGTATTTTTTTACTCTTTAGAGTTATATGGTCTCATTTAGTTGCCTTGGATAATTTACTGACTCAACATTAATCCAAATTCCCTAATCCCTAGGCTATTGTTGGTGTGTTATAAACAAAAATGTCTAATTAATTTTATCAAGCACATTGGTTTATTTTCAAGGATGTTCTTTACTTAGGAAGGTACACGGAGATGAAACTAATGGTATGGTGACTTGGCTCCAAACCATGCAAAGAATGAGATGCAAATATTTCGCTTCGATGAACTCTATCTAGAGAAAAAGGAGAGGAGTTTTTCATTTTCCAAATGCAAATGCACACCCACTAATATGCAATTTTTTTCTTTTCATTTTTCTAATGAAGGAAAAGATAACTCCAAATTATGAAATTATTATACCAAGCATTGCAAACTATTTCAAGACAAGCTCCTTGAACACACCAAAAACTTCACACAAAAACTGTAGAATGCAACAAAAAAAAAGAGTCTTATTTTTTCAAGAACTTTGAATTGCACAAAAGACTCTAAAAAATTCTTTATTTTTCTTGCAATTGAAATTAAATAACTAAATGACACTTACAAGAGGTCCAAAAGAAAAGAATACTAAGAAAACAAACACTCAAATAATCAAGCAGGAGCTAAAAAGAAGTCAATCAAATATATGTCTCCAACTCTCGTTATTTGCAAACAAAAAACCCAAGCTATCAACAATTACCACACCAATAAAGATAAAGAGAAATCACTCTTTTTGAAACCTTTCAAATTCAATACATTAAAGATGAAATGAACAGGTAGGTTCATAATAAGACCAATAAGCTCCTTAAGATGCAAGGGATCAAATTTCACCCAAAACAACCAAGGACTAAAATTAAATGACAAGAGGGATAAAACAATCAACCAATTTCATCTTTCCAAATCAATCAAATTTATTCCAAAACAAAATAAGAATCTGTATAGAGTTTCAAAATCAAAATAAACAGAGATATGAACATCCACAAATGAAAATGGGTCAAATCAGGAAGGATATGGACTTCTTAAAAGGATCAAGTTAGCCTAGGAGGGTCTCCCATGCCTAAATATTGATGAGGAAAGGAAAGGTCAAAAAATAATAAAAGATGGAACAATCACTTAATCCAAAAGCATAAAAAACTTCCAAACAATAGAAAAACCTCAAGCATCGACTTCTAGGACAAAAACCATGCAAAACCAAGCAAAAGGGAGGTCAAAACCTACCCAAAACTAAGTTCAATGCTCATGTCACCTTATCTACAGAGAGATGACATGCAAAGTAAATTCCCTCTAACAAACTCCCAGGGAGGGATGATTTAGGATCAACACTCTGTAGCCTTCTATGGGCGAGAGATGACTTCTGGGAAAGCCTAGAAAAATGTCAATTTTACTCAAATATGAAAAGGTTTTGGTTTTTGGCTCAATAAACTTCTTAATGATGATAAGAAGAATTTAAAATAAACAAGAATGCCTACCAAGTTCAAGTAATCAAGCAACAAACAAAGAGGTATAAGGATGGAAAATATTAGGGAAAGTCCCCAGTGGAGTCGCCAATTTCTCTGGTAGAAAATTCCCCCTATAGACAGGAGGAACCTCTCTTGGACCAATATTTCTATGAAACAAGAAAAATACTAACAAATGGTGACTAACTTTCTCCCAGATCTATCCTATATGCACACAACAAAACAAGAATGAAAGACTATAGAAAGGATAGATGATCTACCTTTCTCTGGATGGTTTTCTTAGCTACTCCAACCTTTGATTTTGATATTCGAAGTCCAAATGCTAGAGATATATGAAATAACAGAGACAAAACCTTCCTTCCTTCTACAATATATTGTTAAGCATAAGGATGGATCTATCTATCTTGAATGAAACAATATAGACATACATGCCTTGAAAAGGATAAATATGGGAGAAATAGGCCAAGTTATGTATTAATTGGAAAGCAACAAAGAAGCACTTACATCCATTATCTTGATCCTGTTACAACTCCTTCCAGGTTTTCACTCTATCCCATTAAGAGTCATAGAACCATAGGTTTGATGCCTTTAAGATTACCTCCTCTTTCCCATGGAATGACTTCAATTTATAGGATTTGAAGGTACATCCACCCTGGAGAAGAGAATCAATCAAGGGAGGATATGGTGGATCATGGAGGATTAGCTTACTTGGAATGGAAAGTAGAGAGGATTCGAAGGGGAGGTCCAACCAACCAATATTTGATCCAAATCTAGATGCTACATCTTAGTTCGACCCATTAGACAAAGATCAATGCTCCCCTATAACTAAAAATAGAGAGATGAAATGGGAGATCAACTCTCCCCAAGAATTGGACTCTGGAGTTCATCTCTCCCTATACAATGCAGGGGGTGTTGATCCTCACAAGGATGCTGACATCATGGTTTAGGGATTGGATTTCAACCTCAAACTCATGGATTTGACTCCCAAACATGGCTAGGGAGTGGACCAAACATTAAATAATCCTTCTTATCATCCCTACGGAACACAACAACCACACTTTCATGATGAGAAAGTGTGACACTTAAGAATGGTGTTAAGTGTGACAATTTGGTGTATAACATTTAGGTAGACTTAATCATAGAATCAAATCAATCTATGTTAAATACTTCTCATAGGGGGCATTCCCATTGGCATATCATCTACAACAATCCCTATAAAATCACCCAATAGATGTTGAATCTTATTCGCACATGTCTCTTTTCAAGAGTTGCTTGTATCTTTTTTGGCATTATATACACATATATATTTTCCTTTTTTGGTTCATTCAAAAAATCTTTCGTTGAAAACAACATAACTCTACCACTTTTAATACAACCACTTATGTTATCACTATGGTCCAATGTTGTTGGTTGATATTCCATCATCAACTCAAGTCTATAATGGTGTCCATCCTTGTTAAAATCATTTGCATTTCCCTTATATCATGGAAAATATTCCTATCAAATAGTCATAGTCTTCCAAGCAAAACATGACATGCCTCCATCTCAACCATATCACATAATGCCTAATAATTGAGGTTGCTAATCTGAAAATTCAATAAGTATTTTTCCATCACTATGATTTGTTGACCCTTTTATAGCCATGAGACCCGATATGGATTGGTATAAGGAATGCACTTCAATTTTATCTTCTAGATCACCTTCATGGACACCAAATTTTGTATTCTTCCACCATATATGATCAAATTGTAGCATTTACAATGAAATTTTAATTTGGTTTTGAAAACCCTCTTCTATGCAAGTTACTCCATAGTCTTCAATATCTAGGTTAAGCAACACCGTTTTGAATGTCAAGTTTAACCCATGTTCATGTTGAAGTAGTACAACATTTTATCCCACATTTGATGTCTCATCTTTATATGTGGCATGAGTCTTGGTCTCATTCTTTCTTCTTGGATTGTGCTTATCTAGGCATCCATATGCCTTGTTCTCTTCTACTATATGTAGCTAGTAATCACATACTTATACTTTCCTCTACAAAATCATTTGCATGAGCTAGAAAGGTTGTCTCCTTTGGTAGCTTGACTCTTAGTCTCTTCATCTTCTCTCCCATGAATAGATTGTCCTCTCACAACCTTCACTCTTCCTCTAGGTTCCATTCATTGACAGTGCTTTTGGTACTTCCTATTCAACTTTTCATCTACCTTGAAAGGAATTTGATACACTTCATCCACTATTAAAAAATAATGGGTACTCATATCATCCTAGATCTAAAGCATCAACCTAACAACATACCTCTCTACCTTCTAATATTTTTTCTCTTTAATTCCTAACCTGAGAAACAATTTGAAGAACTCTTTAGACAAGTCTCCTTCTACCTCAAATTTTGCACTTGTCTGCAGAAAGTTTGTTGATAATCAATAGGAAATAATTTCTCCTTGATTTTAAGCACTATTTTATTTCTTGTGTTCTAATATTTTATAGTGCTTCTCTACACAATCTTTTTGTACAATATCCCACCAAAGTGTCACATTCCATTATATATTTGTTTTAAGATGAAATCTATTGGGGTCTTGAGCATTCTCGTACTCAAAGTATCTCTCGAGCTCTCCTATCCAATCAACGAGAGTGTCTACTCCCAAACTAATATCCTAGTGAGAAAGCTCCACTGTAATACTACCTTTATCCTTCAGAAAATAAATCAAATGTACAACTGGGTCTCTTTCACCAACGTATTTTTCTTCCCCTACCTAATCTTCTAATTTGAATATATGAAATGACATCAATATCTCTAGTTCTTCTATTCTCTAAGTTTTCAATTCATCTAGTCAATTCGTGTAGTTCTTGGTTCTTTGTGAATCTCAAGGTACTCCTCTTCACAGTGGCATCCTTGGGAATTGTATCATAGTCAACAATTAGACTATCGTTCATAGGACTCTCTCGACATTTCCTATGACGACATTTCTTCTACTAATCACCAGTCAAAACAACCCTCTCATGTCTCCTTGCTACCACAATTGCACAAGATATGAATTCACAAAACCCAATTCTCATGAACAAATTATATTTTGTAACTTTTCAACCCAGCGCTGGACATAGATCTAACACCATTTGATGCACAACCAAGGTCTGTAGGCTATCAACAAAACTATTAAACTAGATCTATAGAATGCAAATGAAAATGCTACATTTAACTAATTATGAACAAAATTAAATATAAATAATTAGACAAAAGGGAAGGGAGCTAATGGAACTCTTTATAGAATAGTATTGTAATGCTATCTTGTATATTACAATTTGGAGGTATGTCTCTCTCCAAGATTCATACAATCTCAAAATGACAAGACTAGCCTAATATTCTCAACCTCAACCGCCAAACTCTAAATAAACACCTACACTCCTCCTCTTACTCTTTTGTTGTACTATGTTGGAGTTGATCCTCTCATAAGTGTTTACATTCAATTTATAATTTATATGTAACTATGATTTGTATTTTATGTTTCCTTTAATTCCTCTTAAACAACTTTATATATATATATATATGAGTTTACTTATTTGTTACTTATTTCCAATCCAATCTACATTCTTTACTTAGTTTGTTTAGTGGAAACTTAAAAACTTCAAAATATCCTTTGGTTGAGGAAGGATTGCATTTTAAGTGTAAGATAAAGTTCATGGAGTTATATTGACTAAGGATCCATATTATTATGGAAATCAAATTTAAATTATGAGATTATGAATAGATAAAAATAATTGAGTTAATAGTAACATGCCTTTGAAAATCTCAAATTCAAATCAATAACTAGCTATTACATTTTTTTATTATGGAAGTGAAAGTTAAATATATGAGATTATACATGTATGGAGAGAGGATTATGAATAGGTTAAAAGAGTTTAATCAATAGTAATATGTCTATGTTTTTTTCACTGAGGGAACCTTTCTAAACCGCCTAGCGAGCGCCGTCACTGAACCATTTGGATATCAAACCCTCGAGCCGGGGCCACCCGGAGGCAAGCACAAGCCCTAACATAGGAGTAAAGCCACCACCTCAGTCGTACAGGTTTTTTCTGGGGTGTAGTTTTCTAAAGGGGTTTGCACCCGCCACACCTCCCCCACAAAAATCAAAACCGAACTTCTGTTCCACCGTGCCTCCCATACTTCCACCCCTCATTAACTAGTTATTATAGTTTTGAAGAGAATAGAATACTTAATGATAAGTTGATCATTCACTAGTTATTATAGTTTTGAAGAGACCATACTTAATGATAAGTTGATATTTTACACACAGACTTGCCGTATATAAAGTCAACACCTCGTGCGGTGCGGTTACTCCTGTAGCGAGAACAATTCTATCTCTTTGAAACTTCGCTTTTCTACCTCGGGCTTCTTCCATAAACATCCTAATTGCACGGTGAATAAGCTTGGATTCTTTCAGTTTGATTGATAAGGTCAGTGACGGAGCATGCCATGTTTTAAGCCACTTACAATTTTGTATCTTTTTGCATGGCAATCTTGATAAACAGCGACTTCTCGTCCCCGCTTTTTCTTGGCTTCTACTCAATCTTTGAGATTATAATAATTTTACCTTTTGGCAGACGACACGGAACCGTTGGTAGGGAAAAATGACACGGCATTGTCGGTTTGGAAGAGGAAGATCTAAAGGAAGGAGGGTAGCAATGTCTGGATAACGACACGGACACAATAATTTTATTCAAAGAATCTTTGAGGTTACAATAATTTTTCCTTTTGCAGACGTTACGGCACACCCCCACACGGCACCGTTGGTAGGGAAAAATGACACGCCACTGTCAGTTTGGAAGAGGAAGGTCTAAACGTACGGTAGCAAGGTCTCGATAACGACACAGACACGATTGCAAGGAATGGAAATTATGTAATGGACGTGGGAAATATGCATTCTTCTGTTAAAGTTCAAGGTCCGAGCATACTTTCAGTTTGTAGGCTACAGTTCTTCATTTTCATTTTCAGAGTCTATTTGAACATTTGACTTTCAAAATTTTAATATCTTAAGTTAGAGGTATAGCTTTGAATTTATGTAAACTTATTTCACTACCAGTAAATTGGAATTAGAATAGTTTTGGCATCTTAGCGCACAATGTTTAGGATTTAATTTTCGCGATTGTAATTTTGCAACCTTAATTCACTTGGTTTAAGGTGGCGCCACCGAATTTGTTAGCGGCCGTAAATGTTGACCAGGTTTTATTTTCAATCTTTAGCATATTGGAATATTCTTTATTCGCCGCCTTTTGAATAAATATAGAACTTAATATTCTTTATTCACCGCCTTTTGAAGAAATATAGAACTTAGGTAGTAGGATTGAATAAATATTCTTAATATTAGACGTCATGAATGACGGTGCTTGGAGCTATTAAAGCGGACCTCTCCATCTCAGCAAGATATTCATTCTCTACTCATTATTTTCTTACAACTTCCGTGTCAGAGAGCATTCAAGCAATCAAATGTTGTGTCTGTGAAGAAACCAAGGAAAAACTGGACATTCTACGGTAACCACTGTAGCATTCTAACATTATCCGTGGCGTTGTCATTTCCTCTTATAACGATAAAGTCGTTACTGGTGCTCGTACAATGTCAAGTTTCTCCTTGATTTTTTCACAGACACAACATCTGATTGCTTACGAAATGTTCGTGTCTGGACTGCGTGTGGTTGGCATCAATTGCCCGAATAACAAAGCTGCTTTGTTCTGCTGGGTGGATCTCAGACATCACACTTGCTAATTGGGATATCGATGGACAAAGCAACAATGCAACAGAAACAACAAGCTACTCATTGGCCTGAAAGAGTAGCCCGCCTTTCATCGTTGGCAACGTCTAACGCCCATGGGGAAGACTATCCTTACTTTGATGGCTGGAAGGAGTACGACGCTAATCCCTACAATCCAGTAAACAACCCTTCTGGAATTATCCAGATGGGCTTGGCAGAGAACCAGGTACATATCATAACATATATATTCATATTCTATCATTGCAAATTGGGATTTCAAGATCAAGATATCGATGGGCAAACCAACATCACAACGGCAACAACAAGCTACTACGCTTTTGCCTGCAACAGTAGCCCGCCTTTCATCGTTGGCAACGTCTAATGCCCATGGGGAAGACTCTCCTTACTTTGATGGCTGGAAGGAGTACGACGCTAATCCCTACCATCCAGTAAACAACCCTTCTGCAATTATCAAAATAGGCTTGGCAGAGAATCAGGTACATATCTATTCATATCCTATCACTTCTGGAAACAATTTAGAGTGCATCGAATTGGATGATAGTTAGAATGTTTGGAATTACTAGCAGATGTCATTTGATTTGCTGGAAAGCTGGCTCCTTGCGCATCTAAAGGCATAGATTTGCGCCGAGGAGGGCGTACCGAAGTTTAAGGAAGTCGCTCTTTATGAAGATTACCATGGCCTTCCAGAATATTGCAGAAAGGTACTAAATTCTAACTCACTTGTAACAACTTGGCATGTTCCTATCAAACCAAAAGATAATGTAATTGACCTCTAACTCACTTGTGTCTTTTACATGGAATTAAAGCTTATTGACTATGGTGAATGGTTTATGACGCAGGCAATTGCGATGTTCATGCAAGAAGTTGGAGGAAGAAAATCGAAGTATGAAAGAGATAGAATTGTTCTTAATGCAGCCAACGAGGTGCTGATGTTCTGTCTAGCCGATCCTGGAGAAGCCTTTCGAGTACCAACGCCATATTACCCGGCGTAATACGGCATGACAGGGTTAAGCGATTTTAATATATTTTTATGATAACATAGTAAACTTTACTTTTCATGTGAATGCAACTGAATTAATCTTTTGTTACGCATTTTTGACAGAGATCTAAAATGGCGCACAGGAACTGTAGCAGTTATAACGATTTCCAGATAACGGTACCCGCCCTTGAAGCAGCAAGAGGCCAGGGCTCGAAATATACAAGTGAAGGGCCTTTTGATAACAAATCCTTCAAACCCATTAGGAACCACCATGGAGGCTACCACTCTAAGAAAGTTGCTTGCTTTTGTGTCCGAGAAGAACATTCATCTTGTCTGCGACGAGATCTATTCGGGATCAGTATTTTCATCTCCGAAATTCACCAGCATTGCAGAGATTTTGGCCACCGAAAACATTTCTGAGTTGGAGCGTGTTCATATTGTTTATAGTCTGTCGAAAGACCTAGGATTACCCGGCTTCCGAGTCGGAGTCATTTACTCTTACAGCGATGCAGTAGTTGAGCAGAAAATGATTTGGAGATCATGTCATCACTTTAGAGATAAAGTTCATAATTTGCTTCTTAATCACGCCTCCTGAATTTATATGAATTCGTCAAATAATCTTTTATAAATCTCTCATGGTGAAATTGTTGTTAATCATGTTAAGTGTAAGAAATGTTTCATTGCCCCCTATGCTTTCTAACTATCATTTCATGTAGTCTCTGAAGGGGATCCGATATGGAACCTCCAACTGACAACTTTCACATCATCGCAATGGATTCCCGTGACAACAATACAATGATACACACGATACCATGGTGGAAAAATTAGAGTATAAGAGAAAGAGACATTTTTAATAACCAGTCAAACAAAATAGACAACTTTCACATCATCGCAATGGATTCCCGTGACAGCAATACAATGATATACACGATACCATGGTGGAAAAATTAGAGTATAAGAGAAAGAGACATTTTTAATAACCAGTCAAACAAAAAAGTGGACCAAACGATTGCTATAATTCCTGCGGAGTCCGCAGGGACTAATAATCACTCAAAATGTTACTTTTTTATCAACAATCAAGGGGCATTTTTACATTCATAAAAGAATTTCATCCATGAAATAGGTAATACATCAAGAGTTTTCCGGGTTTTCCAAGGGATGCAATCCCTGCGGAGTCCGCAGGGACTAATGATCACTCAAAATGTTACCTTTTTTATCAACAATCAAGGGGCATTTTTACATTCATAAAAGAATTTCATCCATGAAATAGGTAATACATCAAGGGTTTTCCCGGTTTTCCAAGCGATCATTTTTAACATTAGGATAATGTCTTTATTCTTTATAATAATTTTATGTTTATATAATTATACTTTATTTTTTCTTAGATATTGCATGTGCGTATAGCCTTTTTCTCATAAGTTATCTTGTTTAACAAGTTGGTTCGTGAATTATATTTTCCAATGTTTGTATATTTGTTTGCGTTCAATCTTGCGGTTGTCCTATGTTGTCACGTAAAAAGCTCACTCCTAAACAAAATTGTTGTCACCTAAAAAGCTCACTCCCCAAATATTATTTTTGTATGTGGGATTCACCTCATGCCAATGTTTACGAAACAATTAAATAAAATATCATTTTATTGTAGGGGATTGATTAAATAGGTATATGGGGCTCATTAATTATCAATGAAGCGATCAGAAACAAGAAAAATAATTTTGACCTGTAGGGCCTACCTTGGAATGTGTTTGAGTTTTTAGGTCCAAAGGGTATTTTAGGTGTAATGAATGGCTTAAAATAGGTTTTTGAGGTCATTGATCATGCTAGAACTAGCAAAATCAAATTCCGAGTTGCATAGTACAAATTCCGAGTTGCATAGTATGAACATGCAAGGGGGGCTCGCTTTAAGCAAAACAAGACATACAAGCAAAATGGCTCAGCTAAAGGCAAGGAAGGGTTCAAACATGTTTATTGGGAGCACTTAACATCACGGGGCTAACATAATTCAATTTTGACCTCCAAAAGTGCAAAATCTTGCATTAAAAATTCCCAACAAAAGTGTCAAGTTGTTCCTTTTGATTTAAAAAGGTATATCAATCAGGTGTTAGAAAGTGTCATGCAACCACTCATTGAAAAGACCTTTGTGTCTACTTTGCATTACCTTTGACAGCACGTCATTATGAATCTGTGTGCAAAAGATACATCATTTTTACTGTCGGAAACCAAAGGAATGCAATCTTTAGGGTTTGGGTCAGGTTTCTTATGCAAAATTATGATTGATAGTGCTCCCTCTTTGGTCCATCATTCTATGTGAAATTTTAGGATGCTTTTGATGAGGATGATGACGAGGCGTGGAAAAAATCTCAGCACTTGAGGTAGACTGTAGCTCCCACAGTTTAGCCAACTGAAGTCTACATCCATGTCCTTCTCCACAAAGCTACACAGTGCATGAAAATGTTGATTTTGAGTTCCATGGGCAAGATTTCAATGCTAGAAAGGTCACACTAGCATCTTCTCAAAATCTTGAATATGTGGTGTTGGGTTTATCTGTCTTGGAGTCTCCAAAACCTCTCAAATGTCAAATCAAGCCCACATAATCCGAGCCATTAGCACAGTTTTGGGAGAGAAGGGCAACCAATGGTTGAGATTAACTTTTGTATTTGATTTGTTTCAATCCACACCGTTGGTGGAATGGGAAGAATGAGACAGGAGTGGTGAAACATCCACCCGCCAACGATGGATTGAAACCTTCGTGCATGATGGATCAACGACTGTAGTATGGGAGCCCCACCCCCGCCAACGGTGGATGAAGCCTCAGTGCATGATGGATCAATGGTTGTAGTATGGGAGCCCCACCCCCACCAACGGTGGATGAATCCCCCATATACATCGCATCAATGGTCAATAACGAAAGCAGGGTGGAGTTAACATGAAGGTAAGGTGCAAGGTCCACACAAAGCGTTGGAACATAAGACTTATCCAAGGTATAAACAAATAATGTTTCATACACGCACATGTTAATGGAATTTAATAGGCTATTGCATGGGTGCCTCATCCAATGTATAATGTATGGTGGGATCAAGAATTTCATACGGCTCCTCCCTTAAGTGCATTAATATATGTAGTCTATTTTGATCGGAATTGGTTAATTTTTTTTTGGTAAAATCTAAATTTCTACGTGTTTAAATTGTATTTTTGAATCTATAAATAGATTCAACACCCTCAAATACCCATGGTATCCAAATTATGCAATTTCCATAACTAATATATTTGATTTTAAAGTTTTTTTTAATTTTTCAATAAATATAAGAACAAAATTAGACATACCTGAAAAAAATTGAAAACTTAAAATATTTAAACTACACCTTAATATATAACCTCATAAGTCTCTGAAAAAAAAGGCATTAAAAGTCCTTTAATGGCTCAAATTTCACGAAGCTTCAAAAACAAGTCAATCCTCACCGTTGCCGGTGGGATGACAAAAGAAAAGAGAAGAGAAAGGCCATTCCCTCCAAGTGTGAATTGGCCCTCCCTCCTAAATCATCAATAGCTGAAAGAGTGATGGATTGGTGGGCCCATCCGTTCCATGGTCATGCCTTTCCACGTGCACATGCCTTACAACTAAAGTGGAGGATGTATCACCTTGTTAATGCGTGATGTGGAGGGTGAGGTGGAAAGCACTAACTCCACGTTTAGTCCATTACATAAAGTCATGTAATAGAATTGCATGAGGTCACGTAAGCATTTGGCATATACTTTAAAATCATATTTTATATATTTGCTTTACTTAAATCAACGTATGGCATGATACGGATGGTGAGGAAATGAGGGTATGGGGTGGGGCCCTATTTGGGATTAAAAAATATTTGATATAATGTATAAACCTTTCAACAAAATGGTTTAACTTATCATCAAATTACACCACAAGGTAATTGCATTTCATAAAGTTTAAAGTCGATTTTTAAATATAAAGTGCAAGAAGATTTTATAAGAGGAAAGTAAGGTCGAGGGTTCTATTCTCACCCCGGATGCTATAGCCATATATTTTAAGGTAGAAAGGACCAAATAATTATCAATTCAACCTATTTTTTCTTCATATTGATTATTTTCATTTAGAGATGAATCTCAGGGATAATTTTAAGAAACTATACTTATTTAAAAGTGTATAAATTTCGGGGAATCTTGCCAATTCTTAAAATGTCAACTATAAAATATTTTGCGATATTTTTCTAAAATTATTTCAATTTCGTAGGATTTTATATAGTTTATATAATAATTTGATGATTTTTAGAGTGAAAAAAGTTTACTCCATCAAAATTGGGCGAAATGGGGCTTCAAAAAATGCAAATTGTCGAATCTTTTTTGGAAAAAAAATGGAAAAATAGCCCATGGGCTAAATTTCGCCCTTGAAATTATCCTTGGAGATGATGCACAATGTTTAGAGGAAGTCATATTTGCAATTTATTTTGAGCATCCAATGAATCAAAGATTGTGAGAAGTGGTCAAAAAAGCTACTACAACCATAAAAGAGAAAGCTCCAAATTTATCCACGAATTTGGAGAAGGCCACAAATGCCTCCATTTTAATTGAATCTGACAAAATAGAAGGAAAACATTCTCATTGGATGAGGGGAAAAGAGATTCTGACCTACTTTTGGGTCTCGCGATTCTCTCTCAACAGTCTATAATAGAGACATTTCTCTCATTTGTAAGGAGGCTCAGTCATTTTTGGGATTTTGAGAGCTGAGAGAAGGTAATAAAATTAATGAGCATCTTGGAACCAAGCTCGAGGTAATGATGCCACTAGGTTTTTGAATTATAAGCATTTTTATATGATACGTAATGGTCATTCAAAGTAGTAGATAAGCCTTTATATGAGTGCTTGAATCACATGGATCAATATCGTTGTGACCTCATTAGTCAGACTTCTCATTGTTCGCATGCAATCGTCAAACATTTCACAATCAACCGTGACTGTTGCGCCACGTGCTCGTCGTCCTACACCTCGTACATTAACACCTCTATGAGCCATTTCAACCGTAGCTGAAATCTTCACTCGTTCAGCCACAATTGGACTTCACAACTCGTGCACAAATCTACCCAACCGCAGCTGGAGTTGTCTATGCACTCACAGGATCTTCCGACTCTCCAGATTCAACTACTCAATCGGATCCTGTTTTGGGCTCTATTACCAACTGGCACAAGGCAGGTAGGTAAGACCCTCTTGCTTAGCAAAACACACAGGTGCTCACGAAGGCTCGTCGTGAACGGAATGCCAGAAGTTGGTTTCTATTAAACTGAATCAAATTACAATGTTTAACTACAAATCAAATGAACTAGTCGTCCTTAGTCTGTTACAATTTACAAACATGAGACTCTGCCTCTCAGTGTGTGTCTCGACTGTGTGCGATCTTCCTCCCTCTCACGGCCTCTACTGAATGAAAGCGCTCGATGAGCAATGGATGAACGATCTTCCCGATCCTCTGATAATCGATCTGTCGATCTGTACCTTCGCATTGCTCTTCAACTCTGCTCTGCTGCTGCTCTTGAGGTCCACTCCATTCCCTGAGATGTCCTTCCCTGTCCGCTGAATTCTCCCTGATCCTCTAGACCTGTAGTTGTCAGCACCTCTGGTCGTGCTGCACAACCTCTGCTTGTGGTGACATCTATCATGATCCTCAACCACCTTCATAAATTCTCATAACTTCCTCAACAACCTCCAACGGTTGTTAGGTATGTTGCCTTGACTTTTGCACTTCCGTGACTTTGCTACAGTTGTCGGCCCCATCAGATGTTTCGACCATACTATGCTCCATCACCCTTGACCTTACTTGTCACCTTCACTTTGTAAGTTTTAAACCTTAACAGTGAAATACGAACTTATATTGATTCTTAAGCATTAACAGAGAATACACAATGGCACACACATAACACTGAGATTTTCACCTGGAAACCCTTAACCGGGAAAAAACCAGCAAAACTTAGAGCCGCACCGCTCCTTTTCATTATATGTTTACAATATATGGTATTCCGCAGCATCTAAAACCCTAATTCGTTTACCCAAAATTAGGTTACAACCCTAATCCCTTTTATCGGGATTAGATAGAGTACAATGGGTTGAAATCGCGAAAAAGCAAAAAGCAACCCAAAATTTTTTATGACTTTACAACCTCAGCCACCATGTGAAGAGATATAACATTCCCAACATTCTCCCACTTGTTGTTCTCTTCACATACAGGAGAAATTTATGACTTTAACAATTCAGGGCAACAATGCCCATATTCTCTTTACACCAAGAGAACTTCTGAGTACTCACAGACTTTGTCAAAGAGTCTGCAACATTTACCAAAGTGTCAACCTTCTCCAGCAACACTTTGTTTTGTTCAACCATGTCTCTGACGAAATGGTATTGCACATCAATGTGCTTTGTCCTCGAGTGATAAGCAGGGTTCTTTTCCAGAAATATTGCACTTGAGCTATCACAGCCAATCTTTACTGCATTCTGAACAAAACCAATACCTGAACACAATCTTTGCAACCATACATCTTCCTTACTTGCATGGGTAGCTGCCATGTATTCAGTTTCTGTAGTTGAGAGTGCAACTACAGCTTGTCTTCTACTCATCCAACTGATTGCTCCTCCAAATAGATTAAAAATGTAGCCACTTGTAGATCTTATGTGATCAAGATCTCTAGCCCAGTCAGCATCAGCAAATCCTTGTATATCTATCTCTCTGTTTAGACCGGGTCTTCCTTGGTAGCAGATTGCAAAATCTGTAGTGCCACGCAAATACTTGAAGGCCCTCTTTACTGTAGTCCAATGTTCCTTTCCTGGTTTTGACATGTATCTACTCAAAACTCCCATTGCATGGGCTATATCTGGTCTAGTACAGACCATGGCATACATCAGACTGCCAACTACACTAGCATAGGGAACATGAGACATGTCCTCTACCTCTTCTTGTGTTGTGGGACACTGTTCTGCAGATAACCTTACACCTACAGGAATGGGCACCTTCACTGGTTTGCTTTCCTGCATATTAAATCTCTTCAATATCGTTTCAACATATTTCCTCTGATTTAACCAAAGTTTCCTATTTTCACGATCTCTTTTTATTTCCATGCCCAAAATAAAATTTGCAGCACCAAGATCTTTCATGTCAAATTCAGATGACAACTGATTTTTGACATCCTTGATGATTTTCTTGTTGTTTCCAATTAGCAACATATCATCAACATACAATATTTACATAAATAAACTGATCACCAATTAGCTTAAAATAAACACAGTGATCAGCTTTGTTTCTTGAGAAACCAAGTCCCAGTATATAAGTATCAAATTTTTGATACCACATTCTTGGAGATTGTTTCAATCCATAGAGAGATTTTTTCAGCTAACAGACCAGCTCCTTTCTTCCTTTCACCACAAACCGTTCTGGTTGCTTCATATAGATCTCTTCATTAAGATTTCCATGTAGGAAAGCCATCTTTACATCCATCTGTTCTACTTCAAGATCAAAAGCAGCAGAAATAGATAGAAGAAATCTAATAGAAGTCAATTTTGCAACAGGTGAAAAAATCTCACCAAAATCGATGCCCTCAATTTGGGAATAACCTTTCACTACTAGCCGAGCCTTGTACTTCTCCACTTTACTTGCTGCATTTAACTTCTTCTTGAATACCCATTTGCTTCCAATAGGATTTCTTCCTTCTAGCAACTCAACCAGATCCCATGCCTCATTTTTGTCCAAGGCATCCATTTCTTCTATCATGGCCTTCTTCCATAGTTTACTATCTTCTGAATCCATTGCCTCTTTAGCAGTTCTAGGATCATCATTAGTAATAGATAACACAAAATTAGAACGAAAATCAGGGGGACTGTACCTTTCAACTTGCCTTCTTACTTAGTCAGATCTCCTCAATACCGGAGTCTGTGGATCCGCCTCTTCATCTGATTCAGACAATTCTGCCTCCTCATCTGATTTAGACGAATCTAGTTCCTCAAAAAAGTCACCTCTTTCATCCTTGATATCAAAGTGTAGCTTCTCTGAATCCTTTTCCTTTGGTACATCCTCAATCTTGGAAGTGCTTTCAACTTCTCTGAAGATCACATCTCGACTATAAACTGTTTTCCTTTTTACTGGGTTCCACAACTTGTAACCTTTCATTCCATCCTTGTAACCAATGAAGATACATTTTTCTGCTTTATTATCCAACTTGCTCCTTTTCTCCTTTGGAACATTTACAAAAGCATCACACCCAAACACTCTGAGATGAGAGAGAGAGGGTTTCTTACTAGTCCAAACCTCATGAGGTGTCTTGTCAACCAACACTGATGTGGGTGTCCTATTCACTAGGTAACACGCAGTGTCAACAGCTTCTGCCCAGAATTGTTGTGTTAGCCCTACACCACTGAGCATACTCCTTGCCTTTTCCATCAATGTCCTGTTCATCCTTTCTGCAACCCCATTCTGTTGAGGTGTGTATGGAGTAGTCTTTTGCCTTGCTATTCCACACGTTTTACAGAACTCCTCAAATTCACTTTCACAGAATTCTCCACCGTTATCTGTTCTGAGTACTTTTATTTTCTTTTCAGTTTGATTCTCTACAAGAGCCTTAAATTCTTTGAATCTTTTAAAAACCTCAGATTTCTTACGTAGGAAATAAATCCAAGTTTTCCTTGAGAAATCATCTATAAATGAAACATAATACACAAATTTACCAAGTGATGGAATAGGCACAGGTCCAAAAACATCACTGTGTATTAACTCTAAGATTCCTTTAGCTCTTACAACACCAGATGAGAATCTTACTCGATTCTGTTTACCATATAAGCAATGTTCACAGAAATCAAAATCTAATGTGAAATCAGACATGCCTTCAGCCATACTTTTACCTTGTAATAGTCGAAGACCCTTCTCTCCAATATGTCCCAGCCTTTGATGCCATAGCGATGTCTTCTCACTAGAGACAGTAAGGACTCTGTCTCCTTCATTTTTACCCTCAGGAACAATAGTATTGTTACATCCATTTTTGAAGGTGATTCCCAACAACTTGTATAGAGTTCCAATCCGAACTCCCCTCATCAGCACCAGTGATTCTCGAACCATATTGTATATGTTCTTTTCAAATAAAGTTTTCACACCTGCATCATCCATTTTACTTATAGATATAAGGTTTCTAGCCAGCTTTGGAATGTGTAGAACCCCGGGAAGAGTTTTAACCCTTCCATCTTTGAGCAGTAGCTTGATCTTTCCTTGACCTATGATTTTCGCCGCCAAGTTGTCTCCCAGAAATACATCTCCTCCATCATACTTTTCGTATTTAAAAAACCACTCCCTGTGTGGAGTCATATGATAAGATGCACCTGAGTCAATCAACCATGAATCATGCTCTGCATGTGTACTTGAAGGTGCCAGATACACATCTCCTCTTTCCTCTGTAGATTCTTCCCCATCTGCAGATGGAGCATCATTAGGTCCTCTTCTTTTATCAGTGTTTTTGGATTTACAATCCTTCTTGTAATGCCCAGCTTTTCCGCACTTCCAGCATTTTCTTACAGAAGGTCCTGGAGATTTAGATCTCCCTCTAGATTTAGATCTACCACCTGAAGACTTATTTTTAGATCTATCTCCAGGGAGACCTCTTACAAATAAGGAATCCTTGGTTGAACTATCTATGGATCTCTGCCTCATTTCCTCCGATAGTAGGGATGCAACCACATCATTGAAGTTTAACGTGGTTGCATTACTCCCAATAGCTATAACCAGATTATCCCATGAATCTGGCAAAGAGCACAACAGACTAATACATTTTTCATCATTAGCAATTGTAATACCAACAGATGTCAACTGACTTACCAGAGTATTGCAGGCGTTTAGATGCTCTGACACAGAGTCTCCATCAGTCATCCTCAGAAGGTACAATTTCTTTCGCAGAAATAACTTATTTACCAGGGACTTTGACTGATATAGATTTCCCAGTTTATCCCATAGCTTCTTTGCACTGTCTTCTCCAAATACGTTCACCAATATTGAATCTGCGAGGCAAAGACAAATGGTGCTCCTTGCTTTTCTTTCCAGCTTTTCCCATTCTTCTTTTACCGCACCAGTGGGCATGGTACTTGAATCTACAGCGATCCATTGTTCTCTATCTACCAGAAGATCTTCCATTTTGAGCTTCCATAGCTCAAAGCTCTAGCCATTAAATTTCTCAATCTCGAATCTAGAACTGCTTGCCATTCTTTTAAAGAAAAATAAATCACCGCTACAAAGCTCCCACTGAAACCAGGTTTATCACAAATCCAAGATCGAGCCAAACCCTTGGAAACAAAGGCGTCCCTCTGAACCCAAAAAATGCTCTGATACCAAATGTAAGTTTTAAACCTTAACAATGAAATACGAACTTATATTGATTCTTAAGCATTAATAGAGAATACACAATGGCACACACATAACACTAAGATTTTCACCTGGAAACCCTTAACCGGGAAAAAACTAGCAAAACTTAGAGCTGCACCGCTCCTTTTCATTATATGTTTACAATATATGGTATTCCGCAGCATCTAAAACCCTAATTCGTTTACCCGAAATTAGGTTACAACTCTAATCCCTTTTACCGGGATTAGATAGAGTACAATGGGTCAAAATCGCGAAAAAGCAAAAAGCAACGAAGGGGGTGGGCCCTGTCGGGCTACCCCCCCTCCGGACGTGCCCGACGCAGGAGAATCACTACTGGGAAAGGGATCGTGTTGTACACACAGCCACCATGTGAAGAGATATAACATTCCCAACACACTTAGGTACTATGACTGCCAGTCTGCCCCATCCTCCACGCTTGGCTTTCGCCACAATTTGTCTGTGTCGCTGTTCGACAACATGTCGACCTTCGACGCCTCCAATCTCCGCTCCTGTTGTTTATTGACCTCATACCTTGCCGACCTTCGACCTTTCTCCTGTCGACCGCATATCGACATCTCCCTACTTGACTTCTTGGCTTCTCCTGCCAACTCTTTCATACCAATGGTCATCGGAAATCCACCTTGTCAACTTCTCCTATCGATCAACTTCGACTATTTCACCTAGGCCCTGATGCTCCTGCATCATAATACAGAATGCTTCGGCAATAAAGTTTATAATATATCTAAAATTTAGAGCACTCAAGGACACTCAACAGTCAATAAATCATTATAGAACTCAGAAAAAGGATAGATTTACCGTTGTTTTTCTTGAAAATGGCATGATTGCATCCTTTAGACCCCATGTGAGATTTGCAGATCAAGTAGAAATAGATAAAATTTGGTATAGGGTTTTGTAAATTTACCTCCACAATTTTCCTGAATGGATATATTATTTGAATAGTGAGAAATAAATCTTTAAATTTGGTACACCAATTATATTGTTCTTCCAATTTTATTGATAGATATTGCATTCTTTCCAATTGAACAACAAGATGTCCAGTTCACACAACAACTGTTGTAATCAGAACTTTCCTACATGAACCTTACCTATCATATGCTTCAAAAATCATTGTTTTTTCTTTCTTCCTTGGCTTAAAGAGGTGACATCCTCGTAAATAGGCTAAATCATATATGTAGACACTTGGTTGATCATTGAGTTGATCCAAGATTGAGATTTGAATTCACAATTTGGTTAGCATTTTCAGTGGTTTTCCCACTGCTTCTGTTAGTGTTAGGAACCCATGTCTTTACTTTGTTAGTATATTGTTGTTGGACGCATATGCTTTGTAAGACGTCCCGTAGTATTTGTTGATCCATAGTTTGTGTTGTTGTTCTTGGGCGCATATGCTTTGTAAGTCGCCCGTAGTATTTGTTGACCCATAGTTTGTATTGGCCCATAGTTTTGACCCATAGTATTGGCGCCTAAACTTAGTATATAAGTGTGCATTGAGGCCAATGAAGGCACCATGAAGTTATTTGTGTTGAGCTTGCTCAAAGGAGGTTGCCCCCTCGAAGTGGCTTGTGATCAATAAAGTGATTTTGAGTTCTGTTATTACTGTTATCTCGTGTATTTTCCTTAATTAATTGTTGCAGGTTCCTCACATCTGGTATCAGAGCACTTTCTTGGGCTCGTTGGGTGAAATTTCTGCCAATTTTTTTTCGCATCTGTTGTAGGTTTGGATCTGGGAATAATCTCTATCCGCTTAACTGTGGGAAGTACTTGGGTATAAGCCCTAAAACTCATTGTGAGGAGTACCACAGGAACCCCAAAGTAGCTGGACCATTGACAGGACCTGCCAGTGAAAAGGGAAATGACCCCTACCTGATTGACTAGTTCCCACCCATGAGGTAAACCAAGAGCTATCATTTGTGGCAAAGCGGTTATCAGTTTTACCTGAGCCATGGAGTGAGGGGTACTGCCCCAATATGCAAGCTGTCAGATAGCATTGGTGGCTGAGTGAATCCCCTCAACTGTTAGGAAGCCAAGCATATGGGGTCCATATCTATTTTTAGCTGATAAATCACAGATTTCCTCTATCTAGAACTATTTCCGATCACTTCCGCGTCGTTTCATATTTATCTATTGTTGGTCCCTTCCATGTCGTTTCAAATCCATCTATTGTCGATCCCTTCCGTGTCGTTTCAGATCCATCTGTTTCCGATCTCTTCCACGTCATTGTAGATCCATCTGTTTCTGAACCCTTATGTGCCGTAGCAGATCCATTCTGAAAATAAATAAATAAATAAAATAAATAAATAAATCTTGTTTTTTCGCCATATTTCCCTTGTTTTCATTCTGTTTCCCTTGAAACTTCACTGACACCCCTATCATCCCATTTTGCATCTTTCATTCTTGAGGAACCTATCCCAAATTCCACTTCCCAAAGCCAGAAGTCTCACATTTGTCTATTTTTAGGGTTTTCCGTAATTTCTTTAATTTTCGCCCAATCGCCTTCAAAATTTGCCACTATTTTCATTTCATATTTCTGCTTCTTTGTCCCTCTCTGACAAATTTTCTTATTCTTTCACCCCACTTCTGAAATCCCCATTTTCTACTTCCCTGTCCATTCGAAAGTGTCCAAAACCTAGTCAAACCCCAATTACCCATCAAAGTTTTTCCCAAATCCAAATTTCCCTTTACTAAATAAGCTTTTGTTTGTGTTTTTCTATGCATTCAAAAAAAAAAACTCCTGGTTATGGTTGTCACCCGCGCAGGAGCAAAAACCATAGAGGAAGCACTTGCAGCCATCCAAACCAAACTTTAGGATCTAGATGAAAAATTTCTCGGCCTCCATCTTGAGCATTCAGCCATGAAAAACAAACGACAGTCAAAGTCTTCATCAGACAATGGGTTCTCTTCTTCCAACAATTTTTGTGGTTTGAAGCTTGATTTTCCTCGCTTCAATGGTACTGATCCGACTGGCTGGATCTATCGTGCAAAACAGTATTTTAGTCTGCATAATACTTTTGATGTCACCAAAGTTCCACTTGCATCCTTTCATTTGGAACAAGAAGCTCTTCAATGGTACCGTTGGTACATCAAGGCTCATGAAGAGCCAAAATGGCCAGATTTTTGCAAGCTCCTTTTGCAACAATTTGGTCCTAGCGCTTTTGATGACTTTACAGGAGCCCTCACTAAAATTCGTCGAATTAGCATTGTCAGAGAGTATCAGACAAAATTTGAGAAACTAGCCAATCACACAAAAGGATTGTCTGATGAATTCTACAGGCGTTTTTTTATCAGTAGTCTTAAGGATGAAATCCGCTCAGAGGTTAAAATTTTATGTCCCAACACAATGATGGAAGCCCTGGGGTTGGCTAAGTTGGAAGAAGACAAGATTGCAGCCCAACAATGCTCCAACCCCACTTTTGTTCCCTTTTGAAATATGGGTTCTCAACGACCTCCCATCCTGCCAGCTCCTCCACCAACTCCTATAAAGGATTTGTCTGAAATAGAGATGCAGGCATGCAGAGAAAAAGGGATTTGTTATAATTGTGATGAGAAATTCACTTGAGGACATAGATGTGTTCAACAAAAGCTCTATCTCTTGGATGTGGATTCTCCGCCTGCCTCTGACATGGGTGAAGAAGCTCTAGATACAATGGATGATCAAGTCGGCATTCAGAAACCTCCTATTGACCCTCCATCTCAGAAAGACCACCCAGAGATATCTCTCCATGCTTTAGCTGGAATCACCACCCCCCAAACAATGCGAGTCAAGGGTTACTTCAAGCAGCTCCCTCTTACCATACTCATTGATTCTGGTAGCACTCATAACTTCATTGACCCTCAGATCGCCAAACAGGCTGATTGTTTTATCCATCCTTGCTCCAAATTTGAAGTCATGGTTGCCAATGGGGGCACCTTACCATGGAAGGAGAAGTGTCACAATCTGCGTATCTCTATGGAAGGTTATAACTTGCATTCTAACATGTTTGCCTTGGCCTTAGGCGGATGTGATGTGGTTTTGGGTGTTCAATGGTTACGCACACTTGGACACATCTGATGGGATTTTGCTGAACTTTGGATGCAGTTTTCAGTCAATGGAAAAAAACACAAATTTATAGGCTTACAACCAGGGTCTCTCCGCATCATCAGTTCACATTGCCTGGAAAAAATCCATAAGAAGAATTCACATGGTGTCATCGCTCAGTTGCATTCCATTCAGATTCACCTATCACCCGTCTCCACTACTCCCTTGGATCTCCAACCAATTTTGGATAGATATGTCGGTGCGTTTGTTGAACCAGTGGGATTTCTGCTTTCACAAGACCTTTCCGGTAAGAACTTAACCGCCTCTACATCTGCGAAGGAAATGATAGCTATTTTGCATGCAGTATAGCCATGGAAACCATACCTATTAGGGAAATCATTTTGCATCAAGACTTCTCATGAGAGTCTGACATATTTCCTGGAGAAACGGGTTTCCTCACCCGCACAATTGAAATGGATTTGCCAACTCCTGGGCTATGCCAATGATATCACTTACATGAAGGGTCAAGACAATTTGGTGGTAGATGCTCCTTCTCACACAAGTGATGCCCCAGTTTATCTTTCATCTATTTCTCTGCTTGTTCCAAATTGGTTGCAATATGTTCAATAGGGCTATGTCTTCTCTAAAATCAATGTGTCTCCATTGGTCAGGCACTCCGGGTTCCTCCAAACGTATGAGCAGGAACAACATACCTTCTTTTGGCAGGGAATGAAAAGGACAATTCAATAGATGGTGGCTGAATATGATACCTTCCATCTCCTTCTGGGATTGCTCTAACTCGTACCCATCCTTCCACGGATCTGGATAGATATGTATCTGGAATTCATTGAAGGGATCCCTAAATCTGGAGGGCAGACTGACATTACCAATAAATGTTTGAAAACTTATCTTCGTTACTTCACCTCCGAACAACAACCTCCGTAGGCGAAGTGGCTCCCTCTCGCTGAATGGTAGTACCCTACTGCATCTAAAATGACTCCATATGAAGCAATCTATGGTCAAGAACTACCATTTCTTCTTCCATACACCCTCAACAGTGCACTAATTTAGGCGATTGACATGGTTCTTTGAAACCGCGATCAGAATCTTCACATTTTGTAGGACACTCTTCACATAGCCAGAATTCGAATGAAACAACAAGCCGATCAGCACCGTTCCAAGTGCACTTTTCAAGTAGTTGATATGGTTTTTCTTTGTCTACATCCTTCCAAGCAATCCTCCATGACACTCAAAGGGTGTCCTCTTATCTCTTGCTCTATCGTAGCAGTATTCATTCAGTGGCACGACATGCAACCAAAGGCTACTACATGGGCACAACTCCTTTAGATTCAGCATCAATTTCCACATCTAAAGCTTTGAGGACAAAGCTTTTTCTAAGGGAGAGGGGATGTTAGGAACCCATGTCTTTACTTTGTTAGTATATTGTTGTTGGACGCATATGCTTTGTAAGAAGTACCATAGTATTTGTTGATCCATAGTTTGTGTTATTGTTGTTGGGCGCATATGCTTTGTAAGTCGCCCATAGTATTTGTTGACCCATAGTTTGTATTGGCCCATGGTTTTGACCCATATTATTGGTGCCTAGACTTAGTATATAAGTGTGCATTGAGGCCAATGAAGGCATCATGAAGTTATTTGTATTGAGCTTGCTCAAAGGAGGTTTCCCCCTCGAAGTGGCATGTGATCAATAAAGTGATTATGAGTTCTGTTATTACTGTTATCTCGTGTATTTTCATCAATTAATTGTTGCAGGTTCCTCACAGTTAGAGAATCATAAATTATATCAATATTGAAATATTTTTTGAGTTAACCATCACTCATGCTTTCTAATTCGAATCCAATCTAAAGTGGTTTTTTGTTCACTATTGTTCCTGAGCTACTGTTTTTCAACGCAACCTCCTTTTTACTCCAGATAAATCAGATATGTAGACACTTGGTTGATCACTAAGTTGATCTAAGATTGAGCTTTGAATTCAAAATTTTCCATATCATTTTGAGTGGTTGTTCTTCTGTTAGAGAATAATAAATTATATCAATATTGCAAATATTTTTGAGTTAACCATTGCTCATGGTTTCTAATTTGAATGCAATCTAAAGTGGTTATGTGTTCGCAAGTGTTCCTTATCTACTATTGGTCCACCTATCCTCCTTACAATGCATCCCTATTCCCATATATGACAATATTTGTATTGTTTAAAGACCTCCTTAGATAACATTTAAGTACATCAAACCCAAACCTATTTTCGCTCACCAAATACCTCATATTCTCAGAATTAGTAATGACAAATGATCATTTCCAGTGGTGAGTTTCAAGGCAAGTAATTGATTGCATCCTTGATCATATATCTCTTTTAAGGGACACCTTGTTTCAAATCTGATGTCTATAATACCTACAAATGTTTAGAATTAATTTAAATCCACTCACTTTTGCTTAGGTATACTCTGTTTTAAAATAGCATCCGAATATTTAAAACTGCTCATGAAATCCTTTGCTTATGCTATCATAAGTTTTTCATCTAGATTCGATGCTCAGATGTGAAATATCTTGATCACTTGGACTTAAGGTGGGATAAAGCCACACCCTTGTTCCAATACTTTAGACTATTTTCACATTAAAAACTGATCTTTCTTTGTTCTTATCATGGGAAAGTATATACCTGATTGCACTGTCCTATATCTTGGATAATTTGACATTAATATTACATTTTTTCAACGTAATATATGCTCTTGACTTACAGTCAATTTGAGTGAATCTTTTTTCCTTCATCATACTACTATAATAAACCCTTCATTACTTTGTTGAAAACAAGCCAAGTCATTTAATACATATACCTTAAGTTTAATCATTTGAGCAATATACAATGACACATTTGAAGAGTGTATTCCTATCCACATTCTGATAATTGAGCAATATACAATGACACATTTGAAGAGTGTATTCCTATCCACATTCTAATAATTCCAAGCATTCTGAAATTCTTATCCCCCTTCCTGGTCACTTATACAATGCTTGTTGATGGACTGTGTAGAGAGGGGACCTTGCATTTACAGGCTTCTACACCATGGTAAAACAAGATTTTTCTCCTAATGTCTACACTTACAGTGCATTGATCTATGTACTTTGTAGGAAAGGCAAACTAGAAGAGGTTGAAATGTTAATTGGTAAAATAAAGGAGAAAGGCTTAAATCCCAACAAAGTAACATACACATAATTAATTGATGACAACATCAAATCAGGTTGTGTCATTGTTTTGATCTATTAAGATTATAAATGAGGGATGTTGAACCAATTATCGCACTTATTGTGTGCTTATGAATGATATAGTTAAAGAAAACACGATACAAAAATAACACGTGATTCACTATGAGGATGCAATAGGCAGTTCAAATCCTGGAAGCTTAGATTAAATTTTATCCCTAGATGGAATTCCACAAGAAATTAAAATTGATCTCTCATTTATGCTTCTTGAAAACATCTTATTAGATATCCGAGCATATGGAAACATCATGTTCCTAATCCTCTAACAACCATTCTAAGCTTTAATTCAGCCATTGCAAAGGCCATATTATATACAATATCTATAAATCTTGTACTAGTCAAGTCGATATGCAGTTGGATGAGTACGGATTTTTTTTCTATATGCAATTAACTCTGACCTTAGATTTAGAGGTTTTGTGGTTGAAGAATTCATTATTAGTTAGTATGAAGTTTAAAATGGTGAATTAAGGTGCTATCATTAATGGTGAATTAATTCTTAGCAAGACTCAATTCATTTGAAGTATTAGGGTAGAAGTTAGGATCATTAATGGTGAATTAAGGTGTTAGGATATACCCCCTTTGAAGTTGGGGTCTATTTTGGATAGGCAACATTAGCAAGACTCGGTTCATTTAAATTCAAGCAAATGTTAATCCCATATAATTTCTCAATAACAAAAACAGTACAGATCTCTCAAAATCCCTAGATGAGAACATGAAACTGATATTTTCAAATTCACACACACACACACACACACACACACAACTGTAGGAACTCAACCACTCACATGGTTGGAAGATGCATCCCAAATGGAAGGTGTTGGCTATTTTATAAATATGTATGTATTCCCATATCACACAAAATTCTCTTTCCCATGCAAAATTGAAATTCACATTATTGGAGCATTTTCCAACCACACATCATTTATTTGAGCCTCATAGCTTAATTTTCCACTTATCCTAAGTATTTTGACTCAAGCATGTGCTTACATCATCAACAGATCACAGTTTCAGTAAATTGGGCCTCCTCCTACATTCTAGGATCCAACTGGGCCATCAATTGAGCCTCCTCCACCATTCAGGGGGTGATTTGCATGACTAATGTGCACTACTTAGTCCAACTGACAACATTTACTAGTTTATTCAACCAACTGGATACTAGAAGGTTCCCTACTACACTGGTTGAATTCATCTGGTGATATTCTCAACTACTATTTAGTTAAATGCAGACATAAAGGTGCCCTCCCCTATTTTTGGGCAATCAGTTGAGTTCTGAATCAATTAGATTCAGTTCGACAGTTTCAGAGTCAATTTGAGTCAGTCTTATGATAGTTAAGTGGTTAAGTGATGTGCCAAGTGGTGTTAACTACGAAGTAAGCCACTCTCATGCATTCAATTCGGATGACCACTTTGGAATTCGAATTGATTGGCTTATTGCATCCATTGTTACACATTGTAATGTATCTTATGAGTATATGACATTATTTTACTACTGCAAACCTTTTGCAAAGTGTTTTTCATACAATCGGTTGCATGCATCTCTAGTAATTGTTGTACTTGTTCCATAGATCTGTTGTGCTTGAATTTTACATGGTATCAGATCCATGGCGGGGACAAGACAACTCTTCAGCAGAGATTTCATATGAAGATTGAGCAACCTTTCTCAAAAATATTGCAGCAGTTTTCTGCAGTTGTAGCCATTGCTCAAAATATTCCAACTCTGCACGAGAAGTCGAAAGTTTTCCACATAATTCTTGAATATTGTTCTTAACTCTTCAAGATTGGTTAATAGTCTATTCCGGGTGTGATGCAACTTGAAAATTGCAGGTTGTCGACTTAAAAAAAAATTGTTTGTTTGTGACTGCAGGTTTCTCAAAGCCTCCTATTGCATTCGCTATTGCATAGATGGACTCTTCTTCACAAAATCTTCTTACCCCATTCAACTATGATGAGTAGAAACCAAAGATGATAGCATATCTAAAGAGACAATGTCTATTGGTGTTACGAGAGATTTTGCTTCTGATGAAGAGGAGAATGATTGGCTAAATGACTGTGACAGAGCCTTTGGAGCAATGTGTATTGCAATTTCTCCTAGTATGCGCTACCTCAGTAAAAATGTTGAAAATTGTTGAAATATTGTAACTTCAAAGAATATTATATTTGTACTTTATTATTCCAAAGATGTTTCATTCCTCCGTGAATATCTTATTGTATATCCGGAGATGTTTATTCCTTCGTCGGAATGTGGTAACTTGGGTTATTATACTTCCCTAGTGGGGGTCGGCCCTGTATGTGTTATGTGGGTCAAAGGGTTATTAGACCACCCTAGAGGGGTCGGCCCAGTCAGTTGTAATGGGGTGTTTAACCCAGTGGTTAAGTTGGGGCCGACCTAGTTAATGTAAAAGACAAGTCGGAGTAGTGTATAAATAGAGGAGGTGTGTTCCTCATTTAACACACACACAATTCATTCTCTCACTTGTGAATGGCGCGTAGGTGGGAGAGAGATCTGCTATGGAGGAGAAGGAGCTCATGTCTAGGGTTTACATCTTTGTATTCTTTGGTCATCTATATTGAGGAATCTTTGCTGGGTTTTCTTCCCCATGATGGTTTCCCAGGATAAATCTGTGTCTCTTGTGTTTATGCTGTGCTTGTTGTTCTTTCAGTGATCCTGTATATGCTATTATTGTGAAATGGAATGTAATACTGATATTTTCTGTCTTAGCATATTGAATCTTAACATGGTATTAGAGCTAACCTGAGGGAAGGCAATGTATGGCACTTACAACACTTGCCTCACCTACGACAATTTTAAGGTTAGGGTTTTGTATAGAAAAACCTAGTCATCGTGGAAATTTCACTATAAATCCATTTTGGAGAAGGTTCAGGATCTGAAACCTTTACAGGTCGTAGATACCATCTCCATGTACCTTGTGTCCAAAGGACACCCTGATATGCATTGTACTTTGTGAGTTATTATCAGTACAAGTTAGGGTTTCTGCCTCTTCCAGATCTCAGTCATAATTAGGTGACCTAGGAAAAACGGTCATACCTTGGGATAGGAAGCTCCAAATAAAATTCAGTCAAACATAACAGGTATAGAACGGATTGTAGTTTCTCAGGTAACGTTTTCAGAGGCTGAAGTTGAACCAGTGACATGTGGCATGCTGTACAAGTTCACTCTCCTGTTTTATCCCATAAACAGGTAATGTTGCGACACTTGGCATAATTCTCTCTCAGAGAATCCAATTGAGGTCAGACTTGTGGGGTTGGAAAAATGACAGGTCGAGCTACCACATGTCAAAGTTTCAAACCCCGTGGATTCATTAGTTCGGAGTTACTCTAGAAACAATCAGGTGCATATTTCTGTCAAAATAGAATTGGATTTTGAGCACCTTCATTCATGGCTCTGGGAATTAGGGTTTCGGAGAAAGTTGAAATTTTTGGAATCGAAGTCCACGGATGAATTCTCCTCATCAAAATCAAAATTTAGAGACCTAGATCGAAATTTTTGGTTAGTCAGAAGAGTGGGATTGATCAAACCCTAGTTCGGGATTTTGATCGGAAAGGTGGAAAATTAGGGCTTCTGCAAAAGTTGGAATTTTTTAAGTTTGTGACCACGGCTGGAAGCTCCTCAGAAAAATAAGAGTTTAGAGCTTTAGATAGAACCTTTTGATTGGGCATAAGGGTGGGCTTCATCAAACCCTAGTTCGGGATCCTGTCCAGAAGATCTAGAAGTTTCAAAGGCAATTTTGAGGGGTCAAATTTTGGAGATTTCAAAATTGAAGCATGCTAGTTTGATCAGCTCAGTAAGGCACATCTTTCCATCCATTCATAAGTGTGAATGTCAAAGTTTGAATTTTTAGGGTTTCTCTGACAAACCCTAATCGAGCTCCAGATCCAGTTTCAAGGGGAGATGAGGCTAAGGCCTTACATAAGAAGACTACAAGAAATCTCGAAAGGTATGACTTAAGGAGATACAGGTATGTTTTGAAATCTGATTCTTGATTAAGTTCATAATATGTTTGTATTCATATTATTTAGGTTAGTGCAATCTTGATTAATGTTAGAATTGTCTTATCACCCTAGTAAAAGTATAAATGCATGTGAATGATAGAAGACATTCATTGATTAGGGTTATATGATTGTACTAATGCACTATGGTGTTGTATGAGGATGATGTTGTCTGCTAACAAAAGACAGGTACATCAAAAAAGACAAATCAAGTTCTATGACCATGATGACATAAAGAAAAAAGACTTATCCATAGTCTTTAGAAGCTCTACTTATGAGGTATGTATGATTTATTTCTACTATGCTTAACTTATGAGGTATGCAGGTTACTAGCACAAGGTCTCTAAATCATTGAAGAGAATAAAGATATTGTTTGGGTATGTTAGACATAACTAAGCATGTATCTAATCTAGGTATGTTTTCCTATGTCAAGTTAGAATCCTACTTTGTGCTAGGATCTTAGTATACCGATGTATTGAATGATCATGACCATACATATTCAAGATTACTTAGAATCATAATGTTGTGATAATATTGACTTTATACTAATGAATGTATGATTATGTATTAGATCATGATGATGACACTAGTGCACACTTAAGCATGCATAGTGGTCAAGGATGGATAGAAGCTCATGACATGGAAGGGAAGTAGAGACCAAGAAGGAAGCAACCTCACAAGACATGAAAGGACAAGTATTTGAATTACTGAATAGTCTATGATATTGCTCGTACTAGTTGTATGCATACTTGTATTCCTAGAATATATCATGCTAAGTGTAAGCATTCATATAGCATTGAACAGTATACTACTAATATGCATATGATTGGTAAGTTGGACAAACATTCCATTGTTGCTTGTCTAGAATGAAACCTCTTTGCTGACATGCTGAGAGCTATGCACACTCTTGATAGTATGTTCTGGTAGAGATGGAAGGCATCTAGATAGCCATTGTATGCATACAGGATATGGTAAAGTGTTGTTCCAAAGTATTGGTCAAGATAGTTGCATAACTATGTGAATCATATCTGTATGCATAATAGGTTATCATGTCAACATGATTTGATTACTAATCATGAAATTAATTTTGATTTGTAGGAAAGATCATAAAGAATGATGAACACCGAACAAGTGATGGATGAAGACTTACAAATCAAACATACTATAGAAAGCTCGTGGCTAGAAGATTCTCTTAGAAAGAGGAAGAGGATCATGACGATTGGATAGATAATACCATTCTCTTAATGGTGTAATTGAAGAAGAAGTGTGAATCAGGCTCTGTATGGGTACCTAGGATCGATAGTCATTTGATGAGATTAATGATCACCATGGGTGATGTGGATCTCAATCTTTGCTACAAGGTTGAAGATGGTATCTATACACATATGACATTCAAGAAGGAACTCACCATAGAGTTCGAATGATCTTGAGGCTCATATCAGTAGACCCATCTGACAGGAGATGGCATGGATAGATATGCAGAAGAGCACTCACTACAGAGTGCAGATGATGTTCGGTCACAAAAGGAGAGCTGATAGCTTCTTGAAAAGCTTGGGATTTACCAAAAGTAAAGCTGATCCTAACCTTTACCTTAAGGTTATGGATGATACTATTATTGTATGTGGATGATCTATTTATGATAGGGAATGAGAAACAGATCATGGAAAGAAAGAAGAAGCTACAGAATTTGAGATGAAAGATCTCGGATTGATGCATTAATTCCTAAGTCTAGAAGTATGGCATGGCTCAGAAGGAATCTTTCTCAACCAGGGAAAGTATGCTGTGGAAATCCTGAAAAGATTTTATATGTTGGAATGTACAACCATGGCCACTCCCATGGATTCCAACTTGAAGCTGTTAGCGGATGACTCATCAGAGTTAGTGGATGTGACTATGTACAAACATATTATTGGGTCATTGATGTATCTGACGAGTACAAGGCCAGATATATGCTTTGTTGTGAACACCTTGAGTTAGTATCTAGTGGAACCTAGGTGTGTTCACCTGATAGCTGCAAAGCATGTGATGAGGTACCTAAAGGGTATGATCGACTTTAGTCTATGTTATCTTGGAGATCATGACTTCAGATTGTATGGATACATAGATGTTGATTGGGAAGGAAGTGTACATCGGGTGGATGTTATTGTCTGGGATCTACCATGATCTTATGGATTAGCAGGAAGCAGTATAGTGTGTCTCTCAGTACAACTGAAGAAGAATATATAGCTGCTTGCTCTGCTAGTTGTGAAGCGCTATGGATTCGGAAGTTGTTATTAGGATTGTTTGACTTAGAGATGGAATCCACTGTGATCCTATGTGACAACCAGAGTTGTATCAAGATGACAGAGAATCCAATGTTCCATGATAAGTCAAAGCACATAGAGATCTTATATTTCTATATACGGGATATGGTGTAGAAAGGAGCTATCAAGCTCGAGTATGTAGGCATTGATGAACAAGTTGCTAATGTGTTGACCAAACCTCTGTCTCGAGTAAAGTTTGAGTATTGCCGAGACAAGCTTGGTGTAGTTCAAAAGGACCCTCCTCGAAAGGGGGAGTGATATGTTCGATAATGATATTTGAATACTAGTATCGATATGGATACCTGTATCGATGATAAGATTGCCCATGTGGATACTTGTATTGGTGTGGATACTTGTATTGATGATGTGGATACTCATATTGGTGTGGATACTTTTATTGATGATGTGGATACTTGTATTGGTGTGGATACTTGTATTGATGATGTGGATACTCGTATTGGTGTGGATACTTGTATTGATGATGTGGATACTTGTATTGGTGTGGCTACTTGTATTGATGATGTGGATACTTGTATTGATGATGTGGATACTTGTATTGATGTGGATACTTGTATTGATGATGTGGATACTTGTATTGGTGTGGATACTTGTATTGATGATGTGGATACTTGTATTGGTGTGGATACTTGTATTGATGATGTGGATACTTGTATTGTTGTGGATACTTGTATTGATGATGTGGATACTCGTATTGGTATGATGATTTGGATACTTGTATCGATGATGAGGCTACTTGTTTTGACGATGAGGTCAGTATGTGGTACCTAGTTGATATGATAGGACTGTATCATCCCTGAATGCCTAGTTCAAAATGTATGTGATGGGGATTGCATCATCCCAGAACCACTAGTTCAAAATGTACGTGATGGGGATTGCATCATCCCAGAACCACTAGTTCAAAATGTACATGATGGGGATTGCATCATCCCGGAACCACTAGTTCAATATGTACATGATGGGGATTGCATCATCCCAGAACCACTAAGTTCAAAATGTATGTGATGGGGATTGCATCATACCGGAACCATTAGTTCAAAATGTACATGATGGGGATTGCATCATCTCAAAACCACTAGTTCAATATGTACGTGATGGGGATTGCATCATCCCGAAACCACTAGTTCAAAATGTATGAGAGGGGATTGTATCATCCTCAAACTTCAGTCCCTGAATTGATCCGCAAACTTATGTCTTCGTGGTCCCTAGTGGACGAAAGGGGATTGTATTGTCCCCGGATTTTGGTCCCTGAATTGATCCATAGACAGATGTCTCCGAGAAGTGGTCCTTAGTGGAAAAGAGGGGATTGTATCATCCCCGGACTTCGGTCCCTGAATTGATCCGCAGAATTATGTCTCTGTGGTCCCTAGTGGACAAGAGGGGATTGTATCGTCCCCAGACTTCAGTCCCTGAATTGATCCGTAGACAGATGTCTTCGAGAAGTGGTCCCTAGTGGATGAGAGGGGATTGTATTGTCCTCGGACTTTGGTCCCTGAATTGATCCATAGACAGATGCCTCCGAGAAGTGGCCCCTAATGGACGAGAGGGGATTGTATCATCCCCAGACTTCGGTCCCTGAATTGATCCATAGACAAATGTCTCTGAGAAGTGGTCCCTAGTGGACGAGAGGGATTTTATCGTCCCTGAACTTTGGTCCCTGAATTGATCCGTAGACATATGTCTTTGAAAAAATGGTCCTTAGACTTTGTCTGAGTTGACGAGTGGACTACATCGTCCCTAGACATGTTATGGTGTCTTAAATGGATCATGTGTTTTGCAGGGTATGCTGCTATGATGATCGTGTGATGATGATGCTGATGATCGTGTGATGACAATGCTGATGATTGTGTGATGATGATGCTGATGATCATGTGATGACGATGCTGATGATTGTGTGATGATGATGCTGATGATCGTGTGATGACGATGCCGATGATCGTGTGATGACGATGCTGATGATTGTGTGATGACGATGCTGTTGATCGAGAGGATCCAGATGATGATGCTACTGTAGCTGTTAGAGTGCTGCAGAAGATGAATACTCGGTACTTGATGTTCCAGTAACTGGTTGAGTTACTGAAGAAAGCTTCCAATGATTTATAGATGTATCATGTATGATGTAGTTGATGACTCCTTGCTCATGCAGATGTTGTTATAATATCCTTCTTGTTAAGGTGGAGTGTTGAAATATTGTAACTTCAAAGAATATTATATTTGTACTTTATTATTTTGGAGATGTTTCATTCCTCCGTGAAGATCTTATTGTATATCCGGAGATGTTTATTCCTCCGTCAGAATGTGGTAACTTGGGTTATTATACTTCCGTAGTGGGGGTCGGCCCTGTATGTGTTATGTGGGTCAAAGGGTTATTAGAACACCCTAGAGGGGTCGGCCCAGTTAGTTGTAATGGGGTGCTTAACCCAGTGGTTAAGTTGGGGTCGACCTAGTTAATGTAAAAGACAAGTCGGAGTAGTGTATAAATAGAGGAGGTGTGTTCCTCATTTAACACACACACAATTCATTCTCTCATTTGTGAATGGCGCATAGGTGAGAGAGAGAGATCTGCTATGGAGGAGAAGGAGCTCATGTCTAGGGTTTACATCTTTGTATTTGCTGGTCATCTATATTGAGGAAGCTTTGCTGGGTTTTCTTCCCCATGCGGGTTTCCCAGAATAAATCTGTGTCTCTTGTGTTTATGCTATGCTTGTTGTTCTTTCAGTGATCATGTATATGCTATTATTGTGAAATGGAATGTAATGCTGATATTTTCTGTCTTAGCATATTGAATCTTAACAAAAATCCAAGTGATCTATGGGCCCAATTGGATAGAGAATTTGGAAAGAAGAAGGAGGAGGATCATGCTAGCCATTTGGAGAACAAGCTCAGTGATACCTCCTTAAGTGTTCTATCTAATTATGTCTCGGACTCAATCATATTTCATGATGAAGAAGAAGCTGCAGATTCAACACATAAAACTCATGTTGAATAACTTCCTTCCTCTGTTGCTCTAGAAGTTGAAGACAATTTCGAATTGTCCCCTTCCCATGTAGCTGATGCAGATGAAAGAGATTCAACACCCATGTTCTCAATGTCTTCTATTTCAAATTTTTAGCAAGATATGTCAGTTACTACTCTAGAAGTTGAAGAGAGTTTCGAAATCTCTACTTCCCATGAGCCTACTGATGTGCAGAATGATGATCTATTAAATGTTTTGGAGGTTAAATCAAAGTTTGGAGGTGATGCATTCACCCTCCTTGATCACATGCTTCCTATGAATTTCTATTTGATCATTAGAACATGTTCTCAGAGTTTCTCCGAAGATGGAGGACACTACCATTCGCTTGGGTTCAAGTCTCAGGCACTTTTTGGTGATTTTGGTTTTGATCTGACCCCTATTGGTTCAAAGGAGATCACAAGAAACCATTTATCAATTCTTAGAGATGATTTAACTTCCACTGATAAGAAGTTCAAGTTTTAAGATCAATTAGATTTGATTAGAGCTGATCCTACCTTATTTGTTTCGAATTACAGGTTCCAGGATGATATTCATATTTTTAGATTTGTTCTCTCCATGTTCAGTTTAAAGAGAACGTTCATAAAGTCTCCATATTCTCTTGCATCCACTGAGGCAGAATACAAGCACATGTTTTTGGAGCATGATCCACTTCCTCCCAAGAGTAAGATACCTCCAGACATATCTACTTGAGTTTGGAGCAATTAATATTTTGGTGTGTTTCAGTCTATTTTGAGGGGGGGGTTTCGCATGGGGTTTTCGCCATTTCCTTGTTTCATGGACTGTTCTTTACTTGGATTATTTCTGTACTGGGTGACCTATGGCCTTTGTTTCCAGGGCCCTTTTATTATTTTTATTTTCTCCTCCACATGAGATTAGCTTAAGGGGGGGTGTTGGAGCATTTTCCAACCACACATCATTTATTTGATCCTCACAACTTAATTTTCCACTTATCCTAAGTATTTTGACTCAACCATGTGCTTACATCATTAGCAGATCACAATTTCAGTAAATTGGGCCTCCTCCTACATTCTAGGAGCCATGTGGGCCATCAACTGAGCCTCCTCCACCATTGAAGGGGTGATTTGCATGACTAATGCACAGTACTTAGTCCAGCTGACAACATTTACTAGTTTATTCAGCCAACTTGAGACTAGAAGGAGCCCTACTACACTGGTTGACTTCATCTAGTGATATTCTCACCTACTATTCAGTTAACTGCAGACATAAAGGCGCCCTCCCCTATTTTTGGGAAATCAATTGAGTTCTGAATCAGTTAAACTCAGTTAGACAATTTCAGAGTCAGTTTGAGTCAGTCTTATGATAGTTAAGTGGTTAACTGATGTGCCGAGTGGTGTTAACTTCCAAGTAATCCACTCTCATGCATTCAATTCGAATGAAAACTATGGAATTCGAATTTATTGGCTTATTGTCGCCATTGCTACACATTGTAATGTATCTTCTGAGTATATGACATTATTTTACTACTCCAAACCTTCTGCATAGTGTTTTTCATACATTATGCTGCATGCATCTCTAGTAATTGTTGTACTTGTTCCATAGATCTGTTGTGCTTGAATTTTACACACATGATATCTATTGTCGTGAAAACTACATACATTGTCATGAGTATAGAGACACGGGAATGAAAAGGAAATTCCAACGGAATTCAAAACTTGTTTCTATGCGCTTGTGAACAAATGAATCTAATTGAAACCATTTGTATTCCTCTAAACATTAACTTGTATTTTATGGAAAATTGTTGACTTATATTGATATTGGGTGTGAAAATTCGGGACTGAAATAAAGCACATTTTCATGCACCATAGATTATGAAACCTTGAGAATAAGAGATATGCAACCATTGTTTAGGGTAAATAGATCTGAAAGTGAAATAAAGTGTTAAGAATATTAGAGCAATCTTTTTTTTTAATACATTATTTAGGGGTGCAGGTTAAATTATAACTAATAAAATCCATTTAGGTAAAATATATGCTTGGTATTTATCCAATACAAGGAAAATTAAACTGGCACAAGCGCAGAGAAATCCTCTTTCAAGACATACCCAACACAATAGAGTCCATATGTGTGAAAGACACTTACCGCTACAAAAAATTTGTTCTTACCTAGATTAGATGACATGAAGGAAGATACATTACTTACAATGCAATTGTTGAATCTCTTTGCCACTCATTATCCTAAATATTCCATTGTTCCTTAAAGTGCTCTTCTGGCTTTAGCTTATGTTACTAAGAGTGATGTCCCAATATCTATAGTTTTGGTGGTGAAGAAGCAACTGCTTAGGCTTTTGCTTCAAAATTTTCTATGACCCAATCTCTAGGATTTTATAATCGGTCGCTTTATTGGTTGACCTTGAAATGAAATCAACAGTTGCTCCTTCTGAGGCTTGAATAATTGGTTGATCAAACTTTCATTGGCACAGGTGAAGGAACTGACAACTATCCTTTGTGCACATCCTTGGTAAATTTCCTCTGTTACTGTATAAATTCATAAGACACAAGCTTAATCTATTGTATTTTCTTCACACCTTGTCTTTGGTGTAGCCCAAAATGTATCCCCAATTCTTTTATTTCCCAAGAGGTAGTTCCACCTGACAGCCTTCATCCCTTTTCATTATTTTTATCAGTGTTAACAATCCCACCTTGCGGGTCAACTATAGTCAAAGTCTATGTTCAAGTGTTAACCATTTCACTCCACTTAACCTTTTACCCTCCATCATTTCACTAGCCTAAGCCATCCCTTCATTCTTACTTCACTTACCACATAGGGAAACATAAATTTCTATGTTAATGAGGACATCAAACATCATGGACTATGACCTTGTGCACACTAAAGACTAGAAACCTAAGTAAATGGACTTGCATTTTTATCTGATTAGCATGTATGATGATGTTATCCTTGGTTTATGTTCTAGTGATGCATCGTGGACTTGGTGATCCAGGAGGACATCGGTGGCCACCCACCTATTCCACTTGGACCCCCACCATTGTTTCTTCAATTTTTTAGTTTCCTTAATTGTAGCACAATTTACTATTTTTGGCAGTTTTCGGGGCCTAAACTTCCGGAGCCGATGTGAGGCCCTAAACGACGTTTTTTCAGCATTTGATGGTTGGGAAAAAATGAGTCTATTCTGGACCTAATATTTTCATATTATGGATGTAGTCCTTTAATAGATATTTCTAACGATGTATCATGTGCATCAAATAGAGGTAAGATGCCAAAATTACGACCCCGAGAAATTAATGTACCAAGTTACCCAACGGGGCCCATATTCTGGGGTTTCACTTCCTAGGGTTAGGTTTTTGGATGTGTAGGGTTTCCCTTGTTTCTCAATAATATATAGGCCTTCGAGCCTCATTGTAACACAGAGCTCAGAGGCATGTAGCCGCCACATCTCTTATCAGAGATATGCTACCAGCACTCTAGCTAGTTTATTTCCATCCTGTATGTAAACAAGTTTCAGTTCTTTGATTAATGAAATGAAGTGTTATTTCCGTTGCATCTTTGTTTTTATGGGTATTTGTGTATTCTGTTGCATTCCTACATAAATTCGGATTAGTTGTATCAGAGCAAATGCTCTTTTTCAATCCTTCTTTGCATGTCCCCAACGAGGGCAGGGTATAAAGAGTTAGGGCTCGATCTGGTTGAACCTTTGCAAGATCAGCCTCACAAACCCCAACGGTCTTCCATGGGGGACGGAAAGAAAGATGAGGGCGTAGAAGATCCTATCAAAATGTTGCTCGAGGAGGCCCTTGAAAAATAAAGGAACATGATGATGGATAACTCGCCCAGATTCTTCAACAACTTCCCACTAGCGGCACATCTGCATCTAGCAGCCACTTTAGAGGTGCAACCCCTTTTAAGGTACAAGTAAACTTTGACATTCCCATATTTGATGGTCGAATAGATGCAGACAATGTAGATAGATGGTTGAATGTATTAGAAGGATATTTCTCGGTTCATGACTTTTCCAACCAGGAAAAGATTAATTTTTCACTACTCAAAGCCGCCCCCCATGTCAAGGACTGGTGGCAAACCTACTGTGAGAGAAAGGATGAGGAGGAACCCTCCCTGTTCTCGGTCGTACCCACTTGGAATTCTTTGCGAGACGCCATAAAGGAAAAATATTATCCCGTGGGAAGCTATGAGGACAAGTACATACAATGGGCTACGCTGCGGTAGAAAAGAGATCAAGATGTGCATGAGCTGACGAATCTGTTCCATACCCTGCACACCAAGTTGGGTATCAAAGATTCAGAGAAAAATTTGGTGCTAAAGTACCACAATTGTCTGCACAGATACATTCAGGAGGAAATGGAGTTCCTCGACATCTCCTCGCTTGGTACGACATACTGGTATGCTGCCAAAATTGAGCAAAAATTTAAACATAAGAAGTGAGACATTGGATCTACGAATAAGAAGCAAGCGAAAGGTGCCCCCAAACTGCAGAACCAAGGACAAAGACAAGGCATGGTGACTCAAGACAACTTGCCAAAGCCGCAAGCAAAGAGCAACACTGCGAAGTCGAAGAAGGAAGCGGGAAAGTGGTGTGAGTTCCATAAGAGCCCCACTCACAACACAAGTGAATGTCAGGCGAAGCAATCACTGGTGGCCGAGATAAAGGCTTCTGAATCATATGCATACTCTGACACTGAATCAGAACCCAAGAAGGGGAATGACAGAGGGAAGAAGATTATCGATGCAGATCCCAACGCCACCATTGCCACCACGAAGATCGAAAAGGAAGAACCAGAAGATTCAGAGGAGGAGGAGCGTCTCTTGCACTCCCAGATGTGGGTAAAGGGTTCCCCGCTAAAGTTTATTATCGATAGTGGGATCCAAAAGAACCTCATTTTAGTAGAGGTCGTGAAGTGTTTGGGCTTAACGACCACAACACACCCGCAGCCATACACCATCGGCTGGCTTCACCAAGGACGAGATCTCCGCATTAGCCAGCAGTGCCGCCTTCCCTACAACATCAAGCCCTTTACCGATGAGGTATTATGTGACATTGCTCCTCTCGATGTTTGCGATGTATTATTAGGCCAACCATACTTATGGAAGAGACATGCTGTGTACAAGTCCCAGCCTCATGCTATTATTATTACGTTGGGAAATAAGTTTTACAAGATACCAAAGGTACCACCGCCTGCCACTATCTCTTTGGTTATTGCAAAACAATGCAGTAAGCTCATTTCCAAAACTGAGAAATTTGTTTTCTTGATGATCCACCCTCAGGGCAGGAAGAAGATCGTGGCCACGACCTCCAGACAGGTCTCCTCTGCCCGACAACAACAAATGGACAAGGTTGTGGTAGAGTACCAGGACATATTCACCTCACCCACAGGGGTGCCTCTACACTGTCAGGTCAAGCACCCCATCGATCTGACCCCAGGTGCACCGCTACCCAATGGACTGATCTATCGACGCTCTGTTCTGGAGAATGATGAAATCAAGAGGCAGATTCAGGAGCTGCTGCAGAAGGGTCACATCCGGCCAAGTTCATCGCCCTGTGGGATCCCGATCGTGTTGGTATAGAAGAAGGATGGGACTTGGAGACTCTGTATTGACTATCAGGTGTTGAACAAGATCACTGTCCAGAATAGGTACCCGATCTGCCAGATTGATGAACTCCTGGACCAACTTAAAGGGGCAAAATATTTCAGCAAGATCGACTTAAAGTCCGGGTATCAACAGGTACCAATTGATCTGACCGATGTGTGGAAGACTGCCTTCAAAGCCAAGGAGGGACTTTTCGAATGTCTGGTCATGCCTTTTGGGCTGACGAATGCTCCCCCAACCTTCATGAGATTGATGGAAGACATATTGCCACCATTCACCAACTCATTTGTAGTAGTGTACTTGGATGACATCCCGATCTTTATCCAGACTTGGGAAGAGCACCTCCACCACATCCGACAAGTCTTCCAAACACTGCGGAAGCACAAGTTGCATGCCAATTTGGACAAGTGCACTTTTGGCATGACCCAGGTTCAGTATCTGGGATACATTATTGATGAGTGTGGGGTGCATGTGGATCCAACCAAGATCCAAGTTATTCGGGATTGGCCAGCCCCAACCACTCTAATAGAGCTTCGCAGCTTTCTGGGTCTTGCTAATTTCTACCGCAGGTTCATGTTGGGATTCTCTCATATCACTTGGCACTTGAGTCAAGTCACCAAGGGAGGAGTGAAAGCAAAATTCTTCTTGTCGAAAACTCAACTGAAGGCGTTCGTAGAGTTGAAACATCGCCTCTATTGTGCCCCAATGCTCACATTACCATAATTGCAACAACCATTTGAGATCGAGACAGATGCCTCTGACTATGCTATTGGGGCAGTCCTTACTCAACAAGGGCATCCAGTGGCATATCACAGTGAGACACTGTCCGACACAGTTCGCAAATATCCCACTTATGACAAAGAGATGTATTCCATTGTATAGGATTTTCGACAATGGAAGCATTACATTTTGGGGAAGGAAACAATCATCCACACAGACCACCGACCCCTACAGTTCATACAGACACAAGGGAAGTTACAGAACAATCACCATTAGAAGTGGTCCACATATCTACAACAGTTTCATTTGAACATCAAGTACAAGAAGGGAAACACCAATAATGTTGCACATTACCTCAGCCAACCACCGATCGTAGCAATAACCACCATGCTCAACTCTTGTGGGCACAAGACTTTTGATTGGCCACTTCTCTACAAGAGCGATCTAGAATTCAGCCACACACACAAGAGGCTCTTGGAGGGCAACCAAGTTCCAAATTTTCACCGCCAGGATGCACTACTATGTCACATGGGACACCTTTGTGTTCCTTCAACCGAGCATGCCAAGATGATTTGGGAAGCACACTACAGTCGGGTCGCTAGGCATTTCGGGGTCGAGAAAACAGTGGCATTACTGTAGAAGTATTTCTATTGGCCAAACCTTTGATAGGATGTCGAAAAGTACATCTGATCTTGCACTGCCTACACCATTGCCAAACCGTCCATCAAGAAGCAAGGCCTCTATACCCTGTTTCCTACTCCTAGTCGACCTTGGGAATCCATCTCCATGGATTACATGTCAGGCCTTCCTTCTACTAAGCATGGAAACGACTATGTGTTCATGGCCATCGACAGATTCTCAAAGATGGCCATAATGGCGGCCTACAAGAAGAATATCATAGCAGAAGCCATTGCTAAACTCTTCTTTGAATGAGTGTGGGTACACTTTGGGATCCCACAGTCTATCATCTCAGATCGGGACAGCAGGTTCCTTAGTACATTCTGGTCTAGCCTATGGTCAATGCTAGACACCAAGCTCACAAAGTCCACAGCTTTCCATCCCCAAACTGATGGCCAGACAGAGGTCGTCAACAGGATGATCGTCCACATTTTGCGCATGTACAACTCAAAGCATCCATGCACATGGGATGAGAGCCTCCCCTATGTACAACATAGCTATAACCGGGCCCTCCACAACTCAACCAACCACAACCCCTTTCAGGTGGTCTTGGGATTTCGGCCACTATGTCCCATTGACATAGCCATTCCCTTTGTAGCTACTTAGATTGATTCGGATCATGTCCAGTCTGAAGTTTCCAAGGTGAATAGCTTCATTGAGCGCATTCAACACATTCACCAACAGGTTCATGACCTGGACAGAGCCAATGCTAAGTACAAGCAGTGACATGATCAACATCGGGTGAAACACAACTTCCAGGTGGGTAACAAAGTGTGGCTACATTTGTAGAAGGAACGCTTCGCTGGACCCCACCGCAAGCTTCTCCCGCTCCGATATGGGCCATACACCATCACCAAGGCTGTCGGGGACAATTCCTTTGAGCTCAGTATTCCACCATTCCTTGGTCTGCACCCAGTGTTCAATGTGGACCGCCTTCGACCCTACTTTCCACCTCTATTGGACACATTAGACGTGGCAGAACAACTCACACCATTAGAGTTAAACCTAGACTGCATGAAACAAGCCACAACTGATCAGATTATGGACACACAGATCAAGAACACCCGCTAGCAGAAGATCCAGCTATATCGAGTTGTCAAAGCAGGCCAACTCCTTCACCAGGGAAAGTGGCTCACCAGGGACCAAGTTCAGCAGAAGTTTCCTCATATCATGGAGGGACTCAACACAATGGGGACCATTACTTCCTAAGAGGGGAGGATTGATCCAGGAGGATATTGGTGGCCACCCGCCTATTCCACTTGGATCCCCACCATTGCTTCTTTAGTTTTTGAGTTTCCTTAATTGTAGCACAATTTACTATTTTTGGCAGTTTTCGGGGCCTAAACTTTTGGAGCCGTTTTGAGGCCCTAAACGACGTTTTTTCAGCATCTAATGGTTGGGAAAATATGAGTCTGTTCCAGACTCTATATTTTCCATTTATGGATGTAGTTCTTGAATAGATATTTCTAATGATGTATCAAGTGCGTCAAACGGAGGTAGTATGCCTAAGTTACGACCCCGGGAAATTGATGTACCAAGTTACCCAATGGGCCCATATTCTGGCGTTTCACCTCCTAGGGTTAGGTTTTTGGATGTGTAGGGTTTCCCTTGTTTCTCAATAATATATAGGCCTTCGAGGTTCATTGTAACACAGAGTTCAGAGGCATGTAGCGGCCACATCTCTTCTCAGAGATAAGCTACCAGCACTCTAGCTAGTTTATTTCCATCCTGTATGTAAACAAGTTTAAGTTCTTTGATTAATGAAATGAAGTGTTATTTCCGCTACATATTTGTTTTTATGGGTATTTGTGTATTCTGTTGCGTTCCTGCATAAATCCAGATCAGTTGGTACAAGAGATATATGGTGGATATAAAGGTGTACCCCATTAGATTTAATTCGATGACCCATATTGACAAGCATTCGATTAAATTTATTTTTATGAGAAAAGAGGGGGGTGTTTGTGAAGTTATATATTGTAAACTACTTTATATTGTATAAAATTATCAAATTTTGTTTCATGATCTAAGGAAAGGTAATGGTGGGGAGTACTTCAAAAATATTAAATGTAATGGGATGAACAACTAGAAGTGACACCGTAATGCATTTTATTATTTGTCCATTAATGGATTTGTAATTTATTGTTGGTTTAACATATATATAAGTTTCAATATATTATGAGTGTTATGTTAATAAGGTGTATTTTATATTAATATAATGGTTGATTAGTGGTGAAGTAAATATGTTTAGTAATTATTGGTGATTATTATATGTTTTGTATGTAATATAACACTTATATATGGTAAACTACTTTATATTGTATATGTGTTTATTATATGTTTTTAACATATATTTTAGTTATTTATAGATCACTACAAAATGGCCATGGAGATGGTAGAATGGTTAATATGTGTGTGTTAGCCACAAACTCAGGGGTTATGCTAGGATTGGGTTGTGAGTTGAGTTCATTTTGAATGCACATGGCGATGATGTATCACTCTCATATATCAACTCTTCTAAGGTCGAGACGATGGAATGAAGGGAAACATGGAGTAACTACTGCATGAAAGGAGAATATAGGCTAGATGCATCATCAATTTGTTGTCTCGCTAGGATGTTGTGATCACTGGAACCTGAATTGATCGATATATATTGAGACCCCCCATTGTTTGTTGGACAGTACAAGTCCTCTTTATAAAAGTGGGTGTTATTTTTATACATGCTAACTAGTGGGCCTTTACTCCTCTAATCCTTTATATTAACCTCACATTAATCCCTTTTAGAGATATTTTTTCTCACAAACATGGGTCTCAAATGCCAATTTAGCGTTTGGTTAGGTTGTAACTTTAAATAAGTGGTTGTTGTATCCCTTTTCTTCATGTTTTGAACTTTAAACATCATGTGAACAACATTTATTTTGGTGGTTTATATATATATCTTTTAAGTTGACTTTATTATGTAAAAAACAAGGAGAGGCATAAAAAAAATTTGAAAGTGCAAAGTTATTTCTAAAATATTTGAACTTTAAACTCTATTGGTGTACCAATTACTAACCAATACTTGTCACATAAAAATTTGAGGATTTTATTGGGAATGAATATGAAAGTGGTGAGGTAATTCAAATCACATTATTATATTTGGGAATGAATATGAAACTAGCGAGGTTCAAATTCCCATAGAAGGATGTTTAACCATTACATATGTAGAAACTGCTTGGTAGTAGATGATAATCACATTGAATTGGATATCATATGAATCAATCTACAATGTTACAATCTACTAAATTTTAACATTGCAGATGGATTCAAAGACCCCCTCTCTGAATCCATCTGCAAGGGGTCTCTGAATCCATCTGCAGTGTTAAAATTTAGTAAATTGTACAAATTCATTGTGAAAATTGCAATTTTCCTTTGTCAAAGTGACATAACTAAAAATGACCAAATAAATGACCAATTGTGATGTGGTCATTTTTAGTTTAGTTATGTGGTACTTGCGATATCTTAGCTTCAAATGGTTTTTATTAATTCTTGTACCACATATGTATTGAAAATTAATTATGATACCTTGAATGGATGTAAAGCTTATAGGCAAATTGTTTATGCTACAAGAATACAAGACTACATATAAGGTCATTAATGTAAGTGGTGCAAATCAACTTCATGCATTAATATTAAGCCGCAAGACATGAGGGGGTCTACACTTTACTAAATTCTAACACTGCAGATGGATTCAGAGAACCCCTAGAAAGGGGTCTCTAAATCCATCTGCAATGTTATAATTTAGTAAATTATACAAATTCATTGTCAAAATTGTAATTTTCAATCGTCGAAGTGACACAACTAAAAATGACCAAATAAATGATCAATTGTTATGTGGTCATTTTTAGTTTAGTTCTTATCCTATGACCAAATTGGTCATTTTTAGTTTAGTTCTTATCTCGTGACCAAATTGGTCATTTATCTTGGTCATTTTTAGTTAGCTCACTTAAAATTTCTCAATTTTGGTCAATTATCCCTTGAAAAAACCGTGGTGACCAAATGTTTTGGTCACCTGGTCACTTATCTCTCATTTTGTACTAGTGATAACTTTATTACACTTATGTGTTTGTCAATAGTGTTTTTGAATGCATAGTTGACAATTCTTTCTTATTTTGATGTATTTCATGATGTTGTTCTCCTTTTCAAGAATTGAGTTATGATTAAGGTGCCTCGGTTTCCCTTGCTTTAAGCTTTCTTTGTTTTGGAATAATTGTGACTCCCTTTAAAAATTCAACACTCATTGTTACTTTCATGGCTGAGATTTTCCCCCATGCACCTCAAATTTCAGTTGTAAACCCAATCAAGTTTTACATGCATATTTGAAAGGTACCTATGGTGACATACTAGGATTCATACCTCCCAGTTTTTAAGGGTTCCCTCCCTTGGTCAGAGGATTGGCTTACTAGCCTAATGTGGCACAGAGATGGTGCTATTTGCACATCCCCCCTTGGCATTTGTATTTCATCCATAGCCATTGTTTATGTTGTTTGAAGCTATAGTTGGCATGAAAAATCAGAGAGATAAATCCTATCCGATCGAGGTACAACCTGAGGGACAACATCATGATAAGTATTTTTTGCATATTAGTACATAAATATATTGGTTTCTTGTTATATGTATGTTTAGGTGTGTGTAAGATCTTTGGATGTTATAAGAATTTCTAGAACTTATGGATATTGATTATTAAGAAATGTGAAATGTTGGTGTTCTATAATGATGTGGTATGTTGTGGTTAGATATGGAGTTATTATTATATGGTGATATCTATATATCAAATGTATCAATGCTTCATAGTATTTTGTGGAATTTACTATGTTTACGTTGATATTACTTCTTTGATTAATGGGTGTTGATTTTAGAATGTAGTACAATTAATTATGTGTATTAAATTTATGGTAGCATAACTAGAAGTTAAATTTATGATGCAATTTAGTTATACTTGAATTTTGAAGGATATTGTTGGATAAATACCAACACATGCATCTATATATGACGGTGCTATGAGCATGGGAATGCATTACACATCAAATTGAATGGAGAACATGTGTACCTTATATGAGCCCATACCCATAAGGGAATGTTCACAAGTTCCTTTTAATATGGGCCGAGGAAAAAAAATTACCCCCGCTAAAGCAAAACCAACTAACCTAGATTTTGTATACTATTCGATGCCAATGAGACAAACTAGGTGATTGAAAGATATGAGCCTTATAGATTCTGAAAGTTGAATAGAGACTTAGAGCTTTATTACATCTTTTTATGCTTGTTGCAAGAGTTATGTGATGAATAATAACACTCCAAAAATCATAAAGATTAGCCTCAATAGAGGGACCCGTACTATGGTGAGTGGAGTCACGCATGCACTCGGAGCGAGAAAAATGGGGGCATTGAGTGATTAGGGATAGGTTAAGAATAAAATCACTATAAGGGAAGGAATTGGGCCATAAATGAAGAAATTTCATAATTTTGCATTTCAAGAATACGAGCATGGATGCCATATATTTGAGGGAGTGGAAACAAGATAAATGATATATTATTTTTTTAATGGAAGGAAGAGAAGGAATTTGTAAGATTATATACGGGAAACTAATGCATGTGGGGGCACCAAACTAGCAAGAGGGAGAGAAGGGAAATGAGGTGAATTTTCTAAGAAAATTTGCTTAGAAATATTGCTTGATGGTATAGTTTTAGAGGGGACATGCTTAGGGGATCTCATCTAGACAACTGAGAGTTTTTTTGGGAGGTGAGTGCTCCATCCTCCATTTGTTGCTAGAAGGAATATTCCATTGCTACAAGGAGAATTCAATGGGAACTTTGGTTTCCCTTCAAAACAAGAATATTGAAATTTAGCTATAAATAGGTAACTAGGTGTTAAATTTTGAGCATTAATTCATTATACTCTAGGATCTTTGCTGAGAGAATAACATATACAGTATATCAATGCATGACAATCACAATATGACAAGCATCACAAGAATCAAAAGCATAAGAGACAAGAGACACAGAGTTTCCGTGGGGAAAATCCTAAGGTGAAAAACCCCACAACTTCCTCAGAGATAGAGAGAGCAATGGCTCAACCAAAATACAACCAAATAACACCGAGATAGTCTCCTAGCAGATGATCCTCCTCTTCCTCACTAGTGCGCCACTTCTGAGAGTGAGAGTGAATTACTTTTCCGAGTGAGTAAAATAGAGATCTCCTATCTCTATTTATACTCACCTTTTTGCCCAGTGACCTTATGGGGCCGACTTGTCTAGTTAGATACATCCAAATTATATTATATATAATTCCGGGCCGACCCCACATGGTGGTCTAATAACCCATCAGCAAGTACACACACTTGCGACACTTGTCAATCCACATGATGACACTTCCTTATAGAGGAATAACACATCTCTTATAAGGGTACAATAAATATATATAAAATACACAGATGAAATACATTCCGAAGTTACATATACATCAACACTAGGTTCATGTATTTATTAAATTATTTTATTTTAGTCAAGGTATTTCCTAAGTATGCATCTTCTTTATGTTGAAATCCATATTGAAAATTTATTTATTTTGTTTAAAAATAAAAATAATGAAAGAAATTGGAATTTCTTCTTTGTTGAGCAGTTATATTTCATTTCATCACACACACACACAGATATATATATATATATATATATGAAAATTTAAATTTACTCTTCTCTCCACTCTTTATCACAACTACATTTTCTTTCGTAAGTATTATACTTAATACTACATTGTATCTCCCCCCCTTAACACATAATCAATCACTATGGGTTTTGTGGTTTACCCTTAACCATTACAAGTGGCTTTGGATGACCGTCAACCATGCATACTACAAATTCATTTTTGGAGTACCATGATCCATTCAACATGACATGTGGATTCGGTTGATGTTGGGCCCAGGTTGAGTTAAAGTTTTGGGAAGCACCTTTTTGAGGCAAGCAGGGAACGCTGAGCTGAGCGCAGCTCAGAAACATAATTTTGGCTAAGTATTGAGGATGCTGCAAAGTTGTGCGCAGCATCCAACTTTTGACGAGACTGTGGAGTTGCACGCAGCGTCGAAGTTTTGGCTGTGATGCGAAGACCAGTACTGCGTAGAAGCAGTGCTGTGGAGTTAGGAGGCCACGTGGAGCCAGCAAAGCAGTGTGCTGGACAAGTATCAAGTGTAGCTACCGACTCGACCGGTAGCAGCCATTTTTGGAAAGATATCTCAAGATTGCCGAGCGGCAGATGTAGGCAAAACAGGAAGGCGGCCACACGTGGATTGTTAAGGAAAGCGATGTTTGGCACGCTAGAAGGAAAAACCGTTAGAGAGAAATGGTTCAGCAGAAGTAGCCTATAGGCATGTGTGCGGAAAGAAGGACGATAGCGACAGAATGGGTACGTGGAGATCCACCATGATCAAGTAGACGCTACCAGGAGCCAGCAAGCCGGTTTGGAAAACCGACACAGTTTTGGAAACCCTTAGGGTTTTGGGTTTCAGGTCTTCAGCATTATACAGACATGACCTTTGGGCATGATCTATTTAAGAAGACATTTTGTATGGGATGGGGGTTCGGTTTTTGGGATTCTCTGTGTTGTTCTTTTGTGTGCGTAGAGACCTAGCCAAGAGAAAGAGAGTCTGCAGCTGAGTGCGCAGACTAAGAACGGTTTCCCCATCCCTTTTGAAAGAAATATATTACCAACCGTTCTTGTGGACATAGCTTTCCATCCGAGGAAGTGAACCACATTAAATCCTGTGTTATGAGATGATGTTTATGAATGAATGACTGTCTGTATTTTCTATAGTATGAATACTTGAATGTTTCCTTGCATGCTGTAATATGAGAACTTTGATATGCATTTACCAATAGGAGAAGTTTGGGAATGATATGCTAATTTCCGTGGAAGCAGATGAATGGTGAACATTTCAATTCTATGTTAAGGTCGTGAATCAATCATTTAAGTTTAAATACTTTCTCAAAACACAGTGAAGGAACGTAGCACAGTTAATCATGTTATCATTTTGGTTCACATTGTAATAGTCCAAGTTCTTGACGAATGCTAGAAATATAACCAATGAGTGCCTGAATGAATGGATGAGTGATATTCATTTCAGTGCCTTAACGTTTCTGAGATTTTCCAAGTAAAGGATAATTGTGGGTGATTCGCAGTTCTAGTAGAAGATTCGCAGCAGCAAGAAACCCTTGGTGCGGCCCGCAGTGTTGCCCACACCGCACAGCACTGCTCACAGCATAGATCCTGCTGTGTACCGCATCATTCTGTCCACAGCGTCGTCCTTCTGTCCTGTGCTGCACAACTTATTCTTATAAAAAACTCATCATTTACTGTGGAAACCTAATTCTGTAGTACCCCATAAAGATACACCTTGGGTGAGACCTCAACCTGCTCGCAAGTTGTTTCTGAAAGGGCCGGTGCGAAGGGGTTTTGTTTGTCAAAGGAAGAACCGCAAAGAACCTGGGTCTAATTGGAAACCTCTAGGTCATTTTAAGCCAACAAATGGTTCCGTTGCTACGCTAGAATCCATGATGAGTTGAAATGGTTCCGTTGCTGCGCTAGAATCCATGATGAGTTAAAATGGTTCCGTTAAGTTGCAATCACGATGTGTGAAGAAGAATATCAGTTCCCCGAAGGATCTGACTATTGGCATCCTGAAAAGACAGAAATCCAAGCTTGGTGGGATAAGATGATAAGCGATTTTAACAGACAAGAAAATAGACATCCACGTCTAAGCGACACACAGTGGTCGGATAGATATCTGTTAGACGACATTCATGAGATCTTTTGGGCATCGTTTCCAAATGAGTTGCATGCATGGATCTCACGGCTCACAGAGAAGAAAAACTGTTTCCAAGGAGGAGTTCCTACGGAGTGGAATCCCGAGCTCACAATGTATCTTAAAGCGTTAGACAGCCCATTGTCACGCGTAGTTGATTAATGGGTCGATCATATGCTAGAAGGCTTTGTAACAGAATTTGCTGTAGACACACTCAAATCCTACAGCCAAGCAGAAGCACATTTTTTTGAAGGATTCCATGGTAAGTTTATGAACAACCTCAGTCTATACATTAAGATGCTGTTAGCTGAGAAAGGTGTTCTAAGAATGTAGTAATATGCTTGAAGTTTGTCATGATAAACAATACATATATTGATTCTGACGAAGAGACACATACTCTTAGAAGTGGTAAGAGATATAAAATTAATCAGAATCCGGAAGGCCCTAAACTCCATATAGATACTGAGATCCCCTACGATATTGATAGCGAAGTTGCACAACCATTTACCCGTGAGAATCCGTCGGCTGCACAAATCGTGCCACCCTTATCGCAGAAACCACCCGCTATGCAGCCCACCCTGCAGAAGAATCAGCCTAGTCCATCTCTCCTGATAGTCCCATTTGTATTCACTGCGTAGATCCCTTTACAGCAGCCGCGCACTAATTCTAGCGCCCCACCACGTAGTAGCACAATGGCGAACACTGATATGAAACTGCCAATATTTAGAGGAACTGGCCTAGAAGACCCTGATCAACATTGGTTCCTTTGTGAAGCTGTATGGAGTGTAAGAAAAATCTAGGATGATGCCGTGAAGCAAGCACATCTCATCACCACCTTAAGGGATAGAGCGCTACATTGGTTTATGAAATACTCTACCGTACAGCCGAGAAACCTCGCAAAAATTAAAGTCGCACTGGTGGCAGAGTTCAAGAAACCTAAGTCTGAGTCTCAGTGTATAACTGAGTTGAAGGAAATAAAGCAGAGACCAACTGAAACGGTCTGGGAATTTGATCAGAACTTTAAGACCTTACTAGACCAAGTAAGTCTTGTTATAACATCGGAACAACATAAAGAATGGTTCATTGCTGCGCTGTTACCTCATATCAGATTACCATTGATGCAGCAGAAGGTTCTATCCCAGGCAGAGGCCTTGGAAATCGCAATGAAGTTGGAAGCTTCGTCGATTGGTGATACTAGTTCTGGGATGTCTCAGATCCAGAACCAGCTGACCACCCTGACACTTGAACTGCAAAATATGAAAAATGGTAAAGAACAAAGATATGAACCTAGACAGGAGGCCTGGTGTACAAGTTGTAAAGGAGAAGGCCATGACCGAGAGCATTTCCCTCTATTCCGTGACTATATTAACAGTGGTGCGCCTAACCCGTTAAATCATAATTAGGCCCCATGGTGTGAAATTTTTAGAACCACAAGACATAGACTTGAAGACTGTTACCTCATCCAGAAATATGTGAAAACCCCTAAGAATTTATACTGCAATTTTTGTAAATCAGTTGGACATGATGAATCCAACTGCCGTGCATATGAATTAATGAATGAAAGAAAAAGGGATATGGACTCAATGCGAGGCACTGGCTTGTACCGCGTACAAGAAGAAACCCAACCGAAACAAGAAAATGCACAATATGACCAAGGAGGATACAGAGGTCGTGGTGGTGGATACTGCGGCAGAGGAATAAATGCTGGTCCGACACAAGGAAGAGGCCGCAGCCAAGTCATTTGTTATAACTGTGGCCAACCCAGGCACGTGTCTAGAGATTGTGTTAACCCATGCACTATGTGCAATTATTGTAAATCATTTGATCATGTCATTGAATATTTCCCAGTATGAGAGGTGGAAATGCAGAAGAGAAGATGATAAGAGGCTCTGAATCCAAACGTCTAGTGGATCGCAGTAGAGAATAGACCTGTCGATCCAAGCATTAACGTGGTCACGCGCAGTGGCACTGAGATAGGCCGCAATAGAGGAGCAGAAGCTTCAACATCAAGGGAGGCACATATGAAGAAGGATCCCCTTGAAACAGTATGGATAAGGAAAGCTCCAGGAAGATCACCCCCTCTTAACCTATAGAAGAACAAGGAGATCTTCATTGACGCACGGGATACCTTTAGAGAACAAGCGGATAAGTCATCAAGGATCTCGCTACGCAGTGAAACACCGCATGTTGAAGACATGCCGGCTCCGTATGACAAAACAAGTACTGCGACAGATGTCCGTACTTCTATTGCGCAATTCTTGTTAAGCTGCATGAAGTTACTAAAAAGCGAAAAAGCCATAGTAGAGCTCCAGAAGCTTATCAGCCAGTATGAACCTCAGATTGCAACAGAGACTCCAGATAGCACTGTACATCATATAAGGAAGCACAAAAGAATAGGCAGAGAGATGAGGCTTACTGCGCAGATAGGAGATTTTTAAATGGATGAAGTCATCCTTGATCTGGGGTCAGAAATGAATGTCTTGACTAAGTAGACATGGCAGTAGATGGGTTGACCAAAGTTGCTCTGGTCACCTATCCAGTTACGAATGGCTAATCAGGAAAAGGTCATACCTTTTGGCCGCTTAGCCAATGTAGTAGTTGACATTGACGGAGTACAGAGTCATGCAGACTTTGAGGTTATTGAAATTGTGGATGATAGTCAACCTTTTCCAGCAATATTGGGAATTGATTGGGCTATGGATAACTTGGCTGTCATAAACCTGAAGACAAAGAAAATGATCTTTGAAGGGAAGCATCTTAGGGTCATCGCACCATTGGATCCTAAAGATGGTGATAGATACATTGAGCCAATTCAGGAGGAATCCCAAGCTCAAGATTTAGACCGACTATACCAGCTGACTGTGAACAAGGAAGACTACATTAATCCTACTACGGACGGTACGCTCAGCTAGCGATGTGACACTTCTTGTATATCTTACTCGGATACAGGATTGGAGAAATGGCAAATCCATATGCATGAAGTATCAGCAAGAAGATGTGCGCAGGTTACAAAATCACTGCACTGGATCAGAAAAGAGGCGAGTCCTATTCCCACATATGATGGTTCTACTAATGTTTACAGTTTCATAAGGGAATATACTGCAGTTATACTAGATGAGCATAGACTGCCAGCTTTAGATATAGCATTGCACGATACACCTTCCAGATGGTGGAATGCACATAAGAAAACATTGACCACTTGGGATCAATGCAGAACTAAGATGTAGATCCGGTTCACCGAAAAGGTTACTTTACCCTTTCAAAAGTATAATGGACAAACAGACCCTAGTCAGCACATTGAAATATGTTCAAAGGCATGGGTGGAAAGACCACTTACAGAATGGGTACATTTATTTGTACATACATTGGATGCGGGTATCCCAGAGAAATGGTACCTCGACCTGGAGTTGTGCAGTGAACTCACTGATTGGGAGCTGCTTGCTGCGAACTTCCGGAAGGACTTCAGTTTTGAAGACGAGAATCCACTAATCCATGAAGCATTACAGTTAATCAAGAAGCGCATATTCCAGGATGACTGTCATCATCAAAACATAACATTACAGGAGTTTTTTGGGTCAGAGTACGCTCCTGCAAACCTACAGTCAGAATGGAAGGAATATGGAGAGCACTTGATCGAGTGTTACAACTTAGCTGAAGATACCAATGATACAAATGAAGACGATGAAGATGACCCACGCAACATAGATATACCAGGATCAGAAGGCGCGCGTGAGGTAGAAGGACTTTGTTGGAAATCCCAGATATGATTGGACCAGTAAAAACACAAAAAGTGAACATTGGCATAGACAAAGAGCCGAAGTTTGCATCAGTAGGAGATTATTGGGACGATCAGACTATTGCAAAGATCGCAGATACCTTACATGAGTATTAGGAACTATTTCCAACAAAATTTACAGAGATGAAAGGAATTTTTGGAGACCTAGGGGTTATGAAAATAACTTTAAAGCCAGGTGATAATCCTGTCAAGCAGAGGCCATACAGATTGAATCTGTGCTATAAGGAAAAAGTCTGCGTAGAGCTAGATAAGATGCTAGAAGCAGGAATCATTGAACCAGTTGAAGAATACGAATGGATTAGCCCCATGGTTGTTCAAGACAAGAAAGAAAAAGGTGAGATCAGGATTTGTGTGGATCTCAGAAAGATGAACAATGCTTCCATGCACGAACCATTTCCCACTCCATTCACAGATGAAGTGCTTGATAACGTTGGAGGAAATGAGGCATATTCGTTTACTGATGGTTTCTCTGGTTATCATCAGATCAGGATTGATCCTGCGGATAGGCATAAGATGACATTTGCTACAGAATGGGGGTCATTCCAGTACACCGTCATACCTTTTGGGATGAAGAACGCACCTACCATATTCTCTAGAGTTGTCGTCGCAGCATTTAAAGATTTTATGCACAAGTTTTGAGAAGCGTATTTTGATGATTGGACTGTATTTGGTTTATTGAAAAATCATTGCGCGAATCTTCGCATGATGCTCGAGAAGTGTCGACAGCATCAAATATCCTTGAATTTGAAAAAGTGTATTTTCTGTGTGCCTTATGGAATTTTACTTGGCCACATTATCTGTAAGCAAGGATTGATGGTAGACCCTGCGAAGATTGCAATTATTGCAAACTTATCGACACCAAATTTAATCAAGATGTTGCGATCTACATTAGGCCATACTCGATATTACAGGAAATTTATAAAGGGTTATGCATAGATAACCTCAGCGATGGAAAAGCTGCTGAAGAAAGACGCACCGTTCATTTGGAACGCAGAATGTGAACAAGGTTTTGACACATTAAAAGAAAAGATGGTCACCGTGCCGATTCTAGTCTTTCCAAACTGGACAAAGCCATTCCATGTCCATATTGATGCATCATGTATTGCCCTGGGAATCGTGTTAGCTTAGCTAGGAGAGGGAGTTATTGACCACCCTATTGCATTTTCTAGCAGAAATCTCTCAACAGCAGAAAATAACTATACTACTACCGAGAGGGAAGGCCTTGCGATGGTATATGCCCTACAGAAATTTAGACACTACTTGCTGGGATCGCACTTCCTTATGTTTATTGCCCATTCTGCGTTGAAATATTTGGTCAACAAGCCAGTGTTAGGGGGACGCATATGCCAATGGCTATTGCTGTTCAAAGAATACGACTTTGAGATTATTGTCAAGTTAGGTAGACTGAACCATGGACCTGATCATCTTTTAAGGATCGAGTCAGGAGAGGAGCCGACGAATATTGAAGACAGTCTACATGATGCACAGTTATTTAGTATACAAGTTGCCGATGATTATTACAAGGATATAATTGACTTCCAGACGACAGGGCTGGCACCCCAGGAATGCTCGGTCCAACAGAAAAAACAGTTAGTGGTACGCGTCGCGGACTTCACTATAATTGCAGGTCAGTTATACAAACTTGGGTCGGATGAAGTCCTATGTAGGTGCATACTCGATCATGAGAAGCCATTTATTCTAGCCAATGCACACTCAGGAATCGCGGGAGGTCACTATGCAGGAAGGGATACTGCGTAGAATATATTGCGTGCAGGGCTATGGTGGCCTACGATCCATAAATATGCCAAAGAACATTGTAGGAACTATGATGTCTGTCAGAGGATAGGAAAACCATCACGCCGAGATGAGATGCCATTGAATCCATAGTTAACATTGCAGCCATTTGAAAAATGGGCAATAGACTTTGTGGGTCCTATAAACACACTAGGAAAAAGAATGGGTGCAAGGTATATTATTACTGCTATAGATTACCTCACCAGATGGGAAAAAGCAAAACCAGTTAAGGACTGTAGCGCCAGTACTACTGTGCAATTTATTTTTGAAGAAATACTCACTAGATTTGGTTTTTCGAAGATTTTGATGAGTGACCAAGGTACTCACTTTCTGAACAAGATGATTGAGGCACTTATAGAGGAATTCCACATTCGTCATCAACGCAGTACTCCATATCATCCACAGGCGAATGGTACTGTAGAGGCTTTCAATAAAATATTGGAGAATGCACTCACTAAGGTGTGCAATGTAAATCGAGACGATTGGGACCTACTTGTCTCATATGTGCTATGGGCATACAGGACCACATGCAAGAAATTGACAGGACAGACACCCTTTCAGTTGGTTTATGGGAAGGAGGCTATAATGCCTATGGAATATATTGTCCCTAGTTTGAGAATCGCTGCATTTATAGGGATGGTAGACTACAAAGCTCTAGAAGAAAGATTACTACATTTACTGGGCTTGGAGGAAGATCTCTTCATCACAGGCTTCCATCAACAAGCTTAGAAGGACTGCGAGAAAGCATGCATGATCGCCATATAAAGAACAAGTGTTTTCAGGTAGGTGATCTAGTCCTCCTGTATGATAGCAAATTCATGAAATTCCCTGGTAAATTTAAGATGCATTGGCTTGGCCCATATACTGTGATACATGTTACTAACACTGGTGCAGTCCAGTTAGCCAATTTAGTTGGCGATACTTTGCCAACTTTGATAAATGGAAGCATGCTAAAGCTATACCATGATAGCACTGCTTCGCAGAACCCTGAATAACGAACTAAGGAAGGAAGTTCTAAGTGTAAAGTACAGTCGAAAGTGGACACTAGAAATGTAAATGAGTCTGTACATGTATGATAAAAGGAAGAAGGTATGATAGGAAGAATGATCTATGCACTGCGCAACACTGTTGAAGCTGCGCGGGGAAAAAAAAAAGAGAGAGAGAGAAAAAGAAGAAGAAAAATATATATAGTGGAAGCCACGCAGTTGGAAATTTTTGGCACTGCGAAGTAGCCGCGCAGTTGGAAATTTTCGGCACTGCGAAGTAGCCGCGCAGGGTTGTAGATGGATTGCCGTGCAATTTGGTGCAGTGCCCAGAGAAAAATAGCCATTGCATGGCTTTTAAGAAAAAATAGTCGTTAGACAACTATTGCAGCAACTGCTTCAGCATTTAAAGAAAAGATAGCCATTCTGAGCACGTTGACGACAGAAAAGACCGAAGGATCTGCTCAAATTCGCCAACAGACACCACATTAAATGCTTATCTAGCCATTGAAGGGCACACGAGAGGGTCTGCTATGCATATAAATAACACCATTGGGAGACTCGTGGGCGTTACCAAGCACTTAGAATTTTCTTGCGATTAACCTCTCGGAGCTAGTAGCCATCTGTATTCTATCTGCCTTAGCCGCTACCTCATTTGTGAATGTTCGAACCTTCCTTCAGAGAAGAAGAACTGACCTTCAAAGAAGCCCCGAGGATCTTTAAGCAAGGAGGGATTCAACAGTTAATGAAAACCCCAGTTAAGAAGGTTGCCGTAGAACAAGGTGAAGGATCCCGCATATCACCAAGAATTAATCCCACGATGCAGGAAAAACCAAAAGATAAGGGAAAAGTGGTAACTACACCTCGATCCAATATCATAAAGTTGGGATCCTCAGCACAGAAAGCACCAGTCTTTCAAACAGAACCTCTAAAGATGACACCTGAATATATCTCTCCGCGGGCACTGAATGCCCCTGTGTTTAAATTGCTCAAGACTGCGAGATACGACATCCCGCTGTCGCCTATGTCAAAGCATGTAAACGTTGGTAAGAATCTGCTGGGAAAGATAGCAGATTGTAAATGGGAGGATTATGACCTCTTGGGAATGAAGAAAGACAAGCCAGATGTTCCCAAATACCCAGATTTTCAACCAGACCAGTATATGTGCCGAAAAAAGGATGCCAAGGGAACTCTCAACTTGGTCGCTGACAGTTGGTTAGCACCTGTCGTTCATTTAGGGCTACTGAACTTGCTGAGATTGCCACATTTTGACCACTCTCCAGAACTAAATGTTGTGGTTCGCACACTCATGGCGCGAATCCACCAAGGTTATCTATGGCTAGAAAAAAACATTGACATTAACATTGATTTGATCCACTGCATCACCTGGCTAAGCAAGCGCAGTAAGGATCTGAAGCAATTTCTCCAGGGGAAGAGCAAAGAAAAAGAGGTTGTTGAGAAGATGAAGAAAACCCACTCAGTGGCGAAGGACAAAAGAGGATTCCTGACAGAAGATATAGAGGACCGAGCAACAAGATTCGTAACGCAGTTGCTTGCAGGCAAGATGCTCAAAACAGCTAGGCCTTCGGAGGTGCCTGCGGGCGCAATACTCCTTGGTGTTGCAGCGGCCAAAGGCCATAGTTTCAATTGGTGTCAGTTTCTATTGAATGAGTTCCTAGAAGAACTCAACCACACCCAGGTGAATGGCGGCCAGTTCCATTTCACCTGGCTCATCGTCCTGATCGCTTTGTGCAGATGGAAGGAGCCGCAAGATTATGTGGGCGTCATGATGGACACCAAGGATCCTAGAGGATTTAAGTTTGTCAACCTCTGGGAAAACACAAATGCAGAGCGCCAACATGCAACAACAGAAGTATTTTACCAATACTATATCCAGCTACGCGACGCAATCATGAAGACACCTCGCATTACAAAGCAAGTCACAGCGAAGTATATCCGCATCACCGACTTTGAGGCGGATATCAAATGTATATTCATATCGCCGAAAGCACAAACGAGGAAATCAGAGTGGTTCCCAGGAAAGTACATCATGTACGAGCAGGATATTGAGGACCTCATGAAATATTGGCCAGCAGAGTTCCGCGTAGAGGTCATGGACGTGGAGATAGATTCAGCAGAAGATGAGCTGATCCCGCTCTCATGCCCAATTATTGAAGAAACAGGGAAGAGAAAAGAAGTCGAGACTTCGGAGAAGCCAAAATTGAGGAAAAAGATGAAGGCTACAAAAATTCAATTGCAGGTAGTCCTCAACGATGATGATTACGAGATGATAGCCAAAACAGTCTCAGAGCAGATGAAGGAGCTTATGGTGGCTAAGGAAAAGAAGGACAAGGTCATCCACGATGACCTGCACCAGACAAGGCTCGCAATGCAAGGCATAATAAAGAAAATGGATGATGTCCAGAAAAGCCTTGTTTTTCCGAAGGAAGCAGGGACTAAAAGGAGGTCTGTAGGAACCTTGCAGCAAGGAAGCCAACAGCTAGCAATAATGCTGCTGTCGAAGACTAGGATTGTCCATGTGGACCCATTGGCTGTTGTGTTTCCAATGGTAGAGCAAGTGGTCTTGGACACAAAAGGAGTCGAGAGGGTAGAGCTCGACTTAGCCAAAATATCGTTACTAGGATTGCACTTCATCCACACGTAGATCGTGGAGGAGATGCATGAACGGACGGTTGACGCGATGAAGTTACAGGCAGAACTCACCATAACAAATAGAGAAATTCAGCAGAAGGAAAAAATATAGCTACGCAACGAAAAGGACCACCGACATAATTTGGAGACCACCATATCCAATGTGGTAAAGGATATCAAAGACATAGAAATCCAGGATGATCCTGTAGACACAGTTCTGAGGATCGAAGATAAGGTGAGATCCTTGCTGTCAGAGATGCAGGATAAAGAGATTTATTATGAGGCCGATATTGCCACATTGAAGGAGAAGTTGAATAAGCAGACGCCATTAACTGAACAACAGGTCAGAGAGAAAGCAATGAGCACCGCCTCAAAAAGCATCACAAGTGAGATGGCTAAGTGCCAATCTCTCCTGGATAAGGTTTCGCAAGCAATCGCGACCCTTGAAGAGGATCAAGAGTTGCTGCAGGTCAAGACCGCGGTACAAGAAAAACAGACCGCACTGGACAAGTTGAACGCAGAGGTAAAAGCTCTGCCACCTAGAGAAAGGCTGCTGAGATACAAGTAGATATCCAGCTTAAAGAAAGAAGTACAAGATTTACAACAAAAAGAGATTGAGATGGATAATCAGTCACAGCAGCTAATGGAGAATGCCATGGTAGTATCGTGGCAAATTGAAGATAAGTTAGCATAACTGCGTGATAACCAGGAGCAGGTACAAGATCAAATTGGACAAGAAATAACTCCAACACTACTTGAGACAATTAAACAGGTTGAGGAGGATACAAGAGAAGTAGTGGTGCAACACATATGACGAGTTCGTGGCCAAGTTCGTACCACCGGTCGTGGTGTAGAGTGAGAGAGCTGAAACAATCAGTGGCTCGGGGACGAGCCACATGTAAGTGTTAGGGGCATGTTGGGCCCAGATTGAGTTAAAGTTTTGGGAAGCACCTTTTTGAGGCAAGCAGGGAAGGCTGAGCTAAGAACAGCTCAGAAACACAATTTTGGCTAAGTATTGAGGATGCTGTGAAGTTGCGTGCAGCATCCAACTTTTGACGAGACTACGGAGTTGCGCACAGCGTCGAATTTTTGGCCGTGATGCGAAGACCAGTACTGCACAGAAGCAGTGCTGCAGAGTTAGGAGGCCACGTGGAGCCAGCAAAGCGGTGTGCTGGACAAGTATCAAGTGTAGCTATCGGCTCGACCGGTAGCATCCATTTTTGGAAATATATCTTAGGATTGCCGAGCGGTGGACGTAGGCAAAACAGCAAGGCGACCAAGCGTGGATTGTTAAGGAAAGTGATGTTTGGCACTCTAGAAGGAAAAACCGTTAGAGAGAAATGGTTCGGAAGAAGCAACCTGTAGGTACACGTGCGACAGGAAGGCCGATAACGACAGAATGTGGACGTGGAGATCCACCATGATCAAGTAGACGCTACCAGGAGCCAGCAAGCCGGTTTGGAAAACCGACGCAGTTTTGGAAACCCTTAGGGTTTTGGGTTTTAGGTCTTCGGCATTGTACAGACATGACCTTCGGGCATGATCTATTTAAGACGACATTTTGTATGGGATGGGGGTTCAATTTTTGGGATTCTCTGTGTTGTTCTTTTGTTGTTGCTAAAGAAGATAACCTTTTTGTATTGTAAAATCTCTCCAGGATGAGAATATTGTAAAGGGTCTGCAACTGTGTGCGCAGAGACCTAGCCGAGAGAAGGAGAGTCTGCAGCTGAGTGCACGGACTAAGAACGGTTTCCCCATCCCTTTTGAAAGAAATATATTACCAACAGTTCTTGTGGACATAGCTTTCCATTCGGGGAAGTGAACCACGTTAAATCCTGTGTTATGAGATGATGTTTATGAATGAATGACTGTTTGTATTTTTTGTAGTATGAATACTTGAATGTTTCCTTGCATGCTGTAATATGAGAAATTTGATATGCATTTACCAATAGGAGAAGTTTGGGAATGATATGCTAAGTTCCACGGAAGCAGATGAATGGTGAACATTTCAATTCTATGTTAAGGTCGTGAATTAGTCATTTAAGTTTAAATACTTTCTTAAACACAGTGAAGGAACGTAGCACAATTAATCATGTTATCATTTCGGTTCACATTGTAATAGTCCAAGTTCTTGACGAATGCTAGAAAGATAACCAGTAAGTGCCTGAATGAATGGATGAGTGATATTCATTTCAGTGCCTTAACGTTTTCGAGATTTTCCAAGTAAAGGATAATTGTGGGTGATTCGCAGTTCCAGTAGAAGATTTGCAGCAGCAAGAAACCCTTGGTGCGGCCTGCAATGTTGCTCACACCGCGCAACACTACTCGCAGCATAGATCTTGTTGCGTACCGCATCATTCTGTCCGCAGCGCCGTCCTTCTGTCCTGCGCTGTGCAGCTTGTTCTTATAAACAACTCATCATTTACTGTGGAAACCTGATTCTGCAGTACCCCATAAAGATACACCTCGGGTGAGACCTCAACCTACTCGCAGGTTGTCACCGAAAGGGCTAGTGTGAAGGGGTTTTGTTGGTCAAAGGGAGAACCGCAAAGAACCTGGGTCTAATTGGAAACCTCTAGGTCAGTTTAAGCCAACAGATGACTAAGCATAATGATGGGGATACTTAGGTTAGTTAACACTCTAATATGCACTTTACTCATTATGGGATTATACCTCGAAGTTTATGCTCCATCCTTTTGTACCTACAAAATTTTATTTTTGATGTCCATAAAAAGAAATTCATCTATCAAGATACATGGGTTTCCAACCATTGCACATGCCACTTCTCTAGGAAATATTTTCATCTATATGCTTCAACAACATTTTAAGCTACCAATTACTCATAACTTGGTCTCAAAAACTTTGAGATTAATATGATCTTACCATTTTAATTGAAGAGACAATATTTTCTTTGATTTTGTTAGTCTCTAAGATGTACTAGAACATGAATATAGTGCACTCTAGGGCATGCTGAGGCTCAATTTTTATAGATTTTAGAGCTAGATTTGTATAGTATTGAAATATAAATTTGATGTTTTTTGAATTTCTCTGTAGGTAAAGAATTTTGATGTAATTTTGAACATGTAAAATCATTTGAGGGGAATTTTATAGAGTGTGATAGTACTTTGGATCTAAATGAACATGAATTTTAGTAGATGGAACAACTACAGATATAAGAGGTGCTTGCAAGACAAATCTCTTACACTCAATGATAAGAGAAACATACTGAACTTTTAGGAAAATAATTCAGTAGTTTATGAAAAAATGTAAACATCTCATTATTTCTTACGAATTTATAGGAAACATGACATGCACAGAAACAACAATAAAAGAAGACTTCATATACTTTTGAATCACATGAATATCCTAAAACTATAATGGAGGTCAAAACAATGAAATCTATGTTATCCATCCCAACATTCAACACTATATTTATATCAATGATACAAATAAAGATGAATATGCTACTCAATGCTTAATTAATTTCTCGTGAAAGGTCTACATAGATATGAATACGTATGGAAAAAATGAAGAAGGACAAATGATAGAGGAAGAATATCTCTGCAACACTGTACAATATTTATCTTAGAAATTTCTATTACATACAAAACAATTCACCGACTCAACAATCCTAGAGACCCTCTAAAAGTTGCTAGCCTAATTACTGATCTTGAACTGCATTACATATCCCTCTAGTGGTAACTACTTTTAGTTTCCCTTAACTAATTTGTAAGAAACTTGTAAGTCTATCACTTTCACTTTAACTTTGTTACTTCCTAACAATGCTTTGTCTAATTTAATTATGCTTAATCAATCCCTTTTTAGTGCTTTTAATTTGATATGCCTTCCCTCTCATGTATCCACTTGATTGTACACATGTCTATCCAACTGATTGGCCCATTGATTGATCACTTGGATGAATTCATGGCTATCCCATTAGCCTAAATGTTGACTAACCTGTGAACTAATGCATCATTTGGATATTGGCTTGTCCTTTTGGTGGCATGAAAACTTGTGGGATTGGATTCGAAAAGGACTTCCCTTGGACTTGACTTGATGTTTGTCCTGTATGCTTTCCTTAGGGTGGAAAAATCAATTTATGATATTTGGACACAGATTTCCACTCCTTTCCTATTGGGAACCTATGTTATTTCAAGGCCTCCAATTTTATTTCAACATTTGTGTCATTTCATAGGATATAGGCCCAACTTCTTCAATATATTCCTCAATAGTATTCAAATCTCAAATTTAAATTTCATCCTGTCAATGACTTGATCTCCATTTATCTCTCCTTCAAATACATCAAACTGGACCACTTCATCTCTTTTTGGATCAACTTATTTTTATATTCTTCCTTAGGATAAATTTCTCCATTTCCATCCCAGGGATGTGGCAATCCCATCTTTGTGACCTCGTTGAAAAGGTTTTTGAGGGTAGCTACTTCATTAATTAGTGTCTTTATGCTACTCTGAGTTCTCTTAAATGGTGTTTGTTTCATAATCATTTCCTTGGATATCTTAATTAACTGTTTTTTTTTTCAATTTGCAATTCTTCCAGTTTCCTTTTGGTCCTGTTGTTTAGATAATTAATTATTTGCTCTGCTTGTTTTGGCATTTCTCTAAGATGCTTTTGAACTCTCCTCTTCTCTTCTAGTCCTAATTTATCCATTTACAGCTCATCTTGAATTACCTCACGATGGTCCCACTTTTTAAGGAATAGTTGTGCTATTCTATCCCACAAAGCTTGGTTTGTTCTCCTTATCAATGAATCTCCTTCAACATTTAACTTTAACTTACTGATTTGACTTTTGAGATCATTCATTTTGGCCTCCAAAGCATCAATTTTATATTCTTTCTCACTGAATTCATTCTCTAATTCCGCACTTTTGTTATCTTTCTGACTCACCTCGGCTTCTAATTCTTTAACCCCACTATCACTACCGTTTGGTTGATGAGCTGGGGTGTCTTGTTCCATTACATCTATCACCTCCTTGTTGTAGCTACAATGATCCCATATTTTAGAGAAAGATAAGATCCCTATGCTAGGATTAAATTCCTTAGTTTATTTTTGAAGAAATATATTTTTATTTTTATAGTTTATTTTTGAAGAAATATATTTTTATTTTTATATAATTCTATTTGGAAGTACTTTGGAGTTAACATGAAACAAACTAAAATCATGATTAAGTAAGTTTCGATGTTCATGACATCTTAATTTATTTTTCTAACTAAAACGCAAATAAATCGACAGTCATAAGTCGAGATGTTCATATGCCGATGTTATTATTGCCAATGTTTTGATCTCAACATTTACATGACATGACTTATCGGAAGTCGGGATTCGGAAAATCATTTGTGATGTGAGTTCAATCCCAAAGTTCCAATCCCAACATTTGCAATTTTAGTCGGAAGTCGGAAGTCGAAAGGCCAATTATCTGTCCTTAAATTTTTCTAATCGACGTCATGACCCCGATATTTTATCTTACGAATATATGAGTTGGGGAGTCATCAGAGTGATTATTTCTCACTATCTTTTGATGTTCTGATTCTGACATCGATCACCCATTGATCCACACATTTCCAAGAAGCACGAGGTGGAAAACAATTCGACTGAATGAGTCGGCTCTGTTATGGCGGAAGCTTGAGAAATAGAATAAGAAAAGCAAGAGTACACTACGCGGATAATGCAAATACACACAAACAATATACAGGAATGCGAACTGATTTCTCTATTACTGGGTATGAGATAATGACTTGATGTATGTTACAATATCATACATGCTTATATAGAATGTGCTGAGAAGCTTGGGTGCCTTCCCATTGTGTTCAGTTACAAGAGAAGTTATAACGGTTCAGCATTTCAACCGTTACAGTCAACTGGAAGACAGAGAGATAGTCTATTGTAGTTTGACAATCGCAAGTCATAGGTCAACGCTGCATGTCAACATCGCAAAGCTGTGAGGTTGCAAAACTTGTCAAAGTCACGGAGTTGTCGAAGCCATGTCGAAGTTGGAACTTGTCGAGGTTGTGTTGACGTCAATGACTTTTCAAAGATGTGTCGAAGTTAGCATCTAACAATAATGCCAACTGCGATGTGGATCCGACCTCCTTCCTTAAGAAACAATGGTCCCCATTGTTTGCTTGGTTAAGTGAGGAAACTTGTCAGTCAGTTTAGTAGCAGAGTACCACTTTCCTTGGGATGGGAGTTGTCCGACTTTAGCAACCTGAAACAAGGGAATGGTGTTCATCCTTGTATGGCGTGTTTGTCATCCCATAATGGTGTTGCAAGGAAGAGGCTCCTAAACATCTGGATGGATGTATTCGGGTTTTGTTGTCGGTAAGTTGTTCTGTTCCAACAGTGGTGCATGGTATGGTCAAAGTAGATCCACATTGATTAATGGATGCAGACCCAGGAATGCAGAAATGTCAAGCTGGAAAGAGTTTTCTCCAATCCATCGAATAATACTGTATAGACCATATCGCAAAGGTTTGAGATTCTTGAATTGACCGATGAAGTGCTCCTTTAGATGTAACCAGACCTTATCCCCAATTTGGAATGAATGAAGAATACGATGCTTTTCGTGTCGAGCCTTAGCTTTCTCGTTTACTCGTTGCAACATTTTTTGTGCTTGCTTTTGGATGTCAAAGATCTGATCTCGAAACTTCAAGGCTTTATCAACTTCTCACCGGCTGTAGCCGGTGTTGGAGTTTGATTGTGTCGAGGAGATGATCAAGTCGATAGGCACTGAGGGTTGAAATCTGTAACATATCTCAAATGGACTCTTTCCTATAGAGTTATGCTGAGCACGATTGTAGTTGTGCTATATGTATGGAGGAATTTCATCCCAAGTGTGTCGATGCTTGTGGTTGTACATGCGAATCAGTTGTACTACCAAGCGATTCACAACTTCCATCTGTCCGTCGGTTTGAGGATGGAAATTTGTTGACAATGAGAGTCATGTGTCTAGTTGTTTCCAAAGAGTCTTCCAAAAGATGCTGATGAAACTGGAATCTCGGTCGGAAGTAATGGTTGTCGGTAAACCAAAGTGTTTCCAGACATGTGTAAAGAAGAGATGAGTAGTCTGCTGCGCTGTCGTGGTATTCTTACATGGAATGAGAATGGACATCTTGGAAAATTTGTCGACTACTACTAATATCATGTCATGCTGATGTATGGTAGTAGGATATCCCATAAATTAGTCCATATAAATAGATTCCCATGGTCGACTAGGAACTGGCAGAGGGGTGTACAATCCTTGTCGTCGATTAGGTGGTTTAGCAATGGCACAAACCATGCATGATTGACTATACTTGTTGACGTCGGTTTTAAGTGTAGGCCAAAAGAAATACTCCTGGATAAAAGCAAGTGTCTTCGCTACTCCAAAGTGTCCTACAGTCTTGTTGTAGTGCGCGTCCCAAATGAGCTGCTGCCAATGCTCACCAGTAGGTATACAAAGCTGTCCGAGCTTGTATAGCAAGATGTCTTTCAGGAAGTAGTCAGAGGTCGACGACTTGTTAGTCTTAATTTGTCAGTAAATTGGTGAAAATTTGATGTCGTCCTGATACAATTGAGGCCAAGTGGTTGTGTCATATCCCTGCATACTCATCACTATGAAAAGGAGAGAAACGGGTGGTCGACTTAAAAAATTGGCAACGGCGTTAGCCTTACCTTTACGATACTTAATCACCAACTAGAATTGTTGTAGGTAATTAATCCACTTGGGTTGTCTAGTTGTTTGTAGTTTCGACTAGGTCATAGCAAATTGTAGAGGCTTATGGTCAATGAGGATGACCATTTCCTTTCCAAGTATGTAATGCCTCCATTGCTTGAGAGCTTACACAATTGCGTACAGTTCTTTTTCATACATCAAATATCTCCTAACTATGTTGTTAAAAGTTTTGGAATGAAAAGCGACTAGGTGACCAGACTAAGTGATCATTGCGCCCAAGGAATAGTCTGATGCATCCATCTCAATCTCAAAAGGATGATGCAAATCAAGTAACACAAGTAGTGGTGTAGTGCAGAGCTTGTGCTTGAGCCATTCAAAAGCTTCTTGTTGTGTTGATGTCCATTTGAAGACATTTTTTCCATTTCACTTTGTCAACTGATTCAAGGGCCAGGTTATGTGGTTGAATCCGAGTATGAATCATTGATAGAAATTCGCCAAACCAAGAAAAATTATTAGTTCTTGAATGCATTGAGGAATGGAACAATCTTTGAGGATTTGTTTTTTGTTCTGGATCGGTGTGAATGCCTGCAGAGTCAATTACATACCTGCCGCGTCCCCTTCCATCAATCTATTGCATGGAAGGAAACATGACCAACATACCGAGCTTACTGGGTAAACTCGGCCCCATACATTACTCATAAATTCATAACAATTAAAAACTTATGTGTGCAAACGCATACTCAATATAAACACAACGGAATTAAAACATATTAAAACACAGATAAAATGGAATGCATCAACGTATTTAACCAAGGCAGATGATGAATCAATCCCATTCTCATGCCATTCACAGATTTCATAGCAATTCCATTAACATGAATAATTAACATTCATAATTAACACAGAATACACAATGCATATAAATTAAACCACAGAGAATACTTATCTTGAGAAGAAGCTGTCCAACAACTGGCTATGTGAGAGCAATGTTCCACCCAACCATAGATCTATGTCCAGCCTGTATTCTTTCAGCTGAGAGATCACCTCCGAGCTGGGTTGTGTATCCACCAAGGAGGAACTAGATGGGCTCACTCACAGCCATGGTTTCACTCAAATGGTCGTGCTAAGCCAAGACACAGTTGGGTTTATCAAGCATGCAGTAAGAAAAGGAGGAGGATGCTAAGAAAGAGAGCTCATTCACAGAGCTACAGACATCTCAAGCTAGACTCAAGCAATCCGATCCTTTGTTCAAACATCCACACTTGGATTTCTCACAATTATGTCATCAAAATAACTCAATTGCGTCACTGGATTTTTGGGCTATAAAAAATGGGTTTTCCAATGGATTTCGGGGTATCTAATACTCTCACTTTCACCCCAAGGTTCATATCTATGGATCCCCCATTGGATTTCACTGTCAAATACCAAATCTGGGCGTTTATGGCTCTTCAAAACGTGGGTTCTTGCAAAGTTGCGATTTCTGGTTTTGCTCACTGCTGAAGTTCATTTCTGGATGAAGATTGATGTTGGGTTGTTCCATAATGGAATGGGAATAAGAAAGAAGCAACTCTCATGAGGTAGAGTGACTTTTGGGTCAAGAAAATAGAGCCCATACTCTGCCATACGAATTTGTAGGCTGCCCATGCTCCATTGAAGCCATGGACTGAATTCTTCAACAACTTCCTTACAATAGACTTAAATGTCAGCAAGGAAAGTCAAATGGGTTCTCACAATGACATTTGGAAACATATGGTTCAATCCCACATCCCCCTCACCACTCCCTAGTGGATACACATGGCCCCTTCTCATTCGTTGCTTCCATAGCCAGTTTTGGTATTTTATTGCATGATGTTTATTTACATCATTTTTACAATGTTCCATGGCTAAATAGCACATGGATAACATAATATCTAATACTTGGCTTTTAAATAAAATTCGAGCTTCCACTGGTGGGGCCTTGGCCTTGAGCTACACGCTAGGAAAACATACATCACATGTATACAATATTTACATTAAGAGATAATATTTCCTAAGGATCAAAATGGGGTATTACAATACCCCAAATATTTGATGTTTTTCATCGCAAATGTGCACTTGTCCATGTTTAAGTAGATTCGATGTTGTTGGAGAGTGTCGAGGACTTGTTGAAGCTGTCCGACATATTCTTCACATGATCAATTGAAAATCGGTATGTCGTCAAGATAGACAATGACCCATTTTGCGATGAAAGGTCGAATAATGTTGTCAGTGTATCGCATGAAGGTTGCAGGTGCATTGGTTAAGTTGAAAGGCATGGCTAACCATTCAAACAATCCTTCCTTGGTCTTAAAAGAAAATTTCCACACATTTGAGGGCTTGATTGGAATCAGATGATATCCTGACTTGAGGTCGAGCTTAGTAAGGAATTTAGCACCTTTCAGACAGTCGATGAGCTTGTCTATCTGCGGTAGAGGGTAGCGATTCTTTACCGAAATTTTGTTGAGTGCCCTGTAGTTGATGTACATGCGCCAAGTCCCGTATTTATTTGGAATGAGGACGATTGGGCTTCCACAAGGAGAGGATCTAGGTCGGATATGAAGTTTGTCTATCAAATCTTGTATTTTTCTGCGAATCTCTTCATTTTCGAGAATGGATCTTCTGTAAACAGATGCGTTAGGAAAAGAAGAACTAGGAGCAAGTTCAATGGAGTGTTTTACCTATAAATGTCGAGGAACTCCGTCCGGCTCTTGGAATAAACTCCAATACTCATCTAGAACATTGTCGATCAACTGCTTCTGTCGGGAGCTGCACTAGTTGGTGAGTCGACTCGTTGCTGTAGTCTTCCAAGAATGTTGTGGTTTGATCTTGACTAATGCAAACTTATGAGCATGATTGATGACCTTCTTTGTCGTTTTAGCAGATATCATTGAGACCGTTGGTGTAGGAAATCGCTCTGGAATTTTGTACCATCAATTCTGGATTTTGACAATCACCTTCTACGGTCGTGACTGATAACTTCCATGGCGATCCCACAAGTAAGGTTTCCCAAATAGGGCGTCGTCTACAGAGAGTGGTGCTACGTTGCAGGGTAATTCATCTTCAAAATACTTTATGAAGTAGGTGAGCTTACATTTTTGGTTGATCCATAGTTCTGGTCCATCCTTCATCCAACCGATGTTGTAAGGCTATGGATGTGGAGTGGTGACAAGACCTAGTTTCTTCGCGAGATCTTCAGAAACGAAGTTCTTCTAGCTGTTGTTGTCCATAATCAGATGTAATGGATTGTGCTGAACCCATATCTGTGTATGGAATAGGCGCTCTCTTTCCTCATTGATGATAGTGGAGGATTCTAGAGTGGTCGATGTCGATGTTAGAAGGGTCATTGCGTCTGGATCAGATTCTTCCATCGTTTTGTCGAACGCGTCAGATGTCGACACTTTTTCCAAAAAAATATTATGAGCTTTGTATTCATACGTATCATGCCAAGATGAGTGGTGGTAATCGCACCATTTCCTAGTTGGGGGTTGTTTGCTACGTTCCCTTTTCTGAAAAGGATTTTTGCTGTGATCTGGCTTTGGTGGGGTCGGTTGAGAAGATTTCAACTTGTTGAAGTCAGCTGATGTCTTCTTGTCGAGAGGTCGTCCTGATTTTGGCTTTGTCGTGAAGCGTGTTTCCATTTCTGCTTGGTTTCAATTTTTTTGGCATAGTAGAATGCATCCATGAGTGTATTGATAGTCAGAAATTCCATCTCCCGCTGAATGTGCTAGAACAATCCACTGATGTACTTCAGAACAAGCAATTTCTCTTCTTCTTGGACGCCAAGTCTAGCCATGAGTAGATAGAACTCGTCGGTGTAACTTTGTACTGATTGGTCTTTCCATTGCCCTAACTGCTGCCACTTCTTATACTGTTGTTTGAGGTATTTGGGAGTCTAAAATTCTTTCCGGACGTATTTGAAAAATTCATCGCATGTGTTGATGGGGTCTCCGCTTTTCTCCATCTTTGTCGAGAGGTTCTCCCACTAGCAGTGCACAGATGTTGACATCTTCAAGGATGCAATGGTGATCTTTTCATCTTTTGAGAGTTGATTCACAAAGTAATAGGATTCCAATTGTTGTACCCAATTGTCGACGGATTTCGCATCAATATTTCCTTCTTGATTCGGTATGTCCAAATTCATTTGCACTTTGAAGGGGCTGATTTTGTCAGAGTGCATTCTCGTCAAAAATCCTCTGGATGCCGAAGCAAATCGTGTGATAATTTTGTTGAATTGGGCGAAAATTTTTTAGTTTGTTGTCGAGTTAGCGCTTGCTCAATAAGTTGTGTTGTCTCGTCGACCGCATGTCTATCATCTATTTCTTCTGCCATCTCTGGAGGTAGTGTCTTATTGGATTGCTAAGATTGCAAGCGTGTTTGAACCAACATAAGTCAGGTAACTTCGCTGAAAGTGTCTATGCAAACTTAAGGACAAACAAAGCTGAGTGCGATGATACCAATCATCTGCACGTGGCTAGGAAGAACGAGGGGGACAACAATCGACTGAATGAGTCAACTCTGTTATGGCTGAAGCTTGAGAAATAGAATAAGCAAAGCAAGAATACACTATGCGAATAACACAAATACACACAGACAATATACAGGAATGCAAACTGATTTCTCTATTACTGGGTATGAGATCATGACTTGATGTATGTTACGATATTATACATGCTTATATAGAATGTGCTGAGACGCTTGGGTGCCTTCTGGTTACGTTCCATTACAAGATAAGTTAGAACGGTTTGTTAGTTCAACCATTACAGTCGACTGGAAGGCATAGAAACAGTCTATCGTAGTTCGATAGTCGCAAGTCGTAGGTCGACGCTGCATGTTGACGTCGCGAAACTTGTTAAAGTCACGTCGTTTTCGAAGCCATGTCGAAGTCAGAACTTGTCGAGGTTGTGTCGTCGTTAATGACTTGTCGAAGATGTGTCGAAGTTAGCATCCTACAATAATTCCAACTGCGGTGTGGATCATCCATATAGACTTCGGAAGTCGAGAGTTGACACATTGTTTACCATGTTATGAATTATCTCCCTGACTCCCGAATCTTGATTTTTTTCGGTCCCACCTCAATGTTTATATATATATATATATATATTTTTTTTTTCTGAAATCGGTATTCCCATCACATGCGCCAAATTATCTTGTAAAAATAGTCAAATTAAATGCACTTAATTGTTAATAATTATTTGATCCTTGATCTCTCACTCTTCCTTCCACATTAAATGTAAATCGGATTTGGTCATAACATGGTTCTGTACTTAATAAAATTTTGAAATGATCCGCCATTACCACACAATGAATTCAAATTTCAGAACAATAAAATTTCTGCTTAGTCCGAAGCTTACATTGGCATCCTATAATTTTCTTTAAGATTTATTCCATGTATTTCAAGTTCCTCTTGAGTTTGTTTTAATTCCTCACAGTTAAATTAGCTTATGTCATTTTATTATGTGTTGCGGGATTAAGCTCAAACCGCCATGGCTAGAAGAACTAGGTTGAAGGTCATAGTAGATGAACTTAAGTTAAAAGACCCAAACTTCAGCATATACTCAGATACTTATGCATGTGTTTTTGACACACTTTGTTTAGACTAGGATCGGATTTATAGTATTTTTGACAATGATGTGTCATGTCCCCAGTCACCTCGGTACCCTTTTAGAAGTAATGGGAGAGCTACCTTGAGTCACCTGCTCATTTTTTTTCTTCTTTTTCCCAAGCAATTCAAACGCTCCACAAATATGAACCTGCAATTATTATTGATCCACAATTTGCAGTTTAGTAATGACCTCCGATCCGCAACCCATAATCTGAATTCGAAATTCAGATTTCCAAAAATTTTCCTTCCGCAAAAATCGCCATCCTGACTTCCGCAATCTGCAATCCGCATGCGGAATTCAAACTGCTGCCCCATAAAACTTCCCTCCGACATGCCACAATTTGCAATCTGCATGCGGGATTCATAAATGTGGAATCCAAAATATGTAGCTCCGACAAATTCTCCTTTCCGATTTCTGCAATTCGCGGTCCACCTTACGAAACTCGAAATTCGGAACACCCATCTCGCCAATCCGGGAAAAGCCATTGTCCACAATACACAATCCTCATTCCCCATTGTGGATGTGGAAATGTGGAAATCCCAAATCTTTGTTCTGGGACAAATTACCTCTCGCAATCCACAATCCGCATTCCGCATTGTAGATGCGGAAATGCGGAAATCGAATTTTCAATTTTGGGGAAAAAATACTTCTTGCAATCCGCATCCCGCATTCCACATTGCAGATGCGAAAATGCATAATTCCATATGCCACCCATGGTTGGTCCCCGAACTCCACAATCCACGATCCACATTGCGGATGTGGAAAGGTTCTTGCAGATGCAGAAGGGTTAGGACCAAAGACCCCTTCTCGAGTAAGCTTCTAAGACAACTTCCAAGGGTCATAACTCCCTCAACCTTGGTCCAAATTGGGCAAGGTCGGTACTGTTGGAAATCTATTGGAGATATCGATCCACTAGTATGATCCCCTACCCAATATGAGCACTCTAAACCTATCCTTCTTCCAACTAAAACTCTTTCCATAATCTCCCCTATGTTCCTTTACCCTTCTGCAATAATCTCCGCTCCACTTCTTCCATGTATTCTCTCCTTCATCTGATCCACAGGGGATTTGAAAACCACAAGGGGTTGTTTATTTTTCCCCTCAGCTAGGGCTGAACCATCTGAACATCTTGGCCCTTGCACTTAGACCTATTCATCAAAGAACAATCTCATGGAATTAGCCTTATTCATCAAGCATAAATTCATATAAAGGAAAGCACATGGATGCATACACAACAGAGTTAAACCATGATAACACACTCACATAATGCATTTTATTAACATCTCATCATAGGCATGATAACCACACAATGCATAGGCATTCAGTCCTATTTATCAATGGACCATTTGTAATGTCCCCTCCTATCATACCAGCATGATAGAGAGGATCATTGTGCTAAAACCGGGCAATTGGCCCCAATGCTTACTAAATAAAACATCCACATATATAAAAAGACAGGCATGCAGATGTACAAATCTAAGCAAACACAACAGAAGTAAATCATGTGCAGAATTAACACATATCCATCATACATTCCAGATTTTCATGTCATTCATCAATTAAGCAATATCAAATTATCAAATGAGAATACTTATCTTAAACCAAGTGGTCCCTGAGCAACCAGCTACGCTTCTGCAACGTTCCACCCAACCGTAGGCCAGTGTGCTCCTCAATCTCTCAGCACCACTGCCACCCCCGAGCTGGGCATGATCTCCACAAGGAAAAGGGGAAAACAGGCTCTCACATAGCCCAAGGTATATCAAAATCAGCCAAGCCAATCAGCAATTGGGTTTCTTAGGCTGTTAAGAGATGGGTGCATATAACATCAAAAGCATAAGTGTTGGGCATGAGAAAAAACACCTATACCGTGAATTTCCCCAACAGTGGGTTTCTACCAGTTCCAGAAAAACATGGGCAACCAAAAACGGAAAGGAGAAGATGGGAAATCAACCCCAGGAGAGCAGAATTGTTTTCAGAAAAATGGTCATGGGCATTTCTTGGGCAGAAACAGCCTCCATAACCCCAAAAATCGTGGCTCTCTTCTCCCAGCCACTGAGCTAACCAAAAACGAGTTTGCAGGCATGGAATAATGAAGGAAATGGTGAAAAACGTGAAGGATAAAACCGCCAACAAGCTCAGATTGCGTGAGAGGATGAATGCCGTGGGTGAAGAATGGCTTTGGGCCAATTTCGTGGGGGTTTTCTTGCCCAGCAAACCAAAACTCGATTTCCCAGGTTGCTGTCTTGCCCATACACGAAAATTGACAGCCATACCTCTCCCATCCCAAGGCATTAATTGTCTCAACCAATTATTCGAAGAATTAAATGATTGGGTGCATGAGACCAAATGGGTAGTTGAGAGTTCATGGGTTTCCTCAATGAAATGGATTAACACCATGGCTCAAGGGTTTGGTTATTCCACCCCCCCCAATTCCTTGTAAAGATCATGCCCCCATCTCTTTGTTGCATTGCATAGCTGGTTGTGGGTTTTTCCTTAAAAATTGCATGTTTACATGATGTCCGATTTTACATTGTGCACCGCTAGCACAAGAACCATATGCATCTATTCTAATTGCCGATACATAGAACGGTAAATCAATGGCGGGGCCTTGGCCTTAGCTCCTCACCATGACTAAATATTAATATTTACATCATTTACAATATTAAGGGTCAAGCTGGGGACATTACACCATTCACATAAGCAAATAGATGCATGCATGTACTTAACATCCATAGCTTAAGGCAACATCAACAACACACCATGTATCATGCATTTACCAATCAATAACATACACCACATAATGAAAACTAATACATGGGAATTCATCCCTATCACTCTTTTGGATCAAATCATACATTCATACATAAATAAACACATATGCATAGATGTAGAATATGAATCATTCAAGGCATAAAGAACACTTATCTATCATGCATCCAACATATTTTCCTCTAGGCATAATGATGAACAACCTACAAGGAATTAGCCCTCATCTCATGCTACACATAGGCTTATGATGACTAAATTAAGGTGATCCTTTCATTCCTATTAACATAAACATTTAAGTATTCAAGACAAAGCATAAACATGATATAAATCCTAGAGCACACTTATCTTTTCATGGAATCACCAAACAAACTGGCTATGGAATGCAACTTTCCAAGCCAACCATAGATCTTTTCCCAGCCTCTATTATTTCAGCAATCAGAGATCACCTCTAAGATGGGGGTGTGTATCCACTAAGGATTATCACTCAGGCTTACTCACAGCTTTGGTTCACAGTCCATCAAGGCATTCAGCGCATAGTTTTTTTTTCAAGTAAGTGGGGAAAGCAGGGGAGGGTTTTCTAATTCATTAAGCTCATCCACAGAGCTATGGGAATATCCCAATGATATAAAATAGTTCATAAACCCCCATCACCTCCACTCTCACCCTAAGTAAGGCACCCTTCACTGTTGAATAGTCCCTAGGGAGCTCCTTCCCTTAGCACTGAACCGGGAAAGTGTGGATGGTCTTGACTGCTAAAACAAGCCAAATGAGCCCTCACTAGCTCTGGTATGTAGCTTAACCCTCTTGGTCTCTTTCCACTGCTTTTCTGGGTGTATCACCCACTCACATCCATCCAAGGGTTCGGGTATATCGATTTCTCTTCATTTTTAGCTCTGAAATTCACGGCCTTCTCAGATCACGATTTTTCTAGTTCTCTTTCCTCTCTTCCTGTGTTCTAGGTCGTGTAAGGGTTCCACTGATGTCTGCATGGTTAACCAAGGTCTAGAAATGAGGAATACGAAATTCCATGGGGTGGAGTGACGTGTGGATCAAGGAAGCAGAGCTCCATACCCTTCCATCCAAACCTTCAGGATTTCCCATACTCCATGACCTCATGAACAGTGATCTTCACCCACTTCCTACAGTCGCGTTCAATTGTGTCTAGGATAGGTCAAAGGGGTTCTTAAGGTGACAATGGAAACCTAGGGTTCCATCCCACACCCCCTCACCACTCCTTAGTGGATACACATAGCCACCTCATTTAGTTGCATTCCATAGCAATCCCTTGGTGTTTTTATTTACATGGCATTATTTACATCATTTACAACCTTCCATGGCTTACTAGCACATGGGTTATCAGAATATCAACTACTTGCCTATGCAATTAAACTTAATCATCCACTAGTGGGGGCCTTGGCCTTGAGCTCCACACTAGGGAAAACACACCTTGCAATATTTACATAGCATCCACAATAGCCTAAGATCATAATGAGGAATATTACATCTTCCCTCCCTTAGAATAACACTATCCTCAGTGTTCCAACACTTAGGATTACATATAAAATCTACACATGTCCAAAATTACAAAAAAATGTTGCAGGTCTACCCCTGCATTTTGATCTTTACTTCAAACTTTTAGGACCAAGTCCTTTGTCTTCCACAAGCCATCCAGCTAGATTTGACCTTCCAGCTTTGTAGGTGGGCATTGCTCCACAACAGTCCCTTCTTCTCCTTCCCTTTCAGCTGATCCACAAGCCTAAAATATTCATGGTTGTTAGCTCCTTGCTGCCCTGGCAAGTTGTTTGAGGAAGGTTTTTCCAGTCAAATCCCATTTATTTTGGTTTGCTTCCATGGCAAGTCTGTACAGAGGCCCATGCTTTGGTTGCAAGCACCAATGCTTTTGTAACAGCCGCAACTAATTTGATTTCAATTCCCCACCTGTGAAATACATCATTGTTATTTTGTTAGGCCAAGCATAACATAACATTAAAATCCGTCAATTATATGCCCAATTGAAATGAAAATCCCATGCTTTACCCATGAGGCTTTCACACTTTTCATGCTTTCCCTACAGGCACATGAACTCTTATTCGTGTTCATCCTTTCATGGGAAACTCACTATTTCAGCATTCACAATTATTTTAAGCAATTAACACAATCATTTTTAGCTATAACATGCATTCAACAATTTGCTGTTTTCTAATTGCATTAATAAAAAAAGAGGAAGAGAAGAGTAAGACTTTCCCCCTCTTACTCTTGTCCCAATATGGGGCCACACCACCACTGTGGTTGCATGCTCCCTAGCCTCTTTCACTCCAATGTGAATTCTTGAATTTACCTTTTGTCTTATGACACTTCGTGTCTATGGTCTGTCCAAGACCTTTCAACCATGGAACCCTTCCACATGGTTTGTCTACAAGACTCTTTGTTGCTAGCACCCACACAAGTCCACTAGTACCATCATTCATTGCTGCTCATGCTAAGATTTTTAGGATAGACACATGTCTATAAGCATCCTTAGGATGCCTCCATATTTCTTGCTTCCTACAATGACCAAGGTTTCCAACAAGAAATAGAAGTGTATCATCTTGGTTGTCATAAGATTTGTTCATGAAATTTTCATTCTCCAAAATAAGAAATGAATGAAAATTAAATACTTATATGTATTGTACATTTCCTCTATGGTACACAAGGTCCTTCTTTACTTTACAATCCTTGGGATCACCTATGGAATTGGATGTTGGATAGCCTACAGGCCACTCTACGCCATCCAAATAGTCAATGACAAGCCAATACTCTGACTAGGTTCCCAGACATTGGTGGTGCCAAACCAGTCCCATACCTGGTTTTCCCTCTCCATTGCCAAGCCATCACATCCATCTGGGTCAAAGGTCAATGGAAGGAAACTGCACCATGACCATTTCCAGGTCAAGGATCTACTATGGAGACATAAGCATGCATCAACATTTCACACACAAAACCCTTCATACACATAGCAACTCTTCATACACACAACAACTCTTCATGCTCACCGCAACTTCTTCATGCACATCACAACCCTTCATGCACATGAAAAACCTTCACACACACCACAACCCTTCACAACAACCCCTCACAACAACCCCTCACAACAACCTCTTCACTTTGATTCTTTAGTGTGAAACACCAATTGCATCTTTTCAAGCTCACAACAAAAGAGGGGTAAGCAGGCTCATTAGTACTGCTGCTCTGAAATTGTAAACATCTTTCATAACATTCACTATCAAATATTGAAGCACCAGGAATGCGTCCATTCCCTTAGGGTGTAGTCAATATTGACAACCCTAATGTAAATCAACACCAGAAAGGTGTGCACCACCTTCCAATGTGAACTATGCAGGCCCTAATCATACTTCAACAGTCTGAGATAATATAAATAAAATAAAACATGCTCTGCATATTAACTCTAGTAACTAGACATGCATATATCTCAGCTAGGGTCACAGAACACTTATCCATTTTGTAGATGTATTCTCTATTCATTCAAGAGGAATGGGGATCCATTCTATGAGTCAACAGTCCCTTGGTCTACCACCCCAAACCCTCTCACATTCCATAGCCCACATATGCCTTCTTGGCATTATTTTACCATCTCACTAACATGGTTTACCCACGTGCAGTGCAGATGAGACATCCTCATGTTGTTTAGCTCTTGTAAGTGGCACCACTCTGCCCATTAGGGTTTCATGCTTGCTTCCCTATCACAACCATCCACCTATAACATGTCCTTTTTTACACAATCTTAGTGTTATCTCCTAAATAAACGTAGACTAGTCATGTCATCTAGAAGATAGGAAGTCTTTTAGTTTTGAGTCTTATCTGTACATGTCTGAGTTCTAGTCCATTAGACCTAAGAAGGTAACAGAGTCTGAATTGATACTTTTATGCCGGTTCTCCTTCCGTAGGCAAAGTTTCAGGTTTCGGTGGCTTAGGCGGGCCTGGTATTGGATCATTAGCTACCGAAAGCCCGGTTTTTGGCAGTTTACGATGTGAGGGAGACATCCTCCCAGATACCGAAAAGAAATAAGGTTTTCCATCACCCTCAAGCGTTTCGGTGGTTTAGGCGAAGCGTTACTCTGATTCATTAATCACCGAACGTTAGGCTTTCGGTTGCTTGTCACCTTTAAAGCCCAGTTTTGTTAGCTACCGAAAATTAAAATAAACACGCAGGTATGTCAACGAGCATCAAACCCCTTTGGTATGGTTCCTAGCATCTTGAAGACGTTTTCCAGAGGACTGACAAGCATTCAAGTGCACCACGATTGCCTCTGTTGACAGACTGAGAGCGCTGGCAGATTCGGTAGTAAAATATTCCTGCCTATTTTTGGAAAGCACCCCTACAAGTTTTTACAGAATAGCATTTTCACACCTGCCCCCAGCTCCACGATGCTCGTCTCAACTGTCAAGCGTAGGTTCACCAGCAAAGAGCAGTTACTTTGATCATGACACACTGTTACATCTTTCATTTACTGTTTTCAGTTGTTATTTTTAGTATATTCGATCCATCTTTTTGGGATTTGAAAAAACTTTGTAATGGCTATAAAGCCGAGGACTGAAGTAGAATAGAGGTTTGAATTTGGAGAGACTAATTGACTTTTGTATTCTCAAAATCCTGTGACTTTCTATATAATACAAGCTTCTTTCATTATTGGCTGTCAGATTCTTTCTTCTCGTGTTTCTATGCTTGCTGTAAATGATTTATTTCCTGTATGTTCACTTTAATTGCTAGATAAATGTTATCCTGTCATGGCGTTAAAGGTTTGAACATATATGCTATAATTTTGTTGTGTTTAGCCATTTATATACGTTCTGCTGTGTATGAGTCTGCTAAAGCAACCAGGATTCACACCCCTTATTTTAATCAATTCTCTGAATAGCCGTAGTCAAATCCTTGTCTGTCTGAGCATCCTCATGCATGTTGTGAGAGTGCAAATTTTGATTCCTATCATCCAACTTGATCCAAAATAAACCCCTTATTTCAAGACAAGTTTAAGTTACCAGGCATCTCTGAAATACAACCTAGGAGAGCTTCCTGGAGTGATAACACCTGGATTAGCCAAACAATCAGTAGCACTTAACAATCATTATTCAAATCTGGTTTCCATAATCCTTTAATGGAACTAATAATTAAATTCAAACATGACTTTACAATTCTGTCTAATATAGAAATTGATTTACATCCATAAGATCTGTTAGTCCTAGAGACGTTCTAAGGCTATTTTAGAACTGTTCCTGGGCATCAATAAGTTTTAATTTTTGTCTTTTTACTTAGACGAAATCACATTTATTTGAATACAATGATGATAACCAAACTTAGAGTAATGTGGGAAGTACTTCAACATGCCAGTAAAAACTTGAATGAATTTGTGTTGATGAAATGTCACAAGAAAAGGTACTCAATAGAAGTAAATCTTTATCTCATGTGTATAGAAAAATGTACTGAGCCGAAAGGAATTCAATAGTTTACATGGAATGACCACAAAGCTAAATCAAAATGTTATGAAGATAATATAACTAGATCATATACCATGAATACTTCACGACTTAAAATATCTAGAAACAATATTTTAATCCAAGAGAACTCATATTTGAATCCATACTAACTTTGCAAATCATGGAAAGTATATGAAAGAAGGGATGAAATAAAAAAAAAGAGATTACTAACTGAACATATCAAAGCTTTGAATCCACAGAACACCAAGATGGAGGTTGAATCTTCTTTCTTTATATCTTGATGAGAGTTTAATTATCTAAAGTTACACTTCTTACAAAAAGAGTCTTCCTGGGCTCCTTGGCCTTTTCTTTTATATATAGCATTAATAGGATTTACAAAATTTACACATGGTATGTTACAGCCCAACGGCTTACATTTTTATGTTTGTGTTTTTAACAAAACATTGCTACAAAAAGGTTGGCTTGTTGGACTAATGTTGACTTGTCTGCTGTGGTGACTGGGGTCCACCTTGGTGAGGTGGAGGAATGTCCTACTGCGTTGAATATGTTCATGCTGCCGACAATGCTGAGGACGTTCCGACCGTTGCTTGCACCTTCATAGAATTTTCTAACTGCTGGATCCGTAGAATTCTTGTGATGTATTTCCAGTACTTACCCATAATATATTGGAAAACTCTTATCTCTCTGAGCGATGAATCCAACTCGGTATAATGCTCAAAAGAGGATTTTGGAAGACTTCTGAAAATAGACTGAAGGTGATTAAGAATCTTGAAATTGGTGTGCAACTTTTCTACGATCATTTTGCAATTAAGCTCATGAAGAGTATCCACCATGTGAAATTCATATTTCCTTGCATCTAAAACCATGGCATTATAGTTCTCTTTCGGATATAAATCTCCATGTCCATCCCAGAAGGATGGGAGGCCAAAGGGAAAAACTATTTTAAATAGTTTCTTGAATGAGTGAATATAATGCTTCAGTTGCGCTGCCATATCAGGGACGTTTTGAACCATCATTCCTTTCGTAATAGCTTTATTGGATTCCATGATCACTTTAGTTCTGTCCCGGATGGAATACATCTAGATATCTTCAAAGGTTTTCTCATTTAAAAAGTCGATCGTTGCTTTGGCTAAATTGGTCTTGTTACTTATGCGGTTTAAAGTTGATCGAGCATCTTGGCTGGCTACTTCAGCAATCTCAGACTCTTCTTGGGACATGATGAAATGGATCCATTGCGTGGTTATCAAGGCCTCTACCTGCTCCCAGACTGCGAACTTGGCACTTTTTAGTAGGGGCTTACCGATCTGTTTTCTGGATAGCTCTTGGACATGATTCTGGAGCTCCTCCTTAGATTGTTGTAGCTCTGCGATGACTTGATCTCTTCTAACCAATTTTTCATTCATTCGGAAGAGCTCCTCACACTTGACCTTCAGCTAGTCCTACACTTGGTTCAACTGAGCATTTTTTAGAATCATTTCAGCAATTGCCTGGGCCAGTTTGTCGGTAGGATCTGCAGATGACAAGATTTGCAACGAGGCGGCCCTTTGATGGAGGATGTCTTGATTCATCTTTCTTAGATCATCCAACTCACTTTCTAAAGCAACAATCTTCTCTTTAAATGCCTAGACATCAGCCATTGCTTTCTCTAGTTCTGACTCTACTGTCGACACTTCGACAGTTTGTGAATGCTCAACCGTGGGGATGTTGAGCTTCTTCTTTAAGCATGAAATTTATTTATCCTCCTCTTTCAGCATGGCTTGTAATGGAGACATGTCACTTGGATTCTGTACCATTTTTATAATTTGTTGCTCCAAGTCAGCTATTTTTAACTGCTTAGCCTTGTTAGAATATTTCTCATTCTTTAATTGGTTCTCCATCCTCTGGATAGTGGACTACAACTTATTGGTGCTCATAGTGTACTTCATCACATCTCTGTACACTCCTTCACCTGTTTTCTGGTGAAGCTCTATGATGTCTTTGGAAGGGAATGCATACAAATTTACTGTCACCTGAGTAGTCTTGAAATTCGAGGGTACTTTCTTCCCCCCAGGCACCAGTGGTTCTAGAATTTCCATCTTCAGGGTTCCCTGTCTCAAATGTAGTGTAGACACCATCCTAGATTGTTTCCCTGTGTCAAGTTCCTTCTTCGGAAATGAAGTCTTCTCAAGGTCAATGTTCTCATCTTTAATATGAGTGTATAACCCAAACAAACCTTATTTAACCTGTGATCTGGTGACCAAAGCGCCTTCTGTGGACTACGCTTCCTCCTTCTGAGGCCATGTTGCGGATGGGAATATTTCCAGGATGAAAGGTTTCAAGGAGGTGTGTGTTGGCATGACTTTCGATGTTGCGCTGGACGTTCCTTCCACTTTTAATCTCTTCACCTTCAATCCCATGCTCCCTGATCTTTCTTTTTCAACTTCAGATGTGGGATCCGGTGTGCCCCTTTTTCCCAATGTGTCCACCTTACGGGGTTTTGGGATGATCGGTTCCCCGATGACCTTGCTAGGATCCAACACGGCTTGGATCTGCTCCTAGCTTTCTAAGTTGTCCATTTTGTCCAACAGTAGATGAGGTTCATGGGAGTATGCTGTTGACCTGGCAGCTTGCTGTTTTTGGAAAATGATCCCTCTAGGATCATACTTACACACTATGCTTAATGGGAAACCGAAAGACTCTAGTAGTTCTTCAACTACTTTCTGAGCATCTCTACTCCTAACCTTGAATGGTCCAACCTCATTTGGGACTTTGAAACTCTTGAAATTTTTTCCCTTCATAAAATGTACATCGTCGCAATTGAATCTTTGGTGGATGTACTCCAAGGAAAAAATTCTAAGAGATAGGAATATTGGGAGCTTGTAAGGAGCTAGTTCTGCTCCATACACCCGGATTTTAGTGTGGGTATCAAAACATAACCAATCCCCAACAACCTCATTTGGTTTGAGTTGAAGCAATTGCTTGCACTCTGGGAAGACTCCGGGGGGAGGACAATCAAACAAGAGTGAATATACCTTAGACATAACAGTGTCTATGAACATAGAATTTTTTTTTTTTGTGGGGGGACTGGAATAACTGATTTTTCAGGGTCACATTTACTGAAGAAACTCTTACTGTGATAGATAATCATATACAAGAGGAGAGAGTTGAATCTAAACATCTTCCTGGATGAAAAACTTTTGCACTGAAGGTGGATGGACTAGGCAAGGAAAGCTAACAAATCTAACTCAACAGGGGTCTCCTGATGAGATAAGTTCATGAGAAAAAGGAAACCCAAAGCCACGTCGCCAATCACTAGGTCGTGGTCGTATCCGAGGACCTAACATATCATTGACAATACCAGGTTGGATGACCCTGCAAACACCTCTAGACTGAACATAGACTGAGTACTGGGAAAAATGGCTTCTGGTGAGATTATCATATGGATGAAAGCATCTCTACTTTTTGAAGAAAGCTCTCGAATCTTTCCTTCCAGGACATCCTCGTCGAACTAAATCCTTGAGGCATTTTCCTCGATGTCGGTCAAATCCATAATGAGTTCCTTGCTAATCGGGAAAACAACAATTCCCAACCTGGAGATGACGACTCTTCTCTCCGGTGCATACCTCTCAGCACACCATTGTACCATCTCAGGGAAAATCCTGGCATGTGGTAAAATCATTTTGGCCAATCCAGACTTCCATAAATTTTAAAGGTTGCTGCCATTTTTTGCCTGCTCCTCGGCCTCACTGGCTAATTTATGCAGGTTTGGGAAAGAGGATACAGAATCATGAACATAAAAAAATTGGTCCCCTAGGTTATCATATTGACTGAGAACTGTTGATGCAGAGGGAGCTTCAGGGGAAGACACAGAGGCCATGGTGATGCTGTAATGGTGAAGGGAAAGATGGTAAATGCTCGAATATGGGAAACAGGAAGGTTGGCGTAGAGAGTGCTGGAGAAGGAGCTCAGAATGTTGGGGACAAAGTGCCCGATAAATTCCCCATAGGCGTATTTATAGGGAGAAGTTTGAAATTGGTGGGTTTAAATGTGGGGTAGACATGGCACTCAGAGATTGGTTCTCCATCCGAGGGGTAGTTGGTTCTTTAAATGTAGTGGAACCTTTTCCTCCTAAATGGTGGTGGTAATGACCGTTAGGGGTGGCTTAAGGAAAATTCCGAGGAAGGTAAGCCGAGGGAAAAGGAGGAGAACCAAAAACCGTAAGTGGTTTCAGGGCTCAGATTAGGAATTTTAGGAAGACTAATTTTCGGGCCATAAATGAACATGAAGCTTCCACGTGGAGATGGTGTTTTTCATTCAGGGGTGCATCTGGAGTGTTAAACTCTGAGTGCTTTAAACATCCTAAAGATCGAGTAGCCATCGATCTCCCTTCCTTGTATTCTTGAGATTTGTGCCAAGACAACAAAACTTTATGGGGAGGACCCCCATTTTCTGACGGCCCAATGACTGGCGACTCATGGATAAAACCATGGTGGAGGATTCTTAATGGTTTCAGGGCTCAAGAAAAGCAGTTTGGGGAGACCTCTTTTAGGGCCCTGAATGGCTCTAGGGCTGACATGTGTCCATAGCAGTTTTCATTCAGGGGCTCCAAGCTTGATAAACATCATGCACCTTGATCCCATCAATGAAATATCATCCATTGATTTAGATCAAGCAGCCATCTCGATTGGAGCTACCTTTAGCTCTTCGATCGATCATTCTCCGCTTTAGGAGATAACCTCTCTTTCTGCCTTCCCGCACTGTAGCCATTTCTGAATTCTGGTTTAGAATTCTACCTCGGGTTCATGAACTATAATGCTACATTCATCCAACCGAGTCATAAATATTAGTACTAACATTGGCTTCAACGGGGACAACCTTTTTCTTCGGAAGAGGCTAAGAATAGTAGACTAGTGCCTTTAAGTCCATTGGGTTGTGGAGCCATATCTGTCCTTTATTTTGAAAATCAAGTAACAAAGAATGTGAGAGAGAAAAGTAAAATGTGAGCATAGCATAAATTTTTCCAAAAAGAAAAGGGAAAAAACATATATTACATATATGATACAAAGGATCATTGAAAGAGCAGGATAAAGATCAATATTGAAAAAATCATTTCAGAAATATCCCATTTACAGGATTTCCGAATATTTTGTCATTCAGTTGCGCTAATTCGTAAGTGTTGTTGTCATGGATTGCAACAACCTTGAATGGGCCCAACCATAAGTTGTCAAATTTCCCATGCTTAGCTCTCTCTTCCCTTCTAGCATCCCATTTCAGAACAAGGTCTCCATGTTGAAAATCCCAAGAGATGAATCTTTAGTCAAATGTTGCCTTAATATTGTCTTGGTGCATCTTGGTAGTTTCGTCCAGTTGTTCCCTGACCTGCTGAATTTCGATCAGTTGATGAATTCTTCTCTCCACATCATTTGGTTCTTCATGATTTGGCTGTAATAGTTTCATCACTAGTAAACCCAACTGAATAGGAAGGAATTCTTCTTTTCATAGACAAGTTGGAATGGCGAAGTGCCTATAGCATGTTTGACACTAATTCTATCTGCCCATAGTGCAAATTTTAGCTAGGAGTCCCAAGACCTTCTATTTGTATTCAACATCTTCTTAATGATGGTCACTAAACTTTTGTTAGAGGACTCGTCCAAGCTATTAACCTAGGGATAATAGGTTGTTGAATGATTTAATTCAATGTTGTAGTTTTGACAGAAACTCATCATTTTGGAGGATTTAAAATCCTGAGTGTTGTCTGTAATGATCTTTCTTTGGAAACCAAATATTTCAAAAATATTCTCTTCCAAGAAATTTATTATGACCATATCATTAGCATTTCTTGTTGGAATTGCCTCCACCCATTTTGTGAAATAATCAGTGGCCATAAGAATCAATCTATGCTGGCCACTGGAATGGGGGTTTACCTCTCCTATAAAATCAATGCCCCACTGTTGGAATGGTGCTTCCACTTTGATTGGTTTAAGGGGAAATGGTTTAATTTTTTGCTTCCCAGCAAATAATTGACATTCCATACATGATCTGAAAATCTTATTAGCATTAGTGAACAATGTAGGCCATAAATAACCAGCTCGCAAGATCTTGTAGAAAGTGCCTCTCCATGCATGATGTCCTCCACACATGCCTTTCTGAAACTCTACTATTGTGCCTTCATTTTTCTATTCAACAATACAATTTAATAGAATTCCAAGAGGATCCTTCCAAAAGAGATATCCATCTAGAATACAATACTTGTCAGCTTTGAGTTTAAGAGATCTCATTTTGGATTTATCTAGATTATGAGAGAAAGTTAGATGTTGTAGGTAATAAAAAATGTCTTTCTACCATCTTGAACAAGCAAATTTTTCAGATACGTTATCAGGAAGATTTTGTTGAATACCTTCTTCCTCCTGACTAGGAATTCAATCTATCAGATCAATCTTGAGAGCTTGATAATTTGACTCGGATAGGAGTTTGGCTAGTCCTTGTCCTTTCACCAGCTTAGTAGGCTTGATTTCCATGTCATATTCTTGGATTTTGGAGACCCAATTTCCTCTTCTTCCTTCATTGTATCGATGGCAAAGGATATCCTTGATGGTGCTTCTTAGGACGTAGGCAATGATTTTGGAGTGCATGACATAATTCCTGAATGACTTAAGAGATTTTACTAGTGCATAAGCATTTTTTTCCATCATGTTGTATTTTAGCTCAACATCTCTCAATGCTTGGTTGAAAAACGTGATGGGTTGCTCGTGTCCTTCTCCATTCTTCTATAAGAGGACTACTGCAATGGTGACCTCAGAGGCAAATGAGAATATAAAAAACTCCTTTGTGTAATAAGGACTAGTAAAAAAAGGTGCTTCTCTTAAGGCCTCTTTTATCTGTTTAAAGGAATCTCTTGCGGTTGTGCTCCATTTGATCTCAGCGTTTTTTCTTAACATATCAGTGATTTCTCTCATTATTTCAGCGAAGTTGGGGATAAACATTCATAGAAAATTTATTTTACCAATAAAAGACTGTACTTCATTTTTATTCCTTGGGAGATCAATTAGTTTGATAGCGACTACTCTATCAGGATCTATCTTCACTCCATCTTTGGAGACAATGTGTCCCAACAACTTTTCCTTTGTCATTGTGAAGAAGGATTTTTTGGGATTGAGAGACAAACCAAATTTTCTTCACTTCCTGAAGGTCTGCTTTAGATGTTGAAGATGGTCTTCATCATATTTTGAGAGTATTGTCATATCATCTAGATATATAACAGTAAAATTGTCCTTTTCACCTATGAATTCTATATCCATGGCCCTTTGAAATGTTGCACCGATGTTAATAAGACCTAAGGGCATTTTATTATACATGAAAGTTCCCCATGGTGTGGTAAAAGTTATCTTTTCCCTATCATCTAGGTGCATGGCAATCTGGTTATAGCATGAAAATACGTCCATCATAGACACTCTAGTTGACCCAACCACTTTCTAGAGAATGTGATCCATTTTGGGCAAAGGGTAATTGTCCTTTAAAGAGCACTTATTCATATTTCTGAAATCAACACACAAGTCGATTTCTCCATTCTTCTTCTTGACTGGTACCAGGTTAGCCACCCACCCTTAATATCTGAGAGGGATGATGATTTTTGCATCAAGTAACTTCCTCGCTTATTTTTCAATTACACTTATTTTTCAATTACAGGGAATCATAGTCTCTAACTCCAAACAAACAAAATTTCTAAGATACTTCCATGAAATATTTGCTAAACTTTTGAAATCCTTCCATGAGTGAATATATATATATATATTTCTCTTCTCGAGACACATACTCAGATTTACAAACTCCAAACAACTAGAAGATCATGCTTAAAACAAGCCCTACAAGAAAGATCAACATGTTCACATCCCAACAATTATACCTTCTAATTTAATATGTTTATTTGAGAAAGACCCTTCAATGCAGATGTAGAAGAAGACAAATCTATCTTCATTAGATCCATGCTAACAAACTTACCAAGAACATTTGTGATAACCTTAAAGAGTTGGCATTTCAATATTAAAAGGGCAATTTGAGTATTTTTATAATTATAACCTATATATCTAAAGCGTTTTTGTAAAATCGTGTCACAACACTTATACGAGGGCCGAGTGTATTATTTTGATTTAGAAATTTTTTAATATTTATTAAATTAATTTTTATCTAATAATTTTTTATTAATTAATTTTAATTTTTATTTCTAATTTATAACATATATTTAGAATAATAGTAAAAATATATTTTTTTGTAATTCTATCTATATGTTGGTTACGTAATTTTTTTTTTTAAACTTTGGAAATTAGATAACTACTTTAAATTGACGATTAAATAAAAACCAAATATCAAGACCAACCTTAATATTAGATTAGGAAACAATCTATAACAATCATATTTACACTCATAAAATATAGATAATCAAACCCAACCATGTGATTTTATTCTCCATCACACCCTAGCAAATAAATCTTCACTTATAGGATTACTCGTGACTGTAAGTACAACAACCAACGAGTGACACGCAGGAGTAAAACCTTCCACCATCATGTAATAGGGGAAAAAGATATTGTAAGTAAAGGCGACCCACGAGTATGTCTCAAAAATTTCAAAAAAGAAGAAATTACTCAACAAAATCAAATTTTGGGTTGAAATCGGGGGTATAGACCCTCTGTAAACTCCACCTAAGACCTAAAAACACACTCAAATTGGAAAATTGTTCAAGCAAGAGACCCTGAAGCAAAAAGGCCTCCCAAATGGGGCCGCCAATTCTGTTGTACGGAAAAAATTCCTAATGACGGGGGTAAATAGAGGTCACCAACATATTGACACATTCAAGCAACGATCAAGGGATTTGCAGGCAAGAGACAAGATATTATTGATGAAATAAACAAGGGTTTGAAAGTTGAGCAATTAGTACCTTATTACACATCCAAGCAAATATTTAAGTACATATCCTTTATAGCAATGGACACATGAAGGATGTTAGGTATTGGAAGGATGTTTTAAGTTCTCTACTCATTCTACCCTGTAAAGTGTTGTATCTTTCTTATTGTTCCTCTGTGTTTATCATTTAGATTCAACTTAATAATGAAATTATCAAGTCAGGGCAAATCTTCAAATACATCTCCTTTGTAGTAATGAACCAATAATGATATTAGTTAATGGAGATCTTGTAGAGTGGATGTTTTAAGTTCTCTACTCATTCTATTTCCTATAAAGTGTTGTATCTTGCTTACTATTCCATTGTGTTTATCATTTAAATTCAACTTAGCAGTGAAATCACCAAGTCCAGGCAAATCTTCAAGTATGTCTCTTGAACAAATAATGATGTTAGTTATGGAGATCATGTAGAGTGAATGTTTTAAGTTCTATACTCATTCTATTTCCTATAAAGTGTTGTATATTTCTTACCATTCCTCTTTGTTTATCAGTTAGATTCAACTTAACAGTGAAATCAACAAGTCCAAATAAAATTACAAGTACATCTCCTTTATAGCAATGAACAAATAATTATGTTAGTTATAGGAGATAATGTAGTGTTGTCTTTGTTAATGTTAATGCTACTACATTTGTTATACCAAGCATTGAACAATACCAAAATCTTGAGAGATACCTAAATTTCTAGAGTTACAAGAGCCATAACACAATTTTGAGAAAAACTATGTAAATTTGAAGCTGGAAAATGTAGAACCACAAGTGGAAATCATGATACTGCAATTATAATATGAGGTAGAATTTGTGTAATATGGATATTAATTGGTGATAATGTCACTAAATTTTAGTAGTAAAACTAACCTGCAACACTGAAAGTTACAAAAGAGAGGCGTTCTGCGACTATAGGGAGTTGCATAAACTTGCAAAAATGCAGAAAAATGGATAGAGAAGTTAAAGAGACAAGGGATTATGTGTATGACAATGACATAATAATAGGAGAAGGGGGTATTGGTGTGGTATGGATGACCACTTCTTAGATATGATATGTCGAGGAGAATTACAAATAAGAGAGATCCCAAGGAAGTTATAATTGTAGAACTCCAAAAATCCTTGATATTTAGGCTCTCACATCAACTCATAATAACACAATTAACAACAATGCAAATATTGAAAAACACAGAAAATATGCACATGTTTGAGAACATATTTCACATTTTGAAGTATTTAGGGGAAAGGACACATTATTCCAAGCCCTTTTTGCATATTTGGAGGCGTGTTTCACCTTTGAGAAGGGATTTGGTGTGAGAACGGTTTGTTCTAGTCATTTTCTACATATTTGGAGGAAAGAAATTTGAATGAGGAGATGCCATGTGTCATGTTGATATATTCAAACCATCAACAAAGTAATAATGAATATTTTAAAAGGATCTAATGAAATAGAAATATGACAAGTGGCAATGTTGACCCTCTCGCACGTTTACTTAATGGTTTTTCTTTGATAAAGTCCCCTAGATGTACAAATATAAAATACAAGCATTAGTTGAGTGTTCATTTGTTACCAAGTCACCTATAAAATGAAAAATACAAAAGGTAAAGTTAATATTTGGACAAGTCCTCTAGAGTAAGTTTGATCATTTCCTTAATGTGACAAAATTGTCTCCAATTTCTATTGTAGATGGATAGAATATTGGAAAAATAAATTTAATGTGAAGAGTTTCCATGAAATTCTTTACCACAAGCTTAAGGGAGAGATTGATTAAGACTGAAATGAATTGTTTCACAATGTGTACATGGTTTTTCTAAGTTACAGCCATTGAGCCAACATGGCCTTTATACCCCAATGGGTAGAATCACTTCTAAAGACCAACCTTCAAGTTATCCAAGGTGTCAATCAATGGTTGGTTTTTCAATGCCATGGTTTGATTGTGTGTATACAACTAGGCGAGGGTTTGTTCTTCATGTGTGCCTTAACTACCCAAATCTTCTATGTTCTTTCCAGGTTGGCTTGTGTCTTGAAGTAAGCCTCAACGTTGTGCAACCCTGAATCCAACATGTCCCTAGACAAATTGATTGGTGTCCAAATTGAAATATTGTTGTTCAATAAGGATAGTGAATGGTATAGTGTGTGGCTAAGGTGGCAATTGTTGTTGATTTTTTTGTTGTAGGTTTTGATGTTGTGTGGTCATCAATCACTAGAAAATGGTCATGTCCTGCATCATTTTGGCCTAAAAATCATTAAGGGATAAAACAGCTTGTGTTGATAGAACCAAATTCCTAGTTTGTTGAAAAAAATAATGGCAATGGTGAAATTGATCAGTTCTAGGAAAGTTCTTGTAACAAACATACAAGTTTATTTCAAAGGAAAATAGATACTCAATGGAATGTCATCGATCATAGACTAGATTGGCATATATGGATATTGGTTTTGCAGAGGTAAAATTATCATGGTGTTGTAGAGGTAAAATTAACAAAATAGATAATGATGGTGGATACTTATAATGTAGAACACTCACGGTATGAAGCATGTGAAGGATTGCATGCAAAAAATTAATTTATTTAAGAACAAAGAAGGTTACATAAAATAAAAAAAATTATAGCGGCGTAATAATTATTGTTTTCCAGTGAAGTGCTTGCTTGTGTTTTGACTGCATTAATGAATGCTTGACTTAATGTTGTTATGTTAATGCTTAAGTAGCATTAACATTAACAAATATCACGTAGAATGGATTTTTTAATTTCTATACTCATTGTATTCCCCATGAAGTGTTGTATCTTGCTTATTTCTCCTCTATGTTTATCATTTAGACTCAACTTAATAGTGAAATCAACAAGTCTAGGAAAATATTCAAGTACATCTCCTTTATAGTAAGGAACAAATAATGATGTTAGTTATTGGAGATCATGTAGAGTGGATGTTTTATTTTTTTAGCCTCTTTAATGCTACTATTTCTCTGTGTGTTTTTGGTAACCAAGGCAAGAGTTGTTGCAAATATTTTCTTCAATAAGAATTGGGAAGCAATACGACTATTATATGGAATTCTAGTTGTTTTTTGTTCGACAACACACTTAATGGGTAATAATAAATCCATATCATTCACATAATATTTTTTCTTTATATATTTTTCTATATGAATGAAATGTTGTTATTATTTAGTTTGCAAGATTTTACATAGGACCCTACATAATAGTTATTTGGTCTGCAGGATTTTCCACAAGAAAAAAATTGATATAAACAAATGGGTTGGCTTGACTTTGTCTTGACTTCATATTTGAGTAGCATTTTTTCTTTCTAACATATTTATTGCCTGGCATAATACTAACTTAAATCTTGTTGTGGTGTTTGTAGGTAATTACATACTACAAACTTGAGTTGGGCATGCCAATGAGTGAAATTATAGAGCTACTGCTTCAAAGCGTTCCAAGGTATTCTACGAATTTCATTGACTTTTCAAACTCTTTCTCCATACATCATTGATATTTGCTTATGTTTGTTGGAAAGGTATACTTATATAAATATAACGTGTATTTATCTCTTGTTGCATAAGCAAGATCACCTATAGGAAACATGGATTTCTTATGCCCTGTTGCACTTCTATATTATGCTTCATGTCTTTCTTGCATTTTTGTTGGTTGCTTCTCAAACATTTATTCCTTACTAAATCGAGGTAATGAAATCAGTTATATATTCCAAATTTCTTACAAGGTATGCACCATCAAATCTTCACAAGGTCTATTTTGAGATCTTCATGAGGTCTTCTCTTGGTTCTTTTCAAAGTCTACAACAAATACTTCATGAGGCTTGTTCTCAAATTTTCACGAGGTATGCACTGTTAAGTCTTCTCCCAAGGTCTGCAATAAATCTGTTCTCAAATATTCACAAGGTATGCACTAAAGTTTTCACAAAATCTGCATCAAATACTTCATAAGTTCTGTAACGCAAATCTTCACAAAGTCTGTAACATGTAATCTTCAGAATGTCAGCTTCATGAAATATTCACAATTTATGCACAAGAGTCTTCACAAGGATTATGCACTGGGTACTTCATAATATTTGGACTTTGACTGATAACTTCTAAAGGCATACACTTTCCAATAGTTTTCCTTGAAACTTCACAAAGTTTGTTCAACATACTTCACCTGTATTCATACCGATTCACTCATTATCATACAAATATTGATTAGAACTTACATTGGTTCTCTAATTTTTTTTGATGGGGTTACTCCTAGAGTTAGGTGTTCAATTCAATGGAAAGTTTAATAGACAATATGGCCATTTCCTTCTTATCTTCAAAAGGGTTGTTTGTTTGGTATTTAGGGTTGTATTTATTTATGCTTTGTCTTCATTGCTTGTTGTCCATCCATATAAGGTCAACCTCTTCCATACCAAGTGTTGCTTCAATGTAGTATGGATGCTCCATGTTTCTAGAATTTTTAGGTTAGCTACATAACCTCAATCAAATCTCCTCGAACTTGTTTCTCTGTCAAGTCTTATCCTTCTCAAATTTGAATATCAAAATAGATTTATGTTATCATAGGTCTTTTGCAGGATCTCATATTGTCTTCAAGTCTGATCATGGTTGCTTCAAAGATTCACTTCAAGACTTCTTTTGTAATTCAATTCAATGGGTACTTGATGTAATCTTAAAAAATGTTCCATATTTTATTTCTTTTATTGAGGTTACAAGGGCTGCCAATTCTTCTTGAGATTCCAAGTTTTTCTCAAATATCGTCATTGATCCAAAACAAATATATGCTTCTAGGTCTTTTTGATGACTTGACACTTGCTTGTTTTACTAAATGGACTCATTCAAACAATGTCAACCCTTCTCAAATATGTCCATAACGGCTACTACTGTACTTATCTTAATGAGAGCTTGAACTGGTCTCCAAGCCTAATCGTGCTCTTTACTTCTGTGCTAAATGTTTTCAATACTTGATTATTGAAAAATTGACTATCATCTTGTTATTTATGCTTCCAAGTTGCATATGATTCAAATTCTCTTCCAAGGTTTTATGTGTCATTCAAATGTTTCTTGTGGAAGAATTCAAGATCATTTCAATACTCCTTTTGTAGTTTGGAAGAGTTTTAAACACTTTTATGGTTGATTAGACGCAAGTATTATTTCATGGCTTCTTCACAAGTTGTCCTAGGTGGACCTTCTTTATGAGCTCAATGGGATGGTATTCATGACTGTCCAAAGTGGTTCCAAAATAGAGCGTCATATTCTTAGTCCTTTAAAATTCATTATCAAAGGCTTATTCCTTAGGTTCCATGTCTTTTTAATGGCCAATGCCGCACCAAAAACAAGGTATGCTTGTTGCAAGAAGGTCACTACCAATGATGGATATCATGCCTATAAAATGGTTGATGCTTCTTTCATTCTTCTTCAACTAGTCACCAACACAGAGTTGTCATGTAATTCTTGGAGTAAGTAACATAGAAAGCTCAGGAAAATAATCTACAACCAACACAAAGACTCTTGCAGCTCTACAATTTTCTTTCATGTGGTTCTATACACATGAATGTTGGTTGCAATCTTCCTTCATATCATACTTAAGGTTTTTCCACTCAAGACTTTGTTGGCCACAAATATGTCCAAGCATTGAAATGATTGTGGTTCTTTCATGTGGTTCTATGGACTGCTGACACAAATTTATGTCCATATTTGTAAGTCGAAATGGAGGTAAGATACCATGGTTTCAAAGGTTATGGAAAGATTTAACTAAGTACTCATCCCTCCAATTGTCAACTCCAATATCAAGTATATTCTAGGAGAGGAAACGTTCACCAAATGCATAGTTATAGGCTTGAATGGTGGTAATTGGATGACCCTTTACCCGCATGAGTTTTGAAACAAATCTCAAGACTAACACAGTGCATGTTATAATTTGTTTTTAAATCCTCCTAATCGGTTGCATATCCGATGACTCCAAAACAGTGATCCGACAACTCTGTTATTCCTTCGATGGAAAAATTCAATGGATAATGGTATCGGATTGTGGCATGTTGTTGTCAAATTTTCGACCTCCCCGGTGTCAGATTGTGAACTCTAGCTGTCGGATTTTCGACCTCCCTGGTATCAAATGTGGATTCTAGTTGTTGGATTTTTGATATCCCCGTTGTCGGCAAATCAACGTCCATTTTGTCAGCTATTCAATATGCTTTAATTCATATATTCAACTTCTTTCTTGTCATATATTCGACAAGTGGTAGATCAATTGGTAAATTTAAAACGTAGGTTACGCAACGTCCTTTAAGTCGGATATTTAATGCCTTTTCTGTCGGATATTCAACCACTTGCGAACTAGATTAATGCATAGGTTATTCAACAATCATGTTAGATATTCGACACGATTTTGTGTCAGTCAGATATCCGATGCAGTTTTACCAACGTTTAAAAAATGTAAATCTTTGTCATATGTTAGACAGAGTGTTGTCGAAGTTCAGACAAATATGCCGTTGCATTTTTTGTTCAAATTTTCCCATGATAAACCTTAATTTTATTCCCGTACAACCTTGTTGCGCCGAGAGGTGCTCTACAGCCTAGTATGAGGGAGATCTTCTAACGTGGATGTAGCATTACATCTAATAAATCGTAAAAATGTAGTGTTACATCTAATAAAATGTAAAAAGTTATAATATGAGGGATATCTAATAAAACGTAAAAACTAATTAATATTTTAAGACACAGTAAAAACTAATTAATATTTTGTCGGCCATTAAAAGGGACGTGTATTTTCGATTGAAAAACACGGTTGAAATCAATTCCTATATAAACAAAAAACAACATAAAAAAAAGATAAAACAAGAGGCAAAGAGAAGCGGCAAAGAGAACTGGATCAGGGAGCAAAGTAGCAAAGAGAAAAGGTAATATAATTGGAATTTTTAATGTCGCCTGCGCCTGCATAAATAGGATTTGGTTTTTATGAAATTAGAAGGGCGATGATCCATATCAAATATTAACTGGATCATATCAGCCTCTTATCAAAATGTAGTGTGCTCCATTCACCATCCTCCTCCTCACATGCAATGTCCTCCTCGAATGCACGTCCATCGTCCCCTCCTGTCCACCTCTCCCATCCTCCCGCCACCATCGTCCTCCATTCTTGCCATGGCCTGCAACAGTCACCTGCATTATACCTCCATGCACCTCCGTCTGCCTCTCCCATCCTCCTACGACCATCGTCTCCTCCCGTCGGCCTCCCCTCCTGTCGGCCTCTCCCATCCTCCCGTCGGCCTCCCCTCTGTTTGCCTCCCCTCGCCATCATCCTCCTCCCTTCGCCATCGTCCTACACTCCTGCTGCCGCCTGCAATCCTACGGCCAATGTCCCCTCCCGTCTGCCTCTCCCATCCTCCTGTTGGCCTCCTCTCGCCATCATCCTCCTCCTGCCGCCATCGTCCTCCACTCCCTCCATCGCCTGCAATCCTGCTGCCATCGTCCCCTCCCGTCGGCCTCTCCCATCCTCCCATCGGCTTCCCCTCCGTCTGCCTCCCCTCACCATCCTCCTCCTCCCGCCGCCATCGTCCTCCACTCCCACTCCCGCCGCCGCCTGCAACAGTCACCCAATTACAATATATATTTAGATCCAAATCCTTTAGTTTTAGATTTATATTTTAAATTGCAATATAATTTAAAATTAAAATATTTAGTTAGATTTAAAATTAAAATATTTATTTTAGATTTATATTTAGTTAGATTTAAAAATATTATTATTAGATTTATATTTATATTTATATTTAAAATTAATTTTAATTTTAATTTATAAAATATTTTATATTTGAATTAAAATATAAAGCAAAATTTGTATTAAATTTAAACTTAATATCCCAAACGAAAGATAGAAAATAATGTTAGGATTAAATTTAAAATCTTAAATCTCCCACTCCAAATATATAAATATATTATATAGTTAAAATCATAGACAATTGGGTGTATCGCATTGGTAACACATTGTGGTGGTCATGGGTAGGTCACGGTGTCAAATCCTTTTGATCCACCCTTCCCCCATTTTGAATTTTATATAGAATATTTATATTATTTATAATAAGAACTACCTGTGGTATAGTGGTAAGGGTGTGGGGATAATGGGTGTGAGGTCCAAGGTTTGATCCTCCCAAAGCACCTTTTTTTGGGAAAATATATTGAGTTTTTAAACTATATTGAATTTTACAGTTGCATTGATTTCAGTGTGGATTACAAATATGCATTAATTTCAGTGTATATGTTAATTATTGACATTTTTTATATAGATTCTACACTAGAAATGGAAGATGTGCATGCGGAGGATGCTGTGAGACAAACAAAAGAACAACAAAAATCTAACGAAATGACAACAAAAGAACGAGAAGAGGACTTGAAACGAAAAACATAAGACGTGAGATGAAAGGTGTATGAAATGATAGCAGGAGAACGAGAAGAGAGAAGATCCAAATCCTAGATCCAATACCATAGAGTGATCTACAATACCAACCTAGATCCAAATCCTAAGGCTCTATCAAGCGCCGAGAGGGATCAAATATCCCGAGGTGAAAACCTCTCCTCGAAAAGCTCCTTGAGTGCAATACCTGAGAAGAGGTTTGCACCTCAGGAGATTTGATCCCTCTCGGCACTTGATAGAGCCTTAGCATTTGGATCTAGGCTGGTTTTAGTCATGGGTGGTGATACAAAAATGGAGTTTGATCACCATGGTAAGGAATAGGTTAAGTTGAAAACATAGATACGAGTATCATCATAATGTAAGTAATAAGTATTAAGGATTGAGTAAATTGTTAAAGTGGAAAATAGAGACAATAATTTTGTAAGGATTAAATAAATGAATATATGGTTCACATCGTGATCATTCTCAATCTATCTTCTTCATATTTTCTTATCTTCACACCTGGTAGTTTTGACATCTTCTCATATCAATCATATGAGAATGGAGGTTGAAATCGTAGAATTGCCAATTCTTTAACTCGAGATATTGTTGTAAATGTCATACCTTGCCTCTCTTGCTTTCCAATACTAATAGTAGCTTTCTCCAATGTCAATCCTTGTGACTTATGGATTGTTAAACCCCAAGTGAGTTTCAATGGAAGTTGTTTTTTATTACCTCTTTCGATAGGTGTAATAGGAACAACTTGAGGAAATGATTCATCCCATCGCCCCCCCACATAATTATCAAATTTTATTAAAACATACGTGGGTGGTTCTGGAGGCGAACTTCCAGGGTTATATACAATTTGTTGTATAACACTCCAAGAACACCGTTGAAAAGTCCTGCATCAGTCCAGAGGTTTGATGTCAGCATTACCCTTGCTCCTATGGATATAAGTAATTCAACTTCCAACCCTTCTTCATCTCCTTCCATAGAATAGTTGCTTCTTACAGATGTAGCAATACTAGTTGCAATGGGACAGTTTAGGCTTCTTATTAAACGCTTGTTATGACAGTTTACATCATCATTTGTCGCAAACAAATGTATCGCCTTATCGAAGTAATTTTTCATTGTAGCATGTAAGGAAGTATCTGTATGATTCATCAGTAATTTCCAATCCTCTATTGTTGGAATTGCATCTCTAATATTCATTAACACATTACAAAAAGATATTTGTTCATTGCTTTGTCCATTCTGCCGAAACACAGTATCGACGGTCACAACTATTGTGAATGTGTTCCACAATTCTTTTGCAATACCTTCTGATGCATATACGGGCTTATCCATGATAGGCGGTAATTGTCCCAAATCACCGACCAATATAATTGATCGTCCACCAAAAGGTATATTAGCATATTCTGGGAAGGCTTGGCGAAGTCTTGAATCTATTTTGATTAATAGATTTTTTCCAATAAAACTCATTTCATCGATCAAAATATATTTCACATTCCTCAACTCTTCTTGTAAGTTAATTAAAGTCGGTCCTCGTAAAAGATTGATTTCTTTGATCGGTAAATGAAGTGTTGAATGAATTGTTCTTGCGGATATGTTGAAAGCTGCCACCCCGTAGGAGCCAGAAGAAGTAATGGACGTTTCCTTGGATGAGAGAGATTTTCAAGTGTATTTTTAATGGCTCCAATCAAATATGAATTTCCAGTTCTTCCAATTCCTTGGATTATCATGTGTAGTGGATCAACACCCATTCTATAATGCTCAAGGATAATATCGTATGCTATTCTTTGCTTATTCCCCAAACTATCAATTGAGTAAGACTTTGTTTATTCCCCAAACTATCAATTGAGTAAGACTTTGCATGTTGATTAGTAGAAATCGTTTTCAATTTTCGCATATTAGAGATGAAATGAATTGCACGACTGAAGGTCTCTTCATCTACAAAAGCAGTGTTCCAATCATGCATACGTTCAATATCCCTATGTCCAAGCATCTCAAACTATTATAATTTATAAATTGATTTTTATATAATCCACATATGATCTCCCATTCATGCTACCTGGAATCTCTCTGTGGAATTGGATGTTCTTCTTCTTCATTGGATTCATCTCGAGCATCTGTACGCACAGGTTGGCGATCAACATGCCAAGGTACATATTGCAAATTTTTCCAATTTTGTACTATTTCATCAGATGTGTGGCCTATATCTCTTTGAAAGTCACAAAATGTCTTGTACAAAACCAACTCGGACCAACAGAATTCGACAAACTTGTCATCTTTTCGATCTGGAATAGAGTTAAATCTAGGAAACACACGTACAATAGATGCATTACTTCGTGGTAACCATTTTTCCCCCCATCAACGTTTGTCATTTGACCAATCTTTTGCAACATCTATCAATGTAAGTTGCTCCATATTCTCCGGTCGCTTAATATATGCATCAATCAGATAATTATCATTGTCGGCATTATATGTTTCAACTTGTACTTGTTTGAAAACCTTCATACCGACATTTAGAACCACAAAACGATGGCTACATTCTAAAAGAGGAAGCTCTAGAAGCATATGGCATGTCTCCTGTGCACCAATGTCCATATCCACAATGGATTCACACAACAAAATTTTATATGCACGTGGTGTTGGTTCATTCGGATTCTGGATAGAAGAGACTTGCATCAACATATTGTGGAAAGTTTTAGATCCCTTTTCTGATTTGGCAGCGCATTTTTCTATGTAATTAGTAATGATGCGCTTGGAAAGTACAGGCTGCTAGCCCTCCACATCATTAGTTTTTCATGATTGTGTGTATTCACTCTGTCATCATTTCGTCTAGGTTCATACATTTTTTCTCCTTGTTCATCAATGTAAAGTTTTGACTGGTCACATAGATCCCATGGTGTGTGGTACCGACATACCAATTTTCCTCCCTTCTTTCGAAGACAACTTCTCTCATTGATATGGCGCTCAACACAGTTAAGAAGTTCTTCATAATCAGTCATTGGATCAGATTGAAATATTTGTTCTGTGCCTTTTACACAAGGATGATCATCTACATTATCTCCAATTTGAATCTTTCGATGTTGTCCCTCACATGGATTTATTGCAGATATAACTTCTCTAGGATCATCCCAATTCAGAGTGTCCATGTTGGGAGCATTTTTTAACCAAAGAAACCCATGGACATGAGGAGATCCACGATGTTTCCATTCGTAGCGACTCCAATAATATGTGGCTTGATAAAAATGTTCAAAAACCTCTTCTCGAAACATTGTATGTCTCAAGTGCATATAATGTGCCATGATGTGAGGATTATCAATTACATTTTGACGTCACCATTTTCTCACTTCACATGGATCTGTAGGACTTGTGCCTGGCATTAATTTATGCAAATCAGGCCACTGCATATCCGCTGCAGTTAGTGTGAAGAATATTGTCGGACAACCTATCTGTTGAATCAAGTCAGATAACTCTTGGCGACACTTGCTCCAATATGCACGTGTGCCTCTTAATACCATTCCAAATCTCATTAATATTTCTCCCAATCTTGAATCTAGAAGATTTTTTAATGGTTTTCGTAACTCTTCCATTGTTGTGGGTAGTTCACTAATATTTTTTTTGACAAAAACTGATGAGGAAGCTTGATCATGATGCCTCATTATGATATTTAGTCAAAAATATCTAAAGCGAGGGTGCCTTCCAAATCCGTTATCATGATATTTGAGAAGATGTTTTGCATACTCATGTAGATGGACATTTCGCATTCGTGGTTGTAACCAATCAACCTCTCCTTTAGGGAAAAATGTTGGAAATGACATATCAAATAATCCAACAGTGTTATACTCGTTAATTGAAGATGAGCCAATGCTAGGCCAATTAATCACTTCAGTTGATTCATCATTTGCGTTATTTTCATCCGGATTAGGATTATTTTCCCATGCTCTAATAATTTCTATCTCTCATGGTGCACTTGGAAGCCTTGATGCAAAAGACGTTGTTTGTAAACCGTCTAGCATGTCATCAACTCTTGGTATCCCTTCCAACATTGCAAATTTGGTGTCGTTGTCAATATCGGGAAGAGTAACAGAATTAAGCATATGCGAAATATCTGTGGCGTTTTCAGGTAACTCTTCTACTGCGTCATAATCAACTCGAACATCTCGATAACATGGATCATTCTGAATCTTATATAATAATGCATCCATAACTTTTTGTTTTCTAACAGTGAAATCATAACTAGATCCATGCCGTCCTTTTTTTTGCACAATGACCATTAAGTCCAAGTTGTTAATATGTCATGGCAATGTATTAGCAACATCTTTTATCTCTTGCAAAAAACTAATGGCGTGTCCTCGATATTTGTAGTGTCGACCTATTGAATGCATCACCTGCAAAATTGGACTTGCACGTGCTATCAACATCTCTTCAACTTGTGTGAGATCTACAAGGACATGCAGTTGAGATCCTGGATCCATGTGGTTCTTATCTGAGAATCTATGATTCGATCTCTCTCTCAGACATAGCACACACATTGGACCTGTACTTGTATTATGTACTTGGATTCTTGCATAGGACTCCAGCAGACATGACACATTTCCACTTTTGCTAATCGATCAAATCGTTCACGAAAATTGCGATGTATAGTATACATTTCTTCAGATGGTACCAATATATTAGTGTCAATTTCAATATCCTTATCTCGGACCGTTACATGTTGAGCATCTTTGGCTGTTACACGTTGAGCATCTCCCACAGTTGGTTCTACGGGTATATTGGTTGAATATTGTCTTTGTTGTTCCGCAAAGTGATTTCTTTGTTCTTCCACTTGCTTCAACTTTCTCTCTTGATACGCTCTTTGTCAATCAAGGTTTCGTTTTCTTTGTTGTTCTCGTTCTTTTGTTGTCATTTCGTCCAACTTTCTTTTTCAACATTATTTTTGTAGAAGTGCGTTCTGTTTTTTGCGTTCTTCTGCTGTCATTTTATTGGCATATTTAGATGGTACGTCGATATTAGTGTCAATCTCAATCGCCATATCCTGTTCTACATTTTGATTTATTTTTTGTTCCACAAATTGATTTCTTTGTTCTTCCAAATGCTTCAACTTGTTCTCTCGGTTCACTCTTTGTCATTCAGTGTTTCGTTTTTTTTGTTCCTCTTGCTCTTCTGCTGTCAATTTGTCTAAATTTATTTTTCGATATTCTTTCTATCCTTCAGCGTTTCGTTTTCTTTTCTCTTCTTGTTATTCTGCTATCATTTCATACACCTTTCGTCTCATGTCTTCTGCTTTTTGTTTCAACTCTTCCTCTCATTCGTTTGCTGCCAATTTATTCAGATTTTGTTTTAGTTGTTCTGCTCTTCGTTTCAAGTCTTCTTCTCATTTTAGATGATGATTCTAGGGATTTCTCTTATGACAGATAGGGTTTGTGTTATACATGTAGACCCTAGAAAACAACATGATGCTAAAAATCATGATAGTTCTTACAACTTTGGTTGTATCACTAAGGTTTCTACCCTATTGGAAGACATGGAAAGTCAAGAAAACACCTTGCATGATTTTGGAGCCTTGTTCTTTTGGTATGTAAAGCCAAGGAAATATCATGGATTTATTGTAGTCCTAATGATCCATGGAGGTCTTGGTGCTTGTGATGATGCATGAGCAAAATACATGGGGTTCGAGGATTCAAACCCTAGGATGACCATCTAGACTTAGATGTTAGCACTAGAGTTGTCTTTCCATGTACTTTTGTGATATAACATGGATAGCGTTTGCAAGTCCTAAGGAAGACAATTATGCTAGTCTGGAGAGCTTGAATGATAAATTCTTGATGTTGAAGCCAAGGAGGAATTGTATGTGTTGATTCTTACTTGATAGATATATTTGGTGTTGGTTAGGATTTTCATGTTTTCCCTAGATAGGGTTTTGCAAAGCTTGAAGACTATAGCAGCTTTGAGATAAAATTGCGGTTTAGGGTTTATGGTAACATGCACTCGCAAGTAAAACATAAATACAATTGATCCATGCACAATTCATTCACTCCCTTGATGTTATTTTTATACATGATGCCCTACTTTTGAACTAATTTGGCACTTTCCCAAAATTACTTCAAATTTATAGGTTTCTTATCCAACATTAGATGAACAAGTTTGATGCACGTACATCCTTGTATTGTAGATCACTCCATGTGGGGTTTCTTGTTGGTCACTTATATGGACACATGTACTTATTTTATGTTATCCCCCCTCAACTACTTGTATACATAAGGGAGGAGATCTCTTGTATTCATTATCATCCTTGTACCCTTCTTTGCACTTGTCTTGGAGATGTAATTTCCCAAAGTTGTACCCTTATTGAATAAGTCAGGATGAGTTGAACATATTTGATGCTAGAGTTGTATCTCTAGGAATCATGGACAAATGATACTTTATTACAGTTTAAACCAATACTATTATTTTGACATCCAACTTGTTATGGAACAACTTGTTATAAGAGGGGCCAAGCTTGCTACGTGGTGTGACTTAAAAGAATAAGAGAAAAATTAAGAAGAGAAACTAAAGCTAAGTTTAAAGAAATAATGAATTATGAATTAAAATAAATATGAGAAATTAAAAGTGAACCCTAACTAATTTCTCTAAACAAAGAAAATATAAAAGAAGAGAAAAAGAGAAAAAGTGTTGATCATTTTATTTTACTAAGATTTAATAATTCTGAAAGAGAGAAAATAGCCAATACAGAATGGAGCCATTATGTATAAATTGATAAAGAAGTAATGAATAAATAGTAGATATGGGATATTGCAAGAGGAAAGTCTACCCATTTCCATGGTGTAGGTCCATCCTGGTTTCCTATTGATCACCCAGTATGCCCAAACTGTATTTGTTTGTGGCCAAGCCAAATGAGTTTTGTGGCTTGGATGAGATATCCCAAATATGGTTAAAGAATATTAGATAGTAACTGTTAGTAGGGTGTTAAGAAGTAGTATCTAAGGCTTACCCTACTTTTCCTATGGTAGATGAGGTCTATAGAAAACATATACAAAGTAATTACTACAATTTTCCTAAGATTAATCTTACTTTGATGGATTTTGAGAAGGGGAGGAAGAAAAAGGATTACCTCTTGTAGCCTTGAAGGTTGATGAAGTTCCATGATAGTTGATCTCTTTAACACCTTTAGGTATTCTTCACACCTACAAATGTAACTACAAAACATCCTTCCTACTCTTCTACTAACAATTGAAACTCTTGAGCTAGTTCTACTTGCCTACTAATTCAAATTCAAAATAAAACTTGGAGGGAAAAATTTAAACAAGAATTGAGGGAAAAACTGAATTGATTCAGATTAGATACAAATGGAGAAATACTTACAATCCTTGAAGATGTCTTCCTTCTCCTTTTCCTATGATCCACTCCTCTACCTTAATGTCCTTAATCACCAATTTCCTTTTGAAGTAAAGGAGATCCTTTCCTTCAATTCTTCACCATGCCTTTGCTCTTTCTCATGTGTGTTTTACTTCACCCCAATTGCTTGATTTTATAGTTGTAGGACTTGGGTATTCAGAAACCAAACTTGAATGTGGGATTAAATCTTTTTTCCAAATTTTGATTTATTTTCTCAAAATCCCACTTTCCATAGATTTTTCACATTTGTGTGTCATTAATCCAGAATTTGGGCACAATTAATGCATATGCCATGCATTTCTTTCCACTTTCAATTGGTGGAGACTTGATCTAGTCCTTTAAGTGGGTAATTCAATCATTAAATCTTTCTTCTTTAGGATACATGTGTCTTCACTCAAATCTTCCATTTAGGGAAGTGGTGGTCAGATAAGAGAGGACTCTCTCTTATTGTACTTGATTTCTATCTTCATGTCGTAGGAAAGCAGTAAAATGTGCTTCTAACCTTCACTTATTAAGGGTGTTAATTTGATTGTTAATAAGAACCACATAGATGAATAAAGAGGTCCTACTGGAAAGTATACAGTATGCAAGATCCACATATTCAAACACTCAGCCTTAGTCATTATCTACTAGCTTGCTTGGCCTGGCTTGGGGGTGATTTCTACAAGGACTGAAAAATGATGAGTTCTTGTTAAATCTACAATTGGGTGGAATGGGATTGTTCTATAACAAGTTGGTCATCAGGGAAGATAGGTATTTTATTTCTATTAATATTATGTTTTGTTTACTTGGTATGCTTTTTTATTATTTTTCATGTAAAAGTTAGTATGATCAATAATATGTTATTTGAATAATATTTTTGAGAAGAAAGTTACTAGTTTTTAAATCTAGATAATTTCACAGATTTTGGTGAAGGAATCTTATTTCTTTAGTTAACTCTTATTCGATCTTAAACTAACTATTTTGTACCTTATTAGTAAATATGTTTAGCAAAATCTACTTCTTGATACCTATCATATGTATTATCCATCTATGTTTTATGTCTATTCTTTTACATAGAAAATCTAGTGAAGAATTAGAAGATTGTTTTATAAATTTGTTATGCACAAATAAAACTAGTTTATTCTACATCATTATTGTAGATAGTATTACTTCTGTTGTAAATCTTTATAATGAAATAGAAGCACTATACACATTTCTTTATCTATTGTTATTTACATAACTGTAATAGTTCTTATATTAAATATTCAAGCTGTTGAACATAAAACAAGAAGATTAGATTTACATTGTTTAACTATATTTTATTTAATATAAACATTATTATTCATTATTTATATAGAGAAATAAATACAAGTTTTTACGTGAATGTTTTTCATTATTACAGATTTAAAAATAAATAATCAAAATATATTTACAAATAGATTCTAACTGTTTATCAAACATAAATGGAGAAATTCTAGATGCATGCTAAGAGTCTCATTGTCTCGTAAACAATGAGAGTATTTAAATACTACATGTACATAAATATTTATTTAAATATATCAACTCTAGCCCATAGAGCTTCTTCTCTTGTAAACCATATATATATATATGACATTTACATTGCATAAAATAGTATGGAATTTAAACATAACATTTGGAAATATAATCAACAGGCAGGCCAAAAGGCTTGGCCACTCATCCGCATTAATCAAGTAATTCATCCATTATTGAACGCTAATAAGAAATTGTAACAAGATCATAGAGATACGTTTACAAGTCATAGGGTCAAGCCCGAGGGCTTCCCCCTTTCCATTACATGCATACAACTGTAATACGGATTATAAACATTTACATTAACAGAAACAAGAATACAGTATCAATGGCTACGACCTTTAATAACCCTTGTATTCGGAATAAGAATCCATAATAATGACAAAACCTTAGTTCAAGCCTCTGGGAGTAAGCAACGTTTATACAACAGAATCATGGGTATGGTAACTTGTGAGCTAAACTAGATTAAACCCGTGGGATTGGAGATCGATACCAGTACTGGCACAATAAACCAATGAAGTATGGTGGCCACGTGGAGGGCGTAGGTTTACAAGCTCTACACCTCACTCGACTTGTTCAGAGTTTGTTCCTTATGTAATTAATTTGTTAGGTATGGGGTTGGTGGGAGTAACCCAAACCCTCTCCATGTTTCAGTGTATTGTTAACATATCACCAATCAAGTGTTTACCATCCTAGGCAAAAGTTGTGGTCACTAGGGGCTTGACCCATGACCCAAGCCTTCATGGAATTGCATATCTGCATACAATACAATGTTAGTAAGTGTTGAGGGGCCACAACTAGCCTACTTTATGGCTACCCCATGCACTAAATATATATATATGTTAACTCTAACGTATAAGAGGTAAACCATATCATGTTGAGTACTCATGCCATAACCCTATGGTCGTTGTTCTATTAGGGCTTGAGAGGAGTTCGTATTATATTTTCGTTATAACTTTTTATAATGTTTGATTATATTTATTAAAATCATATTTGGATTTGTATCCATGTTTTACACACATATATATATGAAAAAAGGATTAATTAGGATAAGGAATTATGTAAATAGAATGTTTAAGGTATTAATTAAATACCAATATTAAATAGCTAAAGGAATTTCTTGGGCTTATTATTAAGTCTTATAGGAAAACTGTAACCCATTAACAATGGATAATTATTAAGTCTTATAGGAAAACTGTAACCCGTTAACAATGGATAATTAATATAGAGGTCTTAGAAATTAACTAAGTATCCTCGAAGATAGTAATAATGTTGTCATAAGAATAATAAAGGGATTAGAATAATTATTCGACTAAATAAATAATTAAGAATAGTAAAGAAATGTTGGATTCTTCCATGGCATCGTTGAGTGTGTGGATTGTGTCTTATATAAATAATGATATTCATCAGTTTATGACCATTATAATTTTTTCTGTGTGTGACTTTTGAGTTTTTAAAAGTTGTATCAGAGCAAAGTTGCAACACTTTGCGGCTTATGGGATTATTCATGAATGAAAACTTTAAATCTAGAAATTGCATAAACAAACTATTTGCTTTTCAATTTAGGCAGTAGATGGCACGTCCTATACAAGTCCAACCAAATCTACCAAATGGTCTAGGAAAGAAAAACTTAGTTTCTTCACAGTTATTTAACTTGCCTTTAGAAAGAGAAAGAAGAAGAACTGAATTTGAAAGAACTTGGGAAGCTTTGGCTAACCAAGAAGAATTGGTAGATCAGTTATGAAACCCAAGACATCAAAACTATAACTAAAGAAATGATGAGCGGGGAAGGAAACTCCATCCAACAAGGCAACTTAAACCCACCTTTGCAAGAGGATGAAATGTGGGTAGAGTTGAGTAATGAACAGGAGCATGTTACCCCTTTTGAAATGTTGAAAATAATGAAAATTTTGAGAGCTGAACTTCAAATTTTCAAAGATGATAATATAAAAGATAGAGAAACGCAACATGAGCTGAATGTTGCCCTGATGTAGAAGTTAACTGAATTGAAAAACCCGCTAGCACATACATGTAGTAATTTAGTGAAAGAGCCTTAGAAAGAGAAAAGAACCCAGAGTCAAGAACTTGAATCTAAATAGACTCTTAAAATGGGAATAAATTTCATGGTTTCGGAAGTAGTTATTCTGACACACCCTCTCCCTATCCTAAGAAAAAGTCTAAACATTCAAGTAGTTCAGGACTACACAGATAGTTTAAAAGGATTAAGGCTTCAACCCTCAATGGTGATTTGAAGGCCAACGAGAAAGAAGAAGAATAGCTGCTCAGAATATCCAAGTATTTCTGGGTGTTTGCCTGCCCATGTGAGCTGAAAGTTCGTTTGGCCATTTACAATCTAAATGGCAAAGCTTTCACTTGGTGCAGGGATCTAAAAATTGCAGAGATATTGAAGGAAAGTAAAGTTTAATGGAAAGAATTCAAGAAACTGTTTAAGGACAAGTATTTTTCTGAGCAGTTCTATGACAAGAAAATCAAGTATTTTCATGAGCTGAAAATTGGGTCCATGAATATGGATAGCCTAATCAATATGTTCTTAGAGTTGTTACACTACGTTCCTTCTATCAAAAAGGAAAATATAAAATAACATAGGTTTCTAGGTTGTCTACCATCACACTATGCAAATAAGATAGAATTTGATGCACCTAAGATTCTAGATGAAACTTTGTATAAATCTAGACAAGGTTACAAACATAGCTAAAACATATATGAAAATAAACATAGTTTCCATGAGGTTAAATGGAAATTTGTTGACCATAGGAAGAAACACTTCAATCCAACATTAAACAAACATCAGTACAATAGATTTCCAAACAACAAAAATTTTGATAGCAGAAATTTTGAGAACACTAAGACTATTAGTAAAAATGAATTTCAGTCCAATATTCTAGCTCAAAGCGAGAATAAACCAACAAGTCTTTTTGGAAATAGGACAGCCCCGGAAATAGTAAAATGTTGGGAGTGTCAAGGACCTCACTATCTCAAATATTGTCCTAACCGAAAAGGTAAAATTCTGAATAGATTACAAGAGGAAGTGACAGTCAATGACATGGCCAAAACCCCCATAGTTTATCTAACATTAAAACTAATTTTTGGCACTCCATGATAGAAATAGAAGGTAAAATTTGTGTATATTTTGTTTTTGTTTTAATTGACCTTGGAGCATGTTGTAGTTACATATCTCCAAAAGTTATGGAAAAATGTCAATTGTTAGAACATTATTACACCTAGGACCATAGTCTCATATTAATTTGGTGATTATTTTGTCCAAACCATGGTTAATGATGTTAATCCAAGGCCGTTAGAAAGTTTTTGGGGCATTTATGACACATTCCACCACTTAAGGGCCCAATTTTGGTCAAATTAGCTGTTAAGCGCGCTCATTTATGGTCGCCTCCCTCATTTATTGCCACTACTTGAGTGAGGCACACCCTTATCCCCTATTCTATGGATATGGATTTGACCTGAGGTGCCCATGCATTGAATGTGGTCATTTTTCCCCATATTTGGCAGGTTTGGCCTAGCCTGAGCCACCTAAACTCCACAAAATCCTCACCCACTCATGTTCCATCATCAATAATGACTTCCCACGCCATCCCAACATTTACATTGAGAATTCACGATAGTCTGAGGTGATTTGGGATTCTATCAGTCAACCTACAAGGGATTGAAGTCCAATGTAAGCTAGGCACTTGTAGCTCATTCTGATGCCTCCAAAGGCTCGCAATTTTTTCCCAAATGTTATATAAGGTTGTTCACAACTCAGTTTTGGGTTGGAAAGTTAATAATAAACCTACTATGTGATCATTTGTGTTTTCTATTTGATCATTTGTGTGTTCAGAGTGCCTCTTTTACACTATTTTCTTCATAATTAGTCAAATTTATTAATTGTGAGGATATACTTAGCTAGTAGATCCTATTGTGAGTTAAATTTCACATGGTAACAAAGTTATTGGACCTTCTATTCGAACCAAGACTGCTTCAGAATTGCACCAGAAGCAGTGGAGAAACCACTGAAGTCCTCGGGGCTATTGCCTTGAAGTGATTGGAGCAATCATTTGGAGTCTACCCAGGGTGTGATGCACTCCTAAATGTGCCTTCTATCAATGCAGGGTTCAAATTAGCTAGTTAGGATCCCCTCCTGAGTGATTTATTGTTTGCATTGTAGGTTTACAGTGTTTTTTGTCACCTAGTGTGCAAGCTACAAAATGGAGAAGTCTCATGTCATCTTACTCACTCCATTCAACTACTTTGAGTGGAAGGCCGAAATAATAATCTAGCTGAGATCCAAGGGTCTCTTCAGAGTTACCATGGGGACTGAAACTGAGCTGAATTCTGCAGTAGAGAAGTCAAATTTCTTCAACAGAATCGATGAATCTTTTGGCATGCTTTGTCTCATCATTTCAAGAGACCTCTTGTTCCATATTGATAGTCTCACTACTCCAAATGAAGTATGGCTCAAGATTTAGTCATTGTTTGGGAATACTGATGAGATGAGGGGCCACCAACTTGAAAATGATTTGATCTTTGTGAGCCCAAGAATTTTTTAAACTATCCAAGACTTGTTCACCAAGTTCAAATCCTTGGTCATACAGCTCAAGCAATGTGGCATCAAGAAGAAGGAAGAACAATTGGTGTTGTCCATACTTTTGAATTTGGGTCCTGAGTAATCTATGTTTGTTTCAACATTCCATTCCACCAAGCTCACTATTCAAAACTAGAAGATGCCATCTTTGGAAGATTTCATGGAGATGCTTACACAAGAACAAGATAAATTGGTTCTAATGGGTACCATCAAGCAAAAATACCAAGTTCTTGCAGCTGGTGTTTCGAAGCAAGCAAAGGGGAAGCCAAAGAACAAAGGTTTGAATCATCAAGAGAAGAAGAAAGACAAGGAGAAGCCCATTTTTTAATGGGGGTTCGAATCCCGTCCAGGAGAAAGGAAAGAAGAAAGAGAGGAACAAATGCACTTACTGTCAAAAGGGTTGGCACCCTGAAAGTGCATGCATGGATAATACCAATGACATGATGACCCATATCCTCCGGAAGAACAACATTCCTCTTCCTGAAAGTTCGAAGAAGAAGGAGGGTTTTTCTGAAGACAAGGAGAGGTGCCATGCATTGATGGATAAAACCTCAAAAGCTTCTTCTTTCATCATAGATTCAGGTGCCTCAAGGAACATGGCTTCTACAAGAGAAACTTTCTCTACTCTTTCACTTTATAGTGGTCCTCCCATTCCCATGGGTGATGATTCAGAGATCCCAGCAAGAGGCATTGGGAATATCATTCTAGAAAATGTGTACTTCAACAATGTGTTGTATGTGCCTGATATTGTAGAAAATATCCTCTTTGTTTGCCAAATGACCCACACTAGTTCGGCCAAGAGAGTGATTTTCACTCAAGAAGATGTGGAAATTTCTGAAGTTTATACAGGAAAAGTGGTAGCAGTTGGTGCTACAGATCATGAGTCAAGAATGTACAAGTTTTCACACTTTATTTCTTACTCCTCTCCTAATGAACTTCTGTCACATGCTAATGAGGTCTATATAATTTGGCATTAGAGTTTTGGACACCTCAACTATAGATATCTGCATGCATTGAGCAAGGAAAACATGGTTGAAGGACTTCTAGACATCAGATTTTCCAAAGGCATTTGCAAAGGGTGCAATGTTGGGAAGCATGTAGAGCGCAAGTATGAGAAGGGGAAGAAAAGAAGAGATTCCCATCCTCTTGGTTTGGTCCATTCATATGTTGTAGGACCTCTTCCTATACCCTCCTATGGAAACTCAAAGTATGTCCTACCATTCATTGATTATTTTTCAAGATTTTGTTGGGTATTCTTTCTCAAGAAAAAAATTGAAGTCTTCCATTCATTCAAAGTTTCAAAGCTTCGATGGAGAAATTCATTGGGAGGAAGATAAAGGTATTAAGGACTGATAATGGAAGGGAATATGGCAATAAGGACCTAAAACAGCTATGTGAAGAAGATGGCATTCAAATACAACATTATGTGCCTTACACACCCTAACAGAATGGTGTTGCGGAGCGCAAGAATAGAGCACTGAAGGAGATGGATACCTACATGATGGAGGATAAGTATTTTTATCCTAAACTATGGGATGAATCCATTAACTATGATTCATATGTTCATAACAGAGTACCACAAAAATCCTTGGAAGGAAAGACTCCATTCGAGGCTTGGATGGGACACAAGCCTGATGTGTCTCACCTTAGGGTGTTTGGCTCAAGAGCATGGGAAAGAATACCTCCAGAGAAAAGAAAGGCCTTGCAGCCCCAAGGCAAGGAGTCCATCATGGTTGGATATGCATAATATGAAAAGGTATACAAGCTCTTTTACCCCTAATATCAAAATACTTTCATTGAGAAGAGTGTTCAGTTCGAAGAAGAGCCCATGCATGCAGCTGAACAAGGAGAAGGGGAATGCTCAAACCCCCCAACTGAAGAGGATGTAAGTGATGATTCATATTCTGATATTTATGATTATGATGTTGAGGATGAATATTGTGACATGAATTCAGATCATGAACCTCCTACAAGGCCCAAGTGGGCTATGAAAACCATATAAGCAGCTAGTGAACTTGCAGTTGATCCACAAGAACCAAGGAAGACTAAATCACAGTTTAACAATGCATTGTCTAATTGTGATTAAAATATTCATGGGAGGTGTTTTATCATGTTTGGATCTAATCCACAATCATATGAATAAGCATCACATGATCCAATATGGAAAACAACCATGTAATAAGAGACGAAGTCTCTCCATGACAATGAAACTTGGGAGTTGGTCCCTCTTCCTTCCAAGAGGAAGCTAGTGCAATGTAAGTGGGTGTATAGGACCAAGATGGATTCTGATGGTTATGATATGAAGTATAAGGTCATATTGTTAGCTAAATTATTCTCTCAATTCCATGGAGTGTACTGCACAAAGACATTCACACCTGTGGAAAAAATGGACTCAATCAGGCTAGTTTTGGCCATTGCAACTTCCAAGCGATGGGAGGTTCCTCACATGGACGTGAAGAGTGATTTTCTTCATGGGGATATTCATGAGAAGATCTATATGAAGCATATTGAAGGTTTCATTGATGATCCCTCACTTGTTTGCAGGTTAAGAAGTCCATCTATGGTCTCAAGCAAGCTCCAAGAGCTTAGTATGCCAAGATGGACAATTTTTTGCCATCACAAGGTTTTGAGAGATGCAAATCTGATCCAAATGTTTACATGAAACATGTTAGTGACTCTATTTTTCTTATTTTACTATACGTTGATGAACTTTTGATCACTGGTAGTTTCATTGAAGAACTAGGCTCAGTTAAAGCTGCATTACATAGTGCATTCCCCATGTCAGATCTAGGATTGTTGAAACAATTTCTTGGTTTGGAGATTGATCAATTTGATAAAGGGACCAAAGTTTCACAATCAAAGTATGCTTCAAATATGATACAGAATTTGAACATGGTTGAATTTAAGGATGATAATTTTCCCTTGTTTTCAGGGGTAAAGATTCATTATTGGGGTTCCTCACCATTGGTTGACAGTTCATTGTATAGACAGCTAGTTGGGAGCTTGTTGTATCTCACTCACTCTCGACCAGATTTGGATTATGTAGTAGGAGTTGTTTCCATATATGTGCAAGAACCTCATGAGATCCATTGGAAGGATTCCAAAAGGATCTTGCATTATGTGCAAGGAACCAAGCAGTTTGGGATACACTATGTAGCTAGTTCATCACTTGAACTAGTTGGTTTTACAGATTTAGATTGGGCTGGAGATAGCACTAACCGGAAGTCCACTTCTGGTTATGTATTTATTATTGCATGTGGTCCCATTTGATGGTATAGCAAGAAGAAGCACACTATTTCCTTATCATCAGTTGAGGTCGAATACACGGGAGCAGTGAATGCAACTACACAATGTATGTGGTTGCAAGGTATTCTTGGAGATTTTGGCTTTGCATTTGATTCAGCCACAGTCATTTGGTGTGATAATCAAAGTGCAATCAATATATCCAATGATACAATATAGAGACAAAGGACCAAGCACATAGAGATACACATGCACTACATTAGAGGCTTGGTTCATGACCATATTATTTCCTTGCAGTATTTCCCATTTGCTGAGCAAACTATTGATATCTTCACCAAGAGTTTCACTGAGAAGACGTTCACTTACCTTATATCACTCCTTGGGGTGAGTGATGCATGGTGAATATTGGTACATTTTCCAAATTTTGTTTCATGTCCATTTTAGAGGGGACTTTTTTGTTTCCCATGTGGTTTTCTTGCTTACCTTGGTTACATGGACTAATAAAAATGGTAAGAGGTGACTTGAGCCTTAGTTGCCAAGGCCTCATTTTATTTTAGCTACATACGTCTAGCTTAAGGGGGGGGTGTTAGAACATTATTACACCTAGGACCATAGTCTCATATTAATTTTGGGATTATTTGGTCCAAAACATGGTTAATGATGTTAATCCAAGGTTGTTAGAAGGTTGTTGGGGCATTTATGACACATTCAACCACCTAAGGGCCCAATTTTGGTCAAATTAGCTATTAGGCGCCCTCATTTATGGTCAAATACCTCATTTATTTCCATTACCCGAGTGATTCATTCCATTATCCCCTGTTTTATGGATCTGTCTTTGACTTGAGGTGCCCATGCATTCAATGTGGTCATTTTTCCCCCTCTTTGGCAGTTTTGGCCTATCCTGAGCCACCTACACTCCACCAAATTTTCACCCACTTATGTGCCACAATCATTAATGACTTCCCATGCCATCCCAACATTCATATTGAGAATTCGTGATATTTTGAGGTGATTTGGGATTCTATTGGTCAACCTAGGGGGGATTGAGGTCCAATGTAAGCTAGCCACTTGTAGCTCATTCTGATGCCTCCAAAGGCTCACGATTGTTTCCTAAATGCAATATAAGGTTGTTCAAAACTCATTTTTTTGTTGGACAGTTAATAATAAACCTGCTATTTGATCATTTGTGTGTTCAAAGTGCCTCTTTTACACTATTTTATGCATACTTAGTCAAATTTATTAATTGTGAGGATATCCTTAGGAAGTGGATCCTACTGTGAGTTAAATTTCACATCAATTAATAAAAATAAAACATAAAAAGACTTGGTAGGTACAACTAGCTATAGGCATGAAGAGAAAAGTTTCAGAATTGGTAAAAGATTGTTCTCTGAATAGATATTGTAGTTAACTTAAATACTTTTCCTTTGGTCTCTTACGATGTACTAATTGGGGTGGACTAGTTCGATTGACATCATGTAATTTTGAACTATTTAGAGAATACTTTCACTGTCATAGATGAAAAAGGAAACTCTAGAATGGTAAAAGGCCTACCTAGAAAAGTAATGGTTTCGTATATTTCAATGTTGCAACTTAAGAGAAGTGTGCAAAAATGATGCAAACTTTATGATGTAAAAATTCAAACCCATGAAGAAGATATTAAACAAAAAATATAATATTTTCCAATCTTAATCAAGTTTAAAGATGTGTTTCCCAAAGAGATACCCAGGATTCCACCTAAAAGAGACTTAGATTTATTTAGAAATCTAGTGCTAGGAGTAGTGCATGTTTCTAAGGAACCTCACCGCATGAGTACACTTGAGTTAGTTGAACTCAATATTCAACTATAATATTTAATTGAAAAAGGGTATATTAGACCAAGTGTGACCCCTTGGGGAGCACCCATTTTGTTTGTGAAAAAGAAAGATGGTAATATGAGAATGTGTATCAACTATCAGAAACTCAACAAATTGACAATTAAAATAAAGTATCCATTACCAAGAATAGATGACTTATTTGACCAAGTTGGAGGAGCCAAAGTATTTTCTAAAATTGATTTAAGATTTGGTTATCATCAAGTTAGAATTCGAGAGGAAGATATAAATAACACTACATTCAAAACTAGGTAATATGGCCAGTACGGGTTCATAGTGATGCCATTTGGCCTTATTAATTCCCATGCCACTTTCATGTGCATGATGAATAGTGTTTTCAATCAATGTTTGAATAAGTTTGTCTTATTTTTCACTGATCACATATTGATTTACTCAAAGGATGAAAAAGAACATGAAGAACACTTAAGAATAGTGTTACAAATACTACAAGAATATCAATTGTATGCTAAGTTTAATAAATGTGACTTCTACAAGAAGCATATCCAATACCTTGGACATATTATTTCAAAGGATGGTATAGCTATAGACCTTGAAAAGGTCAAGGAAATCATGGATTTGTGTACTCCCAATTTTTTTTCAAACATCAGATCCTTTATGTACTTGCAGGTTATTAAAGGAAATTTATTGAAAAATTTCAAGGATTGCTTATCCTATAACCTCATTCCAAAAAATAAAAACAAGTTTGTTTTGATAGACAAAGGGTATGATTTGATCTAATGCCATAAAAGTGAATATTAGCTTTTACTTGCAAATTTTGTCCGTTTGGTGTCATAGGTTTACTGGATAAATTTGTATAAATAAATCCCCTCTCCACTCATTTGGGAATTCAAAGTTCGAGAGTTGAGAGATATGAAGTTTGAGTCTATGTGCCAAGCATTGTGTATCCTCTAACCCTACGCATTCTATGATTTGGATTAAGACAAAAAATTATATCAAGTGTAATCTATGTCTAGACAATAGTGTATGCTCTCCTCCTGCTCCTAGTCTGACCTACAAGGATCAGAAAATTGTAGATCTAATGCATTGTCTATAATGATCTTCACAATAGGAAGGTGATTAGAATTTTTTACTTTTCTATAAGATCCATCTAGTAAGAACCAGAAGCGAAGAAGTTTCCACATAATCCCTTGGGTTGGAACAGTTATTTTCCAAGGTGTGATGCACTTCGAAATGTGCTATTGTCGAGGCTATGTGTGTTAAATTTAGAGTCTGTATGTGTGATTTGGAGTTCTGAAGATGATCTCGGTCCTTTGTTTTTTTTTGGTAAGTGTTCCATGGACCCTTCAATGGATTCAACAAAGCTCACATCCTTGGATTGTATAGAAGATTAGAGTAATGTTCCTTTGGTTGAAATACGTTCATCCTTTTGTAATGTTGAAACTTCATCCTCAATAATAACCATCGATGATCTCAATCCATCAACTAATTGTGAACTTATTGGTATCTTACCAAAAGAAATATATAAAATGAAATGGTGGTAGTACTAGTCACACACCCAAATAAAGATAAGTTCTATTGATATTTCTTTCACTGACAAGGAAGAACCAATTCATATAAATTTAATTAACAAAGAGAAAATAGACTGGGAAAAATATAAAGTTTATAAATATCCACATCTTGGTACAGTCAAGCTTGGTATAGGTCCTTTAGTTCATCCATTCCTTCCCATTTCTTCTCTTTGTGTCATTATTGATATTCAACATCAAGAGATTTCTAATGTAATAATCGATGGATTTGTTGGCACCTACACAATGGCCCTTGTTGCAGAACCATTTTCCCCAAATATTCTATTAGTCTAGATGACCCCCACATCTATGATTTGCTTAAATCTTATATATTACCTCAAGGTTTCAAAGTAGATACTAGATATAAGATTATTTAGTTAAAATACTTGGTTTTTGTTCACTTTGGTAAGGATACTTTTCCACCCCTCACTCATAAATTTCATGAAAGCTCACGCTTTCTCAGCATGGTGGAGTCAGATAAGTCTAGGAAGTCAACTCTTGTAACATTTAATTGGAGTGGCATAAATTACCAAAAACAATGGGAGGTCAAATATAAAAAATTGTGTCAAAAAGAGAAAATGTTGAATAATTAGACAATTGGAAATACTCTCATAGTGTTTGACAAATGCTCTCACTCTTTCCAATTACTTGATGCATTTCCAACTACTATGTTTACTCCTCTCACTAGATCTACCTCTGTAAATACATCCTCTTCAACTTCTTCTTCCAATCAATCAGTTTGGAATGAACCATGCTCTTCTCACCCTTTTAATTTCTCTTCTTCAAGGGTATATGATATAGAACATAAAGGACAACATTCTTAATGCCCTACATGTAGAATTATTCTATATAGAATAAGAGTTAAGAATAAAGAAATCCCTAGCTTATTTATGCTCTCTCTTCCTAGAAGTGGACCAGGTTTTGAAGTAAAAACCCCAAAAGGAGATACTTCTTTCATTGCTCTGAGACAACTCCCTGATGCTCCTTTTAGAAATTCCTCCCAAGATTGCCAGTCAAAAAGAGAATATCTTCCCCCTAGATCCTCTACCTCATCTAAACTGTCTTTGATTAAATCAAGCTTGAAAATTATGGCAATTTGCAACATAAACTAACAACTCAGAATCTTGATGATATGGCTCATGACATCATCCTTCTAAAACAAAAAGCTAAATATGAGCAAGAGAAGATTTCCTTGCTAAGACCAAAAATGGATCTCATTGACCATCTGTTACATGATTCTAATGAGATAAACAAATACTATTGTTGAAACTGGTAATAAGTTAGAACAACGTTTATATGTTTTGGGAAAATTATTTATTAAAACCAAAAACTTAGAGATAAAGACTAATCTTGTCAGCTAATTTATTCTAGAGCTAGCCTCTAGAGGACACAAATATCATACAAAGAAACATACTAGAAGGTACTCATTTAGTATGATGAGTATCCAAGAAGAAGACAATAGACAAGAATTCTCCTTTGGATGAAATGAAGAATAATTTAATAAAATACAATATCTAGTATCTCAGTTTAAGAAAATGCCAAGAGCTCTTCCAGAAAGATGTCTTGCTGCAATGGTATTTCCAAAAAGAGAAAATTATCCACTATAGGGTGGATCTTATTCCCAAGAAAGTCCCAATCCAATCACTGTACCTCCTCCTCCTACTTTCGATGAAGTAATGAATGATGCCACTGCCTCTTTTGCTCCTTCTCATAGATTCAATTTCGGCACCAATGGAATCAATAATATTATTTCCCAAGTTCTAGAACAAATCATCTTAAATATACAATGCTAATCTATAGCTAAGATTAAGACAACCATTTAGTTACTTGGAAAATCAGTACTTTACAAAAGAACTCAAGATCATAATATAACTTCTTAGCAACTAGTTGTTCAGCTAGTAGTAGGCCTATCTGGTTTGGTATATGAATGGTCGTGATGCCTCCCCCAAGAAGCCAAGGTGAAATGTTCGTGCTTAAGATGCAGATGACCAGATTCTCAAATCCCTAGATAGAGAATTTGATGGTCCAGAAGAATATTAATATTTTGAACATCTTACATCTTTGTTTATGTCTTCTTGCATATCTGATCTTAGTAAAAGTGAGCAATATTTCCGTTATATGCATAATTTTCTTATATCTTTTGGAAATGCATACAAGCCAACATACCTCAAGCATTATCTCAGGATCTTCCCTGGTCATGTTCCATATGTAGTGGAACAATTCCTTAAAGATAAAAACATTTCCTTGTAAGGTCTCTCTCTTTCCCAACTACATGGATTCATTATGGAAACATGGAAAGAGCATTGTTTGGAAGGGAGAGTTTCCAAAGACTTTAAAAGGAATTCATCCATGTAATCTCTAGGTTCTGCACAGATGTGGCAAAAATGCCAGATTGGGGTTGTGGAGCTCACAACCGAGGACATTTTGGTACTGAATCTTAGAGTTGCAAGAAAAAGAAGGGATATCCCTTCTACACTAGTGTTCCTAGGTTTCACCCAGACAAATCCTACAGTAGAAGAAGAACAAGAGTTTCCAAAAAATAAAGGCTTTTGTCAAGAAATGCTCTGCTCCTTCTAACAAATAAAAATGTTTTATTTTGGCAAGAAAGGCCATTGGGAAAATAAATGCCCAAATAATAATTCTAATCCAAGGCTTGGATCCTTGTTTATAGATGAATTAGATCCTTCTTAGTGGGATCTTGGCTAGTGTGAAGGTGACAAATATCTAGATGGTGACGACATTTCCATCCCTAATGAAGGTGATTCTAACACTGAGGTTTCCAATCCTCTCTTAAATAAATTTAATCCTGCAGAATCCTCGGAATCCTCTTATGATTCTGACAAGGATTCAAATTTATGGGGGTGTGATGCTCATCCATAATTTTGTTTCTATATATTTTCCACAACAAATGCTTCTCCTCAAATTAGGATTGCTGAAATTAATGAAATATTGTCTAGAAAAATAGTATATCGGTATGTTTTGAGGAAGGAACTGAAAGAAGAAAAGAACAAGCTTTTAGCCCAAATAAAATCTAAAGAAAAGTAGAAATTAAATTCTTAATATTCCTCTCCTAATATCACATAGAATCCATTATTCTACAACCCTACAAAGCTCTACAAAGACTATCCTGATCTCCATGAAGACAAACAAAGATTCAGGAAATATAAAGAAAATATGCTTAAATTGTAGATCAAATAAAATCAAAGCTCTTTGAAGAAGATAGTGAGATCAATAGAAGAGATAAAAAGGACTTTAGAGATAATTATAAGAAAGCAAGATTAGTCCTCAGGGGAGAGATGTGAAAAGCATATGAAGAATCTCTCAAGAGCCCAAAATATGAGAGAACAAGAAGCACACCTCATATCAATGAAGAATAAATCTCAAAAGAAGAAGAACAACATACTCTGACTCCATATTTAAATCTAGAGCTTCTTTGGGACTATTCACTGGTCCTAAATTGTATATAAAAGCTTTTTTTTGTCCTCCTGAATTCAAGCCATACCAATTAGTCTACATGATAGATTCTGGTGTTTAGATGAACTTGGCTAAAGGTGGCACTATGTCACCATTTTACTAGCAAAAGACTTCAGACCATGGTGTAGAAATTGAAGGGACTCATGTACAACTGCTTGGAAGAGTTCCATACTTTCGAATAAAATATGAAGGTTTGCAAGAAGCTTTGTCTTTGAATAGGTTATATAATACAAAAGATGATTGCATTTCAGGATCAGATTTTTTGACTAGAGTTAGTACTATCAGTTTTGATAATAGTAAGATGGTGTTTAAATGTATAATAAATGGTATATTAGTGTCCTATCCCATGTCTTTCGAAGCTAAATCCAATTGTCAAACCCCTATAAAGAAACCCAGTTCTTCCCCTCGTATTGTAGAAATGTTCAAAATGGAAAGGTGTGTTATGTATGCAAAAAGGCACAAGGACACTACCTTATCCCAGATTTCAGAAAGCTTGAAAAATATTGCCCCTCTAAAAGTCCTAGTTCCTTTTGGACCAGAGAAAAAAACTTTTTTTTCTTTACCATATGATCCTTTGGTTAAGCCTAGAGCCCAACGAGCCTCTACAACCTTCATGTATCTTTCAGAGAAGGAGTTTGGTGAGAAAGAGATAAAATATATATTAGAAAAGGGTCTGATAGAGCCGCCTAGAATTCCATGGGCTTGTCGTGAAATCATAGTAAATAATCATTTAGAAATTAAGTGAGGAAATCTCAAATTAGTTGTCAACTACAAGCGTCTAGATACATCTCTCCAGCAAGTTAGGCACCCTCTCTCTAATAAATAAAGCCTTTAAAAAAGAACTTCTAGTTGCAGAATCTTCAAAATTTTTGATCTAAAATATGTTTTTTATCATATTGGGATTGAAGCTAAAGGCCACTTCAAAACTACTTGTGTTGTTCCCCATGGTCAATATCAATGGAAATTTCTGCCATTTGGAATAAATAAATCTCTTTCCAAATTTCAGAAGTGGATGGAAGAATTTTTTAGAGAAAAGAAATGGGCACTTGTATATATTGATGATATTTTGATTTTCTCTAAGAATTTGCAGGAACATATGAAGCATCTGCAAGAATTATACCAGCTGGTTTACAAGCATGACTTTGTTATTTCCAAAAGCAATATGGAGATCGGAAAGACACAAATTGAATTTCTTGGTTTAAGGATCAATAAAGTCCAAGTAATCCTCCAAGAACATGCTCTAAAAGTTTTTGATCATTTCCCAAACCAAATCTTCGAGAAAGTTGAGTTGCAGCGCTTCTTAGGAGGCCTGAATTATATCCAGCCTTTCTATAAAGGTCAACTGATGAAATCCATATACTGCAGGAGATATTGAAGAAAAATCCTCCAAAATGGAGCTCATCAATGTCAAAAGTTGTTAGAAGAATCAAAGAAAAAGTTAAGCAAGTTCCTTCTCTCTCTCCCACAAGGTACTAGAGACCTTGTCATAGAGACAAATGCCTCCAACAAAGCATGGGGAAATGTTATGATAAAAATTCATGGGGACATAGAAGAGATAAGTGGCTATGCTTCAAGATCCTTCAAGAATGAAAAAATGAACTACCACTCGAGCCACAAATAAATTATTGTCGTTAAAAAGATAGTGAACCATTTTAAACTATATTTGAAACCTGTGAAATTCCCTATTAAAACAAATTTAAAAATCATGCGAGGAATTTCTAAGAATGAAAGTTTAATGGAAGAAAATAATGCTAGAATTCTTAAAATTTGGTTTATGTGGCTTCATAATTTTTTTTTTGATACTATATATAAGCATGGTCATCTTAATTGTGTTTCTGATATGTTGACCAACGAAGATTCTCAACTTTGCCTCAACATGTTCAATGCCATTGCATCAAATGTTAGACCGTCAAATAAAAGACCTAGTATCAAGCATGACATGGAGAAAGCCATAGGAAAAAGAATATACAAAGACCCCATGAGTTCTCCAAAGTTCCTGACATTTCTAGAATATGCTAGCAATAAAGAGGCAGGCATGCAGCTGGCCACCTCATTGATGAAGTAGATTCATTATTCTCCCATGAAGAATTAAATTTTGCAAAGATGGGAGAAAACAACATTTTAATTTTTAGAAATTCATATTATAAGTTGTCAGACCTAACAGATGTCTAGTTGGATACTGCTGAAGTTTATGGGAAAATGATTTTCTTTGTTGATGTTGGCCTTGGCTATTTAACATGGACAAGTTATCATTTAATTTTACAATTTTACAGAGAACAAGGAGAAGTTATAATATGTGGCAATCCATCCTCAGTTCAATAGAAATGGTTGGGTTGGATAGAAGTATTTCTTGATAAATTCTATCCGATAAAAGATTAGGTTCAAAGAAGAGTTATTTTTATCTTACATCTCCAATCTGACATGATTGTGGCACATCAAAACCATATGTGGTTCAAATTCAAATTGAAACATGTTGGTGGGAAATATTTTCCCTTAGAACTCCCTATCAATATGACACAGAAATTTCTCCAAAGGGATAAAACAAAAAGAATGATTCGGCACTATACTAAAGAAGTCATGTTCAATTATAAAGTGGAATCATGCTTTGAAGGAGAGTTATGTTTCTCTCCCAGTGACGTTATGATGGAATCTGATGTGGAAAGATGATTTTCATATTGTTTATTTGCTGATACTGAAATCTCTATCCCATCCACCTCTGACAATGATGATGATAACAATGATCGATCCACTGGATTTGGTGGTTATGTCTATGTAAGACCATATCTTGGGGATGGAAAATATTGATGTATCTATTTAGTGGGATACAATCCTTATGATTGATGTAAAAGAATCGTGGGCCAATAACAATAGTTCCACTTTGTAAATTTTGCTTCTCTTGTCAGTATCGATCCACAAGTACTTTGATTTGTTGACATGGCCTAGATGACTTATCCAAAAAAGGGTATGATTTGATCTACTACCATAAAAGCATACGAATCCAAGAAACTTAAAGAGCATGAGTGTAATAATGGCACACAAGAATTAGAACTAGCGGCCATCATTCAAGCCTTAAGAATGTGGAAGCATTACCTCATGGGAAAGAGATTTTTATTGAAAACATATATCATGGGTTTAAAGTACATCTTTGAACAACCAACTCTAAATGCAAGGAAAGCACGATGGCTAGCCTTTCTTATTGAGTATGATTTCGAAGTTAAGGATATCAAAGGAAAAGAAAACAAAGTCATAGATTCCCTAAGTAGGAAGGTACACTTACTCTATGAGATTTCGGTAAGTAAAACAAAATCTGATCTATATGATAAAATTAGAACAATAGTTGAAAATGATAGATTTTATGTTGAAATTAGTGACATTAATATGGGTCCTCCCACCCCATGTATCAAAATAATAACCTCTATCCTCTTAAATATAATCTATCGTATTAGATTGATCAAAATGGTTAATAAATATAATGTTTGAAATTACTTGCAGCTATCATCAATTTGTTGGAAAACTAGCTTATTGATTACATAAACGTCCAAAGGAATGGATTAAACTAGCTTATTGATTACATAGACGTCCAAAGGAATGGATTTATACAAAATTATAATTTGTTCACAACTTGATGTAAACTTTGAATTTCATCATTTTCCATACCTAAAGTCTATAGAAAATAGTCTAGTCTCCCTTCTGGAAAATGTATGACACCATCCCTATAAACTATTATGTACCCAACAAACTCCCTTCTTCCCTTAATCTCTATCTTCAAATTCTTGTGTACGAGATAGACTTGCCTTCTTCTCAAATTTTGAATTTCACTATTTCCACGTTTAAAGTCCATAAAAGATGGTCTCTTTTATAGAAAAGGTATGAAACTAATCCCTATCTGTAAATTTTGATGTACCCAACACACTCCCTTCTTTCCCCTAACCTCTATATATAAGTTCTTATGCACCTGACGGACTCACCTTCCTTTCTCAAGAGAGTGAGGGGATTTCCATTGAAGCTGCTGGATCTCCCAACAAAGTAAGGGGTATTTGTTGGATATGTTGGATGAGGTTGTGTTACATAAGGTTCCAATGAGTCCAATCCCTACAATCATTGGCAATCGTATTTGTATCTCATCACACCATGTTTTAAAATGGTTATGTTGCCCTGTCTTGTCCTACACTTTATTTGACTGGAGTAACTAGACCTTACTTTCATGATTTCTTGTGTGACATATGATCGGATTGCTCCTTCCAACCACGAACATCTGTTTGAATGGACGTCCATCTACGATAAGGAACCACCAACCCGAATGATTGAGTCCTTTTCAATGAAATTGAATTATTTGTTAGCATCATATGCATCGAAACATTTTTTTCAATATGCTTCTCCCTCTGTATATGTCTGATTCGATCTCCTACTCTCCATAAAATGATGTTTCTGATTCAAAGAATTAGGTTGCACAGTCTGATCGTTCAAATCTGCAGAAACAAAATTCATGCAGTTGCATTTTCACCATTTTAATTTAGATATCGTCAAACCTGTAACATTTTTGTTAAGAATAGATTAAAGTAATCCAAAACAACGGATTTTGCAAAAAAATACTTAATTTTTCCTCACCATAAAATCCACCCTCGAAATGGGGGATTTGAATGCCTTGTTTCAAACATCAAATGCCCTTGTAGAGTGTCCAAGCTCAGTCTGATCGGCTTTGCCATTATGAGCGTCAGACCGTGCAAGAATCATTGAATCATATTCATTTCTTTATGGAGAATAAGAGGTTGAATTAGAGATATGATGAGGGGAATCATATCAGAGAAACCGACTTCTTGGAGATGACGCTAACGAAAAAATAAATTTCAATAGAAAAGACCCATTCATTGAGGACCAAGGTTGAAGGTCCATTCAAGAACATGTTTGTGGGCTGAAGTATCAACCAAAGCAGATGTTGCACAATGAGATGTGAATGTTGGGTTTGTTAATTCAATGAAATAAAGTGCACAACACGACAGGGTCAGGCAGGACCGTTTTACGTGTGAATTGTTTTTTCCCAGATCTGAGTGTCCAATGATGTGTTCAATGAATATAGGAGTGTGAATTCTTTGTGTTTATATATCAGTGATTTGGAGATCATTTCATCACTACTATTATACTTTGTAACAAATAAGATTCAACTACTTAAATATCAAGTGGAGAAACTTGCATCTTAAACACGCCTCCTGAATTCATGTGAAATCGTTGAGCAAACTTTCATAGATCACAAGCCTGGAGCAATTGGTTAACAGCATAAGTAATATTTCCTTCCTTTTATGCATGTGTCTTATTTCCTACTATTAAGTCTTCTAGCGGTGATCCATAAATGTATTCAACTAAATACTTGCAGTCCACTTGACATTGACAAAGAAATAAGTGGCCACTGTATTCACGTGCAATTACTTCGAGACCGTCATTACTATTTTTGACGATCTCATAAGGTCTAAAATGGTTTTTTGTTTCCTCCACCGACGTAGAGAATCACACTCAAATCAAAATTGTTTACCAAGGGGCGGTGGAGAATTAAGAGAGATGGACTATAGAAATGGAAAAAGTAGTTATATTAAATTCAGGATATGATAAGGGGAGCAACACCCCTTTGGCTATCATGGTATATACAGAGATAGTACAACCTATAGTGGCCAACTCCTTGGCACAGGAGAAGTTTACTAAGGTTGAGAGATTGAAATTACCATCAGATGACATTGCAACAGTGAGATGATTACAACCATTGATTTCTTGGACTCATATATCGATGGTTTAAACCTCTTATTGATATATAAAAGGGGAGGTTAGTGACTCTAAGAAGTTAGCAGGCATTTTGTTTAATGAAAACTTGGTGTCTGAATTGTTGCATATATTTTTATAAGACGAAAGCGTTTTTATAATAAAAAACATTCTAATTTGATATATGCTAGTATGTTTATGTAGGGATTGGTTGAACTACACAAACTTGGTGTCCGAATTGTTGCATATATTTTTATAATACAAAAGCATTTGAGTTTGATATATTCCAGTATATTTATGTAAGAAGTAACCAAGTAATTGGTTGAACTACACTCTATAGTGCACAAGTGTTGTTCTTCTATTTTATTTATTTTTGCTCGAATCTCTTTGACTTGCGGGAGTGGCCCGTGGTATTAGAAACCACGACCTAGGGACATATCACTCGGGCATCGCACCTTGCCTGGACCACACCAGCCTCAACTTGATCGGGTTTTTGGTTGTCGCCTCCCAACTAAGTCACCCCTAAGGGGAATTGAACTCGGGTCTTTTTGTTGATGAGACACACACCTTAACCGAATGAGCTAGCAAGAATTGAAAACTGTTGTTCTTCTATTATTTCTTTGCTTAGTTATCATTTTTTCTCTCTCCTTATATTACTACTAAATTTCGATTCACTCAAAGAAAATAATGACCCTCTTTAGATTCTCCTTTAACATTTGCATGAGTAACTAATCCTTGAATTAAGTTGGTAGTGTTGTGTTGCACACATACTCTAAAACATACTACTAAACCCAGCTTCACTCAAAGGAAAAAATGACCCTCTTTAAATTCTCCTTTAACATTTGTATGAGTAACTAATCATTGAATTAAGGCGGTGGTGTTGTGAGAAGCTAACTATATAGACAAATATACTCTCAAAATTGTGCGAAACTGGGTGGGAAGGAAGGGACTTGCTTCCCTAGCACCTCCCCTTATTTAGTGTATACTTTTGATCCAAATTTGAATTACATGATGCAAGGCAATAAATTATTCAATTTTGTGAATATAGTTGTCAATTTTTAATATAGACCAAAATTCAAATGCTTAATTTATCTAGCTTGATAGAGAATTGATTAAGCACATGCTTTGCAATAATTAATCACTCAACAATCACAATCAATATATATATATATTTTACCTTGGAAATCCAAATTGCTCAATTCTCATGGACAATCTCTAGCTGCATTGCAGGTCGTGGGCTCATGGGCCCTCAACAATTTGTCACAAGCAAAAAGTACTTGTGAGCTTAATTGCAAGAAGATATAGGAAAACAAGGCAATAATGGGAAGGCAAAATGAATTACTTTTCATTTCCCATTCCTATCTATCTTCTCTCCTATTTTTATTTTTATTTTTATTTTTAGTTTAATTATTATTTTTTTATTAATTTTATAGTGCGACAACACCTATTTTATTATTTAAAATTCATTAACAATCGAATTATAGTTGTGCATAGAGCTTCACAAAGCATGCATTTTGTTGATATCCATTTAGATGACACCTCCCCAATGAGAGGCCTTTTGGTCTCCAAAATCTTACAGGAAACCGATATGTGGTTTTTGTCTTCTTCTCATGAACATGGCTCTCAACTCTAACTCTTGACTATAAATCTTAGTGTGACTCTAATAGAACATGACTTTATCTATTAGGTTTGGCTTTAGTTTGTGGCTCACTTGTTCTCATAGTAGAAGTGTACTCAATAATTCTCTTCTTTTATATTGAGATCTGAACTCTTCAATCAAAATTTATTCCCATATATAGTGTGCAAGCCTTTTTCATTCTCAAACTTTTAGTTGGTCCATCAATTTGAATTTTTTCGACATGGAAACAATATCTATTGCAATGTCAATTAATTGACAATCTATGTGTGTAATCAAAATACCTTATTTTGTTCAAAAAACTTGTCAATTCTTCCAAATGTATGGATGTAGGCGTTCCCTTAGTTGGATTTCATGGAGCTCCGAGGAACACCCATGGTCATTTAACTTCACACATTAATCTATGACACACATCCAAGAAGAAAATGCTATGTTGGAAAACTGAAGGAAACAACTAAATTGGTGCTTTCTTTGATATCTCAACATCAATCCCCCTCCATCATTATGACTGTAGGATGGGGTGGCTATGAATTTCATGTTTTAAAATTTCACCCCAAGGTGTCTTTATACCCATTCAAAACTATTTTAAATCCTCCCATGGGAAGCATAACCAAGAAATGCATGTGTAGGTTCCTAAGTATAAAATATAGTGGAATTAAAATTATATTTCACATACACATCATATGCATGGACCATCATATTCATAACAAGCATCAAATATAAAATCACATATTCATAGACAACAAAGAATAATTATATTTAAATAAAAGAATATCCAAGAAACTTGATGAGTAAGAGAAGTTCTCTACCCAATTGTATGTATTGGTTGCATATACCACCCCTAGGATAGGATATGAGACCACCTAGGAAAAGATATCTCAACTCAATTGATTTTGTCTCCTGCTTAGCCAGTATTCTCACCATTGAATGCTACAGGCATTGCATTTATTCATCCAATGCATGGAATTCTCTTCCACTACCCTAAACAATATAAGGAAGGATTACTCATTTTCTACTCAACTATCCCTCATAGTACCCAACCCTTAAAATGCTCTTCAGTGTGTGCAGAAAGTGTCCAACATGCTTTATTCCTTTAGAGAACCTCCTACAGGGAAAATTTTAGGGGCAAAATTTAGCCCATGGGATACTTTTGGACCTTTTTAAAAAAAAAATATTCACCAATTTCCATTATTTGGTAAACTGATTCACCCAAATTCCATGGGATAAACAAAATTTACTTTAAAAATCGCCAAAATTGTCCAGAAACTATTTAGAACTCTTGGAAATTTGAATCTTTTTAGAAAAATATTTCCCAACATTTAATGGTTGGAAATTTAAGAATAAGTAAGATTTGCCAAGGTTTCTACTCTTTGAGAAAATTATGGAACGTTCAAAATTTCCCTGACCTCTAGTAACATCAATTCATGGCTTTTGAAGAATAATGAAGTAGAAAATTAATAGTGGGTAAAGGTTCCTATCTTGTACAACCTCTATGCTCACCTACAACCATCATTTTCCTTCTAACGTCTACAATTTTCTCATCATAATGCACACAAGATATACCCAAGACATACCCAAGATATAATTTCTCATCATTTTCATCTAATCCTTAAATGAATACCTCAAGGCCTTGACACCATTGTCAAGGAATTGACAACCTCCCATTCTTCGTTCTCTCCCTCGGTGAGTAAACTTCAGTGGAGAAAGTGTCAATTGTCCCTTCTGGGGAAATTATATGATCAAGGGAGGGTTGACTAACCCTTCAACAAGATCCCCCTTTGAGTATAGAATAATTCAAATATGGTGGTGATGTCACTATGACATCACTTACACGAGTATTAAATCAAGGGATTCCTGTGTTGTAGGCCCAAACAAGGCACTTTCCTATCTTTTAATCTTTCTCATTTGTGCTAAATTACATGCAAGTTGTATAACAAGGGGAAACCCCACACAAATGGCCTAAATCAATCAAGCAAGTTCATGACTTTTAATAAAGTCCATTCGTTCTAAAGTACATAGAAGAGGATTAAATGTGGGGATGCTTGCATGAATGAACTAGATCGATCAATTAGGTTGGTAACTTCTAATCAAGACCATTCGCACTAAGGTGCAAGTGTGGGGTATAATAAGGGGAGCCCTCGTACCAATGGTCTATATTTAATTCCTAGATTCAGGTTAGCATATTCCATCCATTAGTGATATATATATATCAATCCGTCGATTAAGGGTGGGGTCGGAGATTCAACAAAAAACAAAGATCCCACCAAAGATCCTATTAGGAATGTCACAAGGTTTGTTGAAATTGAAACTTGAGGTTCAAAATTTGGTGAACCTTAAAAAATAATTTAAATTCATTCAAATTTGTTGATGTAATTTGTAGGTGTAAATGTGGATTGTGGTTTTGAAGGGTGAAACCCTTGTTTTTAAACATGTAGTGTGTCATGTGGTAACATCATGATGTAACATGTGTTAGTTGTGATTGTGCCATGATGTCACAAGGCATAACTTTTTGCTAACCAACCCAATGTCGAACCTCTCAGAAACACCCCAAAACCAATCATCATAAAATTATTCTTCGGTTCAAAAGGCCATCGATAATCTTTGAGACATGAACCAATAAACCAATTCAATGAAATCGATAAAACACCTTTGCTAGAACATAAAAATTCATATGTGGTCAGTTCATGTTATAGAGGGGTCTTAGTCAATGTGTGTTGAAAAACTAGAAAATTAGTTAGACTAATACCCATGGGACATGTTGTTACCATTAACACTAAAAACTATATGCCAAAATTTATGAATTTATGCCCAATTCACCTACTTTACTCATGGTATTTTATAGGTTACTCGTTATTGAAGATTTAAATATTTGGTAGCGAAATGTAATGTCCCTCTTTAAGAATTTTATTAAAATGACCAATTTTGCACTTTTTCCCCAAATTCGACCTTTGACTAGTTTTGATGCCTAGGTCTCCAATTTGCCCCAAATGCTCCCAAATATTCTGAGAAGGTATATGGATGATGTTATAAAATAAATATTTGTTTCAGGGATGCTTTTGGACCTTTAAAATACTTCTGCAAATACTCTTTCAATTCTGGCCAATGTAGGGAACTTTACTAGTAATTTCCCTTTGACTAGTATTCGTCTCTAGGCCTCCAATTGGCCCCAATTTGCCCCAAATGCTCCCAAATATTCTAAGAAGGTATATGGATGATGTTAGAAAATAAATATGTGTTTCAGGGATGCTTTTGGACCTTTAAAATACTTCTGCAAATACTCTTTCAATTTTGGCCAATGTAGGGAACTTTACTAGTAATTTCCCTTTGACTAGTATTCGTCTCTAGGCCTCCAATTGGCCCCAAATGCCTTCAAATATTCAAGGAAGGTATATGAATGATATTTGTACTTTATTATGATTCTCATGGATTATTTATTACCATTAAAATACTTCTTCAAACTTGTTTAAAATTCTATACAAAGTATGGAATTTAACTAGTAATTTGAGGTTCAAATCCCCCCGGGTAAGTTCTGAAAATGGCTCTCCAAATGCCTCCAAACCCACTCAAAATTATGAACATAGGTAGGGGATGTCTAAGGAAAATTATTTAGGTCTCATGTGCACCATTAATCAGTTATTAAGTCTGTTCTACCCTTCTCCCAAACAACAAAAAAAATCACTAATTCGACCCTTGGGAAAATGGCACCAAATATTCTCCAAATGTAAATAAATTGAGTAAAATGACTTCAAATGCTTAAGTATTGAAAATGAAACTGTTATAATACATAGATATAATTCCATTCATTAATAAACCATCAGTAGTTTACTTATCCATTCAAATCCATCAACATTACATTGGTTCACAACAAGGTAGTGGGGAAATGGCATTGTTCTTTCATTAAAAATGAGATTTATACATTTCTACTTGGAATTCCGACCTGAAATTTCTGGATATAAAGAATAGAGTATTTAATTCATATTACAAAATAAATGGGGCATTATAAGCTCCTCCAAAGAGTAAAATAGCTCACCAAAAATGCCCTCCCTCAAGGAGCAAGAATATGCCTTCAAAACTAGAAATGGTTGAGAGAATGTGATGCATTTGAAGAAACCATGATCTGCCCTGTAGATTACACCTGCAACAAATTACTCCATTAAATATCCAAATTAAAGTTCTGAATGGCCTTTCCAATTACTTACTTGGATGGGAATCTTTCACCCTCGAAATTGGCTAAGGCAAGAAACTAGTCATCCACTAGCTCTCCCTCTTCACAAATGAAATTGAAAATTTCTCAAATGATCAAAATCTGGTTTCATTCTTTGTTATTGAAATTTATAAACTTCTAATGTCCTCCACGGGTCGAATTCCTTCCAAGAGACTCATGCCAACCCAAATTGGGAAGAGACTCCAAAGAATGCCACTTGTACAACAATTCCTAGTCTCCCATTTCCACCAAATCACACGTGGAAGCATATTAGCTTCCCTAACTCCCTTGAGTTCCCTCTTGGAGGCTATTTTTAGCCCTTACATGTCATATATGTCATATTGCATCCTTAATGTATGATTTGTGTCATCGGTGTCATAGCATATTCATCATTGTTGTCATAGAGCTAGGGAATCTAGCCCAATTGTCTCACTAGCTCCAAATTGCCTCTTCCTCTTCCATGGGAGTTACTCTTCCTCTAAATTTCGACCTTGGATGAGTCATGCAATGAATAATACATTTTGAAATCCCCCAAGTATGTTACCATTCACCTTGAATTTGAATTTGTGAGAGAATGATGCCAAGTGTAGGGGGAAATCTAGTCATATGTGGGTCCCACTTCCTCCATGTGTGTTCATGATCAAATGCCACTTTTAATTTCACTTGTATATATTTATTTATCTCCTTTATTAAATATTTATTCCATTCTAATGTGCAAACATCATTTATTATCCTCCTTATGTCAAATCCCAAAGCTTCCACCCTCAACCTAGGAAACTAGTAATTTTCCTCCTAGGTAATATTTTGACCCTTAGCATCAATTTGACAAACTCTCATGGATATGACCAATGGGATTAGGCTATTGTGAACCAATGAAAATATTGGGACATGACAAATCCTCCCTTCCCAATATTGCTTGTCCTCAAGCAATTCCAAACATGTTTGTTGAAGAAATTGCTTTTTGTATAATGCTTTGAAGTTGCCACTGAATTGCCCAAACTTGAATGATGAGATTCCAAGAAGATTTTAGAGAAGAACCATCATGGTTGTTGCTGCACTAATATGATAGAAATAACTTTATTAAGTTGGAAATCCATCTCCCATACTACTTATTTACCCAAAAAAATTGAAACCAATGAAACAAAAATTATTCCAGGGTCCCATTGCTTGTATTACACTCCAAAAATTAAGAGTTCTCTCCAACCCATACCATCAAACAAGAGGATTCCTGGATCCCATTTTCTTGTATGCATTCTTCCAAACATTGTGAGTACAAAATATATATCATCAAAGTACATAACAACATAATGAAAATGTACATCAAGGAGATGCTTCATCAAAGAGTCATGAAAGTGTTTATACCTCCAAGTAAGTAGACCACCATTTTCCAAGTGCATACAATATTCAAGTGACCCATTAAATCTGCTCCAATGACATAGGTGAAGATCCCATGTCCTATAATTCTGATCCAAAAGGATGTGATATGCATCAAAATATTCAGCCATGTATTCTTTCATCCAAGAAGTGAATGAAGAATCTCCACTAAAATATGAACCAAATAATGAGCAGAAAAAACAAGGAGACTTCAAAGGACTCAAAGAATTCTCACCCATACATCCATGAATGTGAGAATAATAAAGATATATCAAATTATGTGGCTTCCAACAAAAATGATCTCCAATCATAAATTTATTCACCCAAGTGTTGGATGAAGTTCCTCCAACATCAAATGAACCAAGTGTTGAGCAAGAAAAACCACGAGTCTTCAAGTGACTCAAATGCATATCATAGGTGCATCCATGTAGATGTGCATCATCATAATGTAACAAATTATGCTTCTGAAAATGTGAGTAAGAATGTGCTCCAATCATGTCATAATGAAAGGTAAATCTAGGAGTTCCATACTCCTCATGTGGCACCAACAAAAAGAACCCTTTCTCCCATTCTTCATTGAGACTAATGCTGCAAAACATGGAATTTTAGGATGTAGGAGAATGAACTAACTCACCCAAATGATCAAAAAATGCAGGAGTTTCATCATGGAAAGGATCCATATGGGTAGTATCATGCATCTCCTTCAAAAGTGTGAATCCTTTGTCGTAGATTCATTCCAATGTAGAGGAATCGTGCTCTTCTTTAAAAATTGCATAACCTTCATCAAGAGACAATTCAAGTTCCTCTTCCACCACATCAAGTGTTTGGATCTCTTCAAGTTCATCCTCAAACACATCAAGAACATTCAAATTTCCACATTTTTCATGATCCACCATGTCATGAGAATCCTCCAAACAATCTACCATTTGACAATCTGAAACATAGGAGGAAAAACAAGTATCTTGCAAATTTCCAAGAAGTTGCTCATTTTGAATTGTGAGCTTATGATTATCATAATTATTCTTCAAGTATGCATCATGTAACAATTCATTAAGCTCAAACAAATGGTTTCTGTAAAAAAGCAAAGACATGAAATTACTTTTGATGTGGCACATTGCTCTTTGAATCTTCTCCATGTCTTCAAGGAAGGATGTTTCCTCCAATGAAGTAGCTCTCCAACAAGAATTTGACACCAATGCTTGAGTGCCATGGAGAATGTTGAGGGACTCTTGGATCTTCTTTTCATTCATCTTTAAGGACCCTTCAACAAAATGAGGCTCTTGCAAATGAACCTCCTCATCTTCTTCATTTTTTCTTGGACCAACTCCATGAAGCTCAAGTGGTGATGGGGAAGTTGATCTTGGTTCTTCTTCAACTGCTACAAGGTCTTCATTATCATGCTTAATGGAACTTGGGATTGCATCAACACTTTCAAAAGTGATTTTTATGTCACCAACATAAAGGTGTGAGCACCCATCAGTAGGTACTTTTTCATAGTTTAAGCATCCATCAGTAGATGCTCTTTGGTTCATGTCTAAGCTAGAAGGTGTCTCAAAATGATCTTCCATATTTTCAATAGAGTTTTCTTCATGCTCATGTGATGACTCTTACTTTTGTTCCTTCAAGAAATATGATGCATTTCATCCCTTTTTTTTCCTTAGGATCAATATCTTTAGAATCTCTTTTTGAAGAATTCCCAAAATCTCTCCTCAAGTAGGACATCATTTCATGCACACATATATGATACTCTCTCCAAGGTTCTTTACAAGGAGGGAATAAACCTTTATTTAATAACTCCACATCTTCATATTTGGGCCTATTTGCAAAAATATGTTCAACATAGTACTCAAAAGAGATGGAATTTTGTGTATTTTTGCTCAAAGCAAGATATTCTTGATATTTTTGATATTGTTGGGGCAAGGTTTTATACGTTGCTCTCCATCTTTGTAAATCATTGATAGAATTACCCTTGGTTGGTGTGACACACTCATATTCATAATATTTAAAGTCATAAGAATAATATTCATTTCTCCTGAAATTGTAAGAAGTGTTGCATGATGGCACCTCTTCCTTGTACCATTCACATTTTGCTTCATATTGCTTATAAGCATTTGCATATTCCTCATAAGAATTGTACTCATACGATTCCTCATAATAGTAAGACATGGATGCCAATTATTCTTAAATGTATGGAACTAATACATAGGTGCAAGGACCATGCTATGATTCTATTGTAATGTCCCTCCTTAAGAATTTTATTAAAATGACCAATTTTTTACTTTTTCCCAAAATTCGACCTTTGACTAGTTTTGATGCCTAGGTCTCCAATTTGCTCCAAATGCTCCCAAATATTCTGAGAAGGTATATGGATAATGTTAAAAAATAAATATATGTTTCAGGGATGCTTTTGGACCTTTAAAATACTTCTTCAAATCCTCTTTCAATTCTTCCCAATGTAGGGAACTTTACTAGTAATTTCCCTTTGACTAGTATTGGTCTCTAGGTCTCCAATTGGCTCCAAATGCCTTCAAATATTCAAGGAAGGTAAATGAATGATATTTGTACTTTATTATTATTCTCATGGATTATTTATGACCATTAAAAGACTTCTTCAAACTTGTTTAAAATTCTGTACAAAGTATGGAATTTAACTAGCAATTTGATGTTCAAATCCCCCCAGGGTAAGTTCTGAAAATGGCTCTCCTAATGCCTCCAAACCCACTCGAAATTATGAACATAGGTAGGGGATGTCCAAGGGAAATTATTTATGTCTCATGTGCACCATTAATCAGTTCTTAAGTCTGTTCTACCCTTCTCCCAAACAACAGAAAAAATCATTAATTCTACCCTTTGGGAAATGGCACCAAATATTCTCCAAATGTAAATAAACTAAGTAAAATGACTTCAAATGCTTAAGTATTGAAAATGAAACATTTATAATACATAGATATCATTCCATTCATTAATAAACCATTATTATTTTACTTATCCATTCGAATCCATCAACATTACATTGGTTCATAACAAGGAAGTGGGGAAATGGCATTGTTCTTTCATTAAAAATGAGATTTATACATTTCTACTTGGAATTTCGACCTGAAAATTTCTGGATATGAAGAAAATATTATTTAATTCATATTACAAAATAAATGGGGCATGATAATCTCCCCCAAAGAGTAAAATAGCTCACCAAAAATTCCCTCCCTCAAGGAGCAAGAATATGCCTTCAAAACTAGAAATGGTTGAGAGAATGTGATGCATTTGAAGAAACCATGATCTTCCCTATAGCTTACACCTAGAACAAATGAATCCATTAAATCTCCAAATGAAAGTTCTGAATGGCCTTTCCAATTACCAACTTGGATGGGAATCTTTCACCCTCGAAATTGGCTAAGGCAATAAACTAGTCATCCACTAGCTCTCCCTCTTCATAAATGCAATTGCAAATTTCTCAAATGATCAAAAGCTGGTTTCATTTTTTTTTATTGACATTTATAAAATTTTAATGTCCTCCATGGGTCGAATTACTTCCAAGAGACTCATGCCAACTAAAATTGGGAAGAGATTCCAAAGAATGCCACTTGTACAACAATTCATAGTCTCCCACTTCCACCAAATCACATGTGGAAGCATCTTAGCTGCCCTAAATCCCTTTAGTGCCCTCTTGGAGGATAGTTTTAGCCCTTACATGTCATATATGTCATATGTCATCCTTTAGGTATGATTTGTGTCATAGGTGTCATAGCATCTTCATCATTATTGTCATAGAGCTAGGGAATCTAGCCCAAGTGTCTCACTAGCTCCAAATTGCCTCTTCCTCTTCCATGGGAGTTACTCTTCCTCTAAATTTTGACCTTGGATGATTCATGCAATGAATAATACATTTTGAACTCCCCCAAGTATGTTACCACTCACCTTGAATTCAAATTGGTGAGAGAATGATGCCAAGTGTAGGGGGGAATCTATCCATATGTGGGTCCCGCTTCCTCCATGTGTGTTCATGATCAAATGCCACTTTTATTTTCACTTGTATATATTTATTTAGCTGCTTTATTAAATATTTATGCCATTCTAATGTGCAAACATCATTTATTATCCTCCTTATGTCAAATCCCAAAGCTTCCACCCTAAACCTAGGAAACTAGTAATTTTCCTCCTAGACAATATTTTGACCCTTAGCATCAATTTGACAAACTCTCATGGATATGACCAATGGGATTAAGCTATTGTGACCCAATGAAAATTTGGGAGATGAAAAATCCTCCCTTCCCAATATTGCTTGTCCTCAAGCAATTGCAAACATGTTTGTTGAAGAACCTGCTTTCTGTATAATTCTTTGAAGTTGCCACTGAATTGCCCAACCTTGAGTCTTGAGATTCCATGAAGATTTTAGAGAGGAACCAACATGCTTGGTGTTGCACTAATATGATAAAAATCACTTTATTAAGTGGGAAATCCATCTCCCATACTACTTATTTCCCCCCAAAAATTGAAACCAATGAAACAAAAATTATTCTAGGGTCCCATTGCTTGTATTGCACCCCAACAATTAAGAGTTCTCTCCAACCCATATGATCAGACAAGAGGATTCCTAGATCTCATTTTCTTGTATGCATTCTTCCAAACATCGTGAGTACAAAATACATATCATAAAAGTACATAGAAACAAAATGAAAATGTAAATCAAGGAGATGCTTCATCAAAGATTCATGAAAGTGCTTATACCTCCAAACAAGTAGACCACCATTTTACAAGTGCATACAATATTCAAGTGACCCATTAAATATGCTCCAATGACATAGGTGAATATCTCATGTCCTATAATGCTACTCGAAAAGGATGTGATATGCATCAAAATATTCAGCCATGTATTCTTTCATCCAAGAAGTGAATGAAGAATCTCCACTAAAATATGAACTAAATAATGAGCAGAAAAAACAAGGAGACCTCAAAGGACTCAAAGAAGTCTCACCCATGCATCCATGAATATGAGAATAATAAAGATATATCAAATTATGTGGCTTCCAACAAAAATGTTCTCCAATCATAAATTTATTCACCCAAGTGTTGGATGAAGTTCCTCCAACATCAAATGAACCAAGTGTTGAGCAAGAAAAAACATGAGTCTTCAAGTGACTCAAATGCATATCATAGGTGCATCCATGTAGATGTGCATCATCGTAAAGTAAAAAATGATGGTTCTGAAAGTGCGAGTAAGAATGTGCTCCAACCATGTCATCAGAAAAGGTAAATCTAGGAGTTCCATACTCCTCATGTGGCACCAACAAAAAGAACCCTTTCACCCATTCTTCATTGAGACTAATGCTGCAAAACATGGAATTTTAGGATGTAGGAGAATGAACTAAGTCACCCAAATGATAAACAAATGTAGGATTTTCATCATGGAAAGGATCCATATGGGTAGTATCATGCAACTCCTTCAAAAGTGTGAAATCTTTGTTGTAGAATAGTTCCAATGTAGAGGAATCGTGCTCTTCTTTAAAAATTGCATAACCTTCATCAAGAGACAATTCAAGTTCATCTTCCACCACATCAAGTGTTTGGATCTCATTAAGTTCATCTTCAAACACATCAAGAACATTCAAATTTCCATATTTCTCATGATCCACCATGTCATGAGAATCCTCCAAACAATCTACCATTTGACAATCTGAAACATAGGAGGAAAAACAAGTATCTTGCAACTTTTCAAGAAGTTGCTCATTTTGAATTGTGAGCTTATGATTATCCTCATTATTCTTCAAGTATGCATCATGTAACAATTCATTAAGCTCAAACAAATGGTTTCTATCAAAAATCAAAGACAAGAAATTACCTTTGATGTGGCACATTGCTCTTTGAATCTTCTCCATGTCTTCAAGGAAGGATGTTTCCTCCAATGAAGTAGCTCTCCAATAAGAATTTGATACCAATGCTTGAGTGTCATGGAGAATGCTGACGGACTCTAGGATCTTCTTTTCATTCATCTTTAAGGACCCTTCAAAAAAATGTGGCTCTTGCAAATGAACCTCATCATCTTCTTCATTTTTTCTTGGACCCACTTCATGAAGCTCAAGTGGTGATGGAGAAGTTGATATTGGTTCTTCGTCAACTGCTACAAGGTCTTCATTATCCTATTTGATGGAACTTGGGCTTGCAGCAACACTTTTAAAAGTGATCTCTATGTCACCAACATAGAGGTGTGAGCACCCATCAGTAGGTAATCCTTCATAGCTTAAGCATCCATCAGTAGATGCTCTTTGGTTCATGTCTAAGCTAGAAGGTGTCTCAAAATGTGTTACAACGTAATCTTCCACCTTGTGAGAATCAACACTCTTTGGCCTAGAGGATCCATTTCAGTGACTCAGATCATTTTTATCCTTCAGTGATACTAGTTTTCCCTATTTTTGTTCCTACCCGCATGTTGCATCACTATAGCATGCGTACCCGCGAGTTGCAACACTATAGCCTGTGGGTATCAAGTAAAATGGTAAAAACCACTATTTTATTACTTTTTACTCCCAAAAAGCGGTCATTGGGTGACCTTTGGCTCTCCATCTACCCAAGTAACGTCTCGATGAGTCCTTTCACCTACCTTTGAGAGGACTATATATTGAGCACATATGGCTTATGGATGGGAGGAAGAAGAGAAGAGTAAAGGCACTCTAGTGGATTTTTGCCCTATCTTGAGTCTGCACTCATTGATCCTTGTAGTTGTGAACCAGTTATGTTCACCTTCCAAACTCCTTGCTAGTTTGAGTTTGCCTTTCATGGAGGATTTAAGTGGTGGAGGCACAAGTGGATTGATCTAGATCTTGGTTCAGATTGGTTGCCGACAAGAGGTTGTATCACTTTGTACTTCTTCTTGTTCATTAATATAAATACTCATATTCTCGTCCATTCATGGTGTGAATGTCATTTATTATACATTGGGTTACATTTTCTTATGATATTATGGACCATTGTTATTGATAATGTTAATGTCATTTATATATCACATGTACTTGTTAGATATTGGTTGTCAAGGCTAATTTGCAGATTACAAGTGCTTGGATGTGCACGGATTGAAAGCTCCAACGGGGATCTACATCAAACGTTGGATCGAGGTTGGTTACATTTCTCCATTATTTTAACATTGTCATTTATAGTAGCATTGTTTTGAGAATTGAGTAGATTTCTGGTACTCATCTGTCTGTTGTGGTATTCCCAAGCCATAGTGAGTTTTCTCCAATACAGAAATGGCGACTCCGCTGGGGAAAGCATCCATGTTTGGGAAATTTTTGAGCATTAGTCCATAATTAGAGTTGCTGTTTATCGAAGCTCTGTGTCACTGATTGGCCGTTAAGATACACTGTAGAAAACTTTCTTTTTCTGAGCCTCTAGACTCTTTATTTGATCGTTTTCTTTTCCTCACCCACGGGCTGGCTTAGTTCTGCCCGGGTATACCCGCCTATGTTTACACTACTGCTCGTGGGTACCCATAGGTATTCTTTCGATAGTAGTGTGTAACTCCGGCTTTTGTTGGTTTATGGCTATTGGTTGTTGCTGGGTGAGTTTGGTTGGTTCCTGAGTCTTTGTTGGCCTCTTTCTTAACTGTTTCATGCCTTGGTTGTGACTAGATCTCTTTGTTTCTCTTGGTTGAGCCTTCTTGGTTTTTTACCAATCTTTGGTTTTAGCCTCTTGGTTTCTTCCTTTTGAGCTCTTTCTTTTGGCTGAGTCTAACTGTTTAGGATCTGCTGGGTTGTCTTAGTGATCTTCTTGGCACTTCAGTGACTGAATAGTAGGATTTTGCTTTCATTTTTTCATTCCATATATATTGAAAAAATACTAAAATATTCATTTAGTTTTTTGCATTTTCCTTTCTGTTTATAAGAGAAAATACAAAAATATTTTATTTCCATGTACTGCATTTTGCATTGAGTGCTTGTTGCCTTCATTTTAGGTTCTGCTTGTGCATTGAAAAGATAAAAGTTTGCATATTTATTTCAGAATTGTTGGTTGATTTTGCATATTAGTGACATTGTTTTATTGGATAGATGAGTCTAGGATTGGACGATGTTGCATACTATTGAGTCTACACATCACTAGTTTCACGACCATATCCCTTGATTAATCACAGCCACTAAAGTTAATGCTTAATCATAAAATTGATTAGACTTATTTTATTTATAGGGTACACCAACTAGCATAGGTTTAGAGTCTTGGAATAGATCATTGTGAGTTAACAATCCAAGACTACTGAACGAAACATTAGGTGTCTGACTAGGGAGTGGAGGAATCCATGGTATAGATCGGTGTTCTCAGGAAAGCTCTACTCAATCCAGAGTTAAGCACGAGGTCACGGGAGGTTGGTTGAGGAGATATCCCTCTGATACCGGCTGAACGTGGGAGATATATCCAGGATTTGTTCGTATCTGGGGGTACTGGAGGTTCATCCTCTTATGCTTAGGGCTTAGATATCTTGCCCATACGAGGGGTCCCACCTGCGACTATCCCCCCGAGCATTGGTTATATTGCGGTAAACATAGTTGCCTTACCTAGGTACCGCACAGGGTACTTGGAGTGGTTATGTTGTTTGTGTCCTGAGTCAGATAGGGATTGGATAGCACAGTTGTGTTCGTGGAGTGGACTTGACCCTGTCGACACAGTGAAGCCTGGGTGTCTCTATAATTGATTCTGTTACCTCTGGCTATAGTTTGGGAGTCTCAAGCCTCTCCTAGGCAAGACATACTGGCTCTAGTGTCGGGAGCTCATTTAGCCACTCTGTTTGTCTACTCTTGGCTATAGTTTCTCTAGGTGTGTGCTTTTGATTTACTATTGTTGATTGATAGTTGGCCTTTAGGAGACACTGTGTCTCTCTCCGGAGAGAACGTGGCGTGGATCCCTACTCTCCGCTGGTCCCGTTGTTTGGCTGGTTTAAAGCCACTCGAGGTTACATGTCGTATTGCTAGAGGACGCCAGAGGGATCCCTATGAGTCTTCAGATTCTTACGAGACTTACGTTGAGGACTACATGGCTGCACATCCCGATATCGGGCAAGACCTTTCTACTCCTTCGGGTAGAGTTGAACATACTTCCGATCCCCAGACTCCTCATGAGGATTGGGGAGGTGATCCACCTGAGACTCAACATGGTTCTATTTGGCCTAATCCACTTGACCGGGATCCGTTTGATCCTTCGAATCTGGATAATTATCTTTACGGGATTCCTGACTTACCCGAGGAGGAAGAATAGGATGAGCCTTTCGTTCCTTTTTTTCCACACGATTTTAGATATAGGAGGCCTGAGACTCATGATGATTCCAGCCCTATGGTCAACCCCACCGCACTCTCTTTTGGTATGCCTAGTCACAATACTGTTGAACCTTCCACTATGGTTGGTACTCATGCTAGCACTAGTCAAAGTGTTAGCCATACTATACCCACTGGGGGCACTACCCTAGCTGGGGGCACTACGTTTTCCACTCACTCACATAGTATGGGGACTGGTCAGATTCCTAACCATGCTAATGTTGGAACGCGACCACCTCCTAGGAATACCCAACCTAGTCGGAATGTTGTTCAAAACACGACTCGCCATCCACCACCTAATACACATGTTGCTACTCGACAACCCAGGACTACTTTTGCACATGATACCTTTCCTCCCAACCACAAGGGTGGACACATACCGCATACTTTTGCGTCCACTGCCGCCGCTAGTAATAGTAATGTAGGGGATGGGAATATTTCCTATCCACATGGACATCACACCACCAACCTTGCTACTGGTCACACCCATATTGGACCTGGGAATACTTCTCATGCTTATGGTCATCACCCACCACCCCAATATGGTGCTCAAAATGCACATATACCTACTTACTCTCAAATGGGTCAGGCAGGGGGAGGTTATCCATCTTATGGCCATGGGAAAGCTTACGGGCTGTCAGGTCCTCATTATCAACAGTTTAACCCTCATGGTCAAGCTTTTGGTCCATCTTACAACACAATTCCATTTAACCAACCTTTTATGGGGGCTTATAATCAAGCTTTCCAGTCGCAGCTCCCATTCCTTGCATGCTTGAATCTCCCGGATCTTTCGAAGCTCACGAATGATCCGGTGTGTCACGACCCTACTTGGCCCTTGGTCCCTACCAAGCTCCCTTCGGACATTCCAAAGTTTGAAGGAAAAGTGGTGAGGACCTGGGAGATCATGTCACGACATTTCACCTTTGGTGCTCCTCCAACTCTTTGAATCATGATTCCATTTGATTACGCCTATTTCAACGCACCCTAATGGGGGCAGCCACGAAATGTTATGTGGAGTTTCCCGGAAACACCTATAGGGGATTCAACAAGATTGCTTTGGTTTTCTTAGACCATTTCCAGTTACCGGTTCGTTATGATACTGGTACTGAGTTGTTATCCACCTTCTGTCAGAATAAGGCCACACATATTTCTGACCATGTTCAAGAGTGGTGTCGGCGGAAGAGATTAGTGAAAGCCAACATTCCTCCAGAGTTCTTGTTGGAATGGTTCCTTAAGTCTTTAATCCCATACATTGCTAAGAATGTTTCGGTGTCTGGCATTGTGACTAAGGAACAAGCTATCTTGAAAGTCCAGCAATTAGATCTACTTTATTCTCAATTTGGCATCTTGTATGACATTATTCCTGATGCACCGAGAACAAGACATGAGCCCATGTCAGTTCCTGGACCACATGCCGATAGCATCGTGGGGTCTGCATGCACTCACCTTGTAGACTTGGTAGCTAATCAAATTCAAAATTTGTCGCTAAACCATTCTGCTCTCGGATAGGTTCACACCTTGTCCACTTCCACTATGTCGTCTGATGTACACAATGTGCAATCAACAAAACCGTCGGGTAACCAACAGCCTGGTGGTAAGAAAAAGGGGAGAAATAATCATAGGGGTTGGAACAATGGAAATAACAACAATAGAAATCATAATACTCCTCGTAAAGAGAATGTCAACCCTCCTCGGGAAGGCGGTAATGCTGGTGAGGATCGTAAACCTAGGCGTAAGGTGAAATTCCCTTGCAAACTTTGTGGGGAGGATCATCTTACTCACTTATGTCCTCATATTGAAGAAGCATCGAAGAATTTGGCACAGAGCCCAGCTGTGCTGAAGGATCCCTTACCTCATCACCAGAACATGGCTTCACATGCTTCCACCATTAGTTATGGTACTAATGAAACAACAACGCCTTCTTCCAATACTAGTGGTTATGGATGTGTGAATATGGTTCAGTCGAAGGTTTGTGTTGCTACTCGTCAACGTGATTATGGTGCCCCACAACCGAATTTGGAGAATGAGCCTCCCCCTCCTCTTGATAATTCCTTGCATATCGAGAAGCCTTCTATTATGCTACGGATACCGAAAGGTGTTGTCAAGTGCTCCACGCATAATCCTATTTCTCGAGCCACACATAACTACTCCATCGTAGAAGATTTGGGCCAAACTCCGTGTGCCATGTCGGCTCTTGAAGTTTTGCAAGCTTGTCCTTCTCAGAAGCATGCCCTTTTGGGTGCGTTAGGAGTTCAGGATGGGGGAAGTCCTAGTGTTATCAAGTTCAATACTACTGATGTCCAACCTCGCTTGCATTACCACGTGGCTTTTCAAATCCAGGTGGTTTTCCTTAAGAGCTTCGTCAAACATACTATGGTTGATGAAGGTGCTTCCGCGTCAGTAATGTCGTTAACTTGCTGAAAATCTCTTGGCTCTCCTCTTCTACTCGTGTCTAGAACTACACTCACTGCATTGGACGGTAGATATTTTATGCTGCATGGAATTATCCCTTCCCTTGTTGTCTTTTTGGGAGGTAAGTCCGTGCCTATTGAAGTCAAAGTGGTTGATGCGCCCATCGACTACGACCTTTTACTGGGTCGAAATTGGATGTATGCTACGAAGGATGTCGCGTCTACTGTATTTTGAGTTATTTGCTTTCCCCATGAAGGCAAGATTGTGATGATCGATCAGCTGGATTATGTTGGCACTCCTACCACAGCATCCATGGGATCACTAGTCCCGCAAGTTTCTGATTCTCAGTTGGCAACTGGGAACATAGGTGTTGGAATGTACCCCTCGTTGATGGGAAATTTTAACCATTCTGCACCTGTGAATTTTTTTGGAACCATTTCCGACAGTGCGCCTCCTCCTTCGAATAGTATGCCATTCTGGACTTCCTATTGTGGTGATCCATGGATTTTTCCATCCGCGGATTCTATGTCTAGAGACATTGCACACGTCGAGATGTCTATGCCTTTATCTGTAGTGGAGCTCACTTATGATCACATCCAACAAACCACTGCAGATCTGGATCTCTCTTCTTCCCAGATAGTTGAAGAAGATCTCGTTACGCTGCCAGTTTGGGCAGCCAACTCGTCTTGTTCACACGAATGCCTTGATGGTACTCTACCTTCGGATTAAGATTTTATCGAGTCCATGCATGGTAATGATGAGCCATGGGGGCATATTTATCATAGATCTCATTCCCCTACTCCCCTTGATATTATTGAACAAGATGAGCCTATAATACAACCTACCATGCATTTGGATTTTGATCAAGGCATAGTTTTGTCTAGCCCCGGTTTGACATTAAAGTTTGATCTCCCTAGTGATGAGTCTGTAGACTCTCTTATAGATCCCTGAATCGGTGATCCTGATGAGTTCAATTCTACTTCTAGAATTTCCAACTCGCATGATGATGAATTTTCCATTGCAAATTCCTCCACGACCTTCATCTTTGCTCTTCATTCCGAAGATGGTAATTTTGATCCCTCAGGTATTGGTACTATGGCACCTTTAGTGGTTAGCTCTACCTGCATTATGTTTGAGGTTAACAATAGTGAAGTTGAAAATGTTTCTACTGCAGTGACCTATATCAGATATTTCTATACGTACGTTTTAGATATGATCTTGTTACTTATGTTTCTTGGAAACATGATTCTTAACTAGACTTATACTTGTTTACTGGTCCTTTTCGACATTTGGTTCGGCCATAGTAGGAATATTCGAAACCTTGCATATAGGTTTAGGCCTCCCCATTGTTATGATGCATTTGAACCTATTACTATCTGAATTTGCAGACACCCCTTGAGTGTCCTTATCTTGCTCATGTTCCTTGCATTATGCATAGCTTTGTCCCATGCGCTTGGAACTAGTCTCGCATATCCTTGACACTTGTCTGCTCTCATTACGAGCATTCTTCCATATCTCCTTTGAGCTCGTTAAAAACAATAAGGAGGTCACGAGTTTACTTTTTCGGGCTCATTAAACCTTTATGGAAAATATTTTTATAAAGTCTTTTTTAAGCCCTTGTTAGACTGTTTCAAAATCAAACAAGATTGCCGAGTATACTTGTCATTTCAGACTCGTTAAAGGATTTGAAGTGACATTCACTTAGGTATAAGTTTACCCCTTTTCCAGACCTTTGTGGATTAATTACGAAAAAGGTATACTCTATTCATACGTGACTAGAAGAGTTATTCTCTCATTGTTTTACACTTTTTCGGATGAGGAGACTAACTTTACAAAAAAGGACTTCTCAGTTATATCATGTTGTGATTGCATTGCATCATCTTGCTTGCTGCTTGAGCCTTGTCCTATCTCCCGCTTACTCAATTGTTAGCCTGGTGCCTGAGCACTTTCCCTGTCAAGCCCTGCAGAGCTTATATATTTTCCCTTCACAATTTGATGACCCTTTAACCCTGAGGGAACACACCCCCGAGTGTCCACATCCTGCACGCACTTTCTTGCATTGAGCATAGGTATGTTTCACTGCTTGGGATTAGTCTTCTAGCTATTTGACACTCGTTCCCTCACTTGTTGTACTATAAGCAATTTTATTCTTTTTCAAGCTTTTCCCAAATATGAAAAAGACAAAAAAAATCAAATATTCCAAAAAGTCGGACGGGATTATGGTCACTTTTTCTTGTTGGCAGCTATTGTGTCGCCTTTGAATAGAGCATTCATTCCACTCCGTACATTATGAGTCAGGACTCTAGTTGGGCCGTAGGAGCTGTACTTGTTTCTCAGTTTTCTCCATCGATTGGTTAAGCTTCCAGTCATTATGGAGCCCTTCGTAATGCCTCTTGCATTGCATAGTTTATGTCAAGTCTATGCTGCCTGAGTCTATCCATCTGCTCATACTCTTGTTTAAAGGAAGTCCTGAAACCAGTGTCGGCCATCCTTATTGAGTCAGTCCATTTCACCTGAGATCTTCCAAATCTTTCAGCATTACTGGTACCTCGTGCTAGTTGATGGGGGATTCCTTAATTCCCTCCTTCCAGCGAGTCTCGTTCCATCAACTTCAACTCATTTATTCCAGGACTTGAGGCTTAGAGTTCGGTTGAGTACCTTGAGGCTTGCAGTCATTAGTGGTAGGTTCTCTCGCCATCGTCAGTTTTGGGAATACATCAATGTCCCCTGATCGAAGGATTCATCCTAGTGTTCGACTTCAACCCATTTATTCACACTCTGATGATTTGCTCTGTGCCTTGATGCCCATTTTCATTATTGGTGGGTCATCTCGCGTCTGTTAATGGTATACATCAATGACTGTATTGTGAGAAAATCTCCCTACGGATAGGTAGATATCCCCTTGGGATTAGAAAAGGCCCCTAGTTGCCTACCCAAGACAGAGATGAAACAAATAGACACTATAGTCCTCCTAGATCTAGCTCACACATCAACTAACAAGCTATGGAAATACAAAGCAAGTAGATGGCATACCTTACTTTGATGGTTGTCCTGCTGCTCCTAGGTTGCTACAGCTCCAGCCTTTGATTATGGACTTATGAACCTGTTCCCAAAGGAAAGACAACACCTTCTCCCACGCAATATATGTATAAACAAAGATCTAACTATATAAATAGAGACAATTTCATGCATTCATCATTAAAGACATGAAAATGAGAGGAATAGGCTACGTTATATTAATGATAAGAAAGCCAAAAGAAGCTAATTACAATGTTATACCTTGATGTCCAAAGTATTAGCACCTCCTTCCAAGCTCTCCAACATCACCCTTGCAAGACTCATAGGATCATAGGTTTAGTGTTTCCAAGATCAGCCCCCCATAGCTCATGGATGGCTCTCCTTAAGTAGGATTTGGGAGGCCAACCACTAAGAGGAGATTATGGATCTAAGTGAATAATATGTGGATCAAAGATCTAAATCATGCTAAGGAGGGAAAGTGAGATGGGATTCGAAGGGGTACCTCATCCCAAGAAAATCTCCATGAGGTCCAAGATCCAAAATAAAAGGGATAAGCCTAAACCAAGACTACCGCTCCCTTATAACTAAGCAAAGCGTGGTAGTACCGCTCCCCCATAGGCATGCAGAACGCGGTAGTTTGACACTACCGCTCCCCCATAGGCATGCAGGGCACGGTAGTTCCAGAAGACTTAATTTTTGGAGGTGGTTAATGTGGGTTTCAACCCCTTGTTTGTTGGATTTTCTTCCAAGTGTGACTAGGGAAGGTGCCAACATTAGAATGAAGGGTCCTAACATCCTTAGGAGGCATAAACATCATGTTTTTCGTGGTGGTAAAACATGTATATTCTCACTTACACATGGTGTGGCAATTGGAGGTATAACAGATGCCCCCTAAAGTGTGAGGTCAGAAGGAATCTGAAGGCCGAAACACTTTACAAATAATAAGTCTGCAAGGATATCTGAAGGAGAGTTGGAGAAGAGTTGCAAGCAAATATCGACAATATGTCTAACGACCTCGAGGTGGGCATACCCATGCTCGGAACAACTGACTGAAAGCATGGCTTCCGACCAAAACATTGCAGATCCATGATAATACTGACTTAACAATGATTGGAGACAAATCATGGCTATTAGACTACAAGCGTAGATCCATGAAAAGACAATGACACAGCCACGATCAATACAAGAGTGGATCTGTGTGACAGTACATCAATGAGATCACCAACATAATATATATGTGGGAACCTACTCAAAAAATCTTCATCGCAACCTGGATGTGCTAAAAATACTTCAGAACTATCCAGGGTCTTCTACTCGATCCCAAATCGATACGGATCTAACCATGTGATTACAAGATGTTGAAGTCGAATATGGTAGAAGCCACTTGATTACCGGTCAATGATTGAAACCGTTAACAAGTGCGAGGGAAATCACCAATGATGAAAATGACTCCCAAGGTATCATAGTACATCTCGACGAAATGTGAATAGATGAGTTGATGTCGAACATCCGCGAGATCATTTGATTAGAGGTCAATGATGAAAACCTACTGTCGAATGCGAGGAAACCTACCATTGAGGCATGCAGGTACCAAGGTACTAAGGTTGGTTTCTAAGACTAATTCCTGGATAATGAGTTGAAGTCAACAGGAATAGACTTGTTGAAGGAGGGCCATAATGGATCCCACATCATCGACACGAAACCGACATAGGAAAGTGATATGAAGTAACGAATCAGATGAGTATGGACTGACACAGGGATGTAAAGGATGACAATATTGCAGAGTATGACTAAGGTAAACTTCCCTTGAACATGAATGGCACGACAATAATGACTCGACAGCATTGACTCAACGAGGCAAAGACCGAGACATAATGCAACGATGACTGAGGCATTCTTCAGATGATTTGAAGGAGCGGGACAACTCATAGAATTGGCATGACTCAGAGATAAGTAGATTACTCAACTGTATGACGAGATGCAGAAAGGTGCCATGTTCAAGGGAGACACAAGCTGCCATGAAGCTTTCTAAAAGAAACTTAACTTATTCTTCCCCAATCCCCATCATGTTTGATGAGTACCTCTTTGTTTTTTAACGAGCTTGAGGAGGATAACAGATGCCCGATATAGCTCATCCTTTGGATGAGTCGAATCCCACATGTTTTACGAACCTGAGAAAGGAGGGGTTCGGTCCCAAAAGGGTCCTTTGATGTTTGATTTTACGAGTCCAAGGAAGGAAAACTCGGCAATTTTTCATATTTAGAGAGTCTGAAAAGAACTAAAGAAGACTCCAACGGTCCTTTTTCGTAAAGTTAGCCTCATCGCCCGAAAAAGAGTAAAACCATGCGGGAAAGGACTCTTCCAGTCATGATTGGCTAGAGTATGCCTTTCTCGTAAATAGTCTAGACGGGCCGAAAAAGGGATAACCTATCACCGAATAGACGACCTTTCAAATACTTTTACAAGTGTGAAAGAGTCAGGATCACTTAGCAATCTTTTCAATTTTAGGGAGTCTGAAAAGAGCTTAACTATGGACTCCATGTACAACTTTGTCATGGTTGATGACCGAGTACGACAAAGAAAAAGTAAACTCGGCACAGTTCCTTTTCCGTAAGTAGTCTAGCGAGGCCGGATAAAGCGATAAACCTATACTCGTTAGACACACCTTTTTACTCCAATTTGTTTAACAAGCACGATAATGGTATCAAAAGCACTCGAAATCTTTTTCATGTTTGGATCCAGAGCACGAAAAAGAAAAAAGTAAGCTCAAACCACTTTTCATGTTTTTAACCAGAGCAAAAAAAAGTGAAAAGTAAGCTCAAACACCATCTTACTATTTTTAACGAGTTCGAAGATAGGTTGGAAGAATGCTCATGATGTCTGCTTCATTTTTTAACGAGCTCGTAACAGAAAATGAACTATGCTCGGGATAATTTTCATGGTTTAATGAGCTCGAAACCTAAAAAGGAAAGTATGCTCGAAAATGTTCCCAATGGTGAACTTCTCCCCGTCATGAAATCGAAAGGTTGGTACATGCCCGCCAGCATGATTGCTAGAAGTAAGTGACTTAGCTCCAACGTGGTGTGGAGAGGCGATCTAGTTGACTTCAACGTAACTTCCAGAGGTTGAAGACATGCCCCCAAGCTTCATTTCATTCGCCTAAGGTATAGGTGAGTGAAAAGAAGGTTCAAGTACTGAGTCTACGAGGAGACTCGACTCAAAGGGAAAGGATATGTTTCATTTTTTAACGAGCTTGACATAGGAGTATAACTTTGCTCAGACTACTGGTTTCATTTTTTAATGAGATTGAAGCCAATGGTAAACTCTGCTCACAGTTAAGGCCCATTGACGGGTTCCTTCCCAACATGATGACCAGAGGTTGGTAAATGCCCCCAGCATGATTGCTAACGGCTAAACATGCCCCCCAAGCTTTGTTTCGTCTGACTACTCTTCTTCCTTACCCAAAAATCCTGGCTACTAAATGTGTTCACCAGGGGGGGTAGGGAGAACCAGGACCAAGTGACCCAGGCAAATGAAATGAAGGTTCAAATCCTAACTCTAGCGAGAGACTCAAACAAATGGAAGGGAGATCTATTTTATTTTTATACAAGCTTGAAATAGATAATAACAATGCTTGAAAGGGTCATTTTTATTTTTTAATGAGCTTAAAACAGAAAGAAATTATGCTCGAAGGTAGTTTCATTTTTACGCAAGCTTGAAACCGAACATAAACTATGCTTGGGATTGGTTTCGTTTTTACACAAGCTTAAAACCAAAAAGTAAACTGTGCTTGAGGGTAGTTTCATTTTTTAACGAGCTTGAAACAAAGAATAAACTATGCTCGTAGGAACCTATTTCATTTTTTAACGAGCTTGACATAGAAAGGGAACTATGCTCATGGTGACCTGTTTCATTTTTTAATGAGCTTGACACATAAAGGGAACTCTGCTCAAAATGATGGTTGGTTTCATTTTTACACAAGCTTAAAACCAAAGGTAAACTATGTTTGAGATGATGGTTGGTTTTATTTTTATACAATCTTAAAACCAAAAGTAAACTATGCTTGAGAAAATGGTTTCATTTTTTAATGAGCTTGAGAATGGAATAGAACTTTTCTCCAAGCGTCCCCCCCCCTAAGGGGAAGAAACCACTAAAACATGTAGAACATTTAGGGAAGTCTGGTGACTAGGAGTCATGCGATGAGTAGGCGTCACAAAGGAAAGCTGATCGATGGTCACAACATTCCCATGATGGGGAAAATACATCACTCGAAAGAGTGAGGACACTATAGCCTTCATTGCATAGACGTAATCACGTCCAAGGAGTAGATTAAAATCTAAGGGACCTTGGACGACCATGACATCAATACAGACAGTTTTCTTTCCCAAAGTGATAGGTAATTATGGAAGGGACCCTAAAGGTCTAGTAGGCCTTCTATTGAAAGCCAGTATCTGGTCAGTGATGGGCACAAGCTGAGGAGAACCTAAGGCTTGCCAAGCAGTTGAGGATAGAATACTAACAGAAGCTCCTTCATCAACTTCATCAACTATCGTACGACAAATTTCTTTATTGAAAACTCCTACAGATATTTGGAAAGGAACACTCGAAGGAAGACGAGATTCTATCAGACCATTCCAATCAAAGGAAATAACCTCAGTACTTGGGGGGTCTTGTGGAAATGGGCAGGGTTTCCCCTTGCCGAGGACATTCTGAACCGATAAGGAAAACATCAGCGGTTTCCAATTCACTCTTGCTTGGAAGATAAGAATGAGACGAAGATTGTGTCAAGATGACTGCTTCAGTCTGGACTTTCTTCAATGAAAGAGTGGGATCGAGTGGGGATGGCAGCGACTCGATCACTTCACTCTCGGGAGGGAGAGTGGGATCAATTGCAGATGAAACTGAATTGACCACTTGGTCAACCAGCGGGGGGTCGAGGGGCAACTTACTATCATTTGTTGGAAGCACTAGTTGAGAACTAGTAATATCTTCGAACCACTGTGAAGCTTCATCCATGCTTGAGCAAAGGAACGTACGGTGCATACCCTTGCATATCAAACAGGGATATAGGACCTTACCCTTCCGACCCTTCACCAAGGGGTTACTGGTTGAGGGAGTGGCATCGACATGATGGTCAGAGGTCGACGATACAATTGGTTTGGGGTTTTTAGACCACACTTCTGACACACGGGAAAGACTAGGGCAATCCTTGAGAAAGTGATCACCCTTGCAGAGTTTGCAAGGGAACTTGGGCTTACGAGGTGTTTTCGTAGAATGAGTGCCATTATAGGGAACTGGTTTACGCTTGGACTCTTCCTTATCCTTCTTCTTCTTAACTTTCCTTTTCTTCTTCTTCTTATCCACCTGATTACTAACACTATTGCTTTCATCAGGCGAGGAAGAAGGAACGGAAGAAGATTCATTCGACGAAGAAGGGGAAGGATTAGTTTGGGTTTGACTCTCTCGTGGTGGAGATTTAACATTCGAAACATTGGGTGCAATTGGAATTACCAGATTGAATAACCATACCGGTAATCCTATGGTTAATCCAGGAAGATTTAACGTGGCAATAAAGGGAGGACCAATATCTCCAACTGGAGGAAAAGTAAAAGGTACCCCTTGAAAAGGGGTCTCCGGATTGGTAGTCCCAGAAGGAGCATGGGTGCATGGAGGTGGATTCTCCATGGAACAAAACTAAGCGATGCAGACAAAGTCTTGTTAAAAAGAACTCAAAAATCCTCAGGCAACCGAGCGTGCGAAAGGGGAGCTAGGAAAAGACAAGGCTCACAGGCCAAAAGAGCAAGCTCAAAAAACTATACTGAGGCCGCTGCCACAGTAAGCGAGCTGTACAACAAAACGGCCAGAATGCCAACAAGTAGCCCTACAAAGAAAAAGACCCTCTACAAGATAGCAAGCAAAACCTCTTAGCTAAGAGCTGGAGACCTCAACAAATTGTATCCTTCGCAAGGTGATGAAATCCAAGTCGAACAATACAAAATGAGAGACCAATAATGGAAGGATATCCCTCTACTGAAAGGGATCCTAGGTAAAAGAGCCCTAGTAGAAAAGTCACTAAGCTACCTCGTTCATGACACGTTGGAAAAGGTTTTGGGCACTTCTTCCTTCCGAGGAAGACAATGATCGATGTTGCCTTAGGGCTAAGTGGAGTGCGGCATTCCATAGAGTCCGTCCGGTTCTCAATCTCGCGGCCGTTTAACCCCTGAAAGTTAGAAACAGTCAGGAGGCCCCTCCACAAACTGGCTGTGACCGTGTCAATAAATACTAGAGGATTTTAGTTCCCTAAAGACAACGACTATGTTTCAGATGAAAAATGACAAGGGGAAATTATTTTGATGCCTATCCCCGATGTCCTACCTAACTACCAAATTCTTTTGATTTCCTCAAGTGAGGTTAATGTTGGTTTAGTTAGGGAGATTAATTTTAGAGGCTGCCTTACACAATCGGGTTATGGAAGTGCAACTTGATGGTGTTGTGACGACTCAAACCATGCAAATGAAGATGAATCGAAATGAGCCTTTCTCTTCGATGAACACTAGCTAAAGTAAGGAAGAATTCTTTCCGTTCCCAATATGCACAACCCAATGCACATGCAATTTTATTCCTTTTCAAAATGATAGAAAGAAGTAAAATCTGTACCCAAAACTAACCCAAAGCAATAAAAAAGTTCTTTATATGAACACCAAACGTAATGATTCTAATCCATTTCCTATCTTTTCATACTTGAAAAAGACACATCCAAGCTACGGAAAGAAAGATTCTACAAATGCTTCCAATCAAATGCAAGACAAAGAGAATAACCTAATAATATCGTCTAACTCAAATGCACATAAATATGAAACAAGCATTTCTTCTTCTCATAAATGTAATACCAAGAATGTCAAATGATTAAATTAAAGCAAGAAGAATACCTATGCGTTTCAATTTAATGAATATGGTAAAAGAACAACAAAATCAAGCTTCTCTTTGAACTAAAGCGGAGGCAAGGAATCAATCTTTTCAAACAATCATTAAATATAATGTAAAGGAAATAAGATTCCAAGCAATCCAAACACACCAAACCAAAAAATGATCTCAAAACCTTTGGAATATTACACTAAAGAGATTTCTGGAAAAAAATGAATCCAATCACAATCCGATGGTGAGAAGAAGTTTTAAAAACCAATGCAAGCTATTGGGGCTTGAAAAGAATGACAATTCTACCCAACAAGCGAACAAAGCACTAGTCTGACTCAAGAAACCAAACAAAGGCTTTGATCTTCCAAATGATGCAAAGAGTTTCTAAAACAAGCTAAAAATGAATTGTATCAGTCCAAATTAGTCATGTAATGGTCACAAAATCACTGATCAAGAGAATCTAAATCAGAAAAATTGAAAACGTACACAAGGGATCAAGTTAACCCAAGGGGATTTCAACTTTCCAAGATAGAACCTAGTCTTCCAAACAAAGAAAAAGGGGCACAAATCTTCCCAAATGGGGTTGGGAAGGGTTCAAAGTTATGTTATAGAGATCCTAAAGTGACTGGGAAGGTACACTTGACTCCCAGAACTAAAAAATGGCTTAGAGGACTCAAAATTGACCAAATGGCCTTAAAGATGCCAATGAAGGACTAGAGACAAAAATGTGGATGAAAAGGACTCAAAAGAGACTCAAATCTCTTCAAAAATGTGTAAAAAATAAGCCAATGGACCATATGGAGGAACCCCAAGAGTTTGGAAGCAAAAAACCCAAGGGAACCCTTCCAAATAAGCTCAAAAATGACCAAAAAATGACATTGCCGCCCCCTAGAACACTGTGGGGGAGCGGTAGTTTGACAGTACCGCGCCCTAGAACACTGTGGGGGAGCGGTAGTTTTGACATTACCATGCCCTAGAACACTGTGGGGGAGTGGTAGTCTCCTGTAGGATTAAAAAAATCAAAGTTTGGCCAAGATTCGAGCAAGGATGAGGTCCTAAGTTTAAAATGGTCCTCAATGATGATCAAAGATGATCTAAGGTGATGAGAAACAACAATTAGAAGAGGATTTGATGATCTAAACAAGAAAGCAAAGGTGAAACTAGGGAAGAAAGGATCCCCAGTGGAGTCGCCAGTTTCTATTGTGAGAAAATCTCCCTACGGATAGGTAGATATACCCTTGGGATTTGAAAAGGCCCCTAGTTGCCTACCCAAGACAGAGATGAAACAAATAGACACTATAGTCCTCCTAGATCTAGCTCACACATCAGCTAACAAGCTATGGAAATATAAAGCAAGTAGATGGCATACCTTACTTTGATGGTTGTCCTACTGCTCCTAGGTTGCTACAGCTCTAGCCTTTGATTATGGACTTATGAACTTGTTCCCAAAGGAAAGACAACACCTTCTCCAACGCAATATATGTATAAACAAAGATCTAACTATATAAATAGAGACAATTTCATGCATTCATCATTAAAGACATGAAAATGAGAGGAATAGGCTAAGTTATATTAATGATAAGAAATCCAAAAGAAGCTGATTACAATGTTATACCTTGATGTCCAAAGTATTAGCACCTCCTTCCAAGCTCTCCAACATCACCCTTGCAAGACTCATAGGATCATAGATTTAGTGTTTCCAAGATCACCCCCCCATAGCTCATGGATGGCTCTCTTTAAGTAGGATTTGGGAGGCCAACCACTAAGAGGAGATTATGGATCTAAGTGAATAATATGTGGATCAAAGATCTAAATCATGCCAAGGAGAGAAAGTGAGATGGGATTCGAAGGGGTACCTCATCCCAAGAAAATCTCCATGAGATCCAAGATCCAAAATAAAAGGGATAAGCCTAAACCAAGACTACCGCTCCCTTATAACTAAGCAAAGCGCGGTAGTACCGCTCCCCCATAGGCATGCAGAACGTGGTAGTTTGACACTACCGCTCCCCCATAGGCATGTAGGGCACGGTAGTTCCAGAAGGCTTAATTTTTGGAGGTGGTTAATGTGGGTTTTGACCCCTTGTTTGTTGGATTTTCTTCCAAGTGTGACTAGGGAAGGTGCCAACATTAGAATGAAGGGTCCTAACATCCTTAGGAGGCATAAACATCATGTTTTCCATGGTGGTAAAACATGTATATTCTCACTTACACATGGTGTGGCAATTGGAGGTATAACAGACCGATAATCAGACGATGTCTCATCAGGTTCGACCCCAACTCCTTTATTCACTTGATGGGACTTGCACCATCAAAGACTTGTGTAGAAGACCCTAGGCGATTGTGGCATTCAGTATGCTACATATGACTTTGACTTTACATCTGAGATATCACCTCTCAGATTTCAGCAGTCTGTACCTCCAGTTTGCACCAGCTGTCTTCTTTTTAGTAGAAGACCATATCTTACTGTAGAGGGATCATGGCTATGATCACTTGTGACATATATTTACTTATGTACTGGCTATTCATGGCCATTGTATCAGATTGTTGTACTATACCAACATGTATTTAGAGATACTGTTGTACTATGACAAGTGAGCCGTTCTTTCCACTTGTGTCTTCAACACTCCACTTCTGAGTTTTATAATGTATTTCAGCCATTGTAGCACATTTCAGTCTCTGACCTCACACATTAGGGGGCATCTGTTACAATGTAATCTTCCACCTTGTGAGAATCAACACTCTTTGGCCTAGAGGATCCATTTCATTGACTCAGATCCATTTTTATCCTTCAGTGATATCAGTTTGCCCTATTTTTATCGTCTTAGTCGATGCTCCAATTCTCAAGTCCTCGCGAATGAACCTATTAGAATAAACCAAGATACAAGCATATACAATATTCTAGCAATCTTGAAATGTATGTTAGAATCTAAATCTATAGCAGAAACAAATCATATGATTGAAACAAGATCAACACACACAATTTGGGAAACAAGACAAGTTATGTTTTATTGCAAACTTGAAGTTACTTACAATGGTTGTTTGATGTCCAAGCCAACTCCTACCTCCAAGTGCTTTCTCCTCTAGCTATCTCCACAAAGATTCAGGATCATGGGTTTGATGTCTCCAAGAGTCCTCCCTTTTTCTCATGGAAGGCCTCTCTTTTATAGTGTGTAGTGGGGTTAACCAACAAGAGAGAAGGATGGATCTTGGGAGTGTTTAGTGGATCAGGCCCACTAATCTGAGAAGGTGAGTTAGGATCGAATTAGAGATGCTAATCCTAAAAAATCACTCGAAGATCAAGATTCCACAAGCCATGGCAAAAAGGCTAAAAAAAGGAGTATCGCGCCCCTTCAATTGAGCATAGAATGGTAGTACTGTGTGGCAGAGAAGGATCATAGCGTGGTAGTGGGGACTACCGCTCCCTTAATCTTGAGCAAGGCACGGTAGTGTAGGTATATGAAGTCTCAGCTGGGTTGATTCCTGACAGGATAGGTTTGTCTTTATGGATCATTCATCATTTTTCTCTTCTGGGTGTTTTAAGCATCAGGGGAAGTGTCATCAACTATTTTTATGGTGAAGATGCGACACTGTGAAATATGGAGGTATAACAGATGCCCCCTAAAGTGTGAGGTCATAAGGGACTGATGGCCGAAAGAATTTACAAATACTGTGCGGAGATAGCATCAAGGAGAGCAACAAGGAGCTGAAACAGAAACAAAATGTCAGATATACCACCGAGGCGGGCATCCCCATGCTCGGAAACAATTGACTCAAAGCATGGCTGCCAACCAATACATTGCAGATCCATGAGTACGGAGATGATATAGACTGTAGACAAATCATGGCTACTATGAACAAGCGTAGATCCATGAGACAGTAATGACACAGCCGTGACCAATACAAAAGTGGATCTGTGTGACAATACAAAGGACATCTCCATCACAACCTGAATGTAATCAAAGTACAAAGGTGCGTCCAGGGTCTTCTACTCAATCACAAATGATACGAATTTAGCCATGTGATTACAAGGTCTTGAAGTCGAACATGGTAGAAACCATTTGATTACCGGTCAATGATGTGAACCATTAACAAATGCGAGGGAAATCACCAATGATGACAATGATCCCCAAAGTATCTATTGTACATCTCAACGAAATGTGAATGAATGAGTTGATGTCGAGCATTCAAGAGATCGTTCGATCAGAGGTCGATGATGGAAACCTACTGTCGAACACGAGGAAACCTGCCATTGAGGCATGCAGGTACCAAGGTACTAGTGGTTGATTCCTAAGTCCGATTCCTGGATAGTGATTTGGCGTCGACGAGAATAGACTCGTCGAAGGTGGGCCATAATGATTCCCACATCATCGACATGAAATCGGAACGAAAGATAGTATAGGACGATGAAAAAATAGAACATGTACTGACACAGCAGAGGTCTGACATAATGAATGACTCTGAACAATGCAACCCTTTGAACATATAACGACATGAAACAAGACTTGACAGTAGGGATTATTGATGGCAGAGGATAGACATCAAACGAGTAGGCTCATGGCCAGAGATACGACTCAGGATGTTGACCATAACTCAGCAAGAATAGATACCCAAAAATAGACAAGGGACAGACACATGCCATGTTCAAAGGTGATGATTGACAAGCTGCCAAAAAAAAAAAAAAAAAACTTGACTTGTTTCCCATTTTCCCCTGACATGATAGACGAGTACCTCTTTGTTGTTTTTTGAGCTTGAAGAGGATAACAGATGCTCGGTATAGCTCATCTCATAGATGAGTCCAATCTCACACGTTTTACGAACCTGAGAAAGGAGAGGTTCATCCCAAAGTGGGTCCTTCGATGTCAAATTTTGATGAGTCCAAGGAAGGAAAACTCGGTAGTTTTTCACATTTAGAGAGCCTGAAAAACTTAAAGAAGGATCCAAAGTGTACTTTTTCGTAAATTTAGTCCCTCGATCCTGAAAAAGTGTAAAACAATTTCCGAGAGAACTCTCCCAGTCAAAAATTGACTGAGGTGTACCTTTCTCGTAAATAGTCTAAACGGGCCGAAAAAGGGGTAACCTATCACTGAATAGATGACCTTTCAAATATTTTTACAAGTGTGAAAGAGACACAATCACTTGGAAATCTTTTCAATTTTAGGGAGTCTGAAAAGAGCTTAACTATGGACTCCAATGGTCTTTTTCATAATTTTTAATTATTATGGTCCGAAAGAAGAATAAAATACAACCAGGATAATACTTTCCTCATCGTTTAACAAGCATGAGTAAAGCTGACTAAGCTCGACACCATCTACTTGAGCTTGACAAGCACGATATGGGTGTAAAAGCGCTTGGAATCTTTTTTAAGTTTTAATCCAGAGCACGAAAAAGATAAAGTAGGCTCAAAATGAAGGTCAAATAAATAAATGAACGGCAGTGTGAACATTTTTTAAAGGAGACCCTGTCAACAAATGCTCATGGAACCAGATATTAGTAATGTGAAATGGGTTTTAATTTAACCAGATAAAATAATGAGTAAAAAATAAGTGAAAAAGTTATATAAGGAATAGGTAAATATGGAAAGTTACCATTTCACTTGTGCATTTTCCCAAAGAGGAAATTTTACCCATTGAGGAGCAAAAACTTCAAGAGTTCATATCTAGATATCTGGAGCATTGTTTCAACAGTCGTCTGTGCCAGGTAAGAGCTTTCAAGCCCCTCTTTCATTTCATAGGTAGAAAATTTGATTTTAGTAGGAGAAAAATAATTTTTGGGTAGGCCCTAATAGGATTTTTTCGCCCTTCCACAGTACCGCGCGCTCACCTTATCGAGAAGCGCGGTACTGCTTAATACTACCACACTGTATCATTAAGAAGGGATGCGGTACTGTAGGGTAACGCACAGATATATTTCCCCCAGGCACGGTAGTGGCGATTTTTAAGGGTGAAAAATTGATTTTTCTCTGATTTTTAGCTGAGATCAAGTTATTAAATGATTAATGAATGTTTCCTATGACCTTTTGCAGGTGTTTGCAACTTGTTTGGGGAAAAATGGTCAGCTGGAAAGAAAGGGAGCATGAAGCGAATGATTTGTTGGCCGAAGATGACCAAGAGACCTTGACTGCACTGCGGGAATGTGGGTTATTGAAATTTTTCAAAACAAAAGGTATCCGCAAGCAAGCAAAACTTCTCACCCACATTATACAAATGTGGGACCCCGAGATCCAATCCTTCTGAGTTGGAGAACACCCCCTCGAGATTGAGCTCGAGGACATTTACTTCCTCACGGGTCTCTCAAAGAGAGGGGCTCGGGTGAATTTTATAGGGTTCACGAACTTGGAGGCGAGCACTGACGCTTTGATTGCTCGTTATTGTCGTCAGGGTTCGGGGAAGAAAAGCGGTAAGGTGGTAATAAAAGATATTGTAGAAATTCCTTTAAAAATCGTGTTGTTCACCATCACACGTGCAGTAGGGAGTATGGGTCCTCATCAGGCATCCCGTACACAGATGAATCTTGCAGTGGATTGCATGGCACCGACACTATTCAACTGGTGCGAAGCAGTATTGACCAACCTCAAAGAGCAAGTGAAGAAGTGTAGGCTTGGAGAGAACTCTTAGTTTGGGTACAGGAGCATTTTGGTCACCTTCTTCTTGGCGAGGGTGCCATTGTTGCATCCACAGCTGACCATGCCCGCCCGTCCACCCACCAAGCCATGGATGGCTCGATGGAGTGAGTATGTAGGATGGCTCGGGGGGCCACAGTGTTTGGCTTTCAGTGAAGACTTCTTCTCATGGCTCGAGGAACAGATCATGATGGTTGATGACTACCCCTATGCTGGGGTGGACTTCCGTGAGGACATAGAGTTGGCACTGCCGGAGGATGAGGATTGGGACAATACAGGTATGACCTTCATTAATGTGTTTTTTAACTTTTGAATATGTAATTTTTATTGTTTTTTAGAAATGTGTAAAAAAGATTTTAATATATGTACGCGCGTATGTCACAGATCGTGGACCAAGGAGACCTGCCAGGTACTCGCCATTACGCCGAGGTGGTGTCGATCACCGAGCTGTTTCAGACGAGGAAGAAGACGCGGATGAGGTGTGAGGGGTCCAAGAGATAGAGAGGAACCTACAAGGTTTAACCCACAAGGTCCCAGCTATAAGGATGGATGACATCCCTCTGCATCTTCAGTGGCATACCGTAGGTGTTCCTAGGCATATTGGCCAACTCCTCCGTAGGGTGGCTCAGACTATAGTTTGTTATCACCAGCGGCATGAGGAATCTAAGGAGGAACATGATAGATCTCCCAGATCTCCTTAGATAGTAGTATTTTACTTTTTGCGGCATGTACACGATACGTAGGCTTTGAGAGCCAAATTTTTGTATGGGATTGGATCCCAAATTTTGTCTTTGAACACAAACTTTATGTATTTTGAGAAAAACATTTTTATATATAGTGATATATACATGGACCTACCTTATGATCTATTTATTTACAATGACTTGTCTATTCATTTTATGATGTATTTTTATGTATGGGCTAGATACCAATCCAAAATGTAATTAGCAAATGAATCAGCTACACAATTGAATTCCCTTGGTATGTGTTGATATGAAATAAAATTAAAAGATCGTTCCAAGAGGCGTACCCTTCGAAATAAGAGAAGTAGGATAGGATCACGGACTATGTAAACATGATTCAGATGGGAAACCACGAGTTGGGAGTCTAGAAAGACTGATAGGGAGTCAATTCCAAGGGAAGCAACCTCTGTCAAGAGTCCGATGACTGCATGGTACTCTGCAATATTGTTGGTTGCAGGACCCAAACAGTTGGCTCCTGAAGATAACAACTCACCAGTGGGAGAATAAATTACCCATGCTGCGGAAGCAAGGTTTCGGGTGTGTCGGCTCGCACCGTCAGCGAATCTGTAGTAGGCAGACATCTGCGCATAAAAGCACAAGTCAAGGTAAGAATGGATACATGAGATCCGTGCGTGCATACAAAAGATAAATGAAAACAAACTAGGTACATTATGTACAAAAAGTATCTTGCGCAGGATAAACCTACGCGTAGAAACATTTGAGGTACAGCCCATTGCGGGGCCATGCCAATGGTGTGCCATCACAATCGACAAGCTCATAGGCTCCTTTCTCTAAAACACGTTTTACAATGAAGGGGCTGTACCACATGGAATCTAGCTTTCCTTTTCCAAGTTTGTCGTGCATTTGGTCGTATGTGAGTATGAGGTCACCTTCATTGAAAACCCGAGGTTGAACGGATTTTTCATACTATGCTTTGACATGTTTTTTATGAGCTTCGTTGGCTAAAGCAGCGTCTCGGCGGGTTTCATCTAGCTTGGCTAGGTATAGAAACCGTTCCTCTTCGGAAGTGGTGTGTGGAAGTAGCTCTATGGCTATCTTAAGTGACGGAATTTCACATTCAATCGGTAAGATGGCTTCCAAGCCATACACCAGTTGGAATGGTGTGAACCCGGTGGCACTTTTCACTGAGGTTTGGTATGCCCATAATGCCGAAAACAGGGCTGAGTGCCAATTGGACTTGTGAGTGCCCACAATACGCTGAATCATTCATTTCAGAACTTTGTTAATGGCTTCAACTTGGCCATTAGCCTGTGGGTAGTATGGGGTTGAGTTTTCATGACGAAAACCCAAGTTGGCACTCAGTTCCTCAATCATATGGTTCCTAAAGTGGGAGCCATGATTGCTCACGATGGATTGTGGGACACCAAACCTAGATATAATGTGATTAAATATGAACTGTGCTACTGTTTTTCCGTCTTCAGCATAAGTAGGCATCGCTTCAGCCCATTTTGTGAAATAGTTGACAGCTACTATGACATAGCTATGCCCCCCGACTGAAGTGGGCTTACAGTGCATGAAATCTATGCCCCATTTGGAGAAGGGGCTGACGGCAATAATAAGATGGAGTGGAGCAGGGTGCGAGCGTGTATTACTATGAAAGAATTGACAGGGTGGACATTTCTTAACCGTTTCAATGCAATCTTTGAAAATTGAGGGCCAGAAATATCCCGCTTGCATTATCTTCTGGGCCGTAGCCATCCCAGAGAGATGACCACCACATGCTCTAGCATGGCAGTCATTAAGAATGTGTTCAACCTCGTCTAAATTCAAACAATGTCAAAGAACAGTGTCAACACCATGCCGGTAAAGGGTATCGTTGACTATGAGGTAGTACTTGGCGTGATGTCGGATACATCGACGTTCATCGCGGGTGAGGTCGGGGCGGAAACGTTGGGTTTGGAGATACAATAAAATATCCCCATACCATGGGTCTGATGTGCTAATGAAGAATAACAATTCATTGGGAAGAGAATCGATGGGCTCATGTTGCTCAGTAGCACGGGGCAAGTTACAAATCAACTCGGCAAAGACCAAAGATTTCTTGGATTTGGCTTTGGCAAATTCCAAGTCAAACTCTTGTAGGATGACAATCCAGCGAGAATATTTTCCCTCAAGCACCCGACGTGTGAGGCTATAGTACATTGGATTGAAATCCGCTATGACAGTGGTATGGCGGAGTAGAATGTAATGACGAAACCTCTGGACAGCAAAAACTGTTGCCAGAGCTAGTTTTTCAACATGTGAATTGCGAGTTTTGAAGTCGAGAAGACTCTTACTAAGATAGTATACCACATGTTCTATGCCGTTATTGTCTTCTTGGACTAACACCATACTGATGGTGGAAATCGAAGCTGCGAGATAAAGAATGTAATCCCGTGTATAATTGGGGGGTTGTATCACATGATCTTTAGTTAAGGCTGCCTTTAGATGATCAAAGGAGCATTGGGCTTCGTCGTCCCAAATGAATGGGGTACTTTTATTTAGAAGCCTCATATAGCCTTTTGTTATCTCGGCGAAATTGCAGATAAAGCGACGTAGAAAGTTTGCATGCCCCTGCAAACTTTGAAGTTCTGGTATGTTCATGGGGGAAGGCAGGGCTATAATAGCTTTTACCTTTGCAGGATCCAATTGTATGCCGTTTTTGGAGATTATGAATCCTAAAAGCTTTCCGGCTTCAACGCAAAAGATGCATTTATGCGGATTCAAACAAATATTGTAGTGATGGCACCTTGCAAAGACGACACCTAAGTGATCAGGATGATCTTCCCTGGTCTGAGAATGAGTGGGAAGGTCATCAAGATATGGCTTTGCAATATGTTTGATAGCATGAAATGCGTACGACATCGCCTATTGGAAAGTTGCCCCGACATTTTTCAGGTAGAAAGGTAGCTTTCGATATGCGAAGATTCCTCATGGACAGATAAAGGCCGTTTTGTGCTGGTCTGCTGGGAGTATCTTGATTTGATTATAGCCGGAAAAGCCATCCATAAATGAAAAGATGACACTCCCGGCACAGTTATCGATGATCTGATCAATGGACAGAGTTGGGTAGTTGTCCTTTGGACAAGCTTTGTTCAAGTCACGGTAATCCACACAGACTCTAATCGTTCCCTGTTTCTTGGCTACGGGAACGATATTAGATACCCATTCTGTCAGTGGGACAAGATAGATAAAAGAAGCGCGCAAGAGTTTTTCAACTTCTACTTTGATAGAAGCTTCCTTACGAGGATGGACGGGTCGGAGTTTCTTCCGAACAGGTCGGGTGCTAGGAAAAGTTGGAATCTCGTGGACCACGATAGACGGGTCGATTCCTGGAATTTATTCATAACTCCAGGAAAAAACGTCGCGGAAAGTTTTAAAGTAGGTAGTGTAGAACTCCATTTCAGTGGGAGTGCATGTCTTGCCAATATAAACATTTTACATGACACCAGGCTTCACTGAAATGTCAATGGGAGTGGTTGCCATAAGGTTGGCCAAGTTTCCTTCGGAAAATACTTCATCGAGAGAAGTGGGAAACTTGGTTTGAACCATTCCAAGTGAAGGGTTAGATTTTGTATCAGGCTCAATCCTCTGAATGGTGGGGAACGAAGATCAATGATGGAAATCTCCCCATGGTGGCTCATCACCACACATAGCCTCCATAATTGATTCGTCAATGGGAAAAATCAATGTGAGAGGATCGATAAGTGGTGGGGATGAATGAGTCTCAGACGAGAGCTGTGCCATGGTGTGATGGGTAGAAAAATCGACCCAATCGGTGGCTAACTGGATCGCTTCGTATGCTGCGAGGTTCCCATTTAATGGCATGGAGTTTTCATATTTTTCAATCTCAGTGGGACTCGGGATCACCCAAGAGTCATTGGAAGGGGTGACATTCGATGATATCATGTTGACTGGTTGAACGTGGGACCCCAGCTCCGAGCAAACTCCAATAAGGGAAGAATCCTTCATAAGACCAACGCCAACATCTTAGAAATGGTACTGAGGTTGATCCAATAATGGGATGGTGTTGGCGGAGTTTGGATGAGAGTCTGGGATACAGTAATCTAGCTGATCTATGGTGACAATTTTCCCTTCATGAGGAAATTGCACGATCCGAAAGACAGTAGATGCTATGGCGGTCATGGCGTAAAACCTGTTTCGACCAAGTAGAAGCTTGTAATCTAATGGTGCATCCACGACTTCGATGTGTACAGATACTGTTTTGCCCCCCAGTTCAACACCAATTGCGGGAATGAGTCCATAAGGTTGAAAACTGTGTCCGTCAAATGCTCTAAGAGTAGTGGGAGACGACGTGACTTCGGGTGAGCCTAAGGCTCTCCAACAATTCAAAGACATAATCGACATGGAGGCACCTTCATATAAGACAGTGCGATGGATACTGTTTCCACAGATTCTTGTATCAACCTGGAAGGCTAGTTGATGGGAAAGCTGAGGTTTTACATACTCCAAGTTAAACATGATGGTGTTTGAAGTATCCGGGTCCATTGCTCCCAGTGCTAAAAGTAAGGTTCTGCGCTGCGTAGGGAAGTGTTGGAGAACCTCGAGAGTCGACATGGTGCATGGTGCTTGATCTAAATCCTCAACAATGTTGTAATTTTGGGCAACGCGTGCATTGGGATTAAATGTTGCTTTTCGTATGGTTCCCTTGGGTGGGTGTAGCACTGTGTCTGTAAGCGGTCTCTCAATGTGGAGATGGCCGTTAGGGGGAGGGGTAGGAGAAGGATCTTCAACAAGAGACTTGCCTTTGTCTATCTTTGATTGTTTGTTTGAACTTGGGGGGTTTTCACATGTCTTTGAACAAGTGGTTATGTGAATCTCTTCATTACTCGTCATCAGGATTTCGTGGTTTACGGACGTCTCTCCGCGAGATGGGTTGTTCGGGTTGCCCCCTTGTGGGGTTTCTTGGGAAACCATCTGTTGTTGCTGTTGAGGGAAAGGGTCAGTTAACACTATCGGACAAGAGGATCCTTTAACGAATTTGTTGACTTCATCCTTGTAGCAATAGTCACGCGTGTAGTGATCATCTTGACAAATGAGGCAAGGAAACTTAGCCTTCCGACGTGGCTTCGAGTTGTTGTGGGTGGGTTGTGGATTGAGGTTCTCTTGCTGGTTAGAAGTCTTCTTGGATTTACCGTGATTGTTCTTCTTCTTTCCTCCGGATGGTTGTGACGTAGATTGAATTGCGTTCACTTCGGAGGAGACAGTAGGAGAGGTAGAAGCTTTTGGAGCAGCCTGAGATGGAGCAGGGGAAGCAGAAGCTTGTTGCCCCGTTGGTTGAATGGTAGGCTGGGATTTAACTAAACCGACAATACCATCGATAGGGGGTTCAGTGGCAGGCTTAGTTGGATCAGTAGTAACGCGGGTGGCGTGGGGAAGAAGTTCGTGTAAAGTACCGGATTGGGTGTACACCAAATCCATGTACTGGGCTGCCGATATGGCTTGTTCCTCCGTGACCAGCCCGTGCATAGAAATGTCCCTGGCTATGGGAGGCAAGAATGACTTTGTGAACCAATCATCGAGTAGCTGATTCGGAATGGGTGCCTTGATTAGCCTACAACGTCGACGCCACTCATGGATGTGATCTGAAATGTGCGTAGAAGTGGTTTGATGCAATGAGGTTAACAGTTCTGTTCTAATCTCATACCGGATGGGGAGTTGGAAATGGGTCAGAAACTATATAGCCAAGGTATTAAAATCATGAAAGGAGTGTTGTGGTAGCTCGATGTATCATTTTGCAACTGTGCTGGTAAGTGTGCACTGGAAGAGCTGTAGCCGAATGGAGTCGTCCATCAATGAGTTGGATGAACACCAAAGATGGAACATCATCACGTGGTTCTTGGGGTCTTCCCTAGGCTTGGCATCGAACTTAGGAATGTCTGATGGAAGTTTGGCTGGAATAGGTGGCCAGTGAGGTTCATGCCATATAGGATCATTAATGAGCCTCGACAAATCAGGTAAATCTAGAGTGGCCAAAAAGGGAAGTTGACGATTGGTCTGCAGGTATGAGTAATAACCGTATGGTGTAGAGAAACCTGGGGGGCCCTGCACAGCATATTGTTGCATGTTGTACCCATACATGTTTCCCACAGGGTACTGCTAGAAGTTTTGGGGGTAATAGGCCACCTGGTTAATCGGTTGTGTGTTGGAAGTCATTACCTGACTAGGAATCATGTGGTAACCGGTTGTTGGATGTTCTGCTGAGTGAGGATGGTAGGTATGGTACCCTAGGGTTGTTGTGTCCCAAGAATGGTTGTTGCTCCTTGTTGGGGGATGGTTCCCTTGGGTTGTTGAATCCCAGGAATGTTACCACTACTTTGAGTAAGTGGAGGATTTCCCGTACCAGGGTTAGCGGGTGGCTGCAACAGTGGTGTCCATGGAATGTGGGTTCCACCTTGATGAAGAGGTGGGAATTGAAGGGATGGGTTCCATGGGGTTGTTGCAGCCGAAGGGTAGGGGAGGTTGGAATTCAAGTTGGGGGGAATTTGATATTGCCCCCTAGTTTGGTTCCAGTTTCCAAACAATGAGTACCCCCCGCTCTGTGGGATTTGAGATCCCTAAGAAGGAAGCGTGCCTGACGAGGGATGTTGAAGATGAGGCCCGGTTGGAAAACTGGTATAAGGTTGTCCGCTGTCAGGTGTGTTATACATACCATACTGAGCAGAGGCTGCTGGTTGGGAGGGCTGTTGGATGGTGCCAATGGGTTTCCCTCCAGCAGATGAGTTGGATGGTCCTATAGGAGGAGGTTGTTGACTAAGAACGGGGTTCCCAACAAAAGGTTGTCATCCAGTAGGTTGGGTTGATGGCCTGATGGGAGGATGTTGGTGACTAGGACCGGGGTTCCCAACAAAGGTTTCTCCTCCAGTAGGCTAGGTTGATGGCCCACTGGGAGGGGGTTGGTTTTTGGGATTAGGGGTCGCAATGGTTGGTTGTCCACCTCCTGAAATGGTGTAGATAGTGGCCGAAGGTGAACCTCCGGTCAATATGGATGATCCAGCAGTATGACTTGATGTTCTTTCGACACTAGAAAGGTGAGATAGTGTCGATTGGCCAACGACACCAAAAGTGCCGATTTGTGGAGGGGGTCTTCCATATGTGATGGGCGGGGATGGAGAAAATAATGGGTTGTCCCTCATAGAATGTGTGCCAAACATACGTGATGGTAGTAAATGCACGGAATTTAACCGAGGGGTGTCTGGGGTTTCGTCCATAGTGTCTTCAACAATAGGAGGACCATCGAAGCCTGGGTCCGGGTTCGTATCCTAGAAAGGGTTTTTGGGGTCCGACGGGAACAGAGGTATAGTAACGTCTGAAGGTCTGGAGCCGTCTACATAGGAGTGATGAAACTCTATGCTAGACGGGACGTTGGGAGCCCGATAGTCGGGAGGACAGGTAGCAGGGGGATATCTAGAAGTCGTTGAGAGCATTTTCTCTGTATCACGTTTGAACTGTGCCGACACTAACGGGGAGTTAGCTAGACTAACCATACTAGATTGGATGGAGGCCATGATCTCATATCCCGAAGGGAGGTTGGGGAGGGATACTGTACGAGGTATGTTTCTTGAAGAACTGGTTTCCTGTGGATGAACACTGGATGGCGTAGTGATAGCAGGCGGAGGTTCCGCCTGGGAAGCGATAAAGCCATAGTCAGGTTCAAAAGGTGTATTAGGAAGTTGGGTTTCTTCGATAACTTCAACGTATCCACCTGGGACTATAATCAATTTGGATATATCTTGGTCGGATCCTTCAGTGGTGCCAATAGATCTTTCCATAACATCGTAGAAAATCTCTGGTGGAAGGGTAGTGCTGACATCGAGGAGGAGGATGGCCTCCGGTGTAGTATCTTGGGATGTACTAGTTTCAGCTGCTATAGTGTTGTCCACTGTGATAGATATATCTGGAATGATAGTGGGTGAAGAGATAGTGGGAGTCTCAGGTGTACTAGTGGTTGCGAAAACTGCAAGAGGTTTTGAGACCATACTGTCAGTAACAGTTACAGGCGAAACTGAAGATGTAGTGCGTATCGGTGGTGGAACGTTTCCTCAGTCGGCATCGTGGCCGGGAGGGGCGGGAATACGTGATTTAGGTGGACTAGAGGTCCGTGGTGGTGGTGGTGGTGGTGGGATTTGTCCCTATACTCTTCGTGATCTCCATGGTGCTTCTGACATAATAGTAGATATACAAACTCTGGGGGCAGTTTCGTAACAAAGAACTCCAAAACCCTAATGCAATCGAGTGTGAAAAAGGGGAGCTAGCAAAAGCAAGGCTCGCAGGCCAAAAAAGAAAGCTCTAAAATCTATACTGAGACCGATGTCCCAGTAAGCGAGCTAAGAAAAACAATGGCCAGAATGCCAACAAGCAATCACTAAAAAAGAAAAATGACCTTCTATTAAGATGAGATAACAAGAAAACTCCTAACTAAGAGCTGGAGACCTCAACAAGTTGTATCCTTTGCAAGGTGATGAAATCCAAGTTGAACAATACAACGTGAGAGACCAATATGAGAAGGATATCCCTCTACTGAAAGGGATCTTGGGTAAAAGAGCCCTAGTAGAAAAGTTACAAAGCTACCTCATTCATGACACATTGGAAAAGGTTTTCGGCGCTTCTACCTTATCACCCTTGTATTACTATGAAAACAATGAAGACAATGATCGATGTTGCCTTAGGGCTAAGTGGAGTGTGGCATTCTACAAAGTCCGTCCGGTTCTCAATCTCGCAGCGGTTTAACCCCTTAAATTTTAAAACAGTCAGGAGGCCCCTCCACAAACTGGTGTATGACCGTGTCAACAAATACTAGAGGATTTTAGTTCCCTAGAGGACGACAACTATGTCTCAAATGATAATGACAAGGGGGAATTATTTGGATGCCTATCCCCGGTGTCCTACCTAACTACCAAATTCTTTTGATTTCCTCAAGTGAGGTTAATGTTGGTTTAGTTATGGAGATTAATTTTAGTGGTTCTATTACTCAATCGGGTAAATGGACATGAAACTTGGTGGTGTTGTGACGACCCAAACCATGCAAGTGAGAATGAATCGAAATAAGCCTTGTATTTGATGAAAACTAGCTATGGAAAAGAGAGAGTTATTCGATCATAAATGTATGAAAATTTCACAAACAATGGAAAACCACTTCAAAACAATTTTTTCTTTTCTTTTTCTAAGTAAAGCCAAACTGAAATAAACACTTCTTTCCAAATTTCACTGATCTGCAACTAGAATGCTTCAAAATGAGAATTTATGTGGCAAATTGAGTGGTTCACTTCCTAATGCATGATAATACTACTAGATCATGTCAATCCAAACAACACAAATGTTCTCCAATGATAATTTCCAATATAAATTTTAATGATAATAATGGAAAAGATAATAGCTATAAGAACAATGTGATTATGAAAGATACACAATCCAGTAAGAGAGGACAGTAGTAACAGTTTGGTTGTGGTGGGAAGATCAAGCCAATGCAATCAAATTGAAGGGGTGACCCAATATGTAAATAATGCCACTAACTCAACAAAAATAATCAAGCTCACACCAAAGGGTAAACAAACCACAAATGTCTGTGCAAATGGACAGGATAATAGTGAGCAATAGAAAACACCAAACTGAGGAAGAGAAGATGAAAAAAATGACTCTAGAAACCAAAGAGGAAAGAAAAATTGAAAACATGCAGACACTACCGCGGGGTATACACTGGCTAGAATGTGGTACTGGTACACTACCACACTGCTAAAAGAGTTGGGTATGCGGTACTACCGCGCTGTAGGCAGTAATGGGGGCGCGGTATTGATGCAAAAATGGAAAAACGCAACTTTTGAAAAAAAAATCTAAATTTTTTAGGGTTGCTGCAAACCCAGAGGACTCACCGATCATAGAGGGAGAGAAGATGTAGAGAGAAGGGGTGAAAATAGGTCAAAGAGACCAAAATTCAGTACTTGTTTGAAGAGAAAGAAGAATCACAATAAAAAATGACTGAAAGTGAAATAAATCAATCAAATGGGGTTCAAACCAGCGGAGTCACCAGTTTTTGTTGTAGATATTTCTCCCTACGGATGGGTAGAAACTCTCTTAGGTTAAAGTAGACTTAACTTACTCTAAACTAAGACAAAAAGATAACAAATGCTACCTTGAATTCCTAGATCTAAACAAACATCTCAAGATTATATTGCTGAAAGAAATGGAAGAGATCTAACTGACCTTTCATTTAATTGCTCGTCTTAGTCGATGCTCCAATTCCCAAGTCCTTGCGAATGAACCTGTTAGAATAAACCAAGATACAAACATATACAATCTTCTAGCAATCTTGAAATGTATGTTAGAATCTAAATCTATAGTAGAAACAAATCATATGATTGAAACAAGATCAACACACACAATTTGGGAAACAAGACAAGTTATGTTTTATTGCAAACTTGAAGTCACTTACAATGGTTGCTTGATGTCCAAGCCAACTCCCAGCTCCAAGTGCTTTCTCCTATAGCTATCTCCACAAAGATTCAAGATCATAGGTTTGATGTCTCCAAGAGTCCTCCCTTTTGCTCATGGAAGGCCTCTCTCTTATAGTGTGTAGTGGGGTTAGCCAACAAGAGAGAAGGATGGATCTTGGAAGTGTTTAGTGGATCAGGCCCACTAATATGAGAAGGTGAGTTAGGATCGAATCAGAGATGCTAATCCTAAAAAATCTCTTGAAGATCAAGATTCCAAAAGCCATGGAAAAAAGGCTAAAAAAAGGAGTACCACGCCCCTTCAACTAAGCATAGCGCGGTAGTACTGCATGGCAGAGAAGGAGCTTAGCGCGGTAGTGGGGACTACCACTCTTTTAAGCTTGATCAAGGCACGGTAGTTTAGGTATATGAAGTCTCAGCTGGGTTGATTCCTGATAGGATAGGTTTGTCTTCATGGATCATTCATCATTTTTCTCTTCTGGGTGTTTTAAGCATTAGGGGAAGTGTCGTCAACTATTTTTATGGTGAAGATGTGACACTGTGAAATATGGAGGTATAACAGGCATAAACCTTTATTTAATAACTCCACATCTTTATGTTTTGGCTTATTTGCAAAAATATGTTCACCATAGTACTCAAAGACATGGCATTTTGTGTATTTTTTCTCAAAGCAAGATATTCTTGATATTTTTGATATTGTTGGAGCAAGGTTTTATAAGTTGCTCTCCATCTTTGTAACTCATTCATAGAATTATCCTTGGTTGGTGTGAAACACTCATATTCATCAGATTTAAATCCATAAGAATAATCTTCATTTCTCCTGAAATTGTAAGAAGTGTTGCATGATGGCACCTCTTCCTCGTACCATTCACATTCTACTTCATATTGCTCATACATGTGCATATTCATCATAAGAATTGTACTCATAGGATTCATCATAATAGTAAGACATGGCTGCCAATTATTCTTAAATGTATGGAACTAATACAAAGGTGCAAGGACCATGATCTGATACCACTGTAATGTCCCTCTTTAAGAATTATATTAAAATGACCAATTTTTCACTTTTCCCCAAATTCGACCTTTGACTAGTTTTGATGCCTAGGTCTCCAATTTTACCCAAATGCTCCCAAATATTCTGAGAAGGTATATGGATGATGTTAGATCATAAATATGTGTTTCAGGGATGCTTTGTAACCTTTAAAATACTTGTGCAAATCCTCTTTCAATTCTGGTCAATGTAGGGAACTTTACTAGTAATTTCCCTTTGACTAGTATTGGTCTCTAGGCCTCCAATTGGCTCCAAATGCCTTCAAATATTCAAGGAAGGTATATGAATTATATTTGTTATTTATTATCATTCTCATGTATTATTTATGACCATTAAAATACTTCTACAAACTTGTTTAATATTCTGTATAAAGTATGGAATTTAACTAGCAATTTGAGGTTCAAATCCCCCCAGGGTAAGTTCTAAAAATGGCTCTCCAAATGCCTCCAAACCCACTCAAAATTATGAAAATAGGTAGGGTATATCTACGAGACATTATTTAGGTATCATGTGCACAATTAATAATTGATTAAGTCTGTTCTAACCTTCTCCCAAACATCAACAAAAATCACTAATTCGACCCTTGGGGAAATGGCACCAAATCTTCTCCAAATGTAAATAAACTGAGTAAAATGACTTCAAATGCTTAAGTACTGAAAATGAAACTTGTTTAATACATCAATATAATTCCATTCATCAATAAACCATCAGTATTTTACTTATCCGTTCGAATCCATCAACATTACATTGGTTCACAAAAAGGTAGTGGGGAAATGGTACTATTCTTTCATTAAAAATGAGATTTATACATTTCTACTTGGAATTTTGACCTGAACATTTTTGGAGATGAAGAAAAGATTATTTAATTCATATTAAAAAATAAATGGGGCATGATAATCTCCCCCAAAGTCTTGAAATATTTTAACTTATAAGAATATTATATTTGTATTTTATTATTCCAGAGATGTTCCATTCCTCCGAGGAGACCCTGTTGTATATCTGGAGATGTTTATTCCTCTGATAGATTGTGGTAACTAGGTTTACTAGATCTCCCATGTGAGTTTGTCCCTGAGTTAGCTATTTAGGGGTTATTAGACTCTCTTAGGAGAGGTCGGCCCCATAGGGTGAAAAGTCAGTTAGAACATGAGTATAAATAGAGGAGGTTGTTCCTCATTTATCTCATTCATTCACTCACTTGTGATTGGTGCATTGGAGAGAGAGAGGTCTGCATAGGAGGAGAAGGAGCTCTAGTCTTGGACTACATCTTTGTATTGGTTGATTATGTATATTGAGGAAAGCTTTGCTAGGTTTTCTACCGCATGAGGGTTTCCCAGGGTAAATCTTTGTCTATCTTGTGATTGTATTTCTTTCAGTGATCTTGCTTGTGAATTTAGGATAAACTTAACATGGTATCAGAGCTAGCCTGAATAGGACATATTTCACAAGGTGAAAATACCTCTATCTCCTCCTCTGATGAAAATTAGGGTTTCTATAAAAGTTTGAATTTTTGGAATCTGATTGCATGGCTGGATAACCCTCTTCAAAATCGACGTTTTGAGCCCTAGATAGAACTTTTTGAGTGGGTATAACCCCGGGATTTGTCAAAATCTAGTTTGAATTCTGGAATAGAAAACCAGAAAACCAGAGAACCAGAAAAATTGCACACTTGTGCACCAGTGAACCAGAAAAGCGGCGAACCTGTGCACCAGTAAACTAGAAAACCAGAAATTTTGTTGCAGATCTAGAAAGTGAAAAGTTGAAGTTTCCAGAAGCAAAACACACCAGTAATATCAATTCGATCAAGCTCATCTCTTGGTAAGTATTATTCTATCTTTTGAGAAACGTCAATCTCTGTAACCCCCTGGATAATATGGCTCCAAGCACTACGCTTGAAGACAAGCTAGAGGGTATAGAAAATTTACGGGCATGAAAATATAGGATTGGTCTTATTCTTGAAGAGAATGATCTTGTCCAATATATAAAGGATTAGGTTTTAGAACCTAAAGAAGATGAAGCCAAAGAGAAGTTTAGGAAGGACTTGATTAGGGAAAAGAGAATCATTGTTGATTCTATTAAGGACCACTTGATTCCCCAAGTGGCATCCAAGAAGACACCAAAGGAAATGTATGATTCCCTTTCCAAGATGTATGAAGGAAAGAACATCAATAGGAATATGAACCTGAGAGCTCAATTGAAGAGCACCAAGATGAATAAAGGAGAATATATTCAATAATATTTCTCAAGGGTTTCCCAGTTTAAGGAACAACTTGATGCTGTTGGAGATACCCTTGATGAGGATGAGCTAGTCATGACTGCTCTAAATGGTCTCACCAGACCTTGGGAGTCATTCATCCAAACCATGTGTTCCAGAAAAGGAAGTATGAAGTTTGATGTGGTATGGGAGGATTGCATTCAAGAAGAAGCTAGGGTTGCTAATAGAGAATCCTTGCTCAAAGAAGATGACCAAGCTTTGGCCACCCACACCAAAAGAATAAGAAGCCAATCCAACTTGAAGAAATAAAGCCACAAGGAGTCTCAACCTTCACAAAGGTTTCAAAAGAAAAGAGGAGCAAATCCAAGAATAGATTTCTCCTCATTCCAATGTTACAATTGTCACAAAATATGACACATTGCTAGGGAGTATCCCTCAAAGAAAAAGAAGAGTTTCCATCATAAAAGACATCAAGCACATCTAGCAGAAGCTGATAGTGAAGAAGAAGAAGAGGAGGAAAGGCCTCAAAAGAAAAGAGCTACAATAGAAGAAGAATATGTAGAAGAGTATGTTGTATTCTCTGCACTCTCTGGGTATGTGACACCTAGAGAAGATACATGGCTTATTGATAGTGGTGCTTCAAAGCACATGACAGGTCAAAAGAAAAATCTCTCATAACTTGAAGAGAATACATCCCCACAAAAAGTATCTTTAGGAGATGATTATCAATATCCCATCAAGGGAATTGGTGAAGCAAGCTACAAGCTTGATTCCGGAGCCCCCATGAAAATGAAGGAAGTTTTATATGTACCAGGGTTGAAGAAGAACTTGCTTTCCATCTCAGCATTAGATAAGAAAGGTTATAGGGTTGCATTCATAGATGGACAAGTACTCATGTGGTCAAAAGGAAAATCTATTAAGGATGCAATTGTCATTGGTGAAGAGGAAGGAGGTCTATATAAACTCAAGGGTCATCTAGAAGCTGCCCTTGTCCATAAAGCCACTAGTCCAAGTGAGCTATGGCATAGAAGGCTTTCTCATATCAACTACAAAGCACTACCCTATGTGAGCAAAGTAGTGATAGGATTTCCAGACTTAAAGATTGAACATGAAGGCACTTGCAAAGGATGTGCAAAAGGTAAGAATATCAAGAACCCATTTCCAAAGAGTGAAACAAAGACTAAAAGTACTTTGGAATTGATCCATTTAGATGTATGTGGTCGAATGCCCTCCACATCCTTGAGTGGATTTGAATACTACCTTACATTCGTTTATGACTATTCAAGAAAGACTCGGATATACTTCCTAAAAGGAAAGAATAAAGTCTTTGAGAAGTTCAAGGAGTTCAAAGCCTTGATAGAAAATCATTCAGAAAAGAAGATCAAAATACTTAGAATAGATAATGGTGGAGAATACACTTCAAAGGATTTTGAAGTCTTTTGTAAAGAAGCTAGAGTCAAGAGAGAACTAACCACCCCCTACAATCCTCAACAAAATGGTGTTGCAGAAAGAAAGAATAGAACCATTATGGAAGCAGTAAAAACAATGATACGTGATCAAGACCTACCTATGTATCTATGGGATGAAGCAGCCAGGACAATAGTCTATGTGCAGAATAGACTATCTCATAGTGCCCTTGAATTCAAGACTCCAGAAGAAGTGTTCACAGGGAAGAAACCTGAGGTAAGTCATCTCAAGATATTTGGGTGTCCTGTATATATTCACATATCAAAAGAAAGGAGAACTAAGTTGGACCCTTCTGGAAAGAAGGGAATATTTGTTGGGTATTGTGAAACATCCAAAGCATTCAGGATTTACATCCAAGGATTCCATCATATGGAAATTAGTAGGGATGTGACATTTGATGAAGAAGTAGCTCTCAAGAGATCTAGGAAGTGCCAGTTTGAAGAGGATGCACCTCCCAGAATTGTAGAAGCTGCACCAGCCCTTGAAGAAGAAACCCCTGAAGACCATGACATGTTAGAACCATAAGAACCCCCCATCACAAACATATCAAGAAAGAGAAAGCCAGCATGGGCTAGAGATATTATACTAGGAGTAGAAAAGTATGGAGCTCCTGAAGGATCCACTAGAGTGAGCAAGAAACCAATGCCATTCTCCAACTATGTGGATTTGATGTGTGATCCTGTAGATCAAGAACCTACTAGTTATGAAGAGGCAGTTCATAAGAAAGAGTGGGTAGAGGCAATGACAGAGGAGTACCAGTCAATAATGAAGAATGATGTTTGGGATGTTGTTCCCAAACCAAAGGACAAGAGTGTGGTATCCTCCAAATGGATATACAAAATAAAGCATGTTGCGGATGGTAGCATTGAAAAATATAAGGCAAGGTTTGTAGCCAGAGGATTCTACTAGATTGAGGGAATTGACTATGAAGAAACATTTGCACTAGTTTCAAGGTACACTTCCATTAGAACCATCATGGCACTTACATCCATGATGAAGTGGAAATTACATCAGATGGATGTAAAGACAACTTTCCTAAATGGTGTGATTGAGGAAGAAATGTACATAGAACAACCACAAGGATTTGAGGTTGAAGATAGAAGAACCCATGTATGCAAACTGAAGAAGGATTTGTATGGGTTGAAGCAAGCTCCCAGAGCTTGGTACATAAGGATTGACAGTTTCTTGACTAGCCTAGGATTTACCAAGAGTAAAGCTGATCCTAACCTTTATCTCAAGGTTATGAATGATGAACCTGTCATATTATTGTTGTATGCGGATGATCTATTTCTGTCAGGAAATGAGAAACAGATTGTCGAGTGCAAGAAGAAACTCTCATCAGAGTTTGAGATGAAAGATCTTGGTTTGATGAACTACTTCCTAGGATTGGAAGTATGGCAAGGCTCAGAAGGAATCTTTCTCAACCAGGGAAAGTATGCTGTGGAAATCTTGAAAAGATTTGATATGTTGGAATGTACAACCATGGCCACTCCCAGGAATTCCAACTTGAAGTTGTTAGCGGATGACTCATCAGAGTTAGCGGATGTAACTCTGTACAGGCAAATTATTGGGTCATTGATGTATCTGACGAACACTAGGCCATATATATGCTTTGCTGTGAACAAATTGAGTCAGTATCTAGTAGAACCTAGACAAGTTCACTTAATAGCTGTAAAGCATGTGATGAGGTACCTGAAGGGTACGATAGACTTTGGTCTATATTATCTTGGAGATCACTATTTCAGATTGTATGGCTACACAGATGCTGATTGGGCTAGAAGTGTATCAGATAGGAAGAGCACATCAGGCGGATGTTATTGTCTGGGACTTGCCATGATCTCACGGTTGAGCAGGAAGAAGTCTAGTGTGGCTCTCAGCACAGCTGAAGCGGAATATATAGCTGCTTGCTCTGCTAGTTGTGAAGCGGTATGGCTTCGGAAGTTGTTATCAGGATTGTTTGACTTAGAGATGGACCCCACTGTGATCCTATGTGACAACCAGAGTTGTATCAAGATGCCAAAGAATCCAGTGTTCCATGATAAGTCAAAGCACATAGAGATCTGATATTTCTATATACAGGATATGGTGCAGAAAGGAGCTATAAAGCTCGAGTATGTGAGCACTAACGAACAAGTTGCTGATGTATTGACCAAACCACTGTCTCGAGTAAAGTTTGTGTATTTTCGAGACAAGCTTGGTGTAGTTCAAAAGGACCCTCCTCAAAAGGGGGAGTGATATGGTCACTGATGATGAGATTGCCTGCATCGATGGAAAGGTCGATGATGAGGATACCTGAATTGATAGTGTGGATACTTGTATAGAGGATGTGGATACTTGTATTGAGGATGTGGATACCTATATCGAGGATGAGGATACTTGTACTAATACTGACGATGAGGTCAGTGTGTGGATATGATAGGATTGCATCATCCCTAAACATTTGGTTCAAAATGTATGATATATGACTGCATCATCCTTGAACGTTTGGTTCAAAATGTACGTGATAGGACTGCATTGTCCCTGAACGTTTGGTTCAAATTGTACGTGATAGGACTGCATCGTCCCTGAACGTTTGGTTCAAAATGTACGTGATAGGAATGCATCATCCCTGAACGTTTGGTTCAAAATGTACGTGATAGGAGTGCATTGTCCCTGAACGTTTGGTTCAAAATGTACGTGATAGGACTACATCGTCCCTGAACATTTGGTTCAAAATGTACGTGATAAGACTGCATCGTCCCTGAACGTTTAGTTCAAAATGTACGTGATAGGGGATTGCATCATCCTGGAACCTTTGGTTCAAAATGTACGTTATAGGGGATTGCATCATCCCGGAACCTTTGGTTCAAAATGTACATGATAGGGGATTTCATCATCCTGGAACCCTTGGTTCAAAATGTATGTGAAGGGCATTGCATCATCCACAACCTTTGGTTCAAAATGTACATGAGGGGATTGCATCATCCCGGAACCTTTGGTTCAAAATGTACGTGAGGGGATTGCATCATCCCAGAACCCTTGGTTCAAAATGTACGTGCTAGGATTTTATCATCCTTGGACTTATTTCCTAAAGTGAGAGAGATTGATCATCTCGAAATTGGATCATGTGTGTTGCAGGGTACGCTGCAATGCTGATGATGTTGATCAAGAGGATCTAGTTGATGCTGTTGATCGAGATGATCCAGTTGATGTTGTTATGCTATTAATCAAGAGGATACAATTGATGTTGTTATGCTGTTGATCGAGAGGATCCAACTGATGCTGTTATGTTGTTGATCGAGAGGATCCAGATGATGATGTTACTATAGCTGTTCGAGTGCCGCAGAAGATGAAGACTCAGTACTGAAGATGTTGATGTTCTAGTATTGAAGATCTTGAAGATGTTCCAGTAACTGTTTGAGTTACTAATGATGTATAAAGAAACCTTCCAATGATTTATAGATGTATCATGTACCATGTAGTTGATGACTCCTTGCTCCTGCAGATGTTGTTATAATATCCTTCTCGTTAAGGGGGAGTGTTTAAATATTGTAACTTCTAAGAATATTATATTTGTATTTTATTATTCCGGAGATGTTTATTCCTCCGATAGATTGTGTTAACTAGGGTTATTAGATCTCCCATGTGAATTCGGCCCTGAGTTAGATGTTTAGGGGTTATTAGACTCTCTTAGGAGAGGTCGGCCCCATAGGGTGAAAAGTCAGTTAGAACATGAGTATAAATAGAGGAGGTTGTTCCTCATTTATCTCATTCATTCACTCACTTGTGATTGGCGCATAGGAAAGAGAGAGGTCTGCATAGGAGGAGAAGGATCTCTAGTATTGGACTACATCTTTGTATTGGTTGATTATCTATATTGAGGAAAGCTTTGCTAGGTTTTCTACCCCATGAGGGCTTCCCAAGATAAATCTTTGTCTATCTTGTGATTGTGTTTCTTTCAGTGATCTTGCTTGTGAATTTAAGTACTGAGTAAAATGACTTCAAATGCTTAAGTACTGAACATGAAACTTGTTTAATACATCAATATCATTCCATTCATCAATAAACCATCATTATTTTACTTATCCAACCCTTGGGGAAATGGCACCAAATCTTCTCCAAATGTAAATAAACTGAGTAAAATGACTTCAAATGCTTAAGTACTGAACATGAAACTTCTTTAATACATCAATATCATTCCATTCATCAATAAACCATTAGTATTTTACTTATCCATTCAAATACATCAACATTACATTGGTTCACAACAAGGTAGTGGGGAAATGGCACTGTTCTTTCATTAAAAATGAGATTTATACATTTCTACTTGGAATCTCGACTTGAAACTTTTTGGAGATGAAGAACAAAGTATTTAATTCATATTACAAAATAAATGGGGCATGATAAGCTCCCCCAAAGAGTACAATAGCTCACCAAAAACGCCCTCCATTAAGGATCAAGAATATGCCTTCAAAACTGGAAATGGTTGAGAGAATGTGATGCATTAGAAGAAACCATGATCTTCCCTGTAGCTTACACCTACAACAAATGACTCCATTAAAGCTCCAAATGAAAGGTATGAATGGCCTTTCCAATTACCAACTTGGATGGGAATCTTTCACCCTCGAAATTGGCTAAGGCAAGAAACTAGTCATCCACTAGATCTCCCTCTTCACAAATGCAATTGCAAATTTCTCAAATGATCAAAAGTTGGTTTCATTCTTTGTTATTGACATTTATAAACTTCTAATTTCCTCAATGGGTCGAATTCATTCCAAGAGACTTATGCCAACTCAAGTTGGGAAGAGATTCCAAAGAACGCCACTTGTACAACAATTCCTAGTCTCCCACTTCCACCAAATCACATGTGGAAGCGTCTTAGCTGCCCTAACTCCCTTGAGTGCCCTCTTGGAGGCTAGGTTTAGCCCTGACACGTCATATATGTCATATGTCAGCCTTCAGGTCTGATTTGTGTCATAGGTGTCATAGCATCTTCATCATTGTTGTCATAGAGCTGGGGAATCTATCCCAAGTGTCTCACTAGCTCCAAATTGCCTCTTCCTCTTCCATGGGAGTTACTCTTCCTCTACATTTCTACCTTGTATGAGTCATGCAATGAATAATACCTTTTGAACTCCCCCAATTATGTTACCAATCACATTGAATTCGAATTGGTGAGAGAATGATGCCAAGTGTAGGGGGAAATATAGCCATATGTGGGTCCCACTTCCTCCATGTGTGTTCATGATCAAATTCCATTTGATTTTCACTTGTATATATTTATTTATCTCCTTTATTAAATATTTATGCCATTCTAATGTGCAAACATCATTTATTATCCTCCTTATGTCAAATCCCAAAGCTTCCACCCTCAACCTAGGAAACTAGTAATTTTCCTCCTAGGCAATATTTTGAACCTTAGCATCAATTTGACAAACTCTCATGGATATGACCAATGGGATTAGGCTATTGTGACCCAATGAAAAATTTGGGACATGACACGAAATCTCATTTTTTATGAACAAGTGCACTATTGAATTTTAAAAAAAGGATTCCGATGACATCCAAATTAAGAAGTTAAGCCTAGGTTCCTTTGTTCATGCCAAGTTTGTCTTCACCTAGTTCTTTTTCAAGTCCAAATAAATAGAGATTATTATTTTTTGAGTTTTTGATAAATGCTTTGTTTCAAAATAATAATTTTATTTTAAATATGCATATTTTCTTTTGGCAAATAAAAAATATTGGGATTTAACCAATCTCAAAGTCATCACTAAAGCCAAGTCACATATATATGCAAGCCTTAATCCAGTGATATTGGGCTTTAACCAATCTCAAAGTCATCACTAAAGCCAAGTCAGATATGTATCCAAGCCCTAGTCCAATGATCTATGGTTTTGTGTCACATATGTATCCAAGCCTTAATCCAATGATCTTGGGCTTTAACCAATCTCAAAGTCATCACTAAATCCAAGTCACATATGTATCCAAGCCCTAATCCAATGATCTATGGTTTTTCCTTAATCCAATCCAATGATCTATGGTTTTTCCTTAATCCAATGATCTATGGTTTTGTCACTTTTGCATCGAGCCCAAATCTCGAATTAACCCTCGGGTCACACCACAAGACCAACACAACAGTCTAAGTATCAAACCATGATCCCAAGGGAAAGTACAGGACCGAGTGCACAATATGCTCAACGGATCGGATAGTCTTTCGAATGCGCAACTATGTAAAGAGTTGATTATATATTTTTATTTTCCATGTGGGATGTATCCCATGCATAAAAATATAAAATCTCATCCCAACACTCAACAATGCCAAATGCCAATGAAGAGGTCAAGAAATTGTATGATACCAAGTTGCAGGTAAACCCCACATGTCAAATGTTGAAGGCAATTGGAAGAGCACCGACGAAGGGGAGCATCCAAAAATATTTCTCAATATAAGTAAACGTTTCTCTTTTTAAGAAATTTCTTTTGATGGTAAGGAGTTCAAGGGCAGAAGCACACCGAATGCATGCTTTGGCTTGTATTTTTTGAAAAATAGTTTGTGTTGATAATTTTACAAAGGATAACATCAAGGAAAATTTGAATCTCAAGATCCTTCTCAGATTCATGGGATTGAGCAAGATGAAAATATGGAGATAAGTTTAGCATCTTTTGAACAAGTGTGATAATGATGGTTGGCTTCAATGAGAACATTTATGCAAGGATTTTATGTTTATGGAATTAAGGTTGGGTATTGTGTTCCTGTGTCCTTGTTGTCAATTATCAACAAATGGGCAATCATGAAATCTCCTTTCCTTGGATATTTGATAGTTCTACAATAGTTTTCAAGTGTATCAGGGGTAATCATACTTAGCTGGTTGAAACTTTTGGAATGTGATAAATTTGATCTTCAAACTATGTCAATATGTTTACCTGCTACGATGGTTTTCTATTTGTCACTGTTCACAAATAGTGAATTACTACATGCAAATGTCAACACATTTATTATCTTTCGGTCTGGTATTCTCATCTTTGTTTCTATTGATGAAACTCTCTTCCTGAAGCAACCTTTTCCTCCTATTAAAACCTGGTGCACTATAGTTGTTATCTTGGTAGAAAACGTTTTTTTTATTAGAGTTATTGATCCACATAAAAGAGACATTACATCTACAGATTCACATTTGTGTAAGGCAATCAACAATTTGTTTTACAAATTTATATTTGAGACTAACAAGAACTGATCAATTATATGATCTCTTAATTGAAGAAAATTGTAAAGTTGGGGATCATTCTAATGCCTTAACAATTGCTTGGGAAATTGTGCATCGAAATGCCATCACTACCGAGTAGTTAGTGTTAACGCTAAGTGCAAGTAAACACTGATGAGAATAAGGATGCCACAAAGATGAAGGGTATATTGAGCTCAAAGAGGATTGATTGCTTCACCTCCAAGAAGCATTAAAAATAGTACATATTTATACAGATGGAAATTTTTTTTTGTCAGAGTTAAGGTTATTAATTATGATTATTGGCCTTGAAATCTAGTAACTTCATTATTGAAGCCACTCACAGGAGCATACAATGTCTAACAAGATTTATCCCTTTTTTATCTTGTCTCCAATGTTACACAATATCATAGCATTCTTCTTGTGAATTATGATCCTCGGGATATTCAATGACTAGTCATTACACATCAAATGCCTTTGCTCTGTGAAGTCTTTTGGATTAAGCTTGGGATGCAGGATATGAGGATGGTTAATCGTGAATCTTCTACAATTATGACATGATATGTTTTGTTTCTAGTTTAGAGAGGTTGTTTCTATCAAGAGCATTCACAATAAGTAAATTGGACAATCATACGATTATGGTTTTGTGAAGTTTCTAAGCCATGTGGAAATTTAGAGTGTTCTACAAAATTTCGATGGTGTACAAATGCCCAACACCCAGCATTTTACAGGATGAATTGGGTAACATTTGGCATTGGATGAAAATATCCTGACATGGAACTTAATTATCCTATATTTGTGGGAGATTTTTCATCTTCTCTTAGCAATTATAATGGCTCAACCATTAGGAACCAAGAAGGCTTAAATATGTGCTCACCCTCATGTTGCATAATGGGATCATTTTAAAAAATATTCATGTTCAACCATAACCCCAGCCTTCGTGGCAATTTGTTGATCACTGAAGAATCCCTAAAGTAACATGATATATCCTCAAATTCTTCAAGAGTTATAAATGCATACATAGTTGTTCAAAGGAACAAGTGTCATCTTAGTTGGATATGTGAAAATCCTCATAGTAGATCTAAGATATGATGTATATCTCACAAGAAAGTAATTGATTAAGCAAGAAAATAGAAGAATAGTGGTCAATGCAGTATAATGAGCAACATAATAATAATACAGTAGAACTCGGATAGAAGCAAAAATACTTCACACACACTAAATTATTAATCACAAATGGACATATAAATAATACAATGCATGAGTATTAGAATGCCTAAGGTGGCAATTTGAATTATCCTTCATGGAGTGATCAAAGGATCACTGGAGTGTCATTGGAGCACAACTAGTAGTCTATCTCATCATCGGTGGAGTCATCAATGCACAAGTAACTGCCAACCATTAGTCAAACTGAGTCTAACTGAGTGTGGTAAGTGTAACTGAATGTAACTAGCACATGGAGACACTAACTGAATGAAGGAGGCTCAGTGGAGGGTGCATGAGGAGATAAATGGAGTCAGAATAGGTAGTCATGTCTCATCAGAGGTCAATCAGAGTGATAACAATAGTGAGGAGTCAGTCTGGCCTCAAATTAGGGAAAGACTGGTGGCTAACTAAAGTAAACTGGACTGGTAGGTGAGAAAGGATGAGTGGCTTCCTTAAATCAAGGAGGAAGGGCACACTAAACTCTAGGAGGGATAAAAATGATCTGAGAGAAGCTCTCAGGGGATGGCTAACTGAGGGCTAGGTGCTGGACTGATGACTGGAATGCATGCAAATGCATGCAAACCCTAAAAGTGCATGCATGACTGAAAATGTAAAGGATCAAAATACTGGTGGGACTAGGATGGAGTATAGGAATATCCTAACAGGATATATTCCCAACAATTCCTGATTTGAGGGAGCATTAGTAGACAGAGGATCAAATCCAGATTTGGGGAGATTAGAAAAATATTTCAGTTAGTACTTATCAGTAGAGGGATCCTACATCTTAGCATATTAGGTATTGAACATAACAGTTGAGTACATTAAAGGGAGAATATTAGCAGTTAATCGAGTCATTTCTAGCACACCAAGGTACAAATTCAGTTGGAGAACAAAACACCTAGCAGCAATGGATGGCAGTCAAAGGGTAAATTCCATATTGAAGAGCTTTTAGCAGATTTTAAGTAAGCCGCTTCATGATTTCCATATTTCTTTTCATTGCATCAACATCTCTTTTATTTTTAGTTTACTGTTGGAATTTTTGTTTCTATAATATATTAACATCATCTAGATGTATCTTCATGTAAATCCTATCATTTTGAATGTGATGGTGGATCTTCCCCTTAGAAGGAAGCATAAGGGTTCAACGAGGAAGATTTTAGAGAGTCAAGTGAATGTTGTTAATGATATTGTACTATACGTGTAGCACCTTGTGCTCAGAGATCAATCATTGAGATAGTTTGATTGCGTTTCTTTGTAAATATGCTCGACTTCTTCTTATATGAATGCAAGTTCTTGTACTGCATTAATTATCATTCAAGTTTCAGATTGAATTGGAGTAAAGTATTTGTTGTTAAATTGCCCAGTGTTTGTGATTTTCATTAAGATATTGTTGTTTTGATCCAAGACATAGTCTTGAATTTGAATATCTTATTTACGATTATATAAGAATGAGCACACCATGATCTTATATATTCATGTTTGTGTTTTTTTCCTCTGCTTCATACTGTCCATTAATGTGTCTTTCTATCTACATGTATTCCTATGAAGCTATCATAAGTGTTGCTAATCATTTGGATGAACGCTTGATATTTCATATAATACTCCCATCCTATCTAATCTAATTGACCCACTCCATCAACCTAAATCATATTATCAACTGAGATTCCCTAGCTCTTGTTCCATAGAAGTAAGTTGTAGAATTTAGGGATAACAATTACCTATTAACTATTGGTATTTAAGAGTTTGTAATAAAACTAATTTTCATAAAAATGGACAAAAATAGAACACATTTAACTCAGGAATTTAACGTGGTAAAACCCCAATTTGGGGAAACATCCACTTGGCAAAGTATTGATGTCTTATTCCTTTCAATAACAGAGATTACAATCAGGCATTTATTCATCCATACATTTCTCTCATATCAGTACTCCTCTCCAAGATTACATATAAATACATTTGTGAAAAGGTGACATAGATGGGGTGAACTTCCACCGATTAGAGAAAATTCCAACCAACCAACGGTTGGACAAACCATCTTTGTTAATTATTGTTAATCAGTTGTCACAATTTTTAATAACCTCCACCTAGACAACAAATTATATAATACTTCGTCGAAGACTATTCATCACTTCTTTTTTAAGCCAAGAGAAGCCACACACTAGTACTGTAGCTTCTCTAATAACACTGGTTTTGTAAACATATCTGCATAATTTTCTTGAGTATGAACCTTTTTCAGATCTAATCCACCTTCACCAATGGTTGTCTTACAAAATTATACTTTACATCAATATGTTTAGTCTTACTATGATAAACAGGATTTGTAGCCAAATGTATAACACTTTGGCTATCATAGAAAACAAGCACATTGTTCTGCAACCTTCCAATTTATCCATGTAGACCTTTTAGCCAAATTGCCTCTTTGCAAGCATGTGAGGTGGAAATGTATTTAGCCTCTATAGTGGGTAAAGAAACTATTTCCTAAAGCTTTGACATCCAACTTATAGCTCCACCTGAAAGAGTAAAAACATATCAAGAAGTAGACCTTCTCTTGTCCAAATCACCTACAAAATCTGAGTCAACAAAATCGCATACATAATCATTGTTATTATTAAAGGTGATACAATAGTCACTTGTGCTTCTTAGATACCGAATCACCCATTTCACTGCATTCCAATGTTCTTTTCCCATATTTTCCATGTATTTACTGACAACACCTACTGCATGCAAAATATCAGGTCTAATACACACAATCACATACATTAAACATCCTACTGCATTGGCATATGGAACATGAGACATATAATCCTTTTCTTCATCACTACTAGGACATAAACCTGAAGAAAGCTTAAAATGGGAAGCCAAAGGAACATTCACAGGTTTTACCTTATTCGTTATGAATCTTACAAGTATTTTCTCAACATACTTTTCCTGTGAAAAACTAAGCTTACAATGTGAAGAACCTGCAACAATTAATTAATGAAAATACACGAGATAGCATAAATAAAAGAACTCAAAATCGCTTTATTGATCGCAGGCCACTTCGAGGGGGCAACCTCCTTTGAGCAAGCTCAATACAAATAACTTCATCGTACCTTCATTGGCCTCTACACACACTTATATACTAAGTCTATGCCCAATACTATGGGTCATACCATGGGACATATAGTACTATGAGACGACTTACAAAGCATATGCATCCAATACTATGGATCAATACCATGGGCTAATACAAACTATGGATCAACAAATACTACAGGATGACTTACAAAGCATATGCATCCAACAAAAATATACCAACAAAGTAAAGAGAAGGGTTGACATGGGTTCCTAACATCCTCTCTCCCTTAGAAAAAGCTTTGTCCTCAAAGGTTTAGATGTGGAAATTGATGCAAAATCTGAAGGAGTGGTTCCCCTGTAGCATCCTCAGGGTGCATTCCGTGCCACTGAATTAATGCCTCTGTGAGAGAGTGTTGAGAGAAGCTCATGCCTTTTGAGTTTCAGGGAGGATTGCTTGGAAGGTTGTAGATGAAGAAGAACCATATCATCTGTGTGAAAATGGTGCTTAGAAAGGTGTTGATCGGATCGTGGATTCGAAGAACTGAGTCAATTGTCTGAACTGGGGAACTACTGAGGGTGAATGGAAGAAGAACTGGCAGCGCCTGTCCATAGACTACTTCATATGGTGTCATTTTAGATGTGGTATTGTACCACTAGAGTGCTTCAAGGAAATCCATAGAAATAGCTATCCAAATCTGTGTAGGGATGAGCAAGGGTTCGAGCAGTCCCGAAAGGAGTGTTGTTTCATCCTTGTTGACCTGAAAAGTATCACAGTCAACCACCATCTGCTGAATTGTCATTTTTAGTCCCTGCCAAAAGAATTTACATTGTTCCTGGTCATACGTTTTGAGGAACCTAGAGTGCCCTGTCGATGGAGTAGCATTGAGTTCATAGAAGGGATAGCCCTATTGATCAGATTGCAACCAATGTGGAACAAGCAGAGAAATAGCTGTAAGAGAAACTGGTTCATCAAGTGTGCGAGAAGGATCATATGCCACCAAATTTTCCTTACCCTTCTTGTAAGTGATCGCATAAGCAGAACCCATGGGTTGGATAACCCATTTCAGGTGTGTTGGGGAGGAGACCCGTTGTTCTAAGAAATTTTCCAGACTCTGGAGATCAGTCTTGATGCAAAAATAATTCCCTAATAGGGATGGCTACCACTTTTGTACTACATGCAAAATAGCCATCAGTTCCTTTAGAGATGTAGATGCGGCTAAATTCTTACCGGAAAGGTCTCTTGAAGGCGGCAAGCCCATTGGTTCAACAAAGACACCTGGATATATATCCAAGGAAGTAGTGGAGACCATTGATGGGTGCATCTGAATGGACTGAAGCTGAGCGATGACACCATGTGAATTCTTCTTAAATATCTTTTCCAGGCGATGTGAACTGATGATGCAAAGAGACCCTAGATGCAATCCCGTAAATTTGTGTTGTTTCCCATTGACTGAAAATTGCATCCAAAGTTCAGCAAATTCCCATAAAATTGGGCCAAGAGTACGTAACCATTGAATGCCCAAAACCACATCACATCCACCTAAGGACAAGGCAAACATGTCAGAGTGCAGGTTATAATCTTCCAGAGAAATACACACATTGTGACACTTCCCCTTGCAAGGTAAGGTGCCCCCATTGGCAACCATGAATTCAAAGTTGGAGCAAGGATGGACAAAACAATCAGCCTATTTGGCAATCTGAGGGTCAATGAAGTTATGAGTGCTACCAAAATCAATGAGTATGGTAAGAAGGGGCTTCTTGAAGTAACCCTTGACCTGCATTATTTGTGGGGTGGTGACATTGGTTACAACATGGAGAGAGATCTCTGGTGGGCCGTCCTAAGATGGGGGGTCAACAGGTGGGTGCTGAATGTCGACTTGATCATCTATTGTATCTGGAGATTCTTCACCAAGTTCATAGGAAGACAAAGAATCCACATCTAAGAGATAGAGCTTTTGTTGAACACATCTATGTCCCCGAGTGAATTTCTCATCACAATTACAACAAATCCCTTTTTCTCTGCATGCCTGCATCTCTGTTTCAGACAAATGCTTGATAGGAGTTGGTCGAGGAGCTGGCGTGATGGGAGGTTGTTGAGAACCCATATTTCTGAAGGGAACAAAGGTGGGTTTGGAGGGTTGTTGGGCTGTGATCTTGTCTTCTACCAACTTAGCCAACCTTAGGACTTCCATCATTGTGTTGGGACAGAACATTTTGACCTCTGAGCGGATTTCATCCTTGAGACCACTGATAAAACAACTCCTGTAGAATTCATCAGACAATCCTTCTGTGTGATTGGCCAGTTTCTCAAATTATGTCTGATACTCTCTCACTGTGCCAATTTGGCGAAGTTTAGTGAGTGCTCCTATGAAGTCATCAAAAGAACTAGGACCAAATCGTTGCAAAAGGAGTTGGCAAAAATCTGTCCAGTTTGGCTCGTGATGAGATTTGATGTACCAATGGTACCATTGAAGGGATTCTTGTTCCAAATGAAAGGAAGCAAGTGGAACTTTCTGGACATAAAAAGTATTATGCAGACTAAAATATTGTTCTGCCCAGTATATCCATCCATTCGGATCAATACCATTGAAGTGAGGAAAATGAAGCTTCGACCGACGAAAATTGCTGGAAGAAGAGAACCCAGTGGCTGCGAAAGATTCTGGCTGTCGGTTATTCTTCATGGTTGAATGCTGAAGATGGAGGTTGAGAATTTTTTCATCCAAATCCTGGATTTTGGTTTGGATGGCTGCAAGTGCTTCCTCCATGGTTTTTGCTTCTGCGTGGGTGACAACCATAACCAGGAGTTTTTTTTTTTTTTTCTAGTAAGTAGAGAAACAAAAATAGAAACTGTTTTAGTAAAAGGAAAATCTAGATTTGGGAAAAAAATTGATGGGTAATTTGGGTTTGACTAGGTTTTGGACACTTTCAAAGTGACAAGGAAGCAAAAAAGGGGGATTTCAGAAGCGGGGTGAAAGAATGAGAAAATTTGGCAGAGAGGGACAAAGAAGCAGAAATATGAAATGAACACTATGGTAAAACTTGAAGGCGATTGGGTGAAAATCGAAGAAGCTATGGAAAACCCTAAAAATAGACAAATGTGGAATTTATGGCATTGGGAAGTGGAATTTGGGATAGGGTCATCAGGAATGAACTATGCAGAATGGTATTGCAGGGGTGTCAAGGAAGTTTCAAGGGAAACGAAGTTAAAACAAGGGAGATATGGTGCAAATGGATCTGCAACGGCACGGAAAAGATTGGGAACAGATGGATCTGCAACGTCGTGGAAAGGATTGGAAACATATGGATCTGCAACAACGCGGAAGTGATCGACAACAAATAGATCTGCAATGGTGCAGAAGTGATCGGCAATAGATGGATCTGCAATGACACGGAAGTGACCAACAACAATTTTGGGCAGAGGAAATCTGTGATTTATCAGCTAAAAATAGATATGGACCCCAGGTATGCTCGGCTTCCTAATGGTTCACGGGATTCACTTGGCCACCAACACTGTCTAACGACTTGTGTATTGGGGTAGTACCCCTCACTCCACGGCTCAGGTAAAACTGATAACTTCTTTGCCACAAATGACAACTCTTAGTTTACCTCATGGGTGGGAACTAGTCAATCAGGTAGGGGTCGTTGCCCTTTTCACTGGCAGGTCCTATCAATGGGCCAGCTACTTCGGAGTTCCTGTGGTACTCCTCACAATGCGTTTTAGGACTTATGCCCAAGTACTTCCCATAGTTAAGCGGATAGGGATTATTCCCAGATCTGAACCTGCAACAGAGGCGAAAAAAATTTGGCATAAATTTCACCCAGCGAGCCGAAGAAAGTGCTCTAATACCAGATGTGAAGAACCTACAACAATTAATTAATGAAAATACATGGGATAACAGAAATAACAGAACTCAAAATCGGTTTATTGATCATAGGCCACTTCGAGGGGGAAACCTCCTTTGAGCAAGCTCAATACAAATAACTTCACCGTACATTCATTGGCCTCAACACACACTTATATACTAAGTTTGTGCCCAATACTATGGGCCAATACCATGGGACATATAATACTACAGGACGAATTACAAAGCATATGTGTCCAATACTATGGGTTAATACCATGGGCTAATACAAACTATGGATCAACAACTACTACGAGACGACTTACAAAGCATATGCGTCCAACAACAATATACTAAAAAAGTAAAGAGAAGGGTTTACATGGGTTCCTAACACTCCACCTCTAGGAGTAAAAACATATCAAGAAGTAGACCTTCTCTTGTCCAAATCACCTACAAAATCTAAGTCAACAAAACCACATACATAATCATTGTTATTATTAAAGGTGATATAATAATCACTTGTGCTTCTTAGATACTGAATCATCCATTTCACTGCATTCCAATGTTCTTTTCCCGTATTTTCCATGTATTTGCTGACAACACCTGCTGCATGCAAAATATCAGGTCTAGTACACACCATCACATACATTAAATATCCTACTGCATTGGCATATGGAACGTGAGACATATAATACTTTTCTTCATCACTACTAGGACATAAACCTGAAGAGAGCTTAAAATGGGAAGCCAAAGGAACATTCACAGGTTTTACCTTATTCGTTCTGAATCTTATGAGTATTTTCTCAACATACTTTTCCTGTGAAAAAATAAGCTTACCATTTCTTCTGTCTCTGTGTATTTCAATACCCAAAATTTGTTTTGTAGCTCCAAGATCTTTCATATCAAATGCCCTAGCCATCTGGGCCTTCAACCTGTCAATCTCGTCCATGCTTTTACTCACAATAAGCATATCATCAACATACAATACTAAGATAATGAGTATCCCATCCAACCTTTTGAAGTACAAACAATGATCATACTCACTTCTAGTATAACCATGGCTCACCATGAAAGAATCAAACTTCTTGTACCATTTCCTGGGTGATTGTTTGAGGCCATACAATGATTTTTTGAGCTTGCAAACTAATTTTTCTTTACGATGCTGCATAAAACCCTTTGGTTGTTCCATAAAAATCTCCTCATCTAAGTCTCCATGTAAATTTTTTTTTTAACATCTAGTTTCTCTAACGCCAAATCAAGCATTGCAACTACTGCTAACACAATACGAATAGATACAAGCTTGACAACATGTGAAAAAATCTCATGATGATCAATACCTTCCATTTGAGAATACCATTTCTCAACCAACCTGGCTTTGTATCTTTCAATATTACCATCAATACCATTCTTCAACTTGAAGACCCACTTACATCCAACAAATTTTCTATCTTTGGGGAGTTCAACCAAGTTCCATGTATCATTCTTATTCAAAGAATCCATTTCTTCTTTCATTTCCGTCTTCCATTTAGCATTGTCAACACAATCAATGGATTCTTGAAAAAAAATAAGGTTCTCCATCATTAGTAAATAAAGCAACAGACGAAACAAAATTGGTATACCTTTTAGGAGGATTTCTCTCCCTCGTAGATCTTCTTGGTGTAGGTTGTGGAGTTTACACAATTTCCTGATTTTCTTCATCTTCTATGAATTCTTTATCACCATAAACTTCTTCTTGTTTCTTTGAGTCATGAGAGGATGGGGACTTCAACTAAACTAGTTGCTTTGACGATACATGTTCCTGTTCCACATCAACTTTTACATTTTCTGATTTAATGAGAGAATACTCATCAAAAATTACATCTCTTCTAATGACAATGTTTCGAGCAGTAGGATCCCACAACCTATATCCTTTTGTTACATCATCATAACCAAAAAAGATGCATTTCTTTGATCTGGGGTATAACTTAGAACGCTGATTTTTAGGATTAAGTGCATAAGCTTCACAACCAAAAAATTTCAAATTCGAATCACTACAAGGCTAACCAGTCCATACCTCTTCTGGAACTTTACAATTTATTGCAATTGATGGTGATCGATTTATTAAATAACAAGCAGTAGAAACTGCTTCTTCCCACAATTCTTGACCCAAATTAGCATCACTGAGCATGCTCCTTGCTCTCTCTAGGAGAGTCCTATTCATGCATTCTGCAACGCCATTTTTCCTAGGAATGTATACATTTTTTTATGTCTTATGATCCCTTCTTGTTTGCAATACTTTTCAAACTCTAAAGAATTAAAATCACCTCCGATATCCATTCTTAAAAATTTGATTGCTTTGCCAGTTCTTTTTTCAACCATAATTTTAAAATGTTTGAAAGTATCAAACACATCAACCTTTCTTTTTAAAACATAGACCCAAACTTTTCTTGAAAAATCACCCACAAAAAACACAAAATATGTAGCTCCTCCATAGGAAATAGTAGGATATGGCCCCATACATTAGAATGAATGTAGTCAAGAACACCTTTACTTGAATGAATCCCTACTTTGAATTTTTGTCTGCATTGTTTCCCAAATATACAATGTCTACAAAACATCAAATCTAAAGATTTCATATTTGGAAGTAATTTACGATTCATTAATACCTGTAGTACTCTCTCACTCATTAGACCAAGACGTCGATGCCATAATCGAGTGGATTTTGATGCCTTCTCAGATACTAATGTTGTTGCATTAACTTGAGTTCTTCCAACTAGTTTGTAAATGTTTCCTATTTTCAATGCCTTCATGACCACTAAAGCAACCTTAGATACTTTTAGTACCCCACTTAAACCTGTAAAATTATGACCACAAGAATCCAACACTCCCAAAGAGATTAAGTTTTTCTTTATTTCAAACACATGTCTAACATCTATTAGTGTTCTTATAGCTCCATCAAACATTTTAATTTTAATACTTCCAACCCCAACAATTTTACATGAATAATTGTTTCCAAAAACAACTACACCATCATTAACTGTTTGATAAGAAGTAAACCATTCTTTATGAGGACAGACATGGTGCGAAGCACCAGAATCTAACAACCATTCTTCATTGTATTCGAAAACATTACAAATGGACAAAACCTCGTCAATCATACCTAAATCAGTTTCAACTAAATTTGCCTCAGATTTGGAGTCTTCCTTTTTGGATTCTTGTCTTTTCCAACAGTCCTTCTTGAGATGACCATTCTTGTTGCAGTACCAACATTTGAGTTTTCTCTTTTTTCCCTTTGATTTAGATCTAGAAGAATCTCTTGATTTTTCTCCTCTTTCTTTGGATCAGCCTCTAAGAAACAAAGCTTCTGGTGTAGAGGACTCAATACTAGATTTATTTCTTAAATCCTCAGACAACAAACCTCCAACCACATTGTCAAATTCCAAAGTTTTAGTTGTGTTAAGACTAATGGAATATACTACATGACCCCAAGATTCAGGTAAAGTAACTAAAACATTTACTACCTTATCTTTATCATCAATCTTAACATCCATACTACTCAATTGGAAAACAAGAGTATTAAACACATTCAAATGATTTGCAATCTTCGTACCTTCTCTCATTTTCATACCGTATAGCTTCCTCTTCAAGTAATTTTTTTTTTCAAAGAATTCATCATATACAAGCTTTCCAACTTGCTCCATACACTTGTTGTTGTCTTTTCTCCAACGATATTAAACAAGACATCATCTGCAAGGCATAACCGAATTGTGCTAAGTGCTCCGACATCTAGTTCCTCCCATTCATCATCTATCATAGATACATGTTACTTTTTATTTCCATCTAAGGCCTTCTGCAACCCTTGATGAAATAACAGATCTCGCATCTTAAGTTTCCACTATTCAAAGTTATTTTTTCCATTAAACTTCTCTGTTTCGAATTTAGAATTGGACATTTTTTCCATCAATTTTTTATTTTACTCAGACTTCCAAAAATTCCAGAATCTATTCACATAAATTTAATAAAACAAAAAATACCTTTCCAGCCAATTACACAGATTACATCGACTACTTCACCTCTGGCATTCTGAGCACTGGCTGTGCTCTTGACGGGCTCCTCGGCTTCATGCAGACTTCACGCAACGCTGGCTGTCTTACCTTCCTTCACGCAGCTTCTTCACTGAATTCAAACAAGCTTCACGATGGATTCATGCTCAAATAACTGGTGCGTGGTCCTTCCTCCACAACCTGCTCTAGATGGCTGATAGCACTATCCACAACCATACTCTACATGCTTCTCTTGGACCTCTCCTCTAGATCATGGGCTCCTCCACATCAATGACTGTCAAGAATAGCAGATGGTGACTCTCTTGTACATGGGGTCTCCACTAGTGCCCACCAACTCGGAGGCTTTCCTTTGCGCATGGGTTCTTATAGTAGGACAGGATGCTCCACCTCAGACAGACGGAGACTGCTTCAAATGGACATCTTCTTGAACTCCTCCACAAGCGGTTTCACCTTCGGCTCCCTTTCTAGGTCAAGATTTAGACTCAGCGGTGGCACAGACTCTACGGATAGCTCCACCAATGGCTCTGATACCACTTGTTGGTATTTAAGAGTCTGTAATAAAACTATTTTTTCAGAAAAAATGGGGAAAATAGAACACATTTAACTCAGTAATTTAATGTGTTAAAACACCAATTTGGGGAAACATCCACTCAACAAAGTATTGATGTCTTATTCATTTCAATAACGAATATGACAATCAGGCATTTCTTCATCCATACATTTCTCTCATATCAGTACTCCTCTCCAAGATTACGTATAAACACATTTGTGAAGAAGTTACATAGATGGGGTGAACTGCCACCAGTTAGAGAAACTTCCAACCAACCAACGATTAGACAAACCATCTTTCTTAATTATTGTTAATCAATTGTCACAATTTTTAACATTAACCTAGCTTGCTAGTCCAAATAATTCTTTGCAATAGTTGAGGTGGTAAGGTATTATGGTCATGGAATCCTTGGATACTAAACACCCACTCAATCACATGGGAAGAACAATATATTAGGGTGCACCAATTATTAGGATCCATCATGCATCCCTAGATGAGCACATAAAGACTATTCATGCTAAGGAGCAAGCGCACGTGATAACATAGAGGGCACACATGCAAATGACTTAGATATGTTGGGTCATCTCATAATTTTTAATCATATACACTAGTGCTAAGGTAATTTCATGGGTATTAAGTGGGGTAATACCTGTGCGAGTGGCCTGGATTGATCAATCATGTACATAACTCTTAGTCTCATCCATTCATGCTAAAGTACTAGAACATGGATTAAAAAGGAGAATTCACATGTGAATGGCCTAGATTGATTGAGAAGGTTACAAATTTTAATCATAATCATTCATGCTAAGGTATAAGCTTCAGATATAATGGGGATACACCTTGTGACAATGGTCAATATTTATTTACTGGATCCACTTCAGAACATCCCGTCCATTTGCACTATAGGTACCTCTACAACGATTGAAGGTTGGGGTAAAAAATTGATCAGATGAAAAACGATTCCATCAAAGATCTTGTATAATAAGAAGATTCAAGGATTGTTTCTTCAGCATAAAAGTCACAATAAATAAACAATGTGACTTTTCAGCATCATTGGATAATCTTAAAGGATTTTTAATATAGACAAATTAGATTGGGTGATAGTGACACCCTACATCGCCATGAATATAGCATAAATGTTCGAACATGCTAAATTACATAAAAAATATGCCCCCTTAATAATACCACATATTCCTCTCTCAATTCAAATTTACCAAAGCTTGTTGATGCTTTTGATGTTGTTAATTACCTTCAAGAGGGAATATGTGAAGTGCCAAGGTTCCTGCACTTGCTGAAAAAGAGCCATCATCAATCATCACAATTTGTAGCATGTCCATTGTCATTTGTCTAAAATAGCTAACACCTCAAGAATCCTTTGCTAGTGTAGTAAACCCACTAAAATATCTTGTATTCTCTATCTGTTTCAAGAATAATTTCACATGTGTTGTGCTTTAAATCAACTATGCCTAGAAAGAAGAATGGCTCTGGCAGTTCATTCTTCCTCTCCATGTCATATTTGTGAGATACCAATGATTTTTCCTCTCCTTAAGGTCCTCCCTTCATAGATGAGTTGGCCTTGATAGACACCCCACAACCACAAACAAGACTACTTAACAACTCATTGGATCCACCTATGGTAAATTCATGTCACTAATCCAAGATAAATTTATGGCCTTCTATCTTATCCCAACATTTGGTCCTCGATACTTTCTCATTTTCTGAATTCACCCAACTTTGTGCTACGAATTATAACCTAGCCATATTCACTATCACTGTTGAAGATGGCCAATTTTTCCTATTTTATATCAATTAGCTCTCTATCTCTCAAATGTTAAACACCACCCCAAGAAAGGTCATGCTATCATACGATGCATAGGAAACCATGTATAAGAAGATGAACAAGAATCAATGAGCTACGTTATTCAACCAACTCAAGTAAGGAAGGGAAGAAATTCAACCTACCCCATGGGAATTAAAGCATTTCTCGATATCATCCCAATACATTTTCATTGCTTTCACATTGATTTTCGGAAGAGAATTGGATGATGAAATTGATGATCGAATGGTATCCCTGGAAGATGCACTTAATGCACAAGATGCACCTAGCTTTAGGTATGAAAAATTTATATCCATTCATATGAGGGTTCAATTCACCATTTTTCCTACAATAGGGATATTCAGGTATCCCTCTTATCTGGTCTACCTCCTATTTTTTCACCAATCCAAACTTGAATACCCTCGGTCAAAAAAGGAGAAAAAGATGCTACATGGTTCAAATAGATGGTGAATTTTATGTATGTGGCATACTTAGTAATATTGGGAAGGGATCACAAAAGGATGCCACAAGAAATCAAAAAACATTTGCATCTGGGGGAAGCTATAAAGAGAGGATATTGGTATTTAGGACCTTATTACACAATAATCAAGTTGTATGGTATTGTGGCAGCACCGTACATAATGGATAGACTACTCACACCTAGGTTGTTTTTGTTCGAGTTCCTAAGATTATGATAGAGGTTAATTGACTCCATTTCTTAAAATCAAAGAATAAGGGAAGATCCACCTTCCCCATAGCTAGAGGGTTATTCTATTAGATAAAAAAAGGGCATTAGAAAATATTTGGAGATATTAAAGGGGTTAGAAATTCCCTTGGAATAGCCATGGAAGTATGATCCCCATCTCATAATTGAGAAGGAGAAGGAAGGGAATCTCCCCAATCCCTAGGATCATGATCCTAGGCTAGATGTTTAAAAATTTCCCAACAAAGAGACCAAAAAGTTTAATAGATCAATAGAGGAGAGTTTGATCCTACTAAGGTATCTAACCAGGTTTTTCACTACTCATAGACCTAAAGCTTCACAAGCTCCACTATATTATAGTTTTTATAGGACAAGAGGAGATATATTAATAAAGGAAGATATGGCCTTTGGGGCCCCTACTCAAGAGAGGTATAAGGAATTGATCCAAGATAAATTTAGAAAACATAAAAGGGGATCATGTTGGAAGATAAGAAAATTCATTGGGAAGAAATATTTGCCCCACCTTGGCATCCCTGAAGTTGTATAATTCAACAAGAGTTATGATGACGTCCATGAGTACTATGAAGAATATCTAGGAATGATGAGCCAATTACTAGAAGAGGGGACATGGAAAGTTATACTTATGTAAAAAATAATAGGTTTTGGGAAAGAGAGTGGAGAGAAACGACTGGAGATAATTATCTAGCCACATTACAAGGAGGTCATACCCTATGCAAAGGAACTTTCCATCATGCATTCAATGGGTTAATCATAGGAACAATGGTTGGGAAAAGAAAACCAAGGCATGACCCAACCGATTCAACTTGAGAAGAGGCCGACCAAGATAGGTTTGGGTGCTGAGGTAAATGCACAAAGGGTTGAGGAAAAAGGGATTCAAGAAAAATTCCAACTACTAGCACCTTACTACTCTTCAAGAAACATTCCAATCACTAGCACCTTTAGAGTAGTAAGGAGAGAATATAGTTGAGCCAATTGAATATACAACACATGGTACAAAAGACCAACCTATGATAGAATTCGCTTCTGGTTTTGAGTAGGTGGAAGTTGTTGACCAACCATTTGGAAACAATAATATGAAAAGGGGGCTCTCTCCACAATTGAAGAGGTATTAGATTAACCGATAGAATAATAAGTAAGGGAGGAATGCCAACCACCCGTAGTGCCGGTATTCATTAATATCCAATTACTGGTTCTAGAAGAAGGGTTGTTTGAATATCAACCACTAGCACAATAAACAATAGCTAAATCTCCTAGCTTAGAGGAAGTACTACAATCAATGGCTGATTATTTTTTTCAAACCTTGTCGAGCATTTTTTATGACTCAGGAACATCAGAAAAGATAAAAGATGTAGAATCTACCAAGGAAGAGCCAAGGAGTAAAAGGGTCAAATCAAGACAAGTAGAACTTGAGAAGACTAAGCATATTAATCAAGAAGTATTTTCCATATAAAAATATATCCTACATGAAATGGAATAGTCAGAAGAACTTCAACAAGAAGGGAGTGAAATACCTCTTGTCTTATCTACTTCTTCCCCTTTTGGTTTTACTAAATTTTTTTCCATTGTAGCTTCAAAGGGTACATCAAGAATGTACATAACCAACTCAGTGCAAGAATCAATCCAAAGGACTCCTTTGGAAATAATAGTACACCCGGTAAACATTAGTGACACCCTAGATATTTTGAGAGAAGAGGAAAAAAGAACAGAGGCCCAAATGGAGGTGTTGAGTATGGAAATCCTTGAGTCATATGCCAGAGCTAGAATTATTCCGAGATATGACCCTATGAATAAACAATTTGTAATTTCTACATTGGAAAATTGGAATCAAAATAAGTATAAAGAGATGCAACCCCAATATTGGAGAACAATTCAAATCACCCTAGATACTATTGTTGTAACTCTAGAAGATGATATATCTATGGCACTAGGGTATAATAGAAAAGTTTATAACAAATACCTTTAGGATACATATTCCATTGATGAGAACAAAAATAAGGTCAAAGCTATCAATGAAAGAATCATTTTTTGAATGTTAGGGTACAAATCCTAGAGAATGAAAATGTCATATTGCACAATACAATAATGACAATGTGTAGGGGAATGTAGGATTTAGTAGAGGCTATTTCCCTTCTAAAAGAAAAATATGACATAATAAAAGAATTGGAGAATTCTATGATGGATCATTCCATTCCCTTTTACCCAAAAAATGGAAGATGATCAATAAAATCTCATTGAAGAAATATTTTTTTTAAGGAGGGAGAATGACTCCTTGTTAGCTCAGGTTGATGTTAACGATGAAAGAATAAAGGAGCTTGAGGTAGACAAGGAATTTACAAGGGATATCAGATTCCAATTGGAGGAAGCAAATATTAAAATTGTTTATTTAAAGCATTATCTCATAGAGACAAAGAAGGATATGAGCCCAACGTCATTTATCATTCAACAGGTAACTTCTTTATGGTAAGTGTCAATTTTGGAACAATAGATTAAACAACTGAATAAATATTTCACACATAGGAGAACCAAGGTGAATGAAAACATAATGAAAGCTATAAATATGGAGGATTTATCTAATAAAAGGAAAGTTCACCTCAATAACCAAGGATAAAGGCTCAGTGCCTCATACGAAAAATAGCATGAACAAAGGAAAGGTTATGATAGGTTGGAAGAGGAAGAAAATAAATGGAAAACCAAGCATGAGGAGGAACTTACAAGTGCTAGGATGGTAAGGACAACGATATAAGATAAAAGGGACATGTGGATGGAGAAATCCAACAATTTTCTGTTAATAAGAGATTACCTTCAATTCTTTTTAGAATGCAATATTCTTTATAAAGAAGTAGAATGATACCTAATAAATAATCAGGAAAATATTCAGAATAGGTACAAAACTACTAAGGAAACAAGAGAGATAATAAAATATATGACCACCGAAAAACTAAGAATAATGGGAATCTAGGATTCAAAATATATCTATATGGATATAGAGAACATCATAAATAAATTTAATAGACTAAATATCATCAGGAGTAAAGTAGTAGAGTCAGAAAAGTTATTATTTCCATTTTTCAAGGTTATTGATATCATGTTTTTTGTGAGGGAGTTATATGAGAATCCTTCTATTAATCCAAGAAACAAGTACATACTATTATAGAGAAAATCCCACTAAGAGTCAAGACATCCAAACACAACTTGTCCATTACCGAACACAAAATCCACTAAAAACCTCGAAACCACATCCTCCAAAGAGAGGCTCGGTCATTGAGTTGACCTACGTGGATCCTTTCGTTTCTTTTGAACATCAATCCATACTGACAAATTGTCAAGAGCTGAGGCATTCTAGAAAATAAACAACTAGCGTGAAGATAATTCAGAAGCTTTCTGCTCAAGAGTTGAGCCTGCTTTCTTATCACTGTCTATATTGTCATATTCGTGAGGGAATTTTAGTCCTCCCAAGGGGGGTGCTATAACCATATCCATAGCTCTACTCTCTTCAAGAGAAGTTACATTTTATGGGGCTTCCGAGGGTGGAACTCCCTCACGGGGATGATGAATCCCAGAGGGAGGGTGAGACTGTGAAGGAACAGAGGGTGACATGTTGGCAGGAAATTTTTCTTTTGACTAAGACATTGATTTTCTCCTATGAGTCTTTCCCACATTCCAACCATGCAGATTCGTTTTAGCCAAGGGAACCGAGGCAGTAGGGAAATCATTCTATAGGTGACCTGTTTCTTGATAGAATATGCACCGAAAAGCTATGTGTTCAAAATCTAAGAGTTGCATGTGTCGCTTAGGACTGCCTCGATTAATAAAAATTATATTAGGTAACTGTTTTCTAAGATCCAACTCAACATAGATACGAGGAAAAGTGGCCAAGCCTTTTGAGACCCTCTTTCTGTCACTCTTAACAAACCTTCCCAAGGATTTTATAATGGTTTACAAAGAATTAAGAGACTAGAGATGCAAAGCAATATTAGGAAGTAGTAACCAAAATGGAGTAGTCATTTCAGAGACATCCAAGGGGTTGAAATCATGGAACCGTCATTGAATAGAAAATGCTATGTTTCCCTAGAACCATGAACCATTTTCAATGACCTGATCATAGCCCTCTTCCGATGTGAAGTAGAAAATAAAGTACCACGTGGAGCATAAGAACAACTTCTGATCAGTAGACCAAGATTGTTGAATCCACTACCTTAGGCTTGAGGCAGAGGTCCATATCCCATAAAATATGCATATAAGGGTTGTTCTACTGAATTTGTAACCACCTATAATGGTGTGGGAGTCTTCAATATTAGCAGCATAAGTCTCCTCATAATTCATGTTGTAGTCAATCAAGTTGTATAGTTACCAGTAATGCATCATGTAAGATTAAACAAGCATTCACATGATAAGAAGCAATACAAAGTAATGGATATGGAGGAAACAAGTATTCTATTACTCAACAGAGATTGTACAATGTATATACATATAAAATGAATACATTCATTCCTTGTCCCGATATCCAACCTATATTTATATGGATTACAGATAGTTACATAATGGTCTTGTCGACTCAACCGACCGACAAGTTCAAGCTGAAAAATCGGAACCGACAAGTAGTAGGCCGAAAATCCTAGTTGGATTAGCAGAATAGGCTCCTCCAACATCTACCCCACCAAAACAATGCTTCTTCGTCCTGGAGAGAGAATGAAGTAAGAGGAAACTCGCTGTTGCTTGTCGGGACACAAACTGAGTATAGACAGTGGTTGAATTTGAACTGAGATGAACTACTACCATGGTTGGACTTGGGTCATAAATTTCTGGCTGAAAGACGCCCCTGGAAAGAGAAGAAGTTGAAAAAATAATCTGTTACTAAACAACATTGTTATGTTGAATCTGGTATTAAACAATATATGATGAATTCTGCAATCCTGTGGGAGATCAACAGAGTAAGACCATGTTGTTTCAAAGAAGAAAGTGTCCAAGAAAAAAGTTACTTGGATGGAGACTCTTCTCCCATCCGTGCTAGTTTGCAAATCAGTCAGCTACATGAAGGGGAGCTACAGAGACGTGAATGTCAATATCACTCAAAATTCTCATATATCACAGGGTGAAGGGGAGTTTCCAAGGGGAGGAAATTGAAATGCTTATATATCACGAAAAGAGATGAAGGATACTGAAGCATTTCTGATAAAAAATCAAGGGAGAAGGGACAAGAGTGGTGAAGAATAACGACATGGATTCTCAAGGATTTCACTATGATGCGGAATGGAGTATGGTCAGCCTTTTATAGAGTAGAGTGTGAATGGCTAGCGAGATGGTGATTTGATAGAGAAGGGACGGATGGAGAACCAATAAGTGTGAAAGCTAGTGAACTGGAAATCATAGATCTCACATGTAGCGACAATGGATTTGACGGACTAATAGTATGCATATCAGTTAGGTCGATACCTTGACAGCAAGGTGTCCACGGACAAGGTGGTAGTTCTAAATGATGATATTTGTAGTGGGGATGATTCTAGTAGCACTAATACTAAATGTTGGTTGGTGTAAATTATTTGAAAAATATTCGAATCTGGCTTCAGACACTATTCGACGTGTGAAATGTCACAATCAGTCGATCCCATAATGAACTACTAGTGATGTGGAACCATTACTACTGAGTAAAGCTTCACATCAGGTTCACCATATCTAGTGTTATTTCTAGGAAAATCAGTGGTGATATGTGGACTAATCGATCGTCGATAGGTACTACTTCCTCCATTGGATATTTGGACTAATCGATCTTCGATAGGTACTAATACTATCTCTTGATGTGCGTTAATAGGAAATAATGCATGCTCTGCGTTTTCTTGGTCTTCGTAGTCAAAGTCATCAAGTTTTTTATTGTTGCTTGGATGCTTGTGATCTGCTACAAATCCTGTGCAAATCTAGGAAAAGTTTGGTTGTTCTAATGGTTCTACACTTTTTGTCAAACTCTCTGGCTGGCTCGATGATTCACTCAGTTCTGGAAGTTGTTGGGGGGGTTGTCGCTCACAGTTTGAATAGAATAGATGGAAACTTCTATTAGAGAACTAAAGTTGAAAGGTGATCTAGTTCCATTATGATGGACATTGGATCAATAGTCAGTTTGATTCATTTTCGTCTTAATATCGTCGACTCCATATACCAAATTGACCAAGACAAAGTCCCAAGTTTTGTTCTACAATTTCTTGAACTCTAATGCCATGATTTAACTGCAACGGTGAATTCAGGGTTATGACCTCGGGTATCCTCACTTGGATATTTTCACCATGCTCAATCCATTGATCATCATCCAGTGGTGACAGAGGATCATCCATGCCCCCAACTTGTCGAGTCTTGCTCGACTCAGGCGGATTTCCTGCCTCATCTGTCATCGTACCTGATTTATGTTTTCTCTAGAGCACACTAGTTTGGTCCTTTATCTATTCTCATATTTTTCTCTTATTTTCTCGTTCAATTTTATGAATATGTAGTGGGCTCTAATGTCTTTCGATTCTTTCTTTGTCGAATTTTTGTGACTTTTCGGTGCTAGTCATATTTTACTTCATCGGTTGACTATCAGACATATATTCTACCCATCACACGGTCGTATACCCCCCCATTTCCAACCCAAAATATTTTATGTAGCTATAGTGGTAGGACAATTCATTTGCACAAGAAGTGCTCCCACTCTCGTTATTACATGAATTTCTCCCACTCTTTCTGCTTCGCCTCCCAATTTGAATTTGGAAGAGGTGGTAGCAACAACAATCATGTCTTGACGATGTGCCCTTTGCATTTTTCGATCAGGAATTTGAACATAAGTGTTAGTAGCGCGCTCAAAAATTGGTCAGTTAGATCAGTGTAAATTCTCTTCTCGATGTCGACCATAGAGACCGGCTCTTCAATTGCACTTTCTTGGCATAACTTGTCAACAATATTTTCACACCATTCACAAAGATTTGTGCGTCCTCCGTTGATTATTTTTGTAAGAAATTTATGATATCTTTAATTCTCTATTCTTCTCATCAAGGAGCTTCTTCAGTTCACATGGGATGGCCTCGAAGAACTTCTCATGTGTTTCAGAGAAGAACTTATTTCTTGCCTGAGCAATAGTTAACTTGTTCCTTCTACATAATTTTGCAAGTAATTCACTATTTTTCTATCCCCCCATTCTCTGATTTCTTGCTCGGTTATCATATTTTCATACTTATTGTCATCTCATGGATGTACTACCAACAATGGAACCAATGTTGTAGTCAATCAAGTTATATAGTTACCAGTAATACATCATGTAATATCAAACAAGCATTCACATGATAAGAAGCAAGACAAAGTAATGGAGACGGAGGCAACAAGTATTCTATTACTCAGTAGAGACTGTACAAAGTATATACATAGAACATTAATACATTCATTCCTTGTCCGACTCTCCAGCCTATATTTATATAGATTACAGATAGTTACATAATGGTCTTGTTGGTTCAACCGACTGCCAAGTTCAGGCCAAAAAATCAGAACCGACAAGTATTCGACCAGAAGTCCTAGTCAGCTTAGCAGACTAGGGTCCTCCAATAATGCTCCACTATATAAGTGGATATCGATAATGCCTTAGGCCTAAAATTCGCAAATCTAGGGGCCTTAGTTTGAAATAATTCTTTGAATGATTGTCGCTTGGAGGAGGACGGGGTTGTGTATCCCCCATATCGACCCCACAATCCTGAAACCAAATGGACTGTAAAATCCTTACATAAATCATAATCCCCTAGCTGGGCATCATGTTGAAGGTCGCAACCTTGGAAAAGAAGGCGATATCACCATTTAGAGATCCCTGTCTGATCTGTGATTTTTGTGAGAAGAAGGGCCACTAGATCAGAATTGCACATGAAAAAACACAAATTTCCTCCAGAGAGAAGCTGCAAAAAGAAGGGGAAACCCTTATCTTTGCAAGAATACTTCTTTGTCTCGTCACACACCTCCTGGAGTTTCACAACCGTAGAGGATTTATTTGAGGGATTGACACTCCCTTGATCACAGGACACATAGGAAGTGGCAGATTGCATGGCCTCATAGTCTGAGAAAATATTCTTCAATCTCAAAGGAACTGGGTTGCATGATATAAGGAGGTCCAAATGGCCGTGTTAGCAGAGAGGCATGGCTTCTGCACTGCGGGAATCACTTGGTGGAGGGTATCCTCAAGCGGCGGAAGTGCACAATCTATGCAGCTCCATATTAGGGATTCAAGGACTAGGTTTTGCATCCCACCCCTCTCGTTCCTACAGTGTTATCTAATCCAGGTTAATTGATATCATAGGTGAGTAACATTCTCGCTTTCCTTTGGGATAAATATATAAATTTGATCCCTACTAAATACATAGTATAGTAATACATAATTCCATCCGTAAGCTAATTCATATATTAGATAGATCCACTATCCCCATTGTCACTAATATCCTAAACCAATTGAAACCTTCCATTGGTTCTGCAGCATTGCTAATAATTTTAATTGACAATATGGGGGCAATGAATTATGTACCATACTCTGAATTGTACAAGTCATTAAGGATCATAAAGGGAGGGAAGGACATAAATTAGCATGGATGGGCCACCATGAGGACTCTACAAGAGTTTTTAGAGATAAGAGAATAAAGGTAAGAACCCGAGGGAGTAGTAGTGTCTTCACAACCTAGGACCTTACAACCACTAAGGGATGACACTTCTAAAATTCCCAATAAATAAATGTCTTGGGGATGAAAGAAATAATGCATTAAATGCTTTCAATAAAATGGGTGATGGAAGAATAAATGAAAATATTGACATAAATATTGAGGCAGTCCATATCCTTTTTGGCTTAATTTTTTTTATGCTAGCTCATCAATGCTCCATGATCATTTCAATTAGGACAACACATCAAGCACCTTCATGGGTGTTAGAATAAGGAATGAAACTCAAAATTGAAACATCAGAACTATAAGAATAATAATTCAACGAGAAATTTAGGAGGTTAAAATTATTACATCTAAAAGGCTGCCAAAATTTCTGAGATAGAGCTATGCAAGGATCAACAACATTAGTTCCTCTATTTTTAATTGCCTCTTTCCTCATTGTAATGAGATCATATATATTCCTCTCATAGAGAAAGAAAATAGGATTAAGGATGATATCAATGGGTCCCCTTTGATGTGATTCTTATTGTATTGAAGAAAATGATTTTGTTATTGAATTGAAGTTAGGACTGAGGCTATTTGATGATGAATAAAATTAGATGAGCCATTTTTCTATTTTAAATTTTTGATAGGTTGTTTTCATTAGCATGTTGACAAGAGTGTCAACACTCCTAGTTTATAATTTGGTTGGTCATAACCCCCGACATGTGGGGGAATATTGTGATAAAACTATGACAGTTAGAATTTGAGTTCTTTCCCTTAGACTGCTTGCAATGTTTATCAGTAATCTCCAGTTTTGGGGGCATCTATCCTCTCACAAACATTTGGTCACACCTATAGTAGGCTGCTTCATTTTTGACATGTATAGTTTCTTTCTATTAGTGTAATATGATTTACTAAACTTTACAAAAAAAAATCTAGGTCCTAGGTGATCGTCCACTGGTGTTTGAGAAAATAATGTCTCACGTGTATTGTTGATGTTCTCTCTATAGTTGAGTCTATTATTTTTCTCTTGAATCTATGCATCTATATTTACCTTTCCCACATGATTTTCTATGTTCATCATGAATACAATTAATGGGAATATTTATCAATTCTTTTCGTCAAATATGCTTATGGTACTACATCTTCATCTTTCCGACAAAATGAGCTATGATTAAGGTTCCACTACTATTCTCTTCATTTAATTTATGTTTCCCTACATATTATTTTTCTCCTTAACACTCAAAATAATGTTTAAAATTCACTCACCAGTGGTTAGGACTAACTCCACACATCATAGGTCCCCACTACAAATCCAATCAATGAAAGAATAACTAATCTATAGGAAACTTAGTGTGACAAACTAGGGAACTCTACTTCCTAAAGTTAGGGTACCCTCCCTTGAACCAAGGACTAGCTTTATGGTCTAAAGTGGTACAGGAAGGTGCATCCTTCACATCCTCCTTGGCCTATCAAAATCCCTTAACCATCAATTGTTTCTTATTGTGAGACCTTTCCATGCCTTCAAAAGAAAAGAAATCCTTATAACTTGAGGGGTATAACTAGAGTAACAACAAGACATAAAAGATGGTTATTATAGATCATTTCCTAAAAGAAAAAGTCAGATTGGTTGGGTGCCAACTAAAATTTACCAATAATAAAAACACTTTGATAATTCATTTAAGGTGGTTTGGGGTTTATAGTCTTTTAGACCCAACAGATTCGATCAAACCCAACTTATAGAAAACTAATAAAAACTAATAGAAAAAAATCATTTATATAAAAAAAAAAACAATCATTTAAAACATAATAAAAAACTAATATTATTTTCAAAATTTATTGAATATTATTTATATTTTTTCTATTAAAATATTTATACATTTAGCACATCCATTCTTACTTCATATAATGCATTCCTCAAATACATTCAATATAATTTATATGTTATTCATAAAATACCAATTCCACATTATGTGACTAATTCATGATGCTAAGAAATTACACACTAACGTACTGTTATACTCCAATACATGTGCAGAAAAGATGTATATAGCATGGCCACTAAATTACAACCGTGGATCCATGTCAAAAGAAGAGCATAGCCATAACAACAAACTAGATCTATGTCTCATGAGGAGCCAACATAAGTAGGACTCAGTCTTGCAAAACTTGGGCGATAATCAAAGGAATTGTATCATAGGCCCAAGGTCTTCAAACCAACCACCAAGAAAAGTACAAACCCTAAACCATGTGAATAAAGGAGTTGAAGTTGAACATGGAGGATTTTGTTTGATTACAGGTCAATAATGGAAACCATTAACAAACGCGAGTACACCTACCGATAATGAAAATGGGGTCCAAGGTATTGATTACATTCTTACAAGTGTGATAAGGGGTCTTGAAGTCAAACAATTGAAGAATCTGTCGAGTAAGAGACATTGATGTATTCCCATAACTCAACAGCGAGAGGAATTGCCACTAATGAATGCAAATCTCAAGGTACTATCTGGGAAATCTAAGTCTAATTCCTAGAGAAAAATGTGTTGATGTCGACAGGAAGAGACCCGTGAAAAGGAAGGAATTAAGAAATCCTTCATCATCTCACACGATATATTGAGTTGAAATAACACTGAGGGGGTACTGACATAAGGGATGGTCGACATGAGGATTCAAGATGAAATGCAGAGTGGTTGACACAAGGGTAATCCTTGAACATTGAGCAGTATAGGAAAGTGACTTAAGCAGCTTGGACAACAAGAAACGTGAAATAATCTTGTTATGTAGGAGACATAATAAGCTCTCCATATGATTGGAAGAGTAACCAATCAGAGGATTAAACAACTCTGGAATCAGGTTAAATCCTAAATCCAAAAAACTAAGAGCCATTGAATTAACAGAAGTGTGATGTTCAAGGAAGGATTATACTCATTTCCATATGATGAATGAAATTATGGAGATTTTATTTTCCCTTCTCTTTTTAGGTGTCTTTTCATTTTTTAAATGAGCATGAAAATATTAAAAGGAAGCTTGATAGTATATTTCTTGTTAAATTTTAACGAGTCCAAGAAATTAAACTCATAAAACCTTCTTCATTTTGAACAAGCTCAAAGAAGAGAGAAGAATGCTTGATAATGGTCTAACCATGTGTAATTTTATGAATCCATGGAAGGGAAAATCAAGAATTGTTTCTTAGTTTTATGAGTTTGAAGAAAAGATAGATTAATACTCAATATGGTACTGATCCATGGATTTTAATATAGAGCCCAAATATGTTCGTGCTCGTCGGTATTTTCATATTTAAGGAGTCTAAAAAAAGTAAACAAGAACTCCATACAACTACTTGTGGATTTTAATATCGAGCCTGAGTTGGTATGTGCTCTTCAGTGTTTTCATATTTAAGGATTCTTAAAAACTTAAACAAGAAATCCATAACGACTTTTTCGTAAAGTTAGTCTCCTCACCCAAAAAAGTGTAAAAGTACATGAGAGAGAACTCTTCTAGTAAAAAAGAACTAGAGTATACCTTTTTCGTAAAATAATCCACGAAGACTTGGAAAAGGGGTAAACTTATACATAAGTGGATGTCTATTGAAAACCTTTAACGAGTCTGAACAAGACAAGTATACTTGGCAATCTCGTCAATTTTAAGGAGTCTAACAAGATCATGAAGGAAACTTTATAGGGATGGGAACTTGATATAAATGGTTAAAAAAATATGCATGATAAGTGATAAATCCCCAAAGTACCAAGCAACGACATGGGCACCAATATGACATAGTTTCCTATCTAGGGTGACCCATGTTAAGGAAGGTCCTAACCATGGAAGAACAATGACAATGGAGGGTAAAAAGGGGGTGAAAATCACAGTCCATGGTGAAAAAGGAGGTCCTAGGGCATAAAAAGTGACGAGGTATAAATGCAATGAAAATACCTAATCGACATGTCAGGAGAATCCAAACCTTTTACAGAACACCAAAATGGACATGTTTGTCAAAAATCGCCTTCTTGAACCTTTACCTAGTCAAAATAACTCAATTAGTCATTAAGATTAAGAAAATATAACAAAAAGTGGTTTAAGAACTATATAAAGTGGGTAAAAATAAAAAACTATTTTCTATAAATAGTAACAAAAACCAAAATGACCCATATTTACCAATTTACCATTCTAGAAGAGGAAAAACCCTACCACTTTGTGCATTGTAGACAATCAATCCGAAGGACTATTTTTTATTTCGTCACTTGGAGTAACAATCATCCCCGTGCTTTCCAATTTTAATAGTTTTTGAAATATTTTTAATGGTGTTTGGGAGACTTATTTTTTGTTTAAAAATTTGGTTATGAGAACCAATCTATAGGCTCTGTTGAAGTCGCAGGTACGCAAAATAACCATGGGTGGAGTGATATCCACACACGAGTATGTGCGATTGTGTTAAATAGAGACCCGTAGGTGGCACAAAATACGTTAAGAAAACTCCAAACTAATGAAAAATGATGAATGCAATGCAAATATGGTGCTTACCTGGAGAGAAAGAGAACACGAGGAAATGGATAGAGCAACAATGGGAAACCCATTTACCCTAAATGCATTGAGATGATGTGGGCTTCTTAATTTTTTCTACATGTCAAATATGAGGGCACAATCCAATTTACTCCAAATGTTGGTGCACCTTTGGGATCCAGATAAGGGAATGTTTAATCTCCAAGGGGAGACTATAGATATCACAGCGGATGATATCTACTTCATCAATAGATTATCCCAACGAGGAGAGGTAGTAAACCTCAAGGGCACATTTCGAGGTGTTGGAGCTTTATCTGTGCAAGATTATATCAACACTTACTGCATAGTGGGAATGGAGAAGAGCGGCAGTCAAGTGCCGATTGGACAGATAGCCAGCTTTCCTTTGAAATTTATCTTGAGTACCATGAATAGGATTGGTGGCAATGCTACCCAACATCTAGCTTCTCATAGCTATATGCAGATCGGGGTGGAATGTCTGTGCAACGTGATATTTGATTGGTGTTCCGGTTTGTTGGTGAACATGAAACACCAACTTACGGAGTGCAGGAAAAGGAAGAAGAAAAACTTTGGTTATGGAAGCATACTATATACTTTCTTATTCTTCTAGAGTCCCTACCTTGAGTCCAAGAGTGGCTCTCCTACCCCTCACCCCCCGTGATCCGATGATGACCATATGGGGTGATATTTTACTACGCCAGGGAGGAGGTGATACAAGTACTTCCTATGATGATGGATATTTTCTCTGATGGTGGAGACACCAAGTACCATTATTCGAGTAGTTTCTGTATGCTGGTATGGACTTTCGGGGTGACCCGGAACTCATGTTGCCTCTAGGAGCTTCCTAGGATATATAGGTACCAAAAATTATTTTGAAAGTTATTTAATTTTTATAATTTTTGTTAAAAAAATATAAATGTTTTTTTGGTGAGTTTGAGTGCTTACAACATACACTTTGTGCAGATATTGGGCCAGTAAGGCCGGCTGGACACCCAAGGGTGTATGTGTGACTAACAGAGCCAAGTGGGACCGATGCCATGCTATGGAGTATTGAGGGGAAGATGGCCAGCTGAAACATGAAATTCCTACATATTGCATTGAGTGCATGCCCATGGATATGTAGGAACATGTAGTGGGAGTGCCTCCTGCATGGATCAGGCTACTTAGGAAAGTAGCTAGGATAGTGATATGCTATAGGGAGGCCATATGAGATAAGGATAAGGCTCCTCCCTCCCCTTAGGGATACTGACACTATTTTGAGGTTGTTATCCCCATTTTGTATATTGGTATTTGTCTTTGATAGAGATTGACTCAAACTCATTGATTACTATATTTTTTAGATATATATATATACACACACACACACACACACTATCGGTTTATATACATGTTGCTTTATGTGTTTTAATGGTTTATTTAACCGTGTATGATACAAATGCCAATCGAGTACATAATTTTAATATACATAAGCTAATGTATTGTGATTTCTTGACATATGTTGATATGCAATGTGATCAAAATTTCTTTCAAGTAATCTAACCTTCAAAAACTGACGTAGCAATGAAGGATCTCTAAACCAATACTCACCCGTCAACTGGAGTAAAACTAACTACGAATCGAGCCTGACTTCCAAACATGAAATGTCATGGTGAAGAGCATCTCGGAGTAGCTTGAAACAACAACACTATACTCATCTATATTGTTTGTTGTAGGTCCTAAACAAGTAGCTCCTAACGAAACAAGTTGGCATGTAGGTGAATAGATAACCCAAGTAGCTGAAGCCAAGTTGCGAGTGTGATGACTAGCACCATCATCAAACCTTACAAACCACTCAGTTTCCATCTAAAACACAATCCAAAAGACACATAAGAAAAGCCAAAAAAAGGACTAACTCTACAAAAACTATACAACTATATACATGAAAATGCATGTCTTCTAGGCGTAATTCTTTTTCAAGTAGATCCCATTTATGGCATCAGGTAGCTTAACCCCATCATAATCAATCAATTCATATGATCCTTTCTTCAAAACTCTAGAAACAATATAGGGACCGAGACACATAGACTTCAACTTGCTTGCCCCCAGGGGATCCTTATCTTGATCGTAGACCAAAATGAGGTCTCCTTCGGATAAAACCCTAGGTTTGACAGACTTGGCGCATTGATTTTTGACTCATTTTTTATGAGCTTCACTGACAATAAGCACATCCCTTTGTTGTTCATCCAAATGTTCCAAATGAAGCAATCGTTCTTCTAAAGTAGAAGTCTCGAGTAAGAGTTGGATAGGAAACTTTAATGATGGTATTTTTCATTCAATAGCTTTGATTGCCTCCAACCCATGGACAAGTTGGAATGGTGAGAAACCCGTAGCATTCTTGACATTAGTGTGGTATGTCCAAAGAGTTGGGTATAACATAATGTGCCAATTTGACCTACTATCATTAATGATGCGCTGAAGAATGGTTTTTAAATTTTTGTTGACTGCTTGAACTTGGCCATTCTCTTGTGGATATAAAGGAGATGAGTGTTCATGTCTAAACCCTAGCATAGTAGTTAGATCTATGATCATATGGTTATGAAAATGTCTACCATGATCAGTGACAATCTCTTTGGGTATGTAGAACCTAGCAATAACCCGATTGAATACAAAATAGGCTGCAGTTTCACCATCCTCCTTTGGCATTTCCTCTTCCCACTTAGTAAAGTAGTCGACGACAACAATAATATATTGATGCCCCCTAGAGGAGACTGGGTTGCAAGTCATGTAATAAACTCCCCACTTGGTGAAGGGAACTGCTGTGATGATGGGGTGAAGGGGATAAAGGTGTGTTCACATTTTCTTTGTGAATAGCTGACATGGGTGACAACATTTTACGACTTCCACACAATCTTTGAATATGGTGGGCCAAAAATAACCAGCACGAATATTTTCTGGGTTTTTTCCAATCCATAGAGATGACCCCCACATTCTCCACCGTGGGAATCATTCAATACTAACTCAGCTTCGTCCAGAGTAAAAAAATGACGTAATATTGAATCTACCCCTCGTCTGTATAATGTATCAGAAATGATGTGGCATTTTTTGGCATGATGTTGTAGTTTTCGTTGCTCTTCTCTAGAAAAATCCGTAGGACATCTCAAAGTCTGGATATAGATCAAAATATCTTCATACCAAGGATCAGAGGTTGCAATGAGGAAGGTATGCTCATCAGGGAATGAGGTATCTTATTCATCGAACTCTACACCACTAGGAAATTCAGATGTCAGTTCCACGAACACTAAAGACTTCGTTGACTTTGTGGATTGAAAGGTAATATCAAATTCTTGGAGAATGACAATCCATTTGTTGAATTTACCCTTGATAATGCGTCGGGTTAAAACATATTGGAAAGGATTGGCATCAGCAATCACTGTAGTAGTTCGCAATAAGATATAGTGGTGTAGTCTCTGAACGTCATACACTGCAGCTAGTGCCAATTTCTTGGCCTGTGAATATTTTAGTTCAGGTGTTAATAGCGCACGAGAAAGGTAATAAAAGACATGCTCTTGGAGTTTGTCATCTTCCTGAACCAAAAATATGCCCACTATGGAATCATATGCAGCCAGATATAGAATAAAATCCTGGGTATAATATGGCAGGTTTAACAAGGGGGTTGACAACAATGCTTTTTTCAAAGCCTCAAAAGACTTTTGTGCAGCCTCGTCCCAAAAGAATTGGGTATCTTGTTTAAACAGGCGCATGAAACCTTTGGTTATTTTTGCATAGCTAATGATGAAAAGTAAAATAAAATTGGACATTCCTTGTAGACATTGAAGTTGTCTGATAATATGAGGAGGAGGCAACTTGAAAATCGCCTCAAATTTCAATGTATCGACCATGATCCCTCTATTTGCACAATGAAACCTAGCAGTCATATAGACTCGACATAGAACACACACTTATTAGAGTTTAGCCAAATTTTATAGTGTCTGCATCATTCAAAAAGACGTTGTAAGTGTTTTGGATGATCTCTTCTCTTTCAAGATCGCACAGTTATATCATATAGATAAGGTCCGACCACATGCTTGATATCATGAAGTTAAAAATTCATTGCTCGCTGGAAAGTGGTTGCAACATTCTTCAATCCAAATGACATTTTCGTATATGCAAAGGTACCTCGGGGATATATGAAAGTTTTCTTATGCTAGTCTTCAGGTTTAATTTGAATCTGGTTATATCCTAAAAATCCATCCATGGAAGAAAACATTTCATGGTCGACACACGCATGTATGATTTGATCAATAAGTGGCGCAGACTAATTGTCCTTAGGACACGCTTTATTAAGGTCTCTGAAATATGTACACACACATATGGTACCTTGTTTTTTATGGACCGAGACTAGATTTGACACCCATTTCGTCATGTCGATAGGATAAATGAATCTAGCTTTGAGGAGATTCTCAACCTCAACTTTGATGGCTGCAGCCTTTCTAGGATTAATTGGACGAATTTTCTTCCAAACTAGTTTAACATTTGGATATGCCGTGATCACATGTTAGAATATGGAAGGGTCGATGCATGGCATCTCCTTATATGACCAGGATAAAACATCACGTAATTATTTAAACAAGTCGGTGTACAAACTGATCTCTTGCTTAGAACAATTTGCACCAATGAATATTTTTTCTACGAAGTCTGTTTTGGTGGAGATATTGATTGGGATAGTTCTTGAAATGTTAGCCATATTTCCTTCAGCGAAAACCCCCTATTTTGTTAAAGGGTTGATGGACAAAGAACTCTCCATTCTCGATCTTGTTTAGATATGGAAGGAAATAGGATCTATGATGCATATGTTCCCAAGGTTGATCAAGACCTATCATAGCTTCCATAATAGCTTCATATGATGGTAAGACAGTGTCTAAATAGTCTAAGGAATGGGTAGAGTCTATTACCCATGTAGGTGCATAATCGATATTTGACTCCATGGAGACTAAAGGAGTCAAGGTTTAATCTATCACATAGTCTTGTGAGGCTTGATAAGTCACTTCTATGACAGATAGGGGCATGATTTGTTCCTTGCAAGTAGGAAGAATCCAAGGATCATTTGTTTGAACAACTGTGAAGAACTCCTTAGTTGACATGATAGTGTACTTACTTGTTGAACCAATATAATTCACGGGAGTAGGTAAATCAAAGGTTCCCATAAGCAATGAGTACATACCTACTCCTAAAATATCACTAGGGCGGTGGGCTTGATCAATCCATGAAATATTAGATTCTGAAGGGGTTGTATTATTTTTCCGGGCGAAGGAGATTTGGTCAATTGTGATGATATTTACTTCATGAGGGAACGTCAGTACCCGAAAAATGGATGAAGGTATAGCCTACATTGCATACATCCAACTTCTTCCCAATAGAAAATTATAATTGAGAGAAGCATCTACAACCTTGACCTCCATGGACACTACTTTTCCCTCTAAATTGATCTCAAAATAGGGTAAGATCCCATGTGGACGGAACGATCTTCCATCAAAATAGGTAAGCAATGTAGTCGAAGGGGCTAACTCTGGGGAGCCTAAATCTCTCTAGCATGAAATGGGAATTACACACGTAGACGCACCTTCATCCACCATGGTTTGTCCATTTGTTTTAGAACCATGTACTACTTTAGGACACATGGTACAGAAACCGGAGTTTGATGTTGGACATATCAAACCTAGCCAACAGACTTGAAGAATCCATACTTCCTATTGCCGCTAAAAGTGCATTTCGCTATGATTGGCAGCTTTGAAAAACTTCTAAAGTGGAAATGGCTCACGACATTTGGGCTAGGTACTCTACAATTGAGTAGCTAGGACCAACCCATGCATTAGGGCTGTGTGATGCGCGTTTATAGACACATTTCAGTATCTTAGGCATATGATCTACCGATCTCTCAACATTTATCCTTTTTTGGCATATCCGGGGTGTATTATTTTCTCTCGTTTGTAGCAAAGCATGTGAGGTAACCATGTTTATATAGCATTGATCGGTCGGTGTGGCACGATGAGTGCCCCCAATATTAGAATTGTGAGAAGCTGGGTTTTTTCCTTTGGGAAACAGGTCCTTCAAGATAGCAGGTTTATTTTGGTTTAACAACTTCTGGGCTTCATCAATCAGAGGGCATTGATGATTTAGGTGATCTTCTTTGCAGAGTTGGAAAGGAAAATTCACCTTCTTCTTTTATTTTTTCCCCTCCTCGGGATTCTTTGTGGTTTTGGGATTGTATTGATTTCCTTCCCCCTTCTTTCCCTTTTGCTTTCCATTGGGTTTCTGAGGACCCTTTTGACTTGACTGCACATTGTGTACAATTTCCATTTGATAAGGGGAGGACGCAACCATAGTTTCTTCCACCACAGAGTGTTTTATTGAAAGTTCATGAACTCGTTCAGCTAAAGCTTCTATGGAAGATGAATTAGTTGAACCCACAATTCCATTGACATGTGGTCCAGGTTTAGGTTTGCAAGGATCAATGTTTGACCTTGGCGCATCCAGGATAATTTCATAAAGGATCCCATACTGAGAATAAAAAAAGTCTAGCTGTTGGGTTCTTAGAATGGCTTACTCTTCAGAGGTAACCCCAGAAGTCGAGACATCTTTGGATATCTACGTAACAGTGATTTCAAACACCGCTCCAATAGAAAATCTGGGGGAATCTCATCTTTAATGATCCTCTTCTGTATTCTCCACTCCTGAATGTGATCAGATATATGAGTGGATTTATTCTATATAAATGTAGATAGAAGGTTTGTGCTAACATCATACTGGACATGAAGTTGGTAACGGTTCAGAAAAACTTTCGTTAAATCATAAAAGTTGTGATAAGCCACGGCCGGTAACTCGATGTACCATTTGGATGCAAAACTGGTGAGGGTACTTTGAAAGAGCCTCAACCAGATATAATCATCATCTACCAAGTTAGAAGAACACCATAAATGAAATGTCGTAACATGGTCCCCTGGATCTTCACCACCTTTACCTTCAAAATTAGGAATGTCTGAAGCAATTTTGGTCAGAACCGGAGGCCAAGTGGGATTATGATGCACAGAGTTATTCATCAACTTTGAAAGATCTGAAAAATTCAAAGTTTCCAGAAAGGGTAAGCGAGGCCTAGCTGATGGTGTATGAGTTTGGGCAATTTGGTAAGGATAAGTACCTGGACCATAATTCCCATAATGTTGGTTGGGGTTTCCCCCAGCCATCGGTTGTGATGAGAATGTGTTTTGAAAAGTGCTCCATCTGTAAGCCAATGGATTACTACCTTGAGGTCCACTTCATTGTAGTTGAGTATAGGTTCCTCCAAAAGGAGTTGAAGTGTTAACATTACCTCCTCCTCCACCAAAAAGTGAAAAAGGAGTGTTCCCTACAGGTACGTTAGAAGTTTGAACACTTGATGATTTCCCATTATAACCTGTAAAGGGATTCGAACTTGGAAATTGTGCAATAGAGGGGATGGGAATTGAGCCTATAAATGGGGTCGAAGGATCAATATGCCATCCATGCCAAGGGAAACCATGAGTGAAAGGAGATGAACCATTAGGGTAGCCTGGAACTGTTGAATAAATGAGGAAGAAGTAAATGATACCGTAGGTATCCCAAAAAAGGGACATTGGATGAACCAAAAGTTGATCCAAAAGGCATAGAATTCGACATGATCTGAGTACTTGATGACCCTAAGGATCATGTGTTAAATTTAGGGGAAGTGAACGGAGAAGAAGAAATTTCCAATGAACTAGGTATCAGAGTGTTGATATGAGGAGGAGAAAAACCCCCTGGAATAATAATGGATGTGGGAGTATATGGAACTCCTGATCCGTTCCCATTGTTGTCCATGTTAAATCCATACATAAACATATATACACTAAACTCGGGTAACCCTAAAGAGATAGCTCTTACTAACAAAGGATCGTTAGGTCTATTTAAAGGAGGGTTAAAGTGTCTTGCAAAGTCTTCGGTTGGAAATTCTTCAACCTCAATGATACGTGGGACCGATGAAGTTTGAGTAATGAGTTGAGGTTCCCTAGGTGGTTTAGTCATACTAGTTGGTTCAAAAGAACTGTTTGGATTTTTTCTATGCCATTGAGGTTGCGGTGGAGGATCCATAGTGAGTGGAGGAAGGTTTCTCAAACTTTGTGACATGTGAGGAGGTTGGTGCTCCATAGATACAAAAAAATGTTCTAAGTAATTAACCTAGCGCCAACTAGAACATCAATAAACACACAACACACCACTAAAAATTCCTAAAGTGACATGCAAGCAGATAAACTTCCAAAGGAGATTCTATGATGATTAAGGCCCAGAATAGACCAGTGAAGTGATGAAGAAAAACTATCCGAGGTCCCTGATATAGTCATGATGGGGCCAAGAGCTGAAATCACCCAACTGCCTTCCTAAAGAGCTACAGAGGATTTCCACCCAATCTATCCTAGGTGAAGTGGAAATATCCTTCCACTATAACCTATGTAGATCCCTAAAAGTCTTGGATACTAAGGCTACCAACAACATAGAAAGAGTCTAGGGGGACATTTGCAGGTCAAATCAACACGCATGGGAAGGGTAACTGAGCCTGAAATCCAAAAGCACCGAAGTTACTAGTGTATCCCCATATGTGTACTAATTCTGGTATATGCTCGATTAAAAAGTGGATGGGTGTCTCCTACTAATCAATCTCACACGACCTCATCCTTAACTCTGGTATGAGTGGAGCTTCTTGACACAACTTCCATAGAGGTGGATTTACCTAGTGATATTCCACTATGATTTGAGTTTAAATTGCTTTGGATAGTTTAAGGAATCTACTCCAAAGCACTAACCTAAGCTAGTTGGTGTATGGTCCTAAAAGAGAAAATGTACTATTCAATTTTAACTTTAAAGTTATTTTTAGGGCTATTGTTACTCAAAGGGAGTGAGTGTGTGTGTGAAGTGGTTATGACTGAAAAGTAAAGTGTATAATGAAAAACACTGGACTAATATCTAATATCTATTTTCAAAAAAATCAGTGCATGCAACTAATATCTATTTTGAAAAACAATGTTTTGCTTAAGGGAAAAGTACTTGTTCTTTTGCAATTTTCTTTTAAATAAGAGAATAACAACTAGCTATGAACAAGAAAATAACACTCAATGATGCAAGTGTAAACTAGTTGTGCCTAAACCTATAAGAAGCAAAAAAGTACCCTCAAAGAATTATGAAAATAACAAGTTCAAAAGTTTTTTTTAATCAAGGTAAAGAAGTAATGTTGATGCCCAATTTTGTCATCATTTTGGATCCATGATCATGCTATGGTTATACCGTTTTTCCATTTTTGATGCATCAAGTTCATATTTCTCATCGTTCAGACATCCATATGGACTAAGATATAAACACATTTAATTCTCCTATGATTTTCTATTGATTATCATCTTATATGTCAAGTTAATATGAATTTAACATTTCTAAACCTATTGGGCATATAGTTTTAATGCTACAGGTTGTGGTTTTCATGCGAACATTTATTCAAATGCTCATTTGCATTCAGACGACCATTCAACCCTTCGTTCGCACCTCAAAAATCATTCGTTTTCGTACTTGGACACATGGAAGATGCAAACAAAGACGTGGGTTTTGTTTCCCACCTGGCACACATGGTTAGTGAGCTTCTGCCTGTAAATATTCGGTTCATAACTTGCCCAATCACCCAACAATCAATATGGCCAATAACCTAGCATTAATTCTATCAAAAACTCATTTTTAACAAACAACAAATTTCGGGTTTGATTTCTGGGTAGATGGAGGCGAAATTGTAAATTTCGGCACATGGGTTTTGTGCAGAATAGGCCTATTTAGGTCCTCATGTATAATTTTGTGCAAATTCAAAGCTATTTGGGAGCAGTTCGTGATTCTTTGAAACAGACTTGACCAGAAAACATGGTTGACCGTTGTCTAGATTTAGAAATTAGTTTTAACAGCGCAGGAACGTGGGGATTCAGTTCTATACTTCCCCACTGGCTTTTTAATGTATAAATTCGACCTCAGAGGTCTTGGGGAGACACTATATTGTACAAATATGAATTCGATAATATTAAATTGTTGTTTTGGTTTAATTTCCTTTTCTTCTATGATTTGTTAGCTCGTAGATTTGCGATCACTGTTCTTGGGAGGGCCCCTGAGCAATAGTTGGTTTCCTTGTGTTTTATTTCTGTTGTCAACATTTTGTGAAGTTCCTGTGTTTTCCTTGTTCATTACTGCATAAATGTTTTATATATTGAATTATGTGACTGTAATGTTATTCTTTTGTTTTCCTATATAGAATGCAAATGCCCTTGCTTCTAATTTCATGTATGTCATCTTTATATGAGCTCATTGTACACATAAAACGAGATCTATGTCCACTAATTCATTCCTGTAATTGCATTAACGTTTCCAGTTTAGCTAGGGTTTGAAATTCCATTGGTTTCTCAAGCATTCAGATTTGCTTTCCATTGGTGTGTGGTAAGAATAGTTTATCATTGTTATAGTTTCATTTGAAAAGTAATTGCATCCCATTTCATTGAGATATTGAGCATGGAAGATAGAACTAGCTTTTGGTTTGAGTACAAGCAATCTAGTTTCCTTTGGTTTGAAACACCATAATTTACAATGCTTTGATTAATTAACTAGTGTAGGTATATTTTTTAATTTAGATTTTCTTTTAGAAATAGAATATTTTTGTGTTGCTATCACATGTTTACAAAGTATATTAGTTTGCAATTTGATTCACTGTAGAAACATATTAGCTTGGTTTTTATTTCGATAGATAGAATAGTTTGCAGTTTGAGATCTTCAGTGGCATTAGAAAGTAGAATTAATTGTTGATTTGAATACAAGTGGTATAATTTATTTCGTTCAGAATGGTAGCTTTCAATCTATTTTCATGCTTTGATTGGTAAGATAGTATAGGTCTTTTCCATGCTTTGATTAATGAATTAATTAGGATAGTTATAGCTTCGCTTCCCTTTGAGAAGTAGAATAGATTTCTGTTGCCGTTAGATGCTTTATTAGATAACTTAATTCGCAATTAAATTCACTATAGGAATAGGAGTAGTCTTATCATGTTAAATTCTCAATAGATAAATTTTTTTCCGAGTTTTGAAGTCCTTTAAATAGAATAGAATTGACAATTGATAATTTAGCATTTGTGAGTTCTTTCGTAGAAGATACTATAGCATTTCTTCCTTTTGTTATTAGAAATCAGTGAAGGAATTATTTTTGAAGAAGGCTTTAATTTTCTGTCAGTATAGAGTTAGAGTTAGAGATCTAGAATAGACTTTTTTACATGCTTTTTAGTTAGTAATTACATCCCATATTTGAAGTAATGTTGTAGTTATGAAAATCCTAGATTAGTTCTCTTTCAAGATAAAAGTGTTCTATAGATTAGAAGTTGAATTCGAGCATTCAATCATTCATTTACATTCTAGTTGTTGTCATAGTCATCACACTCTTTAAAATTTATGCACACACACACATTAGATATTTGAACTTGTAGTTTTCATTTCTAGCAAACAATATCATGGTAGCATTTACATAAATAGGAAATTGCATTTGTTAAATTTTGAGCATTAATTCACAATACTCTTGGATATTTACTGAGAGAATAACATATACAGTACATCAATGCATAACAATCACAATAAGCATGACAAGCATCACAATAATCAAAAGCATGAGAGACAAGAGACACAGAGTTTCCGTGGGGAAAACCCTAAGGTGAAAAACCCCACAACTTCCTCAGAGATAGAGAGAGCAATGGCTCAACCAAATTACAACCAAAATACACTTGAGATAGTCTCCTAGTAGCAGATGATCCTCCTCCTCACTAGTGCACCACTTTCTGAGTGAGAGAAGTGTGACTTTCTGAATGATGAAAATAGAGATCTCCCGATCTCTATTTATACTAGTTTGTTTGCATAGTTACACTATGGGGATGACTTGTCTATCTAGATACATCCACAATATAATATATATTTCAGGGCCGACCCCACACATGGTGGTCTAATAACCCATCGGAAAGTACACACACTTGCGAATCTTGTCAATCCACATGATGACACTTCCTTATAGAGGAATAACACATCTCTTATAAGGGTACAATAAATCTAGATGAAATACATTCCGAAGTTACATATACATCAACACTCCCTCTTAACTAGGAAGGTATTTCTCGAATAGTTCTGCTAGATAAGTCTTCTTCTCGGGATCATCGTCATCATCATCGTCATTGCTGCTGCTATCTCAACCAATCTCTGACTCTACTCGTCATAGGAAGTTCTACAAAGCCAGTCATTTTTCATACTAGATGTAGGACCACCACCTACAGGTCTTCATCATCACTGGCCATATTGTGGAATCCTCAGGACTTATTACGTGCGTCAAAAAACCTTGCTGCAGCATTCCAGGCTATTACGAGCACACAGCTCTACCTGTCGGATGTCCCAGGAGGACATTACATGTGACCCATCACAAAACCTGGCTGAAGCATCCCAGGCTGTTACGAGCACACAGCTCTACCTGTCGAATCTCCCAAGAGCACATTACATGTGATCTCACCACAAAACTTGGCTGAAGCATCTGAGGCCTTTTTCATCCTATCCAGATCTCCCAGGAGCAAATTACATGTGGTCATGGCAAAACCTGCTGAAGCATCTGAGGCCTTTTTCATCCTATCCAGATCTCCTAGGAGCAAATTACATGCCATAGGACAAAACTTCGCAAGAGCATCTCAGGATGTTACGGGTACACAACTCCGACCTGAAATCTCCCAAGGCACAAATTACATGTCCTCCCAGAGCAATGTCTCGAAAGAGAATCCCAGGCTGTTACGGGTACACAACTTCGACCTATAGGATCTCCCAGACATGCTCATCTGCACAACCTGATCCACGGCCACAAAGTATCCTCTGATACTCACCATACATCATCCTGATGTACACATGATCATCCTGATCATCATCACTGCATCGTCCTGATGCATGTCATCTGGAGAAGCTCGTCATCCACAATCATCCTGATCATACAATGTATCCACCTGATGCATACCAAGTATCTACCTAATACATATCACCATACATAGTGTATCCACCTGATACATAGATACATGATCCACACAATGTATCCCTCAACATACATGATCTACCTGATCATACCTGATATATATCAACATACATGATCTACCTGATCATACAATGTATCCACTCGATACATATACAGATACATGGTCCAAGCATCCAACATGATGCGTACATACATATACATATAAATGATCCAACTAATCATACAAAGAAGAAACTAGAACATCATCCTAATGCTCATCATCCAGCGCTTACATCCACAGCCATGTGAAGGATCCTCCTTCCAACATGCTTGGAATGGCTTTAGCAAATGTGTCCATCACTTCTTCCTCGAAGTGTCCTCGATCTGAAGAACACCAAGCCTCTCCCTGAAGTACTCAAACTTCACCCTGGCTAGTGGCTTCGTCAACACATCTGCAATCTGCTCGTCCGTCGCAACATACAGGAGCTTCACAGCTCCTCTCTGCACCATATCCCTAATATAGTGATATTTTATCTCTATGTGTTTCGACCTGTCATGAAACACTGGGTTCTCAGACAGCTTCACACAACTCTGGTTATCGCAGAAGATACCAGTCGCACCAACGGGAGATCAAATAACTCAAACAGTAGCTTCCGTAGACATACTGCCTCACAACTAGCTGAACAGGCTGCAACATACTCTACCTTAGCCATACTCAGTGCTACACAAGACTGCTTCCTACTAAAACAAGAGATCACACCTGATCCCATACTGAAGCAGCACCCAGATGTGCTCTTCCTATCTGCAGCACTGCCAGCCCAATCTGAATCAACATAACCCTACAGGTTAAACTTTTGATTCGCTTCATACTTGAGCCCAAAATCAACTGTACCCTTTAGGTACCTTAGAACATGCTTTACAGCAACCAGGTGAACACTCCTTGGATCCGTCAGGAACTGGCTCAATGTGTTCACAGCAAAGCAAATATCTGGTCTCATGTTTGTCAGGAACATCAAGGACCCAATCATCTGACGATACATAGAGACATCAACCGGCTCAGATGAAGCATCACATAGAAGCTTCAGATTCGATGCCATAGGTGTGGCCATGGCCTTGCAATCCATCATCCCAAATCTCTTCGGGATATCTACTGTGTACTTCCCTTGACCAAGGAAGATCCCACCTGCATTTTGCCACACCTCCATACCTAGGAAATAATGCATCATTCCCAAATCTTTCATATTGAACTCAGCAGCAAGCTTCCTCTTAGTATCTGCAATCATTCTGTCATCTCCTGTTACAAATAAGTCATCCACATACAGGAATAGAATCACAAGATTTTTTACTCAACCTTGTACTAAAGGTTGGAATCCGCTTTACTCTTGGTAACGCCCAAACTAGATAGGAAATTGTCCATCCTACCATACCAAGTTCTAGGAGCTTGTTTCAAGCCATACAAGGCTTTCTTCAATCTGCACACATATGAATCCCTGTCATGTATTTCGAAACCGAGTGGCTGCTCCACATATACTTCTTTTTCAACTACACCATTCAAGAAAGCTGTCTTGAAATCCATCTAGTGTGTCTTCTATTTCATCACTTTTATATTTCTCTATGCTGCCATCTGTAGCATGCTTGATGTGATAGATCCATATGGAAGTCATAACAAACTTCCCTTCAGGTCTTGGGACTTCATCCCAAACATCATTCTTCATGATCGATGGATCATGGCATTCTTCCATTTCTTCATCCCAGATCCTGGGAACTTCAATATCTTCAATAGATATATTTGTTGCTTGAACAAATGTTGTAGTCCTTCTTTTGTAGGTGAAGGTATACGGTCTGTCCTACAAAACAAGTTAAATTGCATGATTAGAAACATCTCATGATTTTTACACATAAAGAAATATGTCATACAATCATGCAATTATCTTAGCCAATGCTTCAATACAACATTTATCCATGTCCCACAACTTTCTAGATGCCTTCCAGTCTCTACCAGAACATTGTTAGGAGTTTGCACTACTCCCAACATGTCAGCAAAGAGGTTTCATTCTAGATAAGTAGCACTGGAATGTTGTACAGTGCCATAGGCCACTTACCCATCACATGCATATTAGTAGTATACTGTTCATTAATGCAATCATTCTAATATGCACAATACATATCCTAAGTCTAGGAACATGAGCATATACATCGTTGAACAATTTTGTTTAAACAAACAAATATGCAAGAAATGATAATTAAAATACTTATCTTTGTTTGTTGTTGGGTGGACTCCCTCTGAGTTTTTGCTTCCTTGTAGGAGCTGCTGGAGTAGCTTCTTCTACACCTTTCTGATGTGGAATGTGGAGAGATGGTCAACTCCCTCTGAATATCTGCATCCTTGCAGAAGCCACTGGAGTGTGCTCCCTCTTGATCTTTGCTTCCTCGATTACCTGTTCTTGAACTTATATTCATTCTCGATCCCTATGCATGCTTGTTAGTATCGTCATTGTGTTATCCTCGAGGTCTCATACAAAATCATACATTCATTAGTATATTCTCAATACTATTAAAACACAATAATCTCAACCATGTACAGTCATGATTATTTCAATAGAAATAATAAGCATTAGCATTCAAGGTTTATATAGGACTCTTATGGTTAATCATAAGAAACATAACATGTCTAAACCTATGATTACTCGAACCTATGACTCTTCTGTTTAGACATATCCTTAATTAAGGTAAGACACATAATATGCATATACCCATGATTATTCAAACCTATGTCTTTATGAACAATCATCATCAATCATGCCATGAATACTTATATAAGAGATCCTATGATATAAGGAAAACATACCTATTCACCATATTTGCTAGTTATGTCTAGCAATGTTTTCTTGTTCTCTTCAATGTCCTGCATAACTCATAAGTTAACCTTTTGCAAAAACAATTTATACATACCTCTATGTTATCCATGATTATGGATGAATCTTTGTCTTCATGTCACCATAGCAAGTTCAGGTTGTCCCTTTAATTTGTACAAACATCCCTCTTTCTCTCCAATCACCACTGCATCATCTATGGTCTTTCCCTTTGGCCACATTAGGACTTGGCCATCAACAAATGCAACCCTCATACCTTTTGCAACCAATGCAGAGATGGAGAGTAAGTTCTTCTTGAGCCCAGGTACATAAAGGACTTCTTTCATCTTCAAAGATTTTCCATAATCTAGGTTGTAGGAGGCTTCACCACTTCCTTTGATTGGGTATTGATAATCATCACCAAGTTTCAGCTTATGGGGTGACCCATGTTCAGATAGGTTAGCAAAGGATTCTTTAAACCCAGTCATGTGTTTTGAAGCCCCACTGTCAATTAACCAATCATTACAACCATGGGAGATAGTACCTGTGAGAGCAAAGATTAGAACATGCTCTTCTTCGCTTGATGAGTTATCATCATCACTTTCTGCTCTAGCCTTCTTCTTGGGAGGTTCATCATCCTCGGCAGCATGAGCATGAAACCTTCTTTTGCTACCCTTCTTCTTCTTGTTGAAGTTGTTGTTGTCCTTCTTGTTCTTGGGATAATTTATGGCAATATGTCCTTTTTCATTACAGGTGAAGCATATTCTTCTTTCTTTGAAGTGATGTGAAGATTTCTTAGAGTGAGATGGCTCTCTCTTGGACTTCCCCTTATTGGTGTGAGCTGTGAGAGTTTGATATTCATTCCCCATCTTTTCTTCTCATGCCACAAGCCTTGCTTCTTCCTGTGAGCATTCTTCTCGTAGTCTGCTGAAGGAAATCAACTTCTTTCTTGCACAGATTCCTTGAATGAAGGAGTCCCATGACCTAGTTAAGCCATTCAGAGTGGTCATGACAACTTCACCATTCTCCACCATTTCATCCACTACTTCTAGTTGTTCCTTGATCTGGGAGACCCTTGAAAAATAAGATTGAATGGTTTCTCCATTTTGAAACTTTACTCCTTTCAATTGGTTCCGCAGGGTCATCTTCTGATTTATGTTCTTCCCTTCAAATAGCTTGGTCAAAGAGTCAAACATCTCCTTGGGTGTCTTTAGAGAAGACACATGGGGTATGAGATGGTCTTTGATAGAATCAGCAATGATTCTCTTTGCCTTGACCAAGTTCTTCTTGTGCAATACGTTAGCCTCTTCATCCTCTGGGATAGGGATGTCTTCTTTTATATATGAGTCCAACTCATTCTCTTCTAGGATTAACCCAATCCTATACTTCCAAGCTCGGAAGTTATCAGCCCCTTCAAGCTTATCCTCAAGCTTGGTGTGGTGAGACATCTTAAAGAGTACTTCAAATGGAAATAGAAAATATTTAGGTCTTACCACTTGAAATGCTGAAAACTGGATATGGTCCCGGATGAGGGTTTGTCGAAAAAACCCTAAAAATTCAAAATGTGAATTTCAACTTTCTGAAAGGATAGAAAGATGCACCTTGATGATCTGATTAGCCTGGTGTATTCAGAATTTGAGATTAGCAAAGCTTTACCCTTCATATTTTCCTTTTTTTCCTCACGGGTTCGCCAGGGAGAGCCCTGAATTAGGGTTTGAGTTTCTCGAAGATCTACCCAGCCAAAAATCTCGATCCACAGCTCTAAACTTTGATTTTTGCAAGGAGCTTCCAGCTATGTCTTCAGATTTAAGAAATTCCTATTTTTGTGGAAACCCTAAGTTTTAGGGCCAAATCTGAAAATGCTCAGAATTGAATTCTGATTGGACAAATAGATTCTCCTTGATGAGTAGAATCAATATACTATACTTTGTTTCCAAAAACTATGGAGAGAAACCCAATAAACAAGAAACTTAAGTTTCTGTCACTGCAAAATGTCTTCTTCTCAGGTTAGCTCTGATACCATGTTAAATTTTGAGCATTAATTCACAATACTCTTGGATCTTTACTGAGAGAATAACATATCAGTACATCAATGCATAACAATCACAATAAGCATGACAAGCATCACAAGAATCAAAAGCATGAGAGACAAGAGACACAGAGTTTCCATGGGGAAAACCCTAAGGTGAAAAACCCCACAACTTCCTCAGAGATAGAGAGAGAAATGGCTCAACCAAAGTACAAACAAAATACAGTTGAGATAGTCACCTAGTAGCAGATGATCCTCCTCCTCACTAGTGCGCCACTTTCTGAGTGAGAGAAGTGTGACTTTCTGAATGATGAAAATATAGATCTCCCGATCTCTATTTATACTAGTCTGTTTACCCAGTTACACTATGGGGCCGACTTGTCTATCTAGATACATCCACAATATAATATATATTTCAGGGTCAACCTCACACATGGTGGTATAATAACCCATCGGCAAGTACACACACTTGTGACACTTGTCAATCCACATGACGACACTTCCTTATAGAGGAATAACACATCTCCTATAAGGGTACAATAAATATATATGAAATACATAAATGAAATACATTCTGAAGTTACATATACATCAACAACATTTGTCATAGTTGTTTTACTTGAATTAGCTCTTTCTGCACATGCATTTCATATTTCCTTTGAGTATTGTTTAAAGTCTTTGATTAGATAGGGAGCAAATAGAATAGCAATAAGATTTACTTTTCCTTATATATAAGTCTTTAGCTTCACCCAGAATAGTGATTAGGAAGAGTCTGAATAAAATATCGTAAGAAGGACTGTTTGGTAGATAGTAGTTTAAATACTCTTGTTTTAGAGACTCGGTTTTTCATTTTGAAAGTTATTTTCATTTTGTACATCTCATAGGACTTGCATAACAAACATCCTAATTTTCCTTATACCTCGACATATATTGTGTCACAACTCTATGTGTGCAAGCCCCAATCGATAAATTAAATATTGGTTGAAGATTTAATATACTAAAATTACACCAACAAGTAACTATCTTGGCATAAAGACACTTATGAAAACAACTAACACAAAGAAGAAAACAAGGATATGTTGAAGACATCAAACTGCTCTCTAACATGTTAGGGATTATAATGAAACAGTCCAAGTGCCAAACAGCCAAACAGCCAAACAGCCAAACATGAAATCGAAATACCTAAGCACACACTAAACAAGGGAATGGAAACCAAACAAGATATCATAAAAGAGTAAAAATCTCAACTACAACTTATTAACAGGTAGGAATGATCCAACTATAAGCAAAGACATTCTTAAAAAAAAAATCAAATACAAAAATTTGAAACCCTAGGAGGAAAAACAAATCCTACAGGGATACCCACGACTGCAAGTACAACAGCTTGCGGGTGACTAGTGGGTGTAACACGGGAAACTTGCGGGTATAAGGGAAATTTACGACTGTATCTGTTGACAACTTGCGGGTTTGCTTCAAAAAATTAAAAAAAGAAGAAGAAAATCTATGAAAAGGACCAAGTCTGAGTCTTAAACAAGGATTAGAACACCCTGCTAACCCTTCCAGAGAACTAAAGGATTAAACTAACTGAAGAAAACGACTACCCTAGGATTCCCAGAGAAACAAAAAGAACTCCCCAGCGGACTCACCAGTTGTGTTTTTCAGTATTTCAACCTATGTTTGGGAAGTTCAAAGAGATCATCAACATACTACTAAGAAGGTATATAATCTAATTGATAAACAAGTATAGCATAAGATATTATTTTAATCAAGAAAAGCTAGGGTTATAAGACAAAATAACATACCTTGGATATATGAATTTTGATCCAAGCTTTAAGCTTTCTTCTTCCGATCCACAGTCCCGAATGAGAAACCTACAATAAAAAAGACACCTTCCTCAAAGGTTTTGACTACATAAATATAAAAAACCTAACATGAAACTCATATATAGAGAAGATATGACAAATTCAATAGACTAGATTCATAAAGTAGACAAATTATCTTATGAGAAAGAAAATCTTTTGCATTATTGATATCAATGGAAACAAGATATACCTGATCTGCGACCTGCACTATTGAAACCTGATCCTAGGATCCTTTCTCCTCTTCCTTCAATGGATATTTATCCATCATTTCCTTATACAAATGGTTCTCCCCTTTCCCTAAATCACTCTCCTTGTATTTATAGCAAGATGAGAGGATAGGTTTCGAAAGGTAAATGGTTAGGGAAGTTATGATGGTTAGGGTAGTTCTACCATAACTATCTCTAATTCAATTTTTAATACATTTGTTTCATGGTTTTAAGAGGTACCCGCAGGTATGACACTTGACACCCAATGAGTAACCCGTGAGTATCATGCCAACAACTAGCAGGTGCAACTTTTTTGGGAAAATCGACGGGTTGTCAATGGAGAACCTGTGGGTGACCCACGAGTTGACAGATATAAGGGTCGTGGTTATGTCTTAAAAATACTTCACAAAATATCTAAAATGAAGAGGATATTGTAATATTCAGATCAAGTGCATCTATAGTCAATTGGGCTCTTCAATCCATAATGTCCTTTTCTGTGAACGATAATGCAATGTCGTCACAAACGGAGAAGTGCCAATCTGACTAATAACAAAGTGCTTTTAATGGCTTCAATCCTTACAATCACCATAAATTTATGTCTAAGAATTTAGATCCTGTAAAGGCCATACCAACCTGTTGTAGTTGCAACCTAATCCTAAAAATTTTGTGTAAGACTATAGGGCCCCTCCTTTAATTTTGATTTACTAGAGTTTTTTTTGTTTCATCTTTCTTTCTTTGTAATTTTTTTCTTGACACATAGAAATTTTTTTGAAGTTGGAATTGTTGGGCCCCAAAATAGCCATTTTTTCCTATACTTATAGACACCTTTTCCCCCTATTTTTCCTTACTTTTCCATCACCCAGACTACATCTTTCCAAGTCAACCGTAGATCTCATCAAGTATAATATATTATTGCTTTATATTATTAATGCCTAATTCTGTTTATGGTTATGAACCTTATCTTTTAATTAGTGCTAACATGTATTGATTTGATAAAAATAGTTCAGAGCCTTGAAAGACCATAGGTGTAGCAGCTCGCTGAACCTATGGAGGAAAGGAATACGTGGCGCCAGCTGTCCCTCCCTGAATTTGGTCCCATAAATTGCTGTGACAACTCAAGCATCCTTCCACGAGTCCAGTTGTGACTAGGTCACAATAGAATGTCCAGGCATCTTCTCTTCCAATCAGTTGGGATCTATTCGGTATGTTAACAGCATGGGGTAACAGCGCAGGCCTGAACGCAACAACTTCATTCAATTTTATTCATGGCTGTAATTGTTTCTGTTTCAATTCGGCAACCTGAAGATCGTAGATCTTCATAGTTTCCCAACATTTGTGGAACGTAATTATGTTATCTGTGTATAAATGTAAGAAGGCGTTCTGAGCTTGGGGGTTGGTTAATTGGCATTTTGATTGTAAGAGCTGTAAAAGAGTGTTGTAACTGTGGATCTACCATATTAATACAAGGAGCAGAGTTCTTGATATTTTGGTGTCTTAATTCGGGTTAGTTTCACGACATCTCTATTAGAAGGCCAGGGCCCACCTTCTCACAGAGGTCGCCGAGTTAGATAGGTGCTTTAGTTTTGCTTCTGTTAAATTCGTGTGGAATTATAGTAGGCATATTTCCAGTGTGCTACAATAGTAGTGTTTAGGATTACGTTTTCCTTTGGTGTGTTGCAACAATGTGGTGTGATAGTCGACTGTGTAGAGTAGTTTTCCTTTGATGCAAGTGTGTTAATTCACTACTACAGTCAGGCTCAACTCTAATTCATTTTTGTTATTTATCTTTCTTAGAGTTTACCAATTTAGTCAAATTATGGTTCAATTACTGTTATTTACATTCTTAGAATTTGTTGAATTAGATAGGTCATAATTGATTTACTTGTAGTCTTATATCTTTAGGATTTAACTTCTTGCAAAAGTAAGTCTAGTTTATTTATTCTTAGATCAATAACTGCTGGATTGATGTTGTAGGAAAGTAGAAGTCCTTTGAAGTTCTTAGATGGATAGTTTAGATTATCTTTATGAATGAGTTGAGTTTGACTGAGCAGTTAGGTACGATAATTGATCTTCATTTCATTCAATCAGCTACTTGAGTGTTTATGCATAGATTTTTCTAATTTCCTTTGAAATAAAAAGACTTCCCTGGGTTGACAATTTATATTGTGTATTATGTCTATTGGTTAGAATTAATCAGCATATAGAGTGACCAACATTTTGGTGCCATTTCCGGGGATGGTAATTTATATACATAGATGGCAGTTGATAAATATATTTCATTTAGCTATGACTATTTGAAGCATGCATGAATATGAGAAGCAAAACTAGGGAACCCCCCCAAAATACTAACCCTACAGGTGGTAGAGGTTGTGGCGGTAACCAAGGTTTGGGAAGACAGACATTTATTGATGAAATAGTTGCCAGAGCTGATTCCTCTACTAGACTACCATGAGCATCTTCAGGAAGAGGAAAATCCATTCTCCCTAATATTGAAACATCTAAACCAACCGTGGAGAACACAACGGGACCTTCAACTCCCATTTCTAAGAAGAAGCCTCCTGAAGACAAATGAAGTGCTACAGGTGCAGTGGGTCGAGAGGAGATCTATCGAATCAATGGGTGTAGAGTAACTAAAGAAGAGTGGTTAGAACATCGCCAAGAAGAAGAGGAAGAAATAATGCGAGAGGAAGAAAGGAGGAGAGAAGAAGAAGAAAGAGAAGAGGAGGAAAGAAGAAAGGAAGGACAAGAGGACCAAGGAAACATGGATAATGAAGAACATGTTTATCACCACGAACATCACAATAATCACTAAGAGGAGGTGGGAGATAATCAGCATGGTGACATTGTTGTCACACTTGAATTCCCTATCCTACAAACACCAGGAGAGGCCCCCATGAATAATATTTCACCCTCGGTTCTTTCGAACTTCCTTGGTAAGTCCTCTAAAGATCTATATGAATTCCTCTTCGAATTTGATATCCTCTCTCAGAGCTATGACTATACCTCCAGCGCACAAAAATTGAAGCTATTTTCTGCTACTCTCAAGGGAAATGCCCTGCCTTGGTTCATGAGTTTGGGTCATGAGACTATTACTACTTGGGATCAAATAAAACAAAATTTCCTTTCCAAATATCAAGAGTATTTTAGAACTAGAGATAGGAGGAAAGAGTTGTTTAGGATGGTCCAAAAAGAAGAGGAGAGTTTGGAGGAATTTGTTGAGAGATTGTTATACAATTTGCAGAGGTCTGGTCACGTCGATATTGGGAAATATATACTAAAGATTATCTTACTGTGTGAGATCAAAGAAGATTGCCTAGACATACTAAATTTGTTGGGGAAGGAGGATATCTCAAAAGAAACCTTTGAAAATATCGTTGACTTATGTCGAAGATATTCGAGGGGATCCTCTAGAAACAATAATCAGGACATGGAACAAGATCAAGATGTCCTCACTATGACACAAAAGTTAGCCAATCGAGGGGCCACTCGGGCATAAATAGGAAACCTTCTTGAGAATTTTAAAACAGATATGATGAGCTCTATCTCCTTGCAATTGGATATCTTGAGAGAAAAATAGAGGCAAGCAGAAGAAGATATGCCACTTGGTGTATTCTATGCTAAATGCAGGAAGAAGAATCCACTAAAGGAATGCCCGCTTGACAAGGTGGAGGTATGTCAATTATGTGAATTGGATCATGACACCAAAGAATTTCCTTCACTACCCAAAGTTAAAGCAGTCCTATAGGCATCTACTTCAGATGTGGAGCAATCTTATTTCATCGCTCAAAAGAAGCCTTGGGAGCCTCGGAATCAAGGTATGAACCCAGATCCATGATCTTTTTGGAATAATATGAATAACATGAATAATATGAATAATATGAATAATCAGTTTCCTTCATATTATTCCTATTCTAATAGCCAATGGCATCCACCTCAAATGTCAATGAAAAATCCTATAATTTGGACGCCATGGGCACAACAATCAAACTAGCAAGATCCTTGGTCTCCTGGTTGGAGAAACTCCTACCCAGGAAAAAAGTATCCTCATAACTCAACTCCTTATCAACAATATCCTCACTAACAGTATCAGCAGCCGCAGCTGCAACTCCAAAACAATTTCGCATCAATGAATGTACCACTACGACCATAGCTGCCTGCTCAGCCTAATCCCAACTCGAATAATAAGGCAGTGCATCAAATCAAAACTGCCAACATGCCAGCTTATTCCATTTCCCCAATTCCTTGCAATGACATACACCTACGATCAGGGAAAGTATTGGAACCCATAGTCATCGAGGATGTTCCATCCTCTATGACTAAAGCGAGAATGAATCAGCAATTCGAGAATTCAGTTAATACAACAATCCCCATCATTGAGGATGTTGAAACTGCTACTGAAACACAGGAAGAAACATACATTGAAACACCGCCTACACAACTGACAAGAGAACCACCATATCCTGAACGATTGGCCTTACAGAAGATAGTGGAACAACCTCGGTTCAATCTCTTAGGAGAATTGAAGAATCTTTACATCAAGTTTTCACTGTTACAAGACCTTCATGATGTACCTATCTACGCCAAGACCGTTAGGTATCTATGCGTTAAAATTACAGGAAGGAAACCTAGGGACCTTCCTAAATCCCATGTAGTGGGAAAACTGTCTGAATTGATAATGGGTAGGGCTCCATTTGATAAGTATGACGACCCAAGTAATCCTTCTGTTATAGTATACATTGGGAACACTTAGATACCCAACATCTTGGTAGACTTAGGTGTAGCTATAAACGTCATGACCATCGAAACTGTAAAGAAATTGGGACTCACTAATCTCAATCCTACCCCTACCATACTAGAACTTGTTGATAGGTCCACTATCAAACCTGAAGGAATCTTAGATGACTTGGTGGTCACCATGGATTTGTGGAAATACCCTGTAGACTTCTTAGTTTTGCAACCTAATTCGCACCTGGGCGGACACCCGTTAATCCTAGGACGACCATGGTTAGCTACAGTTGATGCATGTATTAGCTATAGATCAAGCTCCATGATGATTTCTGACGGGAATGACATTAAAAACATTTGAAAAGATTGTTGACTTATGTTGAAGATATTCGAGGGGATCCTCGAGAACCAATAATCGGGATAGGGAACAAGATCAAGATGTCCTCACTATGACACAAAAGTCAGCCAATGGAGGGGCCACTCGGGCATAAATAGGAAACCTTCTTGAGAATTTTAAAACATATATGGTGAGCTCTATCTCCTTGCAGTTGAATATCTTGAGAGAAAAACAGAGGCAAGCAGAAGAAGATATGCCACTTGGTGTATTCTATGCTAAATGCAGGAAGAAGAATCCACTAAAGGAATGCCTGCTTGACAAGGTGGAGGTATGTCAATTATGTGAATTGGATCATGACACCAAAGAATTTCCTTCACTATCCAAAGTTAAAGTAGTCCTGTAGGCATCTACTTCAGATGTGGAGCAATCTTATTTCATCGCTCAGAAGAAGCCTTGGGAGCCTTAGAATCAAGGTATGCACCCAGATCCATCACCTTTTTGGAATAATATGAATAACATGAATAATATGAATAATATGAATAATCAGTTTCTTTCACATTATTCCTATTCTAATAGCCAATGGCATCCACCTCAAATGTCAATGAAAAATCCTAATATTTGGATGCCATGGGCACAACAATCAAACTAGCAAGATCCTTGGTCTCCTGGTTAAGAAAATCCTACCCAGGAAATAAGTATCCTCACAACTCAACTCCTTATCAAAAATATCCTCACCAACAGTATCAGCAGCCGCAGTTGCAACTCCAAAACAATTTTGCATCAATGAATGTACCACTATGACCATAGCTACCTGCTCAGCCTAATCCCAACTCGAATAATAAGGCAGTGCATCAAATCAAAACGGCCAACATGCCAGCTTATTCCATTTCCCCAATTCCCTGCAATGACATACACCTACGATTAGGGAAAGTATTGGAACCCATAGTCATCAAGGATTTTCCATCCTCTATGACTAAAGCGAGAATGAATCATCAATTCGAGAATTCAATTAATACAACAATCCCCATCATTGAGGATGTTGAAACTGCTACTGAAACACCAACTGAAACACAGGAAGAAACATACACTGAAACACAGCCTACACAATTGACAAGAGAACCACCATATCCTGAACAATTGGCCTTACAGAAATAGTGGAACAACCTCGGCTCAATCTCTTAGGAGAATTGAAGAATCTCTACATCAAGTTTCCACTGTTACAAGACCTTCATGATGTACCTATCTACGCCAAGACTGTTAGGTATCCGTGCGTTAAAAATACAGGAAGGAAGCCTAGGGACCTTCCTAAATCCCATGTGGTGGGAAAAATATCTGAATTGATAATGGGTGGGGCTCCATTGGATAAGTATGACGACCCAAGTAATCCTACTGTCACAGTATACATTGGGAACACTCATATACCCAACATCTTGATAGACTTAGGTGTAGCTATAAATGTCATGACCATCGAAACTGTAAAGAAACTGAGACTCACTAATCTCAATCCTACCCCTACCATACTAGAACTTGTTGATAGGTCCACTATCAAACTTGAAGGAATCTTACATGACCTAGTGGTCACCATTGATTTGTGGGAATACCTTGCAGACTTCTTGGTTTTGCAACCTAATTCGCACCTGGGGGGACACCCATTAATCCTAGGACGACCATGGTTAGCTACAGTTGACGCATGTATTAGCTATAGATCAAGATCCATGATGATTTTTGATGGGACTGACATTAAAAACCTGACCCTATATCCTCCAGCTAGACCAATTTTTGATTTTGAAACTCCAATATGGATGGATTTGGAGGAAGAGGAAGGAATTCAACCATTGTTAACAATTAGGAAGGCACTGAATTTTAAAACTGAAAATGAAGACGATACCATTAGTAGTTTCATCAGTGAGCCCACATCTGTCACTAGACACGCATATCAAATTCTGAACAGTACCTTAAGTGAAAAAGAACAAGAAGATGTGACTGAAGAGACTCTAGTTAGTGATGTCAAAATAATCCCAATTATTAAAAAATCTAAAAGTAATCTAGTAGAAATCGAGCCTGGAAAGACTCTAAACATTAATCCTAACCTTGCACCCGATGAACTGGAACGTATGATCACTTTGCCAAAAAAACATAAGGGATCCTTTGCATGGGAATATACAGATATGATGGGTATCCCCTCAAATTTTTGTACCCACCATATTTATATCAAAAGTGACTCCAGGCTAGTATGCTAACCTCAATGCAGAATGAACCTGAATTTAAGGGACATTATGAAGGAAGAAATTCAAAAAATCTTGGAGGCAGGATTTATTTACCCCATTTCAGATAGTGAGTGGGTTTCCCCACTCGTGATCGAACGTAAAACGAATGGAAAATGGAGATTATGTGTAGATTAAAGAGAACAAAATAAAGCAACACATAAATATCATTTTCCCTTACCTTTATTGATCAGGTTTTAGACACCCTATCTGGAAAGAAATTATTTCCCTTTCTGGATGAATTTAGTGGTTATGATCAGATCCAGATAGCCCCTGAAGACCAAGACAAAACCACCTTCACCTGTCCTTGGGGCACCTTAGCATATAGGGTTCTTCCTTTTGGGTTATGTAATGCACCAGCCACAATTCAGAGAGCTGTGATTGGGATCTTTTCCGAAATGGTTAATGATTGCATGGAAATATTTATGGACGATTTCAATCCATATGATAGTAGTTTTGATGAAGCATTGAAGAATCTGGAAAGAGTTTTAAAATGCTGTGAACAAACCCACCTATCTCTGAGCATTGAAAAGTGCCACATGATGATGGAAGAGGATATAGTTCTGGGGAAATTTATCTCTGTTGCAGGTGTCCAGCTAGATACAGTGAAAATTAAGGTAATCACAAACATTCCCACTCTTGGAACACAGAAAGAGGTACTTTGCTTCCTCAGGCATGCTGGTTATTACATAATATTTATAGAAAATTTTTCCAAGCTATCTTCTCCTTTATTTACTTTATTGATGAAGGATGTACATTTTGTTTGGACAGATGCATGTCAAACAATGTTTGCATAGCTCAAGAAAAGGTTTACCACAGTGCCTATTCTACGAGGACTGAACTGGGCTTTTCCTTTTCATATTTCCTCTGATGCTTTAAACATTGCTATTTCAGCAGTGTTGGGACAGCAAGAAGGTCACAGTCCATATGCAATTTATTATATCAGTAAGAATTTTTCCCCTACTGAACTAAACTACACTGTCACAAAAAATAATTCCTTGCCATTGTTTATGCAATCAATAAGTTTAGACATTACATCACAGGGTATTCCACTTTCGTGCACACTGATCACTCATCCATTGAGTACTTAATGAATAAACCTATCACTAATGCTAGAGTAACTAGGTGGTTGTTACTGTTACAAGAATTTGACATTACTATTGTTGACAGACCAGGAAAAGAAAATGTTGTTGCTAATTTTCTTTCTTGACTTACTAACAATGTTGATGATGCACCAGTCGAAGATTCTTTTCCTGATAAAAATTTGTTTGCATTCTCAGCTCATTCCCCTTGCTATGCAAGTGTTTCTAACTATTTGGCTGCAAGAAAGATGCCAACACCCCTATCAAAAAGAGAAAAAATAAAATCATATAGCAGAGTGCTAGATAATGCTCTATAGATGGACATCTCTTCTACACATGTCCAAATTTGTAGATCAGAAGATGTGTGAGGGAGGATGAAATTTACAGTATCTTGAAAGATTTCCATGATGAGCCCTGTGGGGGGCATTTTTATGATAAAAGAACTGGTCATAAGGCATTGCAGATGGTGTATTTCTAGCCAATAGTGTTCAAGGATGCGAAGAAATATGTTCAGGCTTGTGACAACTGCCAAAGAATGGGCCAACCAAATAGACTAGATGAAATGCCACTTCAGCCACAACTAGTGATTGAACCTTTTGATATATGGGCCCTGGATTTTGTTGGGCCTATCAATCCTCTTTCGAAATAGAAATATTATATCTTGGTTTTCACAGATTACATGACCAAGTGGGTGGACGTTGTGGCTCTGATACGAGACAGTGATCAGGATGTAATAGATTTTCTATAAGAAGAGATATTCACCCGCTTTGGAGTACAAAAAGAAATTGTAACAAATGGAGGACCACATTTTGTGTCCCATAAGTTCAAAACCCTATTGCAGAAATATCACATTCAGCATCAGATAGCCTCGCCATCTCATCCATGAGCTAATGGCCAAGCGGAGAGCACTAATAAGGTAATCGAGGCTATCCTTACAAAAATAGTCAAGAGCCATCGCAGTGACTGGGATGAAAGACTTCCAGAGGCATTATGGGCATATCGTACCACATGGTGCAATACTACAGGTTTCTCTCCGTACGAATTGGTGTACGGTGAGAATGCTGCCTTTCCCATTGAATTTGAGATCAAAACTTTAAAGACAGCCATAGAAGCAAACCTTGATTTAACAAAGGCTCAGAGGAACCAATTGAATCAGTTAAATGAACTTGATGAGAAGCGCACAGCTACTGTGCATCAGAGAGCGTTAATTCAACAACGACGCTCCAAATGGCATGACAGGTTCATAAAGAAGAAAGTCTTTTGTGAAGGAGACTAGGATTTACTGTAAGATTCACGGTTCGAGAGCGATTTTAAAGGAAATTTGTGTACAGCTAGGACCCTACCAAATAGACAACATATTTGACAATGGCACAATCCGCTTGACCATATTGATGAAAACCAGACGCCATTATTTTCCAATGGTCATCGGCTGCCACTATATCATAAACCAATTTCAAAGAATGCATTCATTTCGCAGGTTGCAGTTGATCCATATTATCAATTGACGTAGGAGAAGGCATTTTTCCCTGTCCTTGATAACTCTTAAAAAGAACTATTGCAATTCTGCATAAAACAATTGTACATATATAAATCGTTGTTTTCTTTTTCATTACTTTTTTTAAGCTTTGATTGGTTCGTTTTTTTAGAATTATGTATAGGTATATCCATGTAGGTTCACTTGAAAAGAAGCAATTGTGATTTGGGCCAAGCAATTACAAGTATTCCAGTTGATCTTCCGATATTTGTAAAAATACTTGAAAGAAAAGCAAATGACGTTGCAGCGCCAATTACTCAACTGAATCTTTGCCAACTTTTTCATTCCCAGCTGCAACTCTACTAAATTCGTCCTATTTTCCCTATTTTTGCGGTTGCAACTCTGCTAAATCTGACCTATTTTCCCTATTTTTGTAGCTGCAACTCTTCTAAATCCGACCTATTTTCCCTATTTTTGCAGCTGCAACTCTACTAAATCCGACCTATTTTCCCTATTTTCACAGCTACAACTCTACTAAATCCGGCCTATTTTCCCTATTTTCGCCACTGCAACTTTGCTAAATCTGGCCTATTTTCCCTATTCTCGCAGTTGCAACTCTGCTAAATTTCACCAAGTTTCCCTATCCTCACAGCTACAACTCAACTGATGTCCTCCGAATTTCCCTATCTTCGCAGCTGCAACTCCACGAATTTCCCTATCTTTGCAGCTGCAACTCCACTAATTTCCACCGAATTTCCCCATCTTCGCAGCTGCAACTCCATTGAATTCCGCCAAATCCCCCTATCTCTGCAGTTGTAACTCTTCCAGATCCCACCAAAATTTCCTAAGTTCGCAGCTGCGACTCTGCCCAATCTTTCCAATTCATGGCTACGACTCCACTAATTCTTTAGTTAAAAGAATGTTCTATCTCTGCCAGTTTTTGTTAGCCTTCTCCAGTCTCCATGAGTAACATTAAAGATCACATGTTCACATGTACTCTAATGATTTATGCCAGCATGGATGTACTTTACCTGCCTAGTCGATGATGGCCAACTCATGGAAGCATGTGCACATTTATGTCTTCACCGGTGATGGGACCGTGAAATGGCACCATTGTGGAAAAATGATGGCTCAACATTATATTGAAAGGTACGAGTTTTAACCATAAACATGACTAGGCATGAAATGATACAACAAGTAATAATAATTATACCTTGTCATTCGTCCCTGTCAACAATCTGTAGCCAATCAATTGAAACAGAAAACACGTCCAAATTATCACCTGTACTTATTATATGACCTCCATTTTACCCAATTTCTGCAATATTCTACCATTGATTTCATTCCAAAAATAACCGTGCCAAATTTCCAAAAATACCCAAAAAACTTCGGCTATCCATCAACTGTTTATGCATCTAGTAACTCCAACATATGAAACGAGTAACTCTTGCACTCGCTAGCTGAACTCGCAGAAGATAAGAAATATGGGTATCCCGGTGAGATACAAACCTGTAAACATAGAGTCTCTGCCCGAAAATAGGGAGGCCTTTTCCATCTTTGCAAAAGCCGTGTGGATGGATTATTTCCAAAGATTAAATGGTTTCCATGTGGAGACGATACTCCAATTTTCTCTACACTTTACCAACACTCACTCAGAAGTTAAGGGATTAAGGATAGACGTTACAGAGGAAATTGTGGTGGAAGTTACAGGGTTTCCTAGGATTGGGAGGAGGTGGTTTGGTCGGAAGCGAGACAATTTGACCGCAACTGAGGATTTTCTAGCAACAGGAGAAAACGTTCATCCGAGAGGAAGATGAATAACATTGGAGACATTGCCAAGGCCTTGGGATCAGGTTGCAGTCTTTTTAAAGAAGCACATCACTTGTGAGGGCAGGTACATAGTAGTTTACATTTATGAATTTTTCCTACTGTCCCATTTATGCCATGGTAGATTACTCAATATGCCATTCTATCTTTTAATAGCCCTACAAAGCATGGCTCATTATGCTAGAAATTCTCGACATCCCTCATCTTCCCTAACAAATCATGGGTTAATTAAATTTCTAGTCTCAAGGGCCCTTGCACGTCATGATTTAACATGGGAACAATTTGTTGCTAGACTAAGGGTACCCCAAGAACCTGCCTTGGAAATAGGGGGCATTGAGGGAGAGGGTGATGACCAAAGCTCCTCAGATTCAACTGGGGGGAAGGATAGAGTGTTGAGAGACCAACTGGAGGATATTCAGGATAATGTGGGAAAAGCTACAACAATAGTACACCCTGTCGAAGAGGAAGTTACAATGGCGGCTATGGATAATGAAATTGTAATATTAGAAGCTGAAACTGTAGCAATAGTAGATGTTGTGAAAGTGGAAACTGTAGCTATGGAATCTACAATGGTAGAAGAAGGAGATTATGCATAGGCAATGAAAAAAGGAGATATGGAAGTCCTAAATGTTGAGTCCTCCCCTGAAATAAGGGGAATTATAATTCAGGAGGAAGAATTTGTTGTTGAAACAGTGAGAGTCAGTGAATTGAGACCCGAACCTTCCATCCATGTTTATGAAAAGGTGGAGATTCTTGTGTCACATAAAAGAAGGAAAAGACCAAGTGGTAAGGGCCAGACACCCAGTCCTGCAAAAAAGAGAAGAATGAGAGCTGCTACTGCGGTAGAAGTGACACATGCAATAGGGGAAAATGTTGAAATTCCTATTCTAAAACCCCGATCATCAGCTGTTACACAAGAAATTGCTGCAAGTGAACCCCAAATTGAAAATTTACTTTTTGAGAATGAGTTGTTAAAGGAGGAAGTACAAACACTTCAAGATGAATTGTAGAAATGGAAAGAAGCATACAAAAAGCAGGCAGAGAAGAGCTTGAACACTTTGGTTGAGGCTGTAGATCAGTTGGAGAATCCACCTCCTCTTTTGGAGGATGGAGAGAATATGGAACCGATATGTTCAGCATGTGGAGATATACTCAAACTTTTAGGGTGTGAAGTCATAGTGGTGTAAGCAGCAGCATGGAAATTAGCACAAGCAAGGCAAGGAAAATAAGAAATACCTACAGCAAAGTTAATGGAAGAAAATGATCGAGAATTGGATATAATCCCTAATCAAGAGCTACAAGAGGATGAATAAATACAATCCCAACCATCGGGGGATACTTAACTACTTCCAGTTCAGTCGCAGCATTCAGGAGACATTGAAATTATTCAAGAACAATCTCAGAGGTCTAAAGGCATTGAAATGTTTGAACAGGAGGATGTTACACAAGAACCAGCACTCCAGGAATCTGTCATTGAAGCAACAGCTCAAGCGGTATGTACTTTGAGTAAATCAAACAAATTGGATGATGTTACACAAGAACCAACATCCTCAAAATTATTTGTTGAGGCTGCGAATCAAACAGAAGACACTGAGATTGGAATACAAGAGAAGAATGTTGTCACACAAGAACCAACATTCTTAAAAATGTTTGTTGAAGCTGCGACTCAAACTGAAGTTGTTAGGGTTGAAATACAGAAAAGGGATGCTGCTACAGAAGAACCAGCAATCCCAAAATTATTTGTTGAGGCAATAACATAGACCGAAGCTGTGGGGAATGGAATACAGAAGAGGGATGTTGCTACACAAGAACCAACATTCCCGAAATTGATTGATGAAGTTGTCACACAAGTAGAGCCTACTGTAACAATGCTGGAAGAGGAAGCTGCTACGCTTTCAATGAAGAATGAGAAGGCTGAAACATCTGGTGATAAGGTAAGAATGAAAATATCTCAGGATATTATTGAATTGGACTCTGATGATGAGAAGGATGCAAATGATAGAATAATTCAAGGGTTGGTGAAGGATCTTTCATTGTTGAAGCTCAAAGTTAAGAAATGGAAGGATCATGCTAACCGGTGTAAGGAATGGATGGTTCCCCTTTATGAGTACATAAACACTATCAGAGGATTGAGGGAAAAATGGGCAGAAGAATTTATCTTTCAGAGAAACCAATGGGAAAGTGTGCAAAAATAATTAGAGGAGCTGAGAAAATTTAAATCTATGCAGAAGGAAAAAGATAAAATGTACACTTTCTCTCAGGAATTGTTCAGCTTTAGGGCCCCATCTCCTTCCTATCCGGTGTTCCTTTATGAATAAATGATCCTATTTAAAATGAAAGCCTTGAAGGAAGGGAGACCCTATCAGTCGATAACCTCCCCTCAGTTCCTAGAAACCTTTCTGCAGAGCTGTTTCATTGAGTAGAACTTATTATGTGAATTATATTTGCATGAGATGGCATGCTTCATGGATTCTCGTTCTAACCCTGTTCCTTATTTGGGTGATGTTTAGTTGAGTTCCTTTACCTCTTTTGTTACTAATCACATGCAGTGGTGGAATGCCTTCCATATTGCTACTAAGAATGAGGGTAACTCTGATCTTTGGATTAGATGTGAACCTCAATCCCCTTGAGTTATTATTGCAAAACATGAGAGGAGTCTTTCATATCCTATGAAGACTCAACAGCTGATATATTTCCAGAAGAAGGTCACCTCCACTTGTGTTCAATTGATTTCCAAGCAAAACCTTCATGGCCTGGAAGGTAGAAAGAAGAGATGGCAAGTCTCTTCTCCATCCTTGAAGGAATGAGACCCCTAATGTTTTAAGAACTTCAAGCAAGATCCTCATAGAGTAGATGGATATGTCAAGTGCATGGAGATATGTGGACCCCGCTGATTCGGGCTAAAATTTAAGTTTCCTCTCATATGTTTTCCAGCAAGGCCGTAGGAAATTATACATTGACCAAGGCAGAGGAGAAACGGTTCTGGGAACAATGGATCACCTGTAATGTATTTTTGGACTTGGGTGAAAAGACCGAGCTTTCTTTCAATTTCACCAATCTACACAAACATAGCTCAGAATCCGATTCGGACTAGTTGGATGTATTGCATGAGGACATGCAAATGGATAGATGGGGGGAGATGTTGGGCCCCAAAATAGCCCCTTTTGTCTATACTTATCGACACCCTTTTCCCTTATTTTTCCTTAATTTTCCATAACCCAGACTGTATCTTTCCAAGTCAAGCATGGATCTCATCAGGTATAATCTATTATTGCTTTATCTTATTAATGCCTACTATTTTTTATGGTTATGAACTTTATATTTTAATTTTTGATAACATGTATTGATTTGATAAGGATAGTTCAGAGCCTTGAAAGACCATAGGTGTAGAAACTTGCTGAACCTGTGGAGGAAAGGAATACGTGGCACCAACCATCCCTCCCTGAATTCGGTCCCATAAATCGCTATGAGAGCTCAAGCATCCTTCCACGAGGCCAACTGTGATTGGGTCACGATCGAACATCCAAGACTCTTCTATTCCAATCAGTTGAGATCTATTGGGTCTCTTAACAACACAGAATGACAACATAGGCCTGAACGCAACAAATTCATTCAATTTCATTCATGGCTGTAACTATTTCTGTTTCAATTCGCTAGCCTGAAGATCGTAGATCTTCATGGCTTCCCGACATTTCTGGAACGAAATTATGTCATCTGTGTATAAATGTAAGAAGGCGTTCTGAGCCTGGGGGTTGGTTAATTGGCATTTTGATTGTAAGAGCTGTAACAAAGTGCTATAGTTGTGGATCTACCATCTTAATACAAGGAGCATAGTTCTTGATAGTTATGTGTCTTACTTCGTATTAGTTTTACGCCATCTTTGTTAGAAGGCCAGGGCCCGCCTTCTCACAGAGATCGCCGCGTTAGATAGATGATTTAGTTTTGCTTCTGTTAATTTGGTGTGGAATTACAGTAGGCATATTTCCAGTGTGTTGCAATAGTAGTGTTTATGATTGTGTTTTCCTTTGGTGTGCTGCAACAGTGTGGTGTGACAGTCGACTATGTAGAGTAGTTTTCCTTTGATGCAAATGTGTTAATTTGTTGTTACATTCAGGCTCAGCTCTAATTCATTCCTTTTCTTTATATTTCTTAGAGTTTACCAATTTAGTCAGATTATGGTTCAAGCTTAGTTTTGGTTCAATTAGTGTTATTTTCATTCTTAGAATTTGTTGAATTAGACAATTCATGATTGATTTACTTGTAGTCTGATATATTTAGGATTTAACTTCTTGCAAAAGTAAGTCTAGTTTATTTATTCTGAGATTAGTAACTGCTAGATTGATGTTGTAGGAAAGTAGAATTCCTTTGAAGTTCTTAGATGGATAATTTAGATTATCTTTAGCAATGAGTTGAGTTTGACTGAGCAGTTAGGTAGGATAGTTGATCTTCATTTCATTCAATCATCTACTTGAGTGTTTATGCATAGATTTTTCTAATTTCCTTTGAAATAAAAAGACTTCACTGGGTTGACAATTTATATTGAGCATTATGTCTGTGGGTTAGAATTAATCAGCATATAGAGTCACCAACAGGAATGGGTTTTCAAGTTTCTTGTATCAAAGCAAATTTGGGTTTTGCATCGAAACAGTCAAGAGACATTTTGGTTTTGCACCAAAATAGTCGGGAGAAAATGAAATTGAACCCGATCGAGGAAAAATTGGGTTTCACGCCGAAACGATCAGAGAAAAATTGCGATTCACACTGAAATGGTTGGAGCATTTTTTGTTTTTCACCAATGTTGTCTTACATCGGAAGGAAGTTTAATTTTACACCAAAGAAATTAGAATAAAACTTTTTCCTGCAATCGGCACAAAATTGGATTTTACACCGAAAAGGTCAGAGAAAAACCAAATTTGTCTCTGAAATATTGCGGTGCAAAACGTCATTTGGTTCTTAGGTTTTCTCGTTGATATTACGATATGGCGCTTTGTAAAAAAGAGAACAATGGTTTGATTTTTTTTCAAAAATAGCGCGAAACAACCCAAGAACAAAAGATGAATTGGCTCAGCGCCAAATTGATTTCTAACCCAAAATGAATCGGTGTCAAAGCAGTTTCTCATGTGAAATGTTTCGGCACAAAATGATTCGGATTTTATGATTAGAACGAAATGAATACAGATTATTATCAGATGCTTAACACAAAATAATAGAGATACAGTAAAACTGGTTTTCTATTCAATAAGGAAATAAGCTAGAACTGAAAAATGCAGCGGAAAACAAGCTTGCTGGAATGATGGTGGCTTATCTCTGAGAAGAGATGTGACGACTGTGCTCATTTCGCAAGAAGATGGTTACAATGAGGCTCTCAAGGCCTTTTTCAATAAAAAGGAATGTCAAAAACCCTAGACATCCAAAAACCTAACCCTAGGAGATGAAGCGCCAAAAGTCATGTGGGCCCCGTTTGGGTAAGTTAGTACATCAACTTCCCGGGGTCGTAACTTTTGCATACGATCTCTGTTTGGGGCGCTCGGTAGCCTGTTGAAAAGGTCTATCCGAGATTTACAATTTTTGACTAGGGCCAAATGCATGCCAAAGGAAACCATTTGGCCCCCCAAATTGACAAAAAAGGTCGTTTAGGGCCTCAAAATGGCCCCGGAAGTTCAGGACCCGAAAAACTGCTAAAAATAGTACAATACCAAAATTGCCATTAAACTGTTTTGAGCCAGTTGGAAAGGTGGGTGGCCACCAATATTCACCTGGATCAATCCTCCATCCTTAGGAAGCAATGGTCTCCATTGCGTTGAGTTCCCCCAGCAGATGAGGAAATTTCTGTTGAATTTGGCCTCGGGTGAGCCACTTGCCTTGGTGCAGGAGCAGCCCTGCTTTGACAACTCGATAAAGCTGGATCCTTTGATGTCGAGTTCCCTTGATCTGTGTTTCCGCAATATGATCACTGGATGCTTGTTGTAGGCAGTTAGGGTTGAGCTCTGTTGGTGTCAACTTCTCTTCTATCTTTGAGGTGTCTAATAGTGGTGGGAAATATGGCCGAAGGAGAGCCACGTTGAAGACTGGATGCAGACCAAGGAAGGGGGGAATGTTGATCTCAAAAGCATTGTCACCCACCACCTTGGTGATGGTGTATGGCCCATAACAGAGTGGGCGAAGCTTTCGATGGGGCACTGTAAGGCATTATTTCTGCAAATGCAACCAAACTTTGTCGCCCACCTGAAACTTATGTGGCACCCGATGTTGATCATGGCGCTGCTTGTACTTGGCATTAGACTTATGTAGAATATATTGAACCTGTTGGCAGATATGCTGGATCCATTCAATGAACCGGGTGGCTTTGTCAGCTTCTGGGGACGAGTCGGTCGAGGTGGTCGCAAGGGGAAGTGCAACATCCATGGGGCCCAATGGTTGGAATCCCAACCCCACCTGAAAGGGGCTGTGGCCAGTTGAGCTATGCAGGGCTCGGTTGTAGCTATGTTGGACATAGGGGAGACTCTCATTCCATGTGCGGGGGTGTGTTTAATTGTACATGCGCAGGATATGTACGACCATCCGGTTGACGACCTCCGTTTGCCCATCGATCTGGGGGTGGAAGGCAGTCGATTTGGTGAGCTTGGTATCCAGCAGTGACCAAAGGCTTGACCAGAATGAGCTGAGGAACCGACTGTCATGGTCTGAGATAATGGTCTGTGGGATCCCAAAATGTACCCATACTCGTTCAAAGAAGAGCTTGGCAGTGGCTTCTGCTGTGATGTTCTTCTTGCAAGCAGCTAGAATCGCCATCTTGGAAAAGCGATCAACAACCATGAAAACACAGTCGTTTCCTCTCTTGGTGGATGGGAGGCCCGACATGTAGTCCATTGAGATGGATTCCCATGGCCTGTCAGGAGTAGGCAGAGGGGTTTATAGGCCCTGTTTCTTAGTGGTCAGTTTGGCAATAGCGCAAGCGGTGCAGGACCTGACATACTTGCTGACATCCTGTCGAAGTTTCAGCGAGTAGAAATGTTTCTGCAACACTGCCACTGTCTTTTCGATGCCAAAGTGTCCTGCCACCCGACTATAGTGAGATTCCCAAATCAGCTTCGCGTGCTCGCTTGATGGAACGTAGAGATGGCCTAGACGACACAACAACCCATCTTGAAGATGGAAATTAGCAACCACTGAGTTGGTGCCCAACATTTGATAGGTGGCGGAGAAGTCAGGGTCTGTCTCGTAGAGGTAGGGCCATCCAGAGGTCTCGTGGCTACAAGAGTCTAGCACCGTGGTAAGTGCCACGACTGGAGGTCGGCTGAGGAAGTCAGCAACTCAGTTGGTACTACCTGTTTTATATTTGATGTTGAGGTGGAACTGCTGTAAATATGTTAACCACTTCTGAAGGCGGTCATTCTGCAACTTTCCTTGGGTCTGCATGAACTGCAGTGGCTTGTGATTAGTGTGGATGACTGTCTCCTTCCCAAGAATGTAATGTCTCCACTGGTGGCAGGCTTGTACAATGGAGTGCATTTCTTTGTCGTAGGTAGGGTACTTGCGGACAACATCTGATAGTGTCTCACTATGATATGCCACGGGGTGGTCGTGTTGAGTGAGAACGATGCCCACAGCATAATCTGAAGCATCTGTCTCGATCTCAAAGGGATGCTGCAGGCTCGGTAATGAGAGTACCGGCGATGAGCACAAACGCTTCTTCAAGTCATCGAAGGCTTGTTGTTGGGACAGGCCCCACACAAATTTTTCCTTACTACCACCCCTGGTCACTTGGCTAAGGGCCCATGTGATATGAGAGAATCCCAGCACAAACCGGCGATAGAAATTGGCGAGGCCCAAGAAGCTCCGAAGTTCAGTGAGTGTGGTTGGGGCTGGCTAGTCATGGATGACCTGGCTCTTGGCTGGATCCACATGCACACCATGTCGATCAATGATGTAGCCTAAGTAATGGACCCTGTCCATGCCGAAGGAGCATTTTTCCAAGTTTGCATATAGTTTGTGCTTCCGCAGGGTGTGCAGAACCTGCTGAATATGCTGCAAGTGTTCCTCCCAAGTCTTGCTGTAGATGAGGATGTCATCCAGATACACCACTAAAAAATTGTTGGTGAAAGGTCGTAGGATATCATCCATCATCCTCATAAAAGTTGTTGGAGCATTCGTCAAACCAAAAGGCATGACCAGCCATTCAAAAAGACCTTCTTTTGACTTGAAGACAGTCTTCCATACATCTGTCTGTTCTATTGGGACCTGGTGGTAGCCAGACTTCAGATCAATCTTACTGAAGTATTTGGCCCCCGTGAGCTGATCAAGGAGGTCGTCGATTCGGGGAATCGGGGTACCGGTTACGGACTATGATTTTATTCAGGGCCCGGTAATCAATGTAGAGTTGCCAGGTCCCATCTTTCTTCTGCACCAGCACGATTGGGCTCCCACAAGGTGATGAATTAGGACGGATGTGCCCCTGGTGGAGCAATTCTTGGATCTACCTCTTGATCTCCTCATTTTCCAATAGAGAGCGGCGATAGACTGGCCCACTGGGTAGCGGTGCGCCTGGGGTCAGATCAATGGGATGCTTGACCTGGCAGTGCAGAGGTACCGTGGTTGGAGAGGAGAAGATATCTGAGTATCCTTCCACCACCTTATCCACTTGTTTCTGTTGTGTGGATAGATCGGTCATGGAGGCCCGGGATGTGGCTGCGATCTTTCTTTCACTCTAAGAGCGAATCACGAAGAAGACAAATTTCCTGGTCTGAGAGATGACCTTCCCGCATTGCTTGGCAGAGATCAAGGAAATAGCACTAGGAGAGACTGCCTCGGGTATCCTATACAATTTCTTGTTCAAAGAAATAATAACACTACGAGGCCTAGACTCATATACAGCATGACATTTCCATAAATAAGGTTGGCCCAAAAGAACATCTGAAACTTCGAGAGGAGTGACATCACACAATACCTCGTCCTTGAAGGGCTTGATGCCGTATGGCAGTCGGCACTGTTGGCTGACATGGAGATCGCTTCCTTTGCGGAGCCATCCAATGGTGTAGGGTTGTGGGTGCGGCATTGTTGGCAGGGCCATGCGCTTGATGACCTCTGCTGAGATGAGATTCTTCTGGCTGCCGCTATCAACAATAAAGTGCAGTGGGGTGCCTTTTACCCACATCTGTGAATGGAAGAGGCGTTCTCCTTCTTCTGGCTCGTCTGGTTCATCAGGCTAGAGCTTGGTGGTAGCAATGGTGGCACTGGGTTCCGCGTCAATGATCCATCTTCCCCTTTCTGGTTCGGACTCAGAGTCAGAACCCGCATCTGATTCAGATGCTTTCACTTCGGCCACCAGCGACTGCTTTGAGCGGCAATCAGCAGTGTTATGCCAAGGGCTCTTATGGAAGTCGCACCACTTCCCAGTATCTTTCTTTGTTTTTCCGGTGTCCTTCTTTGCTTGTGGCTTGGACTGGTTGTCCTGATACTGTCCATCTTTGCTCTATCCTTTATTCTGTGGGTTGGGGCCGCCCTTTCCTGTCTTTTGCTGTGAAGGGTTTCCAGGCCCAAATTGCCAAAAAAGGTTGTTTAGGGCCTCAAAATGGCCCCGGAAGTTCAAGACCCAAAAAACTGCTAAAAATAGTACAATACCAAAATTGCCATTAAACTGTTTTGAGCCAGTTGGAAAGGTGGGTGGCCACCAATATCCACCTGGATCACAAAATGACCTTTCAGTCCAAAACAGTTTTTGACAAACTTTATAATCACCAAAAAGGAGGTTGAACTTAAACCATTTGAACCTTGTTTGCATGAATACCAAGATGCATTTATTTCTAGTGTTTATTTGTTATTTATACGAAAGGGGATTCAATGGTTTTCTTTGTTAAAAAATTGTAACTTCATTTGGAGGTTTGGAGCGAATCCATGGATGAGAGGTCGTTAACCCCATTTTATCAGCATATACAACGTTTGTGCACTTCCAGGTAGGATTTTTGGTTCCCATCAACACTGCTACACATATGTAAATAAATGGCATTATTTTAAGTATGGAAGAAGAATTAAATGTTTTTCCTTTGTGCCCATATTTGTGTTTTCTTACCCTGAAATTTATTGGGGCATAATGCCAAAGATTTATATATGTGATTGAACCCTAGAAAATACATTTCTGGTTTCAGGTAGAAGTGGAAGATGTTTTTAATCTCTATAGTAATTACAATTTAAAAAAATGGCCACCGGTGGGTATTGCTTGTAACACAATTTCTATCCATAAAAAATATTATGGTTGGTAGAGGCTTTAGCCAGTAAAATTTTTGTGCACTTTCCTGAGTAGACTGCTTTGTGCTTTTTCCAAGTCCATTAATAGTTGTGGCATTTTAGCTAACCCAGATCTAAATTCATTTTCCTCCATTGGTTAACTTACAATCTGTTGATGCCCCGAAATTCGCAGCACCAACAATAGGGATTATCCCCAGTAAGAAATCCCAATTAGATCGCTCACCATTTGGTGTGGGGAATCTGTCTGGTTAATGGTCTGGCTACCGTATGTGTGATTTTTAAAGTTCTTTACCAATTGCATCCCATTTCACCATTTATATGATTTTATATTTAATTATGAGATGCAAGTCCCCTAATTAAATGCTTATAACTGGTAGGTAGAAACCACACTAGCGATGTGCAGTTTCGTACCTCTCATCTTACCGCTCCTGCCTGATCAATTATCTATTTATTCCTAGACTAATATAACTATCATATCTTATCCCTACAGGGACCAAGTTTGAAGGAAGAGTAATATACTGGAAATGTTCACACAAGTCTAATAGGTAGCTGTTCAAACACAATATTCACATTTACAGCAGAACGAAATACCAAAGATAGCTCTGATATGATAAAGCAATTTATTACTCATTTAGCACATAAAAATTTGCACAGAAAGAAAAATAATTCATCACCATGAAGTAATTCAATAAAGTTAGAACGATCTCACAGTATGAGTTATGAATGCAAGAAGAAGTAGTTCCACATTAACATTCTACATATTCCATGCAAAATCTTTACGTATGCTTTTCCCAGGAAATAGATCCTTCTTATTTAGTAGAAAAATAGTTCTCTTACAAAAATGGTCTAGCTCTATTGTGCTAGAAAAAGTCCTTCTATCTGTATTCTCCTCCTCTATTTATCTTACAAACATTTGTCCTCTAGTGACTCTTCACATACCCTAGCCGGATTCCAAAAATTTTCTCTTTTAGTGTTTGTACAAAGAAAATACAAGTATTAATTTCTAGTTCGCCTTTCCAAATCAGAAATATATTTGGCCCACATGTCAGTTTCTTCGGAAATAATATTACTTTGCACGGGGTCTACCATTTTATAAGTGATCTCATGATTATATAGTTCTTATTCTACACTCTTTACTCCTTCAGCCACTTCCTTGTAGTCGTCTTCTAAAAACTAAGCATTAATGGAAGCTTTCCCAATGAAATGATGAAGGTCTTCTGGTGTTAGCACGTCCAACTTCTTAGTGTAGTTCAGATCATCACTCAACACGTTCTTCAACTCCAACAGGCCCTGGTCCCTATCAGGAAATTCTTCCATAGTCAGAGGAATAACCGGCTAACACTTTTCATGGATTTGACGAATTTATGGAAAAGTATGTACACTTCTTGATAGTTTTCGGAATCTTATTATTAATCTGTAGAGCATCTTTTTTGTAGAATTGAAGGAGGCCTGAGTCCATATTCGAATCTATAGTGGTCTTGTGAGGAAAGTACTCAGGGAACCCTGATTTCCCTTCTCTCCACTTCACTTGCTTCTTAATCTCGGCCATGGTGCATACTAATTTCCATCTGATTCTCAGAGCCTCAGCATCAATCTCCCCGATCCTTGATATCATCCTCTTCATATTGCAGAATTCCTTGGTGATAAGTTCTTGTGAATGATAGATCTTCTTCTAAATGTCACATGCTTGCTAATAAAAAGGAGTCAAGTCTTGCTTCTTATTGTTCACAAGTTCCAGTCATTCCATCATAAAATCCTTTTCCTTTATCAATTCCTCCAACTGAACCTTGAAGTATTCAACCTACTTCCTGTTATCTGCCTCGCTTTTCTCTGATTCATTGATGCGAGTTTCCAAGCCATTTTTCTCGCCTTCTGTAATTATTAACTGAACAGTCAGTGCATCCTTTTCTGCTTCCAAATTCTGGTATTCTTCCACTATCCTTTCCTTCTCGGATGGAATGGTATCATGTTTCTTTTTCATCTCTATTCCTTATCCCTCTATTTTCACCAAATTATCTTTCAACCTGAGCATTTTCTCTTTCTTTCTTTCCATGTCGCTTATCAACTTGTCAAAATTGTCTGCGATTGCTTGTGCTGCAACTACGTTGAAAGATGCCATGAGATTAGGGTCCCTGTGGCTACCCTCTAAGATTGTGCTTTCCCTAATAGTAACAACATCGACTTGGGTTGGTAATTTAAGTCTCTTTTCCAACCTCTTCATGATAGTGTTTCTTTTTTAGTGAAAAAATATTGTGTCTAATCTAGCTACCGTATGCTAGTTTGATGGGGTGGACGGGGTGAGACTGAGCTCCTACAATGGGAAGTGTCCTCCTGTGATTATCTCTGGTGGTCCTTGTTGAGCCCAGAATTGGCCCTTTTTAGTCATCATTATTCATCTTTACTGCCCCTGTCCTACACCATTTATCATGGCAATCAAACCTATTGTCCTTACCTTATCCCCTAAATTACCAAGGTATGGTTGATCATTGTTTTATTTTATTAATGCTTATGATTGTGATAATTAAAGCTGTGCATCTCTCAAATTGTGCTAACATGTTGCGATTTATGAAGGTAGTTGAGACAAATAGACTGCAGGAAGATCGGGGCTGAACAAGTCATGAAGGAAGGAATGTTCGTTGCTTGTAGAGGGATCCTTGGGGCTCGAATCATCAATTAAAGCACAGCTGTGACAGGGCAGATGTAATAGAATTTGCTATCTTAAGTATGTTGTTGCTCGAGTCTAGCTGAGAGCTGGAAAGACCACCACTCTTGGGTCAATTAATAACTTTCTCATATTCGGATGTTTCTGTTCTGCCACGCATTGTAACAGCTAGTTATTTAGGGCGCCTGAAGATCAAAGATCTTCATGGCTTCCCAATTATAGGATTAGATGTTACAATTTGTATGTATAAATATGAGGAGTTGTTTCAACTCAGGGGTTGAACAACAGACAATTAAATTATTGTATTAGCATCTGAGCAAAACTGTGTATTCATCCTTCTGTTAATATAAGGGGTTACTTCTGACCTAAGAATTGTGTTGTTCAGCCAGCGTCTCTGTGTGAAGACTGGGCCCGTCTTCCACAGAGATTGCTGAGTTAAAATAGGATTTTTAATTTATTGTTGTGTGATGCTTTTTTCTTTTCTTTTGTACGCAGCAGCAATATTTATTGTGTGGACTTTCAGTCAAGAATTATATTTCTGTGATATTGGTGAATGGCGTAGAATAACAGTCGACTAAGTAAGGTTTGCTTTATGCATTTCAATTTCTGTTCACACTGCCGTGTTCATCTTATAGCTGAGTCGTGATCCCAGGAGCTCTTACAATTTGGCTTTCCTGTTATGTGTTGATTGACTTCCATTCTGCAATTCAATTTCTTAGAATAGTTGCTTCAATCTTTTGCAATTGAAATTCTAGGTTAATGTTCAGTTTATGCTTTATGATTCCCAGATTGATTAGATCAGACAAGTGATTGTTCTAGAATACGAATGAGATTTCTTTTCTGCAATTGTTGATTAGATCTGATACCATTTCTTATTGATGCATAATAGAGAAGAATTGTAGTATAGCAGTTAGAAGGCAATTGGGATTGCATAGATTCTTGGGATGAACATGGATGATAGAAGATAAAAGTATTCACTTCTAATGGTTTGGTGTTTAAGCATATATTGTGCACTTATCCTTTGAAATAAAAAGACTTTCTCGGGTTGACAATAAATTTCATATGCTCTGTGTGTTTGGTAACAATTTATCTACATATAGAGTGCTTAACATTTTGGCGCCGTTGCCGGGGATGTATAAAAATTAAACACTAGTCATTAGTTGCATCTGATAATTGATTTTAGACAGTCTTTTGTTTGTTTTTGAAATGATCTGCTTTGCATGAATACAAGGAGGGTAAAACGCGATCACCTCCCAACCCCCAAAACCCCACAAAATACTAACAGTGCAGGTGGTTCGGGTCGTGGTCGAGGTCCACCGTTGGGTAGAAGAACATTAATCAACGACCTTGTTGACAGAACTGATTCAGCTGTCAGGACTCATCAACGGGAGACTCCTATCAGAAGAGGCCTTGCTGATCCTGGAGCGCCAGCATCAGGATCCATGGTGGAAGATACAGGAGCAGCCGTGATTCCTGCATATACCCCTGCTAAAGAAGGGACAACTGATTCAGCTGTTACAATTGAAGAATACGTAGCTGTTACAACTGAAGAATTCACAGCTGCTACACCTGAAGAATACGCAGCTGTTACAACTGAAGAATACGCAGCTGTTACAACTGAGGTAAGGAACGCAGGAACGAACGAAGAAGAGGATACAGAAGAAAAGATGAATAACAGACATGAGGACGAAGAGGAAGAAGCAGTGGTACAATACCATCATGAAAATAATTCCCTGCCAGAAGAAACTATGGCTACATTACAATTTCCAATACAGCAGCTAGAAGGGGCAGCTCCTATGAAAAACATCTCGCCATCGGTGTTGCCTCGCTTCCATGGCAGGGCGGCAGAAGATCCAGACGAATTCCTTTTTGAATTCGATATCCTCTGTCGCAGCTATGATTATGTCACAGATGCCCAAAAGCTGAAGCTTTTTCCTGCCACCGTGAAGGACAATTTATTACGATGGTTCATGAGCCTTGGGGGAGGAACTGTTGCTAATTGGAATAAGATGAAGCAAGTGTTCCTGAAAAAATATCAAGAATATTGCAACACCAGGGACAAAAGAGAGGAATTATTCAAGATGGTGCAGAAGGAGGATGAAAGTTTAGAGGATTTTGTAGAGAGGCTGCTGTACAATGTGCAGAGAGCTGGGCAGATGAACATGGGGCTAGATGTGCTCAAGATAATCCTACTTCGAGGGATCAGGGATGATTGTTTAGACATGATAAATCTGTTAGGAAAGGGAGATATCTCCAAAGAACCTTTTGAGACAATTGTGGAATTATGTAAGAGATACTCCAGGGGATCTTCCAGGCATAATAAGCGGGACAAACGAGATAAGCTGGAACGTGATGTCTTCGACAGAACTCAGAAGTCATCCAATGGGGGAGCTACACGTGTAGAGATAGGCAATCTTCTTGAAAATTTTAAAACAGAAATGATGAGCTCTATATCTTCGGAGATTGATGTCCTGAAGGCCAAGCAAAGACAGGCAGTGGAGGATCTCACACTAGGTGTGTTCTGTCCCCGATGTAGAAAGACTCATCCACTGAAAGAATTCCCTCTTGACAAAATACAAGTATGTCAGCTGTGCGAGCTGAACCATGATATGAAAGAATGTCCCACACTTCCCCAAGTGAAGGCTGTTCTGCAGGCATCCACTCTAGAAGTGGAATCAGCCTACTTCATTGCACAGAAGAAACCCTGGCAGCCTCGAAATCAAGGTATGTCTCCAGATTCATTTCCATTTTTGAATAATTTGAACAATTGGAATAATAATATGCAAAATATGAATACACAATTCCCTTCAAATTATGCTCAGTGGAATCCTTCCCAACCTGCAGTACAAAGTTATAACTCATGGAGTCCTTGGACACAGCCACCACATCAACCTACGTCATGGTCTCCTAGATGGAGGAACTTCCATCCTGGGAACCAGTTTCCTCAACCACCTCCACCTTAGCAGTTACCATATTCTCCTCCATATCCTCAATTTCATCAATATCCTCAATACCCACCTCAGCAGTCGCAGCTGGAGCTGCAGAATAATCCTGTTCCTAATATACCAATACGGCCTCAGCTGCCTGCCCAACCTAATCCTAACCCAAATAATAAAACAGTCCATCAATTGGAAGTTCTCAATATGCCGGCCTACTCTCTCTCCCCTGTACCTTGTAATGATATTCGCCTACGGTCTGGGAAGATAATAGAACGTGTAATTTCAGAAGATATTCCACCTCCTGTGCATGACAAAGGAAAGAGTTCCCAGCATCCATTTGATCTGGTTCCTATCACTGAAGGTGCTGAGCATCCCTCAGATGGGATGGTTGAAACATTAAATGATAAATCAGATAATACGCAGCCTACCCAGCTAGTAAGGCAACCACCATACCCTAAGAGACTAATGCTGCCAAAAATAGGGGGGCAACCTCAGTTCAATATCCTAGGAGAGTTGAAGAATCTTTATGTTAAGATCCCCCTTTTGTAAGCTCTTCAATACGTACCTATTTATGCTAGAACTGTTCGGGACCTGTGTACTAAAAGACCAGGAAGGAAGCCCAGAGATCCTCCCACTGTTCATGTCATAGGGAATTTATCTGCTTTAATGACAGGAAAAACCCCTATGACCAAGTATGACGACCCTGGCAATCCTACTGTCACTATACACATAGGACAAACGCAGATACCCAACGTACTAGTAGATTTAGGAGCAGCGATCAATGTTATAACAGTTGAGACTGTAAAGAAGCCCAGATTCACCAATATTAGACTGACCCCTACCATTTTAGAATTGGCAGACAGATCCACCATCAGACCCGAAGGGATTTTGGACGATCTTGTCATCTCAGTAGACTCATGGGAATACCCTGCCGACTTTTTGGTATTACAACCAAAATCACAGCTGGGGGGACACCCATTGATCTTGGGGAGGCCTTGGTTGGCTACAGCTGATGCTTGCATCAGCTGTCGATCGGGGTCCATGACTATATCTGATGGTATGGAAACCAAAAACCTCACCCTGTATCCTCTAGCACGGCCGAGTCTAGAAACTGAAACTTCCCTTTGGATAGAACAGGAAGAGGAGGAGGATGTTCAGCCATTATTAACAATAGGGAAGGCACTAACCTTCAAAAACGAAACAGAAGATGATGCCATTAGTAATTTCATTAGCGAACCTGCTTCAATAGATAAAGAAGTTTATCAACTCCTGAACAGTACCCTTGGTAAGGAAGAACAAGAACAGCTTACGGAGGAAGCACTAGTCAATGACACAAACATAATCCCAGTTTTGAAAAACTCAAGAAGCATTCCTATTGAGGTAGAGCCTGGAAGAACTTTGAACATCAACCCTAGTCTCTCCTCAGAAGAACAAATGCGCTTAACCAATCTCTTGAAGGAACGTAAGGGGGCATTCGCTTGGGAGTATACAGACATGAAGGGTATCCCTTCCAATCTGTGCACTCATCATTATTATATTAAAAACGACTCCTGGCCTATATGTCAACCCCAACGACACATGAACCCCAATCTGAGGGATATAGTGAAGGAGGAAATCCAGAAACTTTTGGAAGCAGGATTTATCTATCCTATTTCAGATAGTGAGTGGGTTTCCCCACTTGTAATTGTGCCCAAGAAAAATGGTAAATGGAGAGTCTGTGTTGATTATAGGGAGCTGAACAAAGCTACACAAAAGGATCATTTTCCTCTGCCCTTTATTGACCAAGTACTTGATACCCTATCAGGGAAGAAGTTCTTCTCCTTCTTGGATGGGTTCAGTGGGTACAATCAAATTCAGATTGCTCCGGAGGATCAGGATAAGACCACCTTCACTTGCCCCTGGGGAACGTTTGCCTACAGGGTGCTTCCCTTTGGCTTGTGCAATGCACCTGCAACGTTCCAAAGAGCTATAATTGGCATATTTTCTGAATTGGTTAATGATAGTATGGAAGTCTTTATGGATGATTTTACTCCCTATGGCAAGGATTTTGAGGAAGCACTGGAAAATTTAAAGAAAGTTTTAATTCGCTGTGAACAGGCTCGCCTCTCATTAAGCACTGAAAAATGCCATATGATGATGAGTGAGGGGGTGGTATTAGGACATTTCATCTCTACCGATGGTATTCAAGTGGATCCTTCAAAAATTAAGGTGATAAAAAATATACCAACTCCTTCAACTCAAAAAGAGGTGCGAACTTTTCTAGGACATGCTGGATATTACAGGAGATTTATAGAAAAATTCTCCAAACTTGCTTCTCCTTTATTTTCATTGTTAATGAAGGACGCACAGTTTGTGTGGAGTACAGCATGCCAAACAGCATTTGATAAGATTAAAGAGAAGCTGTCCACATCCCCTATTCTAAGGGGACCTAATTGGACCATACCTTTCCACATTTCTTCAGATGCTTCTGATATTGCCATTGGAGCAGTACTAGGACAGCAGGATGGTCAAGTACCTTATGCTATCTATTATGTTAGTAAAAACTTAGCCCCTGTTGAACTAAATTATACTGTTACTGAAAAAGAATTCCTTGCTATTGTTTATTCTATTAATAAGTTTCAGCATTACATTACTGGGTATCCTACATTTGTGCATACTAACCACTCTACCATTAAGTATTTGATGAACAAACCTGTCACTAATGGCAGAGTAACCAGGTGGCTTTTATTATTACAGGAATTTGATATTACTATTATAGATAAACCTGGAAAAGAAAATGTTGTTGCTGATTTTTTATCACGATTTACTAACAGTGATGACAGTTCGCCTGTTGAGGATGCTTTCCCGGATAAACATTTATTCGCACTCTCAGCTCATTCACCCTGGTATTCAGACGTTGCTAATTATTTGGTTGCAGGAAAGCTTCCGCCACATATGTCTAAACGAGAGAAAAGAAAAATTATTCAGCAAAGTGCCAGGTATTGTTGGCTCAAGGGCCATCTCTTTTACACAGGACCCGATCTTGAGATTAGAAGATGTGTAAGGGAAGATGAGATCTTTCATATACTGAAGGCCTGTCATGATGAACCTTGTGGAGGACACTTTGCAGACAAAAGAACAGGGCATAAGGCGCTGCGGATGGGATATTATTGGCCGACACTGTTCAGGGATGCTAAAAGATATGTTCAGTCCTGTGACAACTGCCAAAGGGTGGGCCAACCTAATAAGACAGATCAGATGCCTTTACAGCCCCAAGTGGTACTAGAACCGTTTGATAGATGGGGATTGGACTTTGTTGGCCCTATCAACCCTCCTTCTAGACAGAAGGTTTACATCCTGGTGTGTACAGATTACATGACCAAGTGGGTAGAAGTTGTAGCTTTGACTAAGGCTAATGACCAGGCGGTGATTGATTTTCTGTACAGTGAAATTTTTACCCGCTTTGGGGTACCAAAGGAAGTAGTTACCGATGGGGGACCGCAATTCATCTCACACCAATTTGAATCCTTGCTCCGGAAGTATCATGTGCAGCATAGGATAGCTTCACCTTATCATCCCTAGGCCAATGGTCAGGTGGAAAGTACTAATAAAGTTATTGAAGCAATCCTTACTAAAACAGTTAAAAGCCATCGAAGGGATTGGGCTGACAGGCTTCCAGAAGCACTGCGGGCATATCGCACAACTTGGCGCAACACCACAGGGTTTTCTCCCTATGACCTGGTGTATGGGAAGAGTGCCATTTTTCCAATTGAATTTGAGATCAAGACCCTGAAAACAGCCACCGAAATGAATCTGGATGTAACAGAAGCCCAGAAGAGAAGACTGAATCAATTAAATGAACTGGATGAGAAACGGTTAGCTGCAGCAAACTAGACTGTGCTGCTTCAGCAACAGAGATCTAACTGGCATGACCGATTCATCAAAAAGAAAATCTTTCGTGAAGGAGACTGGGAACTATTATACGACTCCAGATTCAAGAAGGATTTTAAAGGAAAATTACGTACAAGATGGCTGGGTCCATATTTGGTCGACAGGGTATTTGACAACGGCACTGTTCGCCTGGTGACCATTGATGAAAACCGTATACCATTACTTGCTAACAGCCACAGACTGCAACTGTATCGTAAGCCCATTTCGAAAGATGCATTCATTTCACAAATTGCTGCCGATCCAGACTATCAATTAGCACCAAAGCAGGAACTTTTCTCTGCCTTTGCCAAACCTTAAACTGAAAATCGTATTTGCTGTACATAAATAATTTCCTGCTGTAGCGTATAACTGTTGTTTTTTTCTCCTCTTTGCATTTGATATTTTTGTTTGCTGTCATTTTTCAAAAATTTTCAGGGAAGCGCCAGGAGAACGACCAGTTTGGGCGCGTTAGACGAAAATCTCCCTGTGTCGTCCTTGCTTAAAAAAAAAAAAAAAAAATCCAGCAGCTGCGACATATTTTCCGGTAGCTGCAACATATTTTCCGGCGGCTGTATATCTTTTCCGGTAGCTGTATATCTTTTTCCGGCAACCACATTATCCTTTTCCCCAGCAGCCGTAAAATCCTTTTTCCTGCTTGCCGTCAATCTTTTTCGGCAGCTGCAACATCGGCGGCTGCAACCTCATTCCCCACGGCTGCCACCTCATCTTCCAGCGGCTGCCACCTCATTTACCAGCCACTGCCACATCATTTCCCCACAGCCGTAACCGTTTTCCCACAGCTACAACATCGGCAGCTGCAACATCTTTTTTCGCAGCTGCCACCTCATTTCCCCGCGGCTGCCATCTCATTTCCCAGCGACTGACACCTCATTTCCAGTAGCCATAATATCCCTTTTTCCGTCGGTTGTCAATCCTTCCTGGCAGCTGCAACATCGGCGGCTGCAACATCGGCAACTGCAACATTTCGCCGTTATTGTTCTCCGTTGACCTTAAAATCCTTTCTCCCGGCAGCTGTAAATCATCCCCGATAGCCACGACTTCAATCCACCGGCTGCAACATCACGTCACAGCACTGCAACAACTTTTCCTGCCAGCTGTAATCTTTCCCGCCACCGTAAAACTTTTCCGTGACAGCTCTAATTTTCCCCGATACTGTAAATTCTTTTTCCGGCTGCCGTGAATTCTTTTCCGGTGGCTGCAACTTCTTTCCCGGTGGCTGCAACATATTTTTTTTTTTACGACTGCAACATCTTTTTCATCGGCCGTGCTATCATTTTTTTGGCAACTTGCAGTGGTAACTCCCGTGTTAACAGAAGAATTGTTTCAAACATGCTAATCATGGTGCTGATTCACCTCAGTCGTGCTGGCGAACTCATCATTCCGACCCCGAGGAAGCAACGGTTTGTGTTTCACCGGTTGAAGAACATATTTCCTTATCCGAGTCATCATGATCACACATTAGAATGTGCACGAATTCGGCTCCGTGACGTCACCAACTGCATGCTCCACCATTTTCTGCAGCTTTCCGACGCACAGTTTTATGAGGTATGGCTTTAATTTATCACGTGATTAAGCATTGATATCATTTAAACGATATTGATCGTACGTTCACTCGTACCACCATTATACCTGATTAAACCTTTCCCTCGTACGACGTAAACGCTAATAACTTCCACCTTCCCCAATTCGGCATGAAAATTTCAAACACTGTTCTGTGCTCAACTTTCCAAATTTGGTCATTCTCTCAACGTCTCCGCTCAGCGATTCGTGCATCCTCTGTGCTGCAACTTCCATTCTGGGATCCTGTAATCTGTGGAATAACAGTTTCAGTTTGCAGCCAGGACCATGGGGATTCCAGTTCGCCATGAACCTTTCAATACCCGGGAACTCAGATGGAATCCTCAAGTTCTTGCCATCTTTCAAGCTGCTGGCTGGGTCGAATTCTTTGAGCGATTGGACGGATTCGATCGGGACGCAGCCCTGCAATTTGCCTTGAATCTTACCAAAACTCACTCCACGGTGTGGGGGCTGTGTATAGACATCTCCGAGGTCATTATATCCGAGGTTACAGCCATCTTGATGGTGGGAAAACCTTGGTTTAACCATCGAGTCCCTGCAATGGTTGCACGAGAACAATTTTTACTTCCAGGGGAGCAAGTTGAAGCATCCAGGAGAGGGATTGCACTAAACTCACTGCCGCGGCCATGGGACCAGGTTGCTGTCTTCCTCAAGAAATACATTACTTGCGAAGGTAGATATCAAACTGTGTATAACTCTGAACTTCCTTTGCTTTCTCATCTCCGCCATGGAATTTTGTTGAACATTCCATTTTATTTATTGCACGACTTGCGTCATATGGCAACATTTGTTCACTCTGCGAAGCACCCACTGTCCTCTCTCACCCACCATGGCCTTATCAAGTTAATTATTGTAAGAACCCTTGCCCAACATAATATAACTTGGGAACAATTTATAACTCGACCACAGCAACCTGTTCCCTTGAGGGTCATCCCATTACAGCAATTACAGGTTCCACCACAACAGGAGGACCGGAGTTCCTCCAGTGAAGTTGGGGGGAGGGATGAAATGGGAGAAGAACAGCAATCGGGGGCACAGGTAGGGCCATCCGGGGTGGGTGAAACCATAGTAGAGGAACAACCAGGGGCAGAATCAGAGCCATTCGGGGGAGATGAATCTCCAGCACAGGTAGAACTAGTGGGGAATGACACTGCACTTGAAGGAGATCAAGGGGAAGTACAAACAGAGCCATTAGGCGACAGTATAAACAAAACCCTCATGGAAAACCTAGATAACAGGATAGCTCCGACAGCAGAAGGTGAAATTGGAGCAGCATCAAATGCTGCGACAATGGAACCTGAAGATGACGGAGCTAGGGCAATGGAAGAGGACGTTGAATTGGTAACAATTGAGTCTTCACCTGAGTGGGTAGGAGGAGGAGCTGTGATTGAAGAAGAACAGCATGAGGGGAAAGGAAATATTCCTTTGACGTCAGTTTTTCCCCCCTATATTCCAGCTCCACAGGAGGAAACACCACAAAAAGAAAAATCACAAAAGAAAACGCCACAGAAAAGGAAGAGAGCCACCAATGAATTTGATCTAATAGCACCAATCAGAAGGAAACGAACTCAATCAATCACAGCAGCAGAGGCAGCTAGGAAAAGATGGGAAACCTCATAGACACAGGTTGAGCCCCCAATCCTTACACCAAGACCGATGGATGCTCCACAAAGGCAAGTGGAGGAAGAACCTAGAATTGAAGAACTTCTGTATGAGAATGCAATGCTGAAAGAGGACCTCCAAGTACTTAGAAGGGAGCTGGAAACTTGGAAGGAAACCTGCAGAAAGTAGGGTGAAAGAAAAATGTACACACTAATAGAGGCTGCAGACCAAGTGGAGGAATCAGTTTTTGCTGGAGCTGGAGAAAAGGATGAGCGAATACTCTGCCCCACCTGTGGAGAAATCTTTGAGGAAGCAGGCCATAAAATTCTACTTAGCACTTATTCAGCACAACATCCTGTGGCCACAGTGGGGAAAGCAGTGGAAAAAGAAGGTGCTGCCACACAAGAACCAGCACTTTTAAACATCCTTGCTGCAGCTGCCACTTCCCATGATGCAAAAATTATGGAACAGGTAGGAGAAGAACATGGGATGGAGGACGCTTTGGAGATTAATAAGGAATGTATGATAACCCCAGAATGTTTCCACGATACAGAGATTATAGAATAGATGGGAGAAGAACTTGGAATGAAGGATGCGCTGGAGCTTATAAAGGAATATGATGAAACCCCATAATGCTCCCAGGACACAGAAAGTTTAGAAGAAGAGATACAAAGGCAGGACAGTGATAAATTGGAACAGGAAGCTGCAACACAAGAACCAGCAAACCTGAATATACTTGTCCAATCTGCCAAACAGATGGGGGAAGAACCTGGGACAGAGGAGATTTTGGAGTTTAATGATGAACTCTGGGTTGTAACCCCAGAGGACTCCCATGACACAGAACTCATAGGAGAAGAGTTGCAGCAAAAGAAGGATGAAGAGGTAAGCCAGGATGTTGCTACACAAGAACCAACACCCTTGGAAGCTAAGCAGGAACTCCTGAATTGCAGTTAAAAGATAACCCTGGAGTGGATATCATTCCCGATATACAGTGGAGTGAAGATGAACAGGTACAGACACCATGCTCAGGTGACACTGAAATCTTGGAGGAAGGGTTGCACGATGAGAAGGATATCCTATCTCAGTAGCAGAAGGACAAAGAAGACGCTGTTACACAAGAACCAGTGTCTCCAAAATCAATAAAGGTAGCTGCTGAAGAAGGTTTAAAGGATGTTGCTGTTACACAAGAACCAACAACTCTCTTGTTAAAACTAGATGCGCTGGAAGACACTGTCCCACAAGAACCAGTGCTTCCACCTCCTAGAGATGTCATTGAGTTGGATTTAGATTGAGGATTTCCTTTCAACTCCCCCAGGAACAGCATAATGAGACTGTAGGAAGATTCCCACTACACCAATTGCATTCCCAGATACCAGCAAGTAGCAGTGGAAGGGAAACAGTGAGGTTGGAAGATACTGGGTTACTCACAGAGGGCTTTTAAAAGATAGATAAGGTGCCTGAATTTCCTACACTTCTTCCTCTCTCCTTGGATAGAGCTCAGTACACGATTCAGATGCAGGTTGTTGCATGAGGACATGCAACAGGGTAGTTGGGGGGAGATGTTGAGCCCAGAATTGGCCCTTTTTAGTCATCATTATTCATCTTTCCTGCCCCTGTCGTACACCATTTATCATGGCAATCAAACCTATTGTCCTTACCTTATCCCCCAAATTACCAAGGTATGGCTGATCATTGTTTTATTTTATTAATGCTTATGATTGTGATAATTAAAGCTGTGCATCTCTCAAATTGTGCTAACATGTTGCGATTTATGAAGGTAGTTGAGACAAATAGACTGCAGGAAGATCGAGGCTGAACAAGTCATGAAGGAAGGAATGTTCGTTGCTTGTAGAGGGATCCTTGGGGCTCGAATCATCAATCAAAGCACAGCTGTGACAGGGAAAATGTAATAGAATTTGCTATCTTAAGTATGTTGCTGCTCGAGTCTAGCTGAGAGATGGAAAGACCGCCACTCTTGGGTCAATTAATAACTTTCTCATATTCAGATGTTTCTGTTCTGCCACGCATTGTAACAGCTAGTTATTTAGGGCGCCTGAAGATCAGAGATCTTCATGGCTTCCCAATTATAGGATTAGATGTTACAATTTGTATGTATAAATATGAGGAGTTGTTTCGACTCAGGGGTTGAACAACAGACAATTAAATTATTGTATTAGCAGCTGAGCAAAACTGTGTATTCATCCTTCTGTTAATATAAGGGGTTACTTCTGAGCTAAGAATTGTGTTGTTCAGCCAGCATCTCTGTGTGAAGACTGGGCCCGTCTTCCACAGAGATTGCTGAGTTAAAATAGGATTTTTAGTTTATTGTTGTGTGATGCTTTTTTCTTTTCTTTTGTACGCAGCAGCAATATTTATTGTGTGGACTTTCAGTCAAGAATTATATTTCTGTGATATTGGTGAATGGCGTAGAATAACAGTCGACTAAGTAAGGTTTTCTTTATGCATTTCAATTTCTGTTCACACTGCCGTGTTCATCTCACAGCTGAGTCGTGATCCCAGGAGCTCTTACAATTTGGCTTTCCTGTTATGTGTTGATTGACTTCCATTCTGCAATTCAATTTCTTAGAACAGTTGCTTCAATCTTTTGCGATTGAAATTCTAGGCTAATGTTCAGTTTATGCTTTATGATTCCCAGATTGATTAGATCAGACAAGTGATTGTTCTAGAATACGAATGAGATTTCTTTTCTGCAATTGTTGATTAGATCTGATACCATTTCTTATTGATGCATAATAGAGAAGAATTGTAGTATAGCAGTTAGAAGGCAATTGGGATTGCATAGATTCTTGGGATGAACATGGATGATAGAAGATAAAAGTATTCACTTCTAATGGTTTGGTGTTTAAGCATATATTGTGCACTTATCCTTTGAAATAAAAAGACTTTCTCGGGTTGACAATAAATTTCATATGCTCTGTGTGTTTGGTAACAATTTATCTGCATATAGAGTGCTTGACAGTCCTGTGTCCATATCTTGCACATTCGGGATTCTCTGTTCCACAGCTTCCTTGGACTTTTCTTCCTCCTCCTTTTGCTTTTGTTGTTTAGTTGCTTCATTGTCCACCTTATCTTTCATTTCTTGCAACCTCACGACTTCTTCTTTCTGGATTCTTTCGGTCTCTTCCCTCGGATTTTCTCAGTATCTTCTTTCTGGATCTTTTCAGCTTCCTCTTTATGGATTCTTTCGGCCTCTTCCAATAGCTTCTTCTCAGCTTATGCTATCTGCAACGTTATGACTTCATCCTTTTTCTTCCTTTCTGCATCCTCCTTTAGCTTCCTCTCTGCTTCCCTTTTTTGTTCTTCAACAGCTTCTCTTTCCTGCCTCTCGGTTTCTTCTTTGAGCTTCCTTTCTGCTTCCTTTAGTTGTTTTTGTAACTCTGTTTCTTTTGCAGCTTTGGCAGTAGCACTTGAACTACCCCCGATTTTGGGATGAAAGCACTTGTTCAGCTCAGTCATGTTTCTTGCGCTCTGATACACTTCGTCATATTTCAAGAAGAGGTGCGCATACTCAAAGTTAATCCTGTAGGAAGCGAAATGGCTAGTGACCTTACCTTCGCTATCATTCCTTCTGAAAATATTTGTCCCAAAATGAAAGGACTCTAAATCCTTAACAAAATTCTCATCCTCTTTTTCCTTGGGAAATTTGTATGCACCGATAGTGAATGGCACCGGTGGGTAGGAAGCCTTTTTCTTGCAATGACGAAAACTCCCAACACCATTGATGAAAACTTCCCTTATGACCTCTTTATGTACAACAAAATCAATGGCAGACTAAGGAAATAGAGAAGAAGTTTGGGTTCCTCCATACATACTAATATACATGCCTTCTACGGAGAAGTAATAATCTCCATGTTCCTTGATCACTGACAAGGAATTCTTGAACCTACAATTCAGTTCTTCTTTGAATATTAGCTGGTACAGTGGCATGATTAACACATCACAAATGAGCTTGTAGTTACTTGCACACTTGTGAGCCCATGCCATCTGATAGGATACATGGAGGGGAGATTCGTCTGACTTCCAATCACATTCCAAAATAGGGAAATGATGTTTGTTCAATAGGCAATACAAGAGGTAAGAGGACTTAAAAGATTCATCTTTCTTTTGTGTTGGTCCTCCTTGCGCTGTGGAAATATGTGACGCCATACTCTCGGAAATGATGTATGCCCCGTTGAAAATTGCACCATGTGTGGTGATGTGGTACATCACTGGTACCCAGCTGAGCTTATATGTACTTCTACTTTCTAAGCCAAAAACCTGACTTAACATCAGAGCTATGATTCTATAACGGGTTCGCAAGTGTTGAGTATCATATTCTCCACTAGATTGCGGTCTCAACTATCTCTCCGAGACTGTCATCTTCTTAGCATACTCAAAATGATCCATCTTGTCCCCTGCTATCCAGTCGTCGGTCAACATGATTTTAAGAGGAGGAACTTTGTAGGTTGCAGTTATGTGAAGTGGTTGGAAGGATGCAAGCCCTTCTCCTTTGAGATATGAAATGATCCTGGTGTTAACATCTACGTGGGGAAAAATCCACCAGATGAATTCTAAGGATGGGAATAATTCCAGGCACATAGTCTCCTTATGAAGGATGAACTTATTTATGTTTTGGTAGACCATTAACTCTTCAATAGAAGCATCGGGGAAATTCCCATTTCGAATGGATCTATATACTTCACCCCATTGAAATTTTGGAGTTCCTCTAGTCACGACTTTAGTATCTCTGAGCATTGTCTCTGGCAAGGTATCCAATAATATCTCAACATCGAATCTGGTTAAGCTAACTTGGACTTTCATCTGGCGGATCGCTTATGCCTAAGTCTGATGAGACACAAGATGGACAAACGAGGGAACAAATTATCCATAAACAATTCATCACTCATGGTGTAAATGAGAAGAAATGAAACTAACATCTAAATGTTTCGATTGTATGTTTTATCCATGAGCAAAATAAGGTTTTTTAGTCAATTTCAAGTTCTTGCACAGTTGGAATCCTATCTTCTCCGAAACAACATGTACAAAGTATAACAAAAGAAACAAATTGGATACAAAACATTGTTTGATTAACTGAAGAAATTCATGCACTTTTAACGTTCGTTTGGCTTCAGTGATCATGCAAATGATGACTTGTTACATTTTGACAAAAACATTGCAAAGAATTTCATTAATACACAGTGATGAATTAGTTGCAAAAAATTTAGGCTTGTTCTATGTGAACTATAAGGTTTAGTACACATGTTATATAGAGGCCATTAAAACTGTGCATAACCAATTTCCTTTTCTGCATTCACAATATTTCACCAAAAAGATTGAAAATAACCATAGTGCTCAACATAATGAAACTTTAAGAATTTGTCTATCATAAGGGGAAGCATAACGCCTTTACAAGTGAAAAACACAACAACTTGCAACACAATATTTGACTGAAAACACAACTGACGACGGGGTCATGTCCATACACTTCTCGCTTGGCTTCGTAAACCTCTAAGTTTACGTGTTCGGAGACAGTGCTAAGATGAAAAGATTTCAATAATAGTACAATGTAGTTAGATGGTGCTTTGCACGTGTGTGAAAGCAGTGTTGCTCACGCGTACCCAGGGCCTCGGTCATTGCGGCCTGTAGGAGAAAATGAAAACCCCTAAAAAGTAAGCTTCATAAAGCTTGTGCGTCACTCAAGGGAAAAGGTAAACAAACCCTAAGACTTCACCCTCCCCAACCAACTGAATCCCTCCCAATTGGTCAAATGACTCAAATAGTGCGAGGGCTACGACGAGCCACTCGACACAAGAAACTCCCGCCAGGAGAGGCCATGGAATAATTGAAAACCAGGCTGGCTAAACCTTATCCTCAAAAGGGCCCTCTATACTCGTCTGGTAAAAAACAACAAAACAAAAACCAAATCATTTAAAAGAATAAAACAAGGATTGAAGGTTTCCTACCTGACAGTCATGCACTGGATGCGAAGGCGAGCTCTAGAAATGTTGAAATCCTAGCGATCAATAGTAAAAAATGGTGTTTTCCATCTTGTTCGAACGTTGGTAAAAAAAAAATAACACCCCTTCGCTATATATACACAAATGTAAACCCTTGTCATAAATGCGAACAGGGTTTTGGTAGGTGGGGTTAATAAATGACTGCGCTCCTTTTTGTTGCGTCAAAACAAATCTGCCAACCGTTTCGGCGTATATTCTTTATTTTCCATGAAATGGTCAACGGTATCTTACTGCATCACTATGAATGGTCAGCAAAAATGGCTCGACAACTGCAAACAATCGGCGTAGTTGGATCAGGTCTTGCGAAACGATTGGCACGATCCTCTATGGTTGTTGTGAAAGAAAAATGCAAAAGACTGGGAAAAAGAATCGGTAGCAGTTCGCCAGAAAAATCTGAAACAATGGCATAACTTACTGGAGAGCTCTGAAAGGTCGGCATTTACTCATCAACGAATTGCGAAATGATCGATGCTAACTCACCTGAATGTTCCGACCAGCTGGCACTATCTTTCCAGAACAATGCGATCATTCGGCATTAACTCACCAAAAAAACTGTGAAATAGTCGTTGTTAGCTTGTCTAAAAGCTGCGAAAGGGTCGACGTTAACTCATCTAAAAGCCGCAAAACGGTCCAAAAGCTGCGACCATTTCAGAGTAAAAACCTTAGTTTGTACTTAGGCTGAAAAAGACTTGTTCTTCAATATTTTCTAATAAATTTCTAAGTGTCAAAAGAGGAATGTTCCAAGAAGCGAAAAAATCTTAAAAATAAAGGAGCATCCCTACAATGTTTTTAAAAAATGGGGATCAGGTTGCAGCAGCAACAATTGGCAATTCGCTGGTGAACACATCTCTCTAAATAATCCCTCTTTAAGTTTAGAAAAGCTTACATGTTGTTGAACCTATGTATAACATAACGTTTTAAAAACCAAATTTCATACAAGGGAGTAGTCTTACTTCTATCACATTGGTCATTGGGGAATAAGGGTGATCTTGAACTAGACTTCTTGACCACTCTCCTAGGGCCAAAAATGTGGGTTTCATTTTAGTTCCATTTTTCAGGTGCCCTCTAAATAGGACTCCATAGGATCGTAACAAAGTCACACAGATGTATTCGTTTGTTCCTCATTCCCATGCTGCCAACATTCCTTTAGATGCTTTCTTTATTGACGAATTTTGTCATTTGAGTCTTCCATGATAACTTTCTTCAATCTTAACCATTTGACATGGGTGCTTCCGTCCATAATGTCCTTTTGTGTGAGCAAGAGATTTAATTGTTTGTCATGCTCATGGACGGAAAAGGACCTTGCTAAGCTGACTACTAGGGAACTTTCTTGATTAGATACCTTCCTTTTTCATAACCATTTCTTCGATGGAGATGAAATTTTCTGTACATGTGGCTCTTTGATGTAAGCTCTTTTGGACTTTACCTTGCAGCATGGGATCATTTTAAATGCCATACATCTATGAGACCTGCTTCCTCTTCATGGGTCCATCATAGTGAGCTTCCTAAGATGGTTATTCATGTGACATGGATGGAGCCCCAAGATAGTAATTCATAAATCATAAGTCTTAGTTAATTTACAGGGATTACAGGACTCAATTATGAAACTGGAGCGAATTTTCCCTTTTTAAAATTGATCAACAAATAACAATGTCACATTGAGAAAACTTTCTTTTATAAGTAGATTCTGACTTTTCAGGAGATGTCGTTGAGATTGTTCAAAGTCCCATATTTCCACATTCTAGTATGTTGAGCTAGGGTTTATTTGAAATGAAATAAAGGGGATCAAACAATAAGCAAACAAAAAGAAGCTGATGAAAAGAAAACAAGACAAACTAGACTAATCAAAATAGAAAACAACAAAGTTTAAAATAAAGAAATGCAAATTTTATTTATGTACAAAAGTGCTCCTAAGCCTAAGTAAAGTACTATTTCAAAGCAAGGCTATTGACAGGGAGATTCTCTTCCTCCCCTTGTAAATCTTGGAATTTGTATGTCGACAAGCCAAGCTTTTCGGCAATCTGGTAAGGGCCAAGCCATAATTGTTGAAATTTCATATGCTTTCCCTTTTTGTCATGTGGGTGATCCCACTTCAGAACTAAGTCTCCTACCTCAAAATTTCTTTTACCGGACTTCCGTTTATCAAACCATCTCTTGACAATATCTTGGTGGTAATGGAATCTATCTTTGGCTTTTTGTCATGATTCTTTGAGTTTAAGAAGGGTATTGATTTGTGACTGTAGGATTTCACTACTAGAACCTCCAGAGTCCTGGGCTAGTTGCAAGGATGGGATTAGTATGTTAGGTGGAAGTATAGTTTCTTTCCCATAAACTAGTGTATAAGGAGAAACTCCTGAGAGTTGGAATATCCAGCAATACTGAGAAGGGGGGTGAATCAGTATTGTCTTCTTTTTCCTTTTATTAAAACAATTAGTACAAGACACACAAATAATCAAACAAGTTATAACACAAGATTTTATCATGGAAACCTCAAACAGAAAACCATCAACTCATACTCATTAATAAGATGAATTTTACAAAATTGTTTATCTGCTACTACAAAAAAGGATGCAACTACACCCCATATTTTTCCTGCTGCTACAGACAAGGATGCTACAACACCACAAATCTTTTGTCTGCTGCTACAAACAAGGATGCAACAACACCCTGTTTTCCAGCTACTACTGGAATGAGGCTACGACCTCTTGCAAGCTTACTGCCTGCCCTAGCACCTCCCTACCACCCTAATTTGATTTCACCATGCTTCGAGATCTTCTTTATGTTTTCAAACTTGTCATTGGTTTTCATTCTTTGCTCTCTATCTACAGCTGCTTCTACATAGATCTGGTTCATAGAGATGACTTCTTTCACTCAACACTCTGTCTATAAATACCTTCTAACATGTTTTCTATGAATGCATATTCTCACAGTTGCGCCTTTTGATTCTTAGATCGTGCCTCTACATGAAAACACAATTATTCATTTTAATAATTCTTTAACTCTATTTAGGTTTATTAGTCATGAATTTCTGCAACAAAAATATTTCCAAAATTGCCTCTCCACAATGATAATTCTACACCAGAATTCCTTCTAAATTTTCATTTCTCTGTAATGATATTTCCGCAACAAAAATCATTCCGCAATTTCACTTCTGCAATGATCTTTCCGCAATTACCTTTCCACAGTGACCTTTCCTCAATTTCCTTTCAGCAGTGGTTTTTCCGCAATTTCCTTTCTGCAACGAATTTTCCGCAATCTCTTTTTCATAGTGATCATGGACCGTATGATCTTGATCAATAGTGGATTCTCTTTCCGCAGCTTATGGATTGCGGATTGCAAAACTATATTTAAATTTCTACAAACTAGCTTCCGCAATTTGTCTCCCACAAGACTTCTTCCGCAAGTCTCTTTCTGCAAGGTTCTTTCTGCAGTGAGCGTGGACCATCAGATCTTGATCAACAGTGGATTCTCTTTCCGTAACTTGCGGATTACAGATTGCAGAACTATATTTCAAATTTTACAAGTTGTCTTCTGCAATTTATCTTTTAGCGGTCGGGTTGCGGATTGTGGATTGTGGATGTGCCTTCAACTCTTCCTGAAATAGGCTTCCACAATTTCCCTCCTGCAATTCCTTTTCTACAACTCTTTACAACCGTCGAATTCTTGCAGGTTCTTTCCTGATCATTGATCTGAGATAGATGCGGATCTCATCTTACCTTTGTGGATCCATTCTCTTCCTTAAACCTTTCTCTTGTAGAATTTCTCTGGGGCATCAGATCTCTTGCAGCTTTGATCTCGTCTGTCAATCTGCTCTCTCCAGTGGACCTTCACTTAATCTTGTGGATTTCTTATCTTCCATTCACGTTCACCTCATGATCTCTTTCCCATCGTTGATCCATCTTTTATCCTTTAATATGGATCATCCAAATCTCTGCAAACTTCAATCTTTGCAACTCTATGATTCTACATTTATTGATCAGAGAATCAATCAATCACTGAATTGATCATCACCGTACATTATTCCCTTGCTGGATCTGTACATCAACTCCGTGGTTTTACACACATAGAGATCATTCATACATCCACTGCAACATTCAATCCTCAAAATCCCTAACTTCAGGATATGCATACACATAGTGATTAATCAAGCATTTACACAGATATCCCAAACTCTCAATTGATTCATCGATACAAAGATACACAAATATTCAACTGTTAACACTTTAAACATGGATTCATGCATACACACAGAGACAACTTAATTAACTTTCTTTATTCACATAGGAACCTAATACAAACAGGGTCGCTTCCTCTGGCCTGGTTTACATTGACTTGGCCACCCCGCTATCCATACTCTTCATTATGATGCCATATTGAAACATTGAATTTTTAATTGCACTCAAACACCACCATGTGTCTCTTACATTCCACATCATCATCTATGTCATGCCATGTCATCATATCTTCCATATCATCATCCATGCGATGTCATCAGTACCTTTTTCTTTCACTGAGTTTTCCTTGCCATCATGTCCTTGATTATTCCTTTGTCACTACTAAACTCCTTTGACATCAATGACAACCATATCCAACATTCTCCCCTTTTGGCATTGATGGCAACACCTAAACATTCTCCCCCTTTGACAACAATGACAAAGGATAACCTATTATGCCCTTTACTGTAATCATCTTGATATAGAATTTCCAATCATTCTCCTTTTATACAATTGCCCTTCTTTTTCTTCTCTTCCTCTAGTTAACTTGGTCTTGGTGCTGATCATCTAATTAGAATCCTTCTTTACCTTCTTGTAGTGAGTCTTTGATAAGTTCATGGACTGCCCCTATCACAATGCTCCTTCTCTTGCCAACACATTCTTCTTTTGTGACAAATTTTATACTTATTGGTTTATCTTTGAGTTCTTTCATTCAACCCTTATTTTTCTTCCATATATTTCTCTTTAAAGATACATCATATAACTTGTTCTTCTTTAAGGATTCTTCAATGCCATACAAGCAACTTCTCAACATTATGTTTTTGCTCCCCTTTTTGACTAAATATCAAAATGATATGCACTAGCTTCATTCCCACTTATACTCTTCTTCCAACACTTTTTTTTATAGACTTCACCATGATTCCTCAGTCTTTTAGGAATATAGATTTTTACCAAGTACTCTTATGACTCTTCTTCTCCTTGTTTTGATGGCAACCTCAAAACATTCTTTTCTTCTTACCAAAATATATTTTCAAGCACCAATTGCAATTTTTTGATATTAACTCCCCCCGAGTACATGATCCTTTCTAATGCTTCATTTCAAGGTTATCTTCTAAGTCATGAGAGTTTTAGAAAATACATCCATCTTCATTTCCACCATCATGACTAACTTCTTCTTCATCATCTTTATCTCCATCAATGTGTTCTTTTACATCTTCATCTTGCTTCCCATCATAATGGATGTCATTCTTATCTACAACAGTATTATGCTTAACATCATCTTTGGAAACTTAATTGTGGCTTGGGATCTTTGTTTCCTCTGAATCTTTGTAGTCTTCCTTTCTTCTCCACATATTTCCATGAGGTACCCTGCTTATTGACCTTGGTTGTTTCTCGGATTCCCTACTTAGATATTTTCTCTTGGTTCTGCAAACAACAGCCTTGTGACCATGCTTGTGACAGTAGTGACAGTATCCATAGAATCTTCCTTTATGTTTGAGAATTTTTTTATCTTCCTGCTTCATATCTTCAATCGTTTTCCATCTCTTCCTTTGTTCTTGACCTTTTATTGAAGTATTCTTCCTGAGCTTACATTCTCTAGCCATATGTCCAAAATTATGACATGTGTAGCATTGACCAAAAAAGATCTTCTGGACTCTACTTGTCATTGGTCCTTTAAGTATCATATAAGTTTTGTCTTTATTATGAGATGAGGGAGCATAATTATCACTATCATTCTTAATCGGGATTTTGAGTGCAGTAGCATGGCTTCTTTCATTTCTATCTTGGAGTGTAAAGGACAAATATTTTGAATTCTTTTCTTTGTCATAGCCTAATTGACTATGATCACTTAATGGTCTCTAGATACTCAAGATCTCATCTAACATCTTTGAACTGCTTTCATATTTTGACTTAATAGATTCTTCATTGAGCTTCTTTCTAAGTTGCATAATCTCTTCTTCAAGCTTCTATGATTTTTCATTCTCTTTTTGAGCTGTAAAACTAGATCCTCTCCAATCTTCTTGTCTTCTTTAAGCTGAGCTTTCAAGTCACTAATGATTTGGTTTGATTGTTTGTTCTTTTTCCTGTTTTTTTCAAGTTCTTCAAGCACACTGATTAATTCGGCTCTTAGATATGTTACTCCTTATTCCATTGGTTCATCATCTTGATCTTGGTCTTCTATTCCCATGAATAGAATTTATGTCTCCTCATCTTCATTTGTGTCTTCATCTTCACCATCATTTATGTTGTAAAGGAACTTCTTCTTTTCATTGAACTTCTTTTTGTTTCCTGTTTCGTCATTTCTAAACTTCTTTGAGGCTTCTTTCTCATCACTTCTATCTTGCTTAGGATGAGGAAATTTTGAAGAAAAATGTCCAGTTCTTCAACGTTAAAGCACTTTAGAGGTTGATTTCCCTTGTACTTGTCAGTACCTCTCCAAGATTCTTGACGAACACGACTTCTTCACCATCTGAGTTTTCTAATTGATTCTTGGATAAGGCTTTAAAAGTTGCTTCTTTCTTTGATTAACCATCTTCTCATTTTCTCATCTCGTAGGCAGTGAAGATCCCATGTAGTTCATCTACTGACATGTCTTTAATATCATCTCGTTCTTCTAGAGTAGATACTTTTGAGTCATAATTCAATGGCAGGGTTCTTAGTACTTTGTCCACTACTTCTTTCTCCTCTAATTCCCCTCCAAGGCCTCGGATAACATTGACAATTTCATCTACTCTTAGAAGATATTCTACAATATTTTCTTCCTCCTTCATTTTTCAGGCTTTCAAACTATCCTTTGTATGTCTGAAGTTTTGATTGTTTGACTTTGGATGCTCCTTCATAGACAATGTTTAATTTATCCCAAGCCTCCTTGGTTATCTTGCATTGCGTGACTTTCACAAACACTATGTTTGTTAACCTATTCAAGATTGCATTTAGGGATTTTGCATTGGCCTTGTAGCTAGGGTTTTCACCCTAGCTTGTGCAAATGAGCACCTAGTAAGGAGAAGGGGACTCCTTAGTAGCAATTCAGAAAAACAGTAAATGAAAGACAGTACGGTAAAATAGTAAATACTCTAAGCATGTGCACAAAACAAAAAAGACAAGATAATAAAAAGGGGTTTTTGTATTGATTATACCTCCAATGTGAAGGTTGGTGAAGCCTTTGTAGCAGTCCAAGAGGGTTGCTTCCATGCTTCCAGTTTTGCTCCTTTCTCTTTCGCTAAAGGGTTTTGGAAATGGGCCAAAGGGGCACTCAAATGTGAAAGTAGCTCAAGGGTGAGCTAGGGTTTCAAGAGTGATTTTGGCAGAGTAAGGGTATGGTTGACGGTGGATATGAAATGAGGGGCCTCCATCACCTATTTATAGGTTTTTAGTGGTGGAGTGCTGGCCCATGGTTTTGGGCATCATATGGTTTAGGTCAGCTATATAGGGTTTTTGCTTCCTTTTTCCCTCTTTTTCCTCTTTTTTGTATTTTTTATTCCCTTTCTAGAGGGTTTTTGCTATTTTGGAGGAATTTTGGATTATTTTGGGGGGAAAGGGGTTTTTTGGCCTTTTGGAGGCTAATATTGTAGAAAATATGGACAATGAGTCATGTAATGGGGTAGATGAGGTAGTGAGCACTTTTTGGGTGTTAACAGATTGCCCCCTGATGTGTGAGGGATGGATCTCATCGTATGGCTGATAGACATCATAAGTCTTTTATGGTTTTCCTGGGGTGTGGAGAGGAGAAGAAACGAACTAGATCCCGGAACAACGGTCCCAAAAAAACTGCAAAAACTGAAAGTACATGACCTCAATAATGAATGAGGAATAATATGAACATATGGATGAGGCGGGCATTCCCATGCTCGTATCAAGATATAGGACAACAATAAAAATGGGGTCCAAAACATGGGGACCTGAAATATACATGGCCTCAAATAAGGAATTAGGAAGAATCTCAATATATGGATGAGGCGGGCATACCCATGCTCGTATCAAGATACATAAAAAACAACTGTGAGGCCCGAAAAGGAGGACCTGTAAGATACATAGAGAACCACTGTGTACATCATAAGGGTCCAGAGGGGACACAAATTTGGGACATACTACTGGGTTGACCATGTCTGAGCTAAAGAACTAATATACTAGAATAACAACAGTGCTGCTGAGTGGGGTACCAGAGGAACTGGTGAGCTGCTGGATCATAGTGACGGGGAGTCATACCCTCAATGGTACACTGAACTGGAACTGAACTGGGTACTCAAGGAAGCATATAATTGGATCGCTTCCGAATACAATAGCCAACGCAACCCAGACATCCATGGGAACATATAACTGGGCATTCCGAAATGACTCACCAATGTGCCAGAATCAGGGGAAATCTGGGGTCTTCGACCAATAACTGAAGGGATATAAACCCTGCACAATTCTCAACGATGCGATCAAGGTGTTGAAGTCGAGCATGTGAGAAACAACCACTCAGAGAGGCAATGATGACTCCTCTCAAAATGGTCCATAGGCACTCACCGCAGATGGTGATGGGTCCAAGGCACAGGGACCTCTGGGTCTATCCTCTAGAATAGAGGGGTTGTCGTCGACAGAGGGAGACCTGCAACTAGCAAGGAAATGATGTTTCCTTGATAGGAGTGCGAGGTGGAGAACCAAAGTGTGAGAGTACTGATGGTAGGACTGTCATACTATGGGGGATAACTGGGCAAGTAGAGTGGGTGGACTCAAACCTCCTTTGTTCCGAGTATGATGGCGGGGATGATCGGGTAGCATATGAAACTGACTGTTGGGAAAGGGATCATAGCTGTAATGGATCAAGGATAGTGACTGGGATGAGTGATACTCAAGCTGGTGTAAAATGGCAGGAGACTGCAGAATAATCTGAATAAAGGCGACCTGATTACGGGTGCTGACAAGATGATCGATCATAGTGCCAAGAGGCATGGGGGGACTTCTTCACGGGTTAAGGAACTAGAAGAAGTGTGTGTAAAATGGTACTGTCGTGTGGATTTATACGAGCCCAGGATAGTTCATGCTCGTGATTGCTTTCAATTTTAAGGAGTCTGAAAGCGATAAGAAGACTCTAAAATAATGGAATGGTACCGTCGTGTGGATTTGTACGAGCCCAGGACGGTGCATGCTCATGGTTGCTTTCAATTTTAGAGATTCTGAAAGCAATAAGAAGACTCCAGGGGGTTGCTTTTTCGTGTGTTAGTCTCCAAGGCCTGAAGAAGCATAAAAAGATGCAATGAAGAACTCTTCTAGCCAGTGTGACTAGAGTATTCCTTTCTCGTAATTAGTCTACCAGGTTCGGAAAAGGGTTAAACTTATACCAGATAGATGCCCTTTCAGGTACTTTAACAAGCATGAAAGGAAGCAAGATTGCTCGACGATCTTTTCATTGTTGTAGGAGTCAGAAAATAGCTTAACAGAAACTCCCTAAGTGCCTTTTTCGTAAAGGACTTGTCCAGCCCGAAAAAGGGATAAAATTATACCGAACAAAAGGAATGGCAAGGCAAGGAGGAAGTGCTTAATCAAGGAACATTGATGATGACCAAGAATGAGGGAGGGGGGAAACACTAGTGGGCCTCCTTGTGGGATAATGAATGGTAGCAAAATAACGAAATAATTGCAGTATGAAAGGAGTGAATGGCTCATGTAAAAAGGTGGAACAATCCGATGGTGGCCGATGTGGTGCGTAAACCGAGGCAGCAAGGTGTCAGGACACAATGTTGAAACTGTACCTAGTGAGAGCGAGAAATGACCTCAAGCATCATCACGAGTGTGGAAAAATGAATCCGACGATATAAAAAGTGTCAAAAATGGAGAACGATTGAAGTGGCATGCAAACCGAGGCGACAGGGGGCGTTTTGGAAAAATACCCAAAAAATATGGGGGTGAGAGCGAGAAATGATCTCAAGCATCATCATGGGCTCGGAAAAAAATGAATTTGATGATATAAAGTATATCAAAAATGGGCTACGGCCGATGTGGCACGCAAACCGTGGCGACAAGGTGTCGGGACACAATGTTGATATTGGTCCTAGTGAGAGCGAGAAATGATCTCAAGCATCATCACATGCACGAAAATATGAATCCGGCGGTGCAAATGGTGCAAAAAATGGAGGTCATAAGGACTCTGGAATGGTCAAAGGAAATAACTAGGTTAAAAAATGGCTACAAATAAAGGTGAGCCCACCAAGCAAAGGATGCAGTGGTGGGGAGAAATGATGGCCCGCGGGGACAGAATACTAGGTGTATCAAATCAAATCAAATCAAATCTACAAGTGATATGTGACCTCAAAAATGGTTGAGATCACGAATGTGAAAAAGTGAGCAGGGTTAATGACTTGCCCCAATGCTATGTGCATGGGGTTTGTGATTGTGGATCACATATGTGTTGGTTGGAACAATGGGATCATTGAAACGCTGAGATAGATGTGATGGGGTAGGGTCAAAATGATTGATCATGCCCCCTATCCCAGGGTTGAGGTAATCTATTATGCCCCCTAACTCAGAGGTGTCAATGTGGTGCTCTATAATAGCGGGGTCAAGACTAGGCATTTCGGTATAGGACTAGGCAAAGACATTGCAGAACTCTTGGAAAAGTTTTTTGTACTCTCCGATCTCGTACTCAGTGCAGGAGGCTCCTACAGTAATGATTTCAGGGGCACCTCCTGGGGCAGAGATATCAATTTGGATTGTGGGTGAGATGTTGGCCATGTTACCTTCCTCAAAAGCATTAGGAGCGGGAATGGGATCCTTAAACCAGTCGACTTTGGTGGGAAGGAAATCTTTGGAGTCAACCACAAATTGGGTGGATGTGGTGGAGGAGGACTCTTCTGGGAGGAAATAGGAACGATGGTGCATGTCTTCCCAGGGATAATCCGGGGTAGTGAGAGCCTCTAGAATCTCCTCATCATTGCGGAAACTTTGAGTTGTCAAATCGGTTGACGAGGGAGTGGTAGTTGAAGAGATCATATAAATGGTGTTAATCTCTCCGCATGAGGGTGATACTGGGGGGTGGATCTCCTCAATTGTGGGGGGTGCCATCTCAAGGTCCAAATTATTCATCTCGTAGAGAGCTGCTCTGTAATATGGGAGATCAGGACAATGATGTGAGTAATGGCCGTAAATACCGCATATTGCACAAGGGTGGTTGGTACGTAGTGATTTATCACGAGGCTTAGGGGTTGGATCGAGTTCGACAACCGGGATGTTGGGGTCGTCGTCAAGCATTTGCATGTGTTCCTGTAATGTAGGTAATTGTGGACATTGATGAGTCGGATGGCCTAACTCATCACACAACGAGCATTTGGGAGGAGCACGAAACATGAGGGGGTTTTTAACTATTTTGGGCGGAGTTACAGTAGTGTATGGTTGTGGGCCTCTTCCCCCAGTGTGCTTAATAAGAGGGGGGGGATTCATAGATGACGAAGGGGTAGTGACACCGGGAGGTGGTTTACTAGTAGTGGCAATGGGTTGCACCGTTTGTAGGACGACATTTGGTGTCGGCAGGGGAATGGAAGGTAAAATATACCACACAGGTAATCCTAAGGTTAACCCGGGCAGGCTAAGAGTAGCCATAACCGGGGCGCTTACTACTCCTGAGGGAGGGAATAGGAGGGGGATTGTGTGGATGGGTGTAACACCAATGTGACTAGGTACCAATGGTGGTTTGGGTAACAAGGGCGGTTGATTGTTGGGTGTTTGTGTATTGTGGGAAATGGTACATAGGTCATATACTTCGGTCGTGGGTGACGGGGGTGGAATAGATTGGAAAGTTGAGGTCATCGGCGTATCTGAGTAAACTTCGGGGCCCATGGAGGAAACAAACGAGGTAGTTGCACCAAAAACAGGTTGTTCAACCATGGGGAGAACATTTTCGGGTGCAGCGGGGGCATTGGGATCGTAATAGGTGAGTTGGTCGACCTTGACCACACGTCTGTCATGGGGGAACATCATGGTACGAAAAATGGATGAGGCAATCGCCTGCATGGCATACATGTAGCTGTGGCCAAGTAAGAGGTTATAATCAAGTTGGGCATTGATGACCTCTATGTCAATGAGCACTATTTTACCAGCCAACTGGATGGGAACATTAGCTAAGAGACCTTGGGGTTGAGCCGAACGTCCGTCGTAGGCTTGCAATGCAGTGGTGGACTGCTGGAGAGTAGGCGATCCCAACTTTTTCCAAATGAATGTGGACATAACGCATGTAGAGGCACCTTCATCGATAATGCACCGATGGATGACAAGATTCCGAACGGAAACAAAAACTTGGAACACTAAAGTGGAAGGCAGGCGTGGTTCGGACTGGTCCAAATCGAAGGCCATCAATCGTGAATCATTTGGGTCAATAGCACCAATGGCGGAGATCAAAGTCTTGCGCTATGAAGGACATTTTTTTAAGACTTCTAACGTAGACATGGATGCGGGACACTGGGCTAAGTCATCTACAATGTTGTAATTAGATGCAGTGCGAGCATTGGGATTATTGTTGATGCGACGAAGTGGGAAGCGAGGTGCTTTGGAGGCGCTGTCGAGTGGAGCTGAAGGTATACGTAACGTCTGATCAGTGGGATGAGCATTATTGTTTTTGTCGGCGGGAGGGGCTTCAGGGGGGGAGCCATATTGGTTCCGGTGGGTTTGGAGGTTGAAATCGGTGGATGACATCATTAACAAGTGATGGGTACCTGAGTCTAACATGGGTTAATCTGGAGTGACATAAGTGATCTGTTGTTGTGGTGGCGCGTTGCCTTGAGGGGGAGCCAATGACTGAGTGTTCACTATGCCTTGGGTTGGTAAGGGGTTTTGCAGCACCAAGGGTTGATGTTGAGGTGGTGGGGGGTTGGGAGGCGCCTGAGGAGATGCATGCCCTTGGCGATGGGCATCATCAGTCCAGAGTTGTCGAGTTTGCTCCAAATGTGGGAAAGCATGTGTGTAGTGGCCATAGACCCCACAAATAAAACAAGGATGGTTTGTTCGCAAATTAGGATTTTTGGCCTCCTTGGGTGGCCGATCAGGGTTCTGGTTGGCAGGTGCCGCGTTATTGTTGTTTAGGGGATTGGGAGTGTAGCTAGGGTTTTACCCCTAGCTTGTGCCAATGAGCACCTACTAAGGAGAATGGACTCCTTAGTATCAGTTCAATAATGATTAAATGATTAAGCTAAAACAACAATTAACAAACTACTTTAAACATTGCATGAGACATAAATGAAAGATGAAAAAATGGTTTTATATTAATGTTACCTTGAGTGTCAAGGTTGATGAATCCCTTTGCAGTGTCCAAGAGGATGCTCCAAGCTTCAGAATGCTCCTTTCTCCTTCTCCAATGTTGGGGATGGGCCAAAGGTGGCTCTCAAGGTGAAAATAGTTCAAAGGTGAACCAGGGTTTCGAGAGAGATTTTGGCAGAGTAAGGGTGCTTGTGATTGTGGATATGGAATAAGGGATCTCCATCACCTATTTATAGTTTTTTGGTGGTGGAGTGCTGACCCATGGTTTTAGGAAACACATGGTTTTGTGCAGCTGTATAGGGTTTTTTCCTCCTTTTCCTCATTATTTTATATTTTTATTCCCTTTTTAGGGGATTTTTGCTATTTTTGGAGGAAAATGGGGTTTTTTTAGCCTTTTTTAGGCTATTTTGATGGTTTTGTGGCCTTTTGGAGGCATTTTAGGCCTTTTGGAGGCTTTTTAATGGGATTTTTTGGGATTTTAATGGAAATATGGTAGGAAAATGGACAAATGAGCCATATAATGTGGTAAATGAGCTAGTGAGCACTTTTTGGGTGTTAACAGATTGCCCCCTGATGTGCGAGGTCAGGAGCTCATCGTATGGCCGATGGACATCATAAGTCATGAATGGTTTTCCTGGGATGTGGAGAGAAGAAAAGAAACAAACTGAAGCCCGGAACAACGATCCCGAACAACTGCAAGAACTGAAAGTACACAACCTCAATAATGGATGAGGAATCATCTGATCATATGGACGAGGCGGGCATACCCATGCTCGTATCAGGATATAATATAACAATAACAATGGGGTCCAAAAAATGGGGACCTGAAATATACATGACCTCAAATACTGACTGAGGAATAATCTCAATATATGGACGAGGCGGGCATACCCATGCTCGTATCAAGATACATAAACATAACTGTGAGGCCCGAAAAAGGGGACCTGAAAGATACATAGCCACTGTGTACATCATAAGGGTCCAGAGGGGACACAAAATCTGGGACATACTGCTGAGCTGACCATGTCTGTGCTGAAAAACTGATACACTGGAATAATCAACAGTGCTACTGAATGTGGTACCACAGGAACTGATGAGCTGCTAGATCATAGTGACTGGGATCATACTCTCCATAGTACACTGAACTGGAACTGAAATGGGTACTTAAGGAAGCATGGAACTGGATGGATTCCGAATACCATTGCCAACGCAGCCCGGACATCCATGGGAACATAGAACTGGGCGTTCCGAAGTGACTCACCAATGTGCTAGAGTCGGGGGAAATCCGGGGTCTTCGACTAAAAACTGATGGGATATAATCCTACGCGATCCTCAACGATGCGATCAAGGTGCTGAAGTCGAGCATGTGAGGAACAACCACTCAGAGAGGCAATGATGTCTCCTCTCAGAATGATCCGTAGGCACTTACCACAGATGGTGATAAGTCCAAGGCGTAGGGACCTCTGGGCCTATCCTCTGGAATAGAGGAGCTGTCGTCGACAGAGGGAGACCTGCCCCTATCAAGGCAATGATGTGTCCTTGACAGGAGCGCGAGGTAGAGAACCGAAATGTGGTAGTACTGATGGCAGGACTGATCAAACTGTGGGTGGATAACTGGGCAAGTAGAGTGGGTGGACTCAAACTTCCTTTGTTCAGAGTATGATAATGGGAATGATCTGGAAGCATATGAAACTGACTGAGGGGAAAGGGATCATAGCTGTAATGGATCTGGGAGGATAACTGGCTGAGGGAGACTCAAGCTGGTGTAAAAGGGCAGAAGACCGCTGAATACTCTGAACAAAGGCGACCTGATTGGGGGTGCTGCCGAGATGATCGATCGTAGTGCCATGAGGCACGGGAGGATACTTCTTCATGGGTTAAGGAACTAGAAGAAGTGTGTGGATAAAATGATACTGTCGTGTGGATTTTACGAGCCCAGGACAGTTCATGCTCGTGGTTGCTTTCAATTTTAAGGAGTCTGAAAGCGATAAGAAGACTCTGAAGTAAAGGAATGGTACTGTCGTGTGGATTTAACGAGCCCAGGACAGCGCATGCTCGTGGTTGCTTTCAATTTTAGAGAGTCTGAAAGCAAGTAAGAAGACTCCAGGGGGTTGCTTTTTCGTAGATTTAGTCTCCAAAGCCCAAAGAAGCATAAAAGGATGCAATGAAGAACTCTTCTAGCCGGTGTGACTAGAGTATTCCTTTTTCGTAATTAGTCTACCAGGTCCGGAAAAGGGTTAAACTTATACCAAATAGACGCCCTTTCAGGTACTTTATCGAGCATGAAAGGAAGCAAGATTGCTCGGCGATCTTTTCATTCTTTTAGGAGTCAGAAAAGAGCTTAACGGAAACTCCCTAAGTGCCTTTTTCGTAAAGGAGTTGTCCGGCCCGAAAAAGGGATAAAATTATACCGAACAAAAGGAATGGCCAGGCAAGGAGGAAGTGTTCAATCAAGGTTGAGTAATGATGACCAAGAACGAGGGTAGGTGGGAACACTGATGGACCTCCTTGCGGGGTAGATGAGATGGTGGCAAAATAACGAGACATTTGCAGTATGACAGGAGTGAATGGCTCATGTAAAACATGTGGAACAATCCGATAGCGACCGATGTGGCACGCGAATCGAGGCAGCAAGGTGTTGGGACACAATGTTGAAATTGTACCAAGTGAGAGCGAGAAATGATCTCAAGCATCATCACGAGCTCGGAAAAATGAATCCGGCGATATAAAGGATGTCAAAAACGGGTAACAGCCGATGTGGCATGTAAACCGAGGCGACGGGGGCACTTTGAAAAATGCCCAGAAAATCTGGAGGTGAGAGCGAGAAATGATCTCAAGCATCATCACCAGCTCGGAAAAATGAATCCGATGATATAAAACATGTGAAAATCGGAGAACGGCCGATGTGGCACGCAAACCGAGGTGACCAGGGGCGTCTGAAAAAGGGGTAAAAAATGACAGGGTAAAAATAATGCAACGAGGTGACCGTTATGACGGTCGCGTCGTGCTGATTCCAGTGGTGGAAACGGTTCGGAAAAACAAAAACAAAAGAGAAAATACTGTACAACGCAGACCAATGAGGCCGCGGGTTTTTGTTTTATGGGTAAAAACGCTTAAGATACAAGCCATTACGAGGGTTGCGCAAAGGACGGCCTTCGGAGTCAGCTAAGATGTATGCCCCCTTGCCTAGGCAGGTCTGCACGACGTAATGGCCTTGCCACATGGATTCGAACTTCCCTTTACCGGTTTTGTCATGGGCTTGGTCGTAGGCGAGGACTAGGTCCCCTTCGCGGAAAGTTCGAGGGTGAACATGTTTATCATAGTCGGCTTTGGAGCGGTTTTTGGCAGCTTCGATGTTCTGGAGAGTGGCCCGACGGTCTTCATCGGCTTGTTTGAGGTGCAGCAGACGCTGCTCGAGGGGGGTAGTGTCAGGGAGAAGCTCAACGGCGATCTGTAAGGCAGGGATCTGACACTCGATGGGGAGAACAGACTCTATACCGTGAACTAAATGAAATGGTGTAAAACCAGTGGCGGTCTTAGTGGAGGTGCGATAAGCCCACAAAGCAGGGAACAACATGTGGTGCCAATTGGACTTATGCTTGTCAACTGTTCGTTGGAGGATGGTCTTAAGGATTTTATTGATAGCCTCTACTTGGCCGTTCCCTTGGGGGTAGTAAGCAGAGGAAAATTGGTGCTCATACTTAAGGAGGGTGGATAACTCACGCCAGACGGCATCTTCGAAGTGTGAACCATGGTCAGAGACTAACTGCTTAGGAACCCCGAACCGGGCGATGACATGGTTGAAAAAGAAGCGGGCAGCAGTGTCAGCGGTACAATTGAAGGTAGGCATGGCTTCCGCCCATTTGGTGAAGTAATCAACAGCGACAACAATATATTTGTGGCCGTTGGCAGACTGGGGTCTACATTCCATGAAGTCTATGGCCCACTTACAAAAGGGACCAACGGTGACGACGGGGTGTAACGGAGCAGGAGGTGTCCGGGCCTTGGGGGCAAAAAGTTGGCAGTTATGGCAGTGTTTGACCGCAGTGATGCAGTCGGTGAAAAGTGTGGGCCAGAAGTATCCGGCGCGGACGACCTTTTGGGCGGTGGCCATCCCTGAGAAATGGCCTCCGCAGGCGCCGCTATGACAGTCATTAAGGACATGTTCAGCTTCCTCATGGGTAAGGCAACGACGAAGAATTGTGTCAACCCCGCGCCGATAGAGGACATCACCTAAGAGGAGATATCGAGAGGCCTGGTGGTGGATGCGACGGCGTCCATTTCGTGTAACTTTGGGTCTGAACTTCTGCGTGCGTAGGTATAATAAGATATCACCGTACCATGGGTCATCGGACGAGATAGTGAACAAGTGATTGTCGGGTAACTCATCGGAGATTGGTTTGGCCGGGAGAAGGGAAGGAAGATCAGTAATGAGCTGGGCAAGCGCAAGGGCTTTAGTGCTCTTAGGTGTTTTGAAGGTAAGGTCATATTCTTGGAGGATAATGACCCATTTGGCAACACGACCTTGTAGTAGTCGTCGGTTTAGAAGATATACCATGGGGTTAGAGTCAGCGACTACTGTGGTATGACTCATTAAAATGTAGTGTCGCAATTTTTGAACAGAAAAGACCACTGCTAGGGCAAGTTTCTCCTCATATGGGTAACGTAATGGTGGACCAGACAAAGTCTGGCTAACGTAGTAAATGACGTGCTCCTGGTGAGAAGCGTCTTCTTGAAATAAGACTCCAGATACGGCATGCTCGGAGGCCGACACGTAAAGGATGAAGTCTCGAGTGAAATCCGGAGGGGAAATCAGAGGGGCTTGTGTGAGGGCCTTCTTGAGGGCCTCGAATGCAGCTTCTGCTTGTGCATCCCAGACGAAGGGTACGTGGGTGCGGAGCAGGCGCAAGAAACCGTGAACCGTGGTGGCATAATCAGGAACGAAGCGTCGAAGGAAGTTAGATCGCCCCTGCAGACTTTGGAGCTGCCGGAGCGTGCGAGGAGGGGGGAGGTCTAAAATAGCTTGGACCTTTAGAGGGTCAACAGTAATGCCTTTCTCGGAAACAATGAAACCCAACAATCGGCCTGCCGGTACGCAAAAGACACACTTGTGTGGGTTCAAGCGAATTTGGTATTTGCGACAACGCAGAAAAACTTGCCGAAGGTCGTTAAGGTGGTCAGATCGTTTTCGGGAACGAGCTGTGAGGTCATCAAGGTAGACTAACAGGATATGGACCAAGTCGTGGAAGCAATAGGTCATGGCCCGCTGTAAAGTGGCACCAGCATTTTTGAGGCCGAAAGGCATGACGCGATAGGCAAAGGTGCCCCATGGGGTAGTAAAGGCAGTTTTGTACTGGTCTTCCTTACGGATCTGAATCTGATTATATCCGGAAAAACCGTCCATGAAGGAGAGGACCTCATGTCCCGCACACGCATCTATGAGTTGATCGATGAACGGCGTGGGGAAGTTGTCCTTGGGACAAGCATGGTTTAAGTCACGGAAGTCAGTGCATACGCGGATGGTGCCTTGCTTTTTGTTAACTGGAACGGGGTTTGAAACCCAAGTGGTATAGGCAATAGGATAAATGAACCCTGCCTTGCGCAGCTTCTCAATCTCGGCTTTGACAGCGGGGAGCTTTGAGGGATAAATGGGGCGCTGTTTTTGACGAACGGGGGGTACATCAGGCCATGTGTCAATGTGGTGCTCTATAATTGCGGGGTCAAGACCAGGCATTTCGATATACGACCAGGCAAAGACATCACAGAATTCTTTGAAAAGGTGGATGTAGTCCTCAATCTCTTGTTTACTGCAGAATGCTCCTAAAGTAATGAGTTCAGGGGCACGACCTGGAGCAGCAATATCAACTTGGATGACAGGTGAGATGTTGGCCATGTTGCCCTCCTCGAAGGCATCAGGAGCAGGAATAGGGTCCTTGAACCAGTCAACCTTAGTGGGGAGGAAGTCTTTGGATTCGACCGCGTATTGGGTAGCGGTGCTAGAGGAGGATTCTTCTGGGATGAAATAGGAACGGTGGTGCATATCATCCCAAGGATAATCCGGGGCAGTTAGGGCCTCAAGAATCTCCTCATCAGTACGGAAAGTCTGCGTCGTCAAATCGGTTGACGAGGGAATGGTAGTGGAAGTGGTGGTTGAAGAGATCATGTAGATGATATTAACCTCTTCAGAAGGGGGAGAGACCGGGGGGTAGATCTCCTCAATGGTAGGTGGTGCCGTCTCAAGATCCAGATTGTTCATCTCATAAAGAGCTGCTCTGTAATCCGGGAGATCGGGACAATGATGTGAATAATGCCCGTAAATACCGCATATGGCGCAGGAGTGGTTGGTACGTAGGGACTTATCTTTAGGCTTGGGAGTGGGATTTAGTTCGACCGTTGGGATGTTAGGGTCGTCGTCGAGCATTTGCATGTGCTTCTGCAATGCGGGTAACTGTGGGCACTGGTGGGTCGCATGGCCCAACTCGTCACACAGCGAGCATTTGGGAGGAGCACGAAACACTGGAGGGTTCTTGACTGTCTTTGGAGGCGGTACGGCAGTGTAAGGTTGTGGACCTCTGCCCCCAGTGGGTTTGGGAGTAGGAGGAGGTGTCGTGGAGGACGAAGGGGTAGAGACACCGGGAGGTGGCTGAGTGGTAGTAGCCATGGGTTGCACCGGCTGGAGGACGACATCTGGTGTCGGCGGGCGAACGGGAGGCGAAAGATACCATACAGGTAATCCCAAGGTTAACCCAGGGAGGCTAAGGGTAGCCATGACCGGGGCGCTTACTACTCCTGCTGGAGGAACTAGGAAGGGGATCGTATGGATCGGTGTAACACCAATGTGGCTAGGTACCAATGGTGGTTTAGGAAACAAGGATGGTTGATTGTTAGGTGGTAGGATGTCATGGGACAAGGTACATAAGTCAGACATTTCGGGCGTAGATGACGGCGGAGGAATGGAGTGAAAGGTGGAAGTCATCGGCGCGTCTGAGTAGACTCCAGGACCCGTAGAGGAAACAAACGAGGTGGAGGCAGGAGAAACAGGTTGTTCAACCATGGGGAGAACATTTTCTGGTGCCGCTGGAGCATTTGGATCATAGTAGGTGAGCTGGTCAATCTTAACCACGCGTCCTTCATGGGGGAACATCATGGTGCGAAAGACAGAAGAGGCAACCGCCCGCATGGCATACATGTAGCTGCGGCCAAGTAGAAGGTTGTAATCCAATTGGGCATTGATTACCTCTATGTCAATAAGGACTGTTTTACCACCTAACTGGACTGGAACGTTGGGTAGAAGGCCTTGGGGCTGGGCCGAACGACCGTCGTAGGCACGTAACGCAGTGGTGGACTGCTGGAGAGGAGGGGATCCTAACTTCTGCCATACAAATGTAGACATAACGCATGTGGAGGCACCCTCATCGATGATGCACCGATGGATAACAAGGTTCCTAACGGAGACAGTAACTTGGAAGGCTAAGCTGGAAGGTAGGCGTGGTTCAGACTGGTCTAAATCAAACGCCATCAAATGCGAATCAGTTGGGTCAATCCCCCCAATGGCGGAAAGTAAAGTCTTGCGCTGGGAAGGGCAGTTCTTCAAGACTTCTAACGCAGACATGGCTGCGGGAGATTGGGCTAGGTCGTCTACGATGTTGTAGTTTGACGCAGCGCGCGCATTAGGGTTATTGTTGATTCGGCGAAGTGGGAAACGAGGTGCTTTCGCGGCGCCGTCTATGGGAGGCGGAGGTATACGTAACGCTTGATCGGTGGGATGAGCATTAGTAGTTTTATCCGTGGGAGTGGCTTCAGAAGTGGAGCCATATTGGTTCCGACGGGTCTGGAGGTTGACGTCAGCGGATGACATCATCAGTAAGTGGTGGGTACCTGAGTCAAACATGGGTTGATCAGGAGCAGCGTAAGTGATCTGTTGTTTTTGGGGTGCATTGGCTTGCTGGGGAGCCAACGGCTGAGTGTTCACTACGCCTTGGGTCGGTAATGGGTTTTGCAGCACCAAAGGGGGTTGTTGAGGTTGGGGGGGGTTGGGCGGTGCTTGGGGAGCCGCATGCCCTTGACGATGGGGCTCGTCAACCCAAAGTTGTCGAGCTCGCTCTAAGTGTGGGCAAGCGTGTGTGTAATGGCCATAGACCCCGCAAATAGAACAAGGGTGGTTCATTCGCAAATTGGGGTTTTTAGCCTGCTTGGGCGGGCGATCAGGGTTTTGATTAGCGGGGGCCGCATTATTGTTGTCAGGGGGATTAGCCGGTTGACCAGCTTGGTCTGCAGGTTGGTTGTTTCCCCGATTACGGCCCTTGCCGCGGTTCTGTTGGCCCTGGTTACGTTGGTTGTTCTGGTTTTGCTGCGGATTCTGTTGGGCGTAAACTTGCCCTTGGGCAGCAGGTGGATTCTGAGGTTGCGCAGGTGCAGGAGCAGGCTGCGAGGGATGATATGCAGGTTGAGGCTGAGCAGGTGCAGCAACTTGAGGGGGTTGCTGATAGGACTGCGGAGCAGGTTGTGGATGTGCCGCAGGGGCTACCTGGGGCGGATAATAAGCTGGTGGGGCTTGTGAAGGCGCAGGAGCTGGGGCAGTCTGCTGATGGTAGTAAGGCTAAGGGGCGACTGGAGGAGCATAAGCAGGAGTCGCATACCCGAATCACTGAGGTGGACATGAAGGTCCATGGGAATGGTGATGTGTCAAGGGAGCATATGAGTTGGTTGCTCCAGACTGGGAGGTAGCCCTCGACAGGTCGGGGCCAGGGGTAGGACGTGCTATAGAAAATGGTTGGGGATGCGAAGAAACACTGCCAATGATACCATCTGCAGCGTGGGATGCCCCCGGCGCATCATGATGGGATGACTCGCCGCGAGGGGCGTCAGGTATAATGGTATAAAGGTAACCCGATTGGGCGTAAATGAGGTCGAACTGTTGTGCCTTAAGGATGGCTTCTTCTTCAGACTGGGGTCTTTCTGAGGCCACATCCTTAGCAATAACAGGGAGAAGGGATTTGAGGAACCAATCTAGGAAGATACGGTCGTCAAGTTTGATCTTGCATAAGCTACGGCGTCGACGCCACTCATGGATGTGGTCCGTGATATGGGTAGCCGTGTTTTGTCTACAAGATAGAAGGATCTCGACGCCCGCGTCATAGCGGACTGGCAACTGGAAGAACTGCAGGAAGGTCGAGGCCAGGGAAGAAAAGGTGGCGTGGGTCCCATGAGGCTGCTCAATATACCACTTGGCTGCAGAGCCAGTGAAGGTGCGCTGTAAGAGACGGAGGCGAACAGAGTCATTCACTATGGAGTTAGAGGAACACCATAGGTGGAAATACATGATGTGGTTCTGTGGGTCCTCACCGGCCTTGCCCTCGAACTTAGGGATGTCCGATGGGAGCTTGGTAGGCATATGAGGCCATGTAGGGTCGTGTCGAATAGGATCGTTGGTCAATCTGGCCAGGTCAGGTAGGTTGAGGCTAGCCATAAATGGCAAACTGGAAGAGGGCTGTGACACAGTAGTGCTATGGACCAAGTTGGGGCCGGTGCCCCCAAGTGGAGGGACAAAATTAAGGGTGGTGCCCCCAAGTGGGGGAACTAAGGTAGTGGAGGATGGTCCAGCACCACCATGGGTAGTGTGAGCCACTGATGTAGTGGGCATGGGTATTCCCGCTGTGGGTATAGGTACCGTGAGGGGAACAGTAGATGGTTGCCCCATGGAGGGCATACCAAAAACAGGTGTAGTAACTGGTGTAGTGGCGGATGTGCCACCAATGGTCCCTATGACAAATGGAGTGGAAGTCGTGCCAACCATGGGGCTAGTAGGGGCAGTATAAATAGGGTTCTCAGACTCTTCGTCAGAATCAGAGGTAAAGTAAGGTGCGTCACTATCTGGTGACGGAGACCTACGTCGCTGACGAGTGGAGTCAAGTGACAAGGCTCTAGATCTGTGATGACTGGTATCAACGGACAATGATCGGAATCTATGACGAGTGGTGTCAAGAGAACCGTGCTGTGGGGGCTCGCCCCTGAGGCGCCGAGAATGTCTCGGGGACTCAATGGTGACGGATGGTGTCAAATCTCTGTGGGTTGAGGTGAGTATAAAAACAGCTCAAAAATCCTAATGCAACCGAGTGTGCAGAAGGAGAGCTAAAAAACAAGGCACTCAGGCCAACAACCAACTCAAAACACCCACTGCAACAGCTGTGCTACAATGGGTGGAGTAACAACAAAGATGGTCAGAATACCAACAAGCAGCAGGTTTCCTAAAAAAGAAAAATGGTGGACTCACTAGACCAAAGGGAGGTAAAGGAGCATGCAAACACCTAACTAAAAGTATTCTGACTTAACTAAACATATCCTCTGCAAGGTGATGAAATCCAAGTCAGACAATATGAGTAGGAAAGCCAAGTGGCTATGATATCCCCCTACCGGGAGGGACACCGGGTAGTCAATCCTAGAAGAATGGCAACTAAGATACCCCGTTCATGACACGTCCAGAAAGGTGAATCTGCCGTTTAGCTCGTTGACCGCAATACCCCTATACAGGGATATCCCGCGAACCGCGAAAGGTAGCCCTTCGGTTACTGAATGGAGTGCGGTATTCCACTCAGGCCTCCGGAACCAGTCTCCCGACTTCAACCCTCCTAAGGGAGAGGCCCTCTGATAAACTGGTCGTGACCGTGCCAAAAAGTACTAGGGGATTTTGGTTCCCTAGTTGGAAAACAACTATGTCTCAAGTGAAATAACCAAGGGGTGTTATTGGAAGCCTATCCCCCTGATCCTACCTAACTACAATGATTCTTTTGTGTTCCCCAAGTGGGGTTAGAATGTTGGTTTAATTAGGTACTTTTTAAGGCTCACTTGATTTTATGTGACCGAGTGTGTGCTCGTGAGGTAATGATCCCAAAAATAGAAGTGCCACAAGGGAGGGCAACTTCCAATCTATCAATAATGCTGAAATTGATTCTTTGAACTTGCAAAATTTTCTGAAATAAAAATACTGAAATTTTAAAAAGATTCTGTAAAAGGAACATAAATTATGTTGCAGAAAGGCTGTAAGGAAGTGAGCTGCAGGTGGGACAGAGGGCTGTTCAAATGCAGAAAATATTGCAGCAAGAGGGGCTGGGCTCAAAACAGGAAAAGAGCAGAAATCAGACCGCGGGTCTGTGGCGGATCAGAACAGGCTGACCGCGGGTTTGAGGGAAACAGCGGCGGTCAGGTCGCGGCTATCGGGCCAACAGATGCAGTCGGGACGCAAGAAACAGGGGAAAAGACACAGTCGGGTCGCGGCTATCGGGCCAATAGTGGCAGTCGGGACGCAGGAAAAATGGAAAAAGATAAAGTCGAGTCGCGGCAAAAAGACTAACAGGCGCAGTCGGGACGCGCGAAAGAGGCAGAAAGCCGCAGTCGGGACGCGTGAAAAAGGCCGACAGGCGCAGTCAGATCGTGGCAAACAGGCTGATTAGCCACGGTCGGATCGCAGGTAACAGACTTGAATCCGCCGGCGGAGCGTCGGAAGCAGTCTGAGAGCCACGGTCGGATCGCGGGTAAAGGTCTGAAAGGCGCGGTCGGGACGCGACTGCAGAGGGAAAAAACGCGGTATGCGGCGGCCGAAAGGGACAGCCGAAAGGAAAAAATTTAAAAAAAACGGAAACCAGAAATTCGAAAACTAGGGGAGTCGCCAAAACTGTAGCTAGGGTTTTACCCCTAGCTTGTGCCAATGAGCACCTACTAAGGAGAATGGACTCCTTAGTAGCAGTTCAATAATGATTAAATGATTAAGCTAAAACAACAATTAACAAACTACTTTAAACATTGCATGAGACATAAATGAAAGATGAAAAAATGGTTTTATATTAATGTTACCTTGAGTGTCAAGGTTGATGAAGCCCTTTGCAGTGTCCAAGAGGATGCTCCAAGCTTCAGAATGCTCCTTTCTCCTTCTCCAATGTTGGGGATGGGCCAAAGGTGGCTCTCAAGGTGAAAATAGTTCAAAGGTGAACCAGGGTTTCGAGAGAGATTTTGGCAGAGTAAGGGTGCTTGTGATTGTGGATATGGAATAAGGGATCTCCATCACCTATTTATAGTTTTTTGGTGGTGGAGTGCTGACCCATGGTTTTAGGAAACACATGGTTTTGTGCAGCTGTATAGGGTTTTTTCCTCCTTTTCCTCATTATTTTATATTTTTATTCCCTTTTTAGGGGATTTTTGCTATTTTTGGAGGAAAAGGGGGTTTTTTAGCCTTTTTTAGGCTATTTTGATGGTTTTGTGGCCTTTTGGAGGCATTTTAGGCCTTTTGGAGGCTTTTTAATGGGATTTTTTGGGATTTTAATGGAAATATGGTAGGAAAATGGACAAATGAGCCATATAATGTGGTAAATGAGCTAGTGAGCACTTTTTGGGTGTTAACAGGGAGGTTGACCGCCTTGGTCTGGAGGGGGGTTATTCCCATGGTTATGGCCTTTGCCACGGTTTTGCTGGCCCTGTTGGCGCTAGTTATTTTGGTTCTGCTGTGGATTTTGTTGGGCGTACACTTGCCCTTGGGCAGCAGGTGGGTTCTGGGGTTGTGCAGGTGCAGGAGCAGGCTGCGGTGGATAATAAGTAGGTGGAGATGGCGCAGGTGCTGAACCTTGTGGGGGTTGCTGATACGTCTGCGGAACAGGTTGTGGGTTTGCCGCAGGGGCTGCCTGTGGTAGGTAATAATTAGGTTGGGCTTGAGAGGACACAGGAGCTGGTGCAGCCTGTGTGTGGTAATATGGCTGAGGTGCGACTGGGGGGGCATAAGTGGGGGATGCATGACCAAAGCATTGAGGCGGACATGAGGGTCCATGGGAATGGTGGTGATGTACCATGGGAGCATACGAATTGGTTGCTCCGGACTGAGATGTATCCCACGAAAGGTCGGGGCCATGGCTAGGGCGTGCTATGGAAAAGGGTTGGGGATGCGAGGCAATCCAGCCAATGATGCCATCTGCGACATTGGATGCCCCCGACGCATCGTGTCGGCAGGAATCACTACGAGGGGCGTCAGGTATGATGGAATATAGATAACCCAACTGGGCGTAAATAAGGTCAAATTGCTAGGCTTTGAGGATGGCCTCTTCTTCGGACTGTGGTCATTTAGATGCCACATCCTTGGTAATGACAGGAAGGAGGGATTTTAGAAACCAATCTAAGAAGATACGGTCGTCTAACTTGATTTTGCAAAGGCTGCGGCATCGACGCCACTCATGAATGTGTTCAGTGATGTGGGTAGCCATGTTTTGTCTGCAAGACAGTAGGATCTCAACTCCTACATCATAGCGAATAGGTAACTGAAAGAACTGCAGGAAAGTCGAGGCAAGGGAAGTAAAGGTGGCATGGGTCCCATGGGGCTGCTCGATGTACCACTTAGCTGCAGAGCCAGTAAGGGTACGCTATATCAGATTGAGGCGGATAGAGTCATCCACTATGGGGTTGGAGGAACACCATAGATGGAAGGACATAATATGGTTCTGGGGGTCCTCACCTACCTTTCCCTCAAACTTAGGGATGTCAGAGGGGAGCTTGGTGGGCATGTGAGGCCACGCAGGGTCATGTCTGATGGGATCATTAGTCAGTCTAGCTAGGTCAGGAAGGTTGAGACTAGCCATGAATGGCAAACTAGTAGAAGGGTGTGACATACTAGCGGTTGTGACCTTGTTGGGGCCAATGCCCCCAAGTGGAGGGGCTAGGTTCGGGATGTTGCCCCCTAGTGAAGGGACAAAAGTGGTATGGGACGGTCCTACACTGCCAAGGGTAGTGTGAATCACTAATGGAGTGGGGATAGGTATGCCAGCTACTGGAATGGGTGCAGTGATCGGAATGGTAGATGTGGGCCCCATCAAGGGCATACCCAAAGCAGGTGTGGTGGTGTATGCTCCACCAATGGTCCCTACAAAGAAAGGGGTGGAAGTCATGCTAGCCATGGGGCTGGTTGGTGCAGTGTAAGTGGGGTTCTCGGAGTCTGCCTCAGAATCAGAGGTAAAATAAGGGGCATCTAGATCAAGTGACGGAGTTCTATGTCGTTGACGAGTGGAGTCAAGTGACAAAGCTCGAGATCTATGATGAGTGGTATCAAGTGATGAAGATCTACATCTATGACGGGTGATGTCAAGTGAACCGTGCTATGGGGGCTCACCCCAGAGGCACCGAGAATGTCTCGGGGACTCAATGGTGACAGATGGTGTCAAGTATCTGGGGGTTGTGTTGAGTGAAAAACAGCTCAAAAACCCTAATGCAACAAAGTGTGCACAAGGAGAGCTCAAAAAATATGGCACTCAGGCCAACAACCAACTCAAAACACTTACTGTAACAGCTGTGCTACAATAAGTGGAATATCAATAGAAATGGTCAGAATACCAACAAGCAGAAGGTTTCCTAGAAAATAAAAATAGTGGACTCGCTAGACCAAAAGGAGGTAAGGGAGCATGCAAACACCTAACTAAATAGTATTCTAACTCAACTAGACATATCCTCTGCAAGGTGATGAAATCCAAGTCAGACAATATGGATAGTAGAGCCAAGTGGCTAAAGATATCCCCCTACCGGGAGGGACACCGGGTAGTCAATCCTAGAAGAAAAGCAACTAAGATACCCCGTTCATGACACATTCGGTTGGCTGAATCTGCCGTTTGGTTCTATTTCCACTATATCCCCATACGGGTGATACACCAAGAACTGTGAAAGGTATCCTTCGGTTACTGAATGGATTGCAGTATTCCCTCAGGCTTCCGGAACCAATCTGGTGACTTCAACCCTCCTAGGGGAGAGGCCTTCCCAATAAATTGGTTTTAAATCGTGTCAAAAAATACTAGGGGATTTTGGTTCCCTAATGGACAACAGCTATGCCTCAAGTGTAAGCAACCGAGGGGTGTTATTTGGATGCCTATCCCCCCGATCCTACATAACTACAAAAATTCTTATGTGTTCCCCAAGTGGGGTTAGAGTGTTGGTTGTGTTAAGTAGTATTTTAGGGCTCACTTGAATTAGGTGACAGAGTGTATGCATGTGAGATGATGAACCCAAGTAAAAGTGCCACGGGGTGGGCAACTTTCTAACTAAAAATAACAATACAGAATTTAAACTTTGAAATGGAAAATTTTCTCTTTTTAATTAAAATGCTAAATTTTTTTTAAAAATATTATGTAAATGGAACAGAAGTAATACTGCAGAAAAAGGCTATAGGGAAGTATGGCTGCAGATATGACAGATAGCTGTGTAGGTGTACAAAATATTGCAGCAAAGTGCTGGGTTCAAAACAGTGAAAACAGTGCAAAAAACAGACCGCGGGTTTGTGGCAAATCTGGGCGGTCGGACCACGGGAAACAACTCAACAGTCGCAAACGAGTTGTGGGATTTTGGATGAAAGACGCAGTCAGACCACGGGAAAAAGTTCTAAAGTCACAGGCGGGTTGCAGAAAAATGGCTGAAAGTCGCAAGCGGGACGCGGGAAAATGGCCGAAAGACGCAGGCGAGTTGCAGAAAAATGGCTGAAAGCCGCAAGCGGGATGCGGGAAAAAGGCTGAAAGACGCAGGCGGGTTGCAGGAAAATGGCTGAAAGCCGCAAGCGGGACGCGGGAAAAAGTTCGAAAGGCGCAATCGGGTTGAAGGAAAATGGCTGAAATCCGCAAGCGGGACGCGGGAAAATGAGTTAACAACCGCGGTCGGACTGCACGAAACAAGCTGATAGCCGCAGTCATATCGTAGGTAACAGACTGGAAACCACCGGTAGGTCGCCGGAAACAGTCTGAGAGCCGTGGTCAGATCATAGGTAAATTCCTGAAAGACGTGGTCGGAACGCAACTGTGGGGGGCAAAAGACGCGGTTTACGGCAGCCGAAAGGGACAACCGAAAGGGAAAAAATAGAAAACTATTGCAGAAAATTAAAAAATGTTTAAAATGTTAAAATGATAACCAGAAATTCAAAGGAACACAAGGGGAGTCGCCAAAGCTGTAACTAAGGTTTTCACCCTAACTTGTGCAAATGAGCACCTACTACGGAGAAGGGACTCCTTATTAGCAGTTCATAAAAACAGTAAATGAAAGACAATACAGTAAAATAGTAATTACTCTAAGCATGTGCATAAAACAGAAAAGACAAGATAATAAAAAGGGGTTTTTGTATTGATTATACCTCCAATGTGAAGGTTGGTGAAGCCTTTGCAGCAGTCCAAGAGGGTTGCTTCCAAGCTTCCAGTTTTGCTCCTTTCTCTTTCTCCAAAGGGTTTTGGAAATGGGTCAAAGGGGCACTCAAATGTGAAAGTAGCTCAAGGGTGAGGTAGGGTTTCTAGAGTGATTTTGGCAGAGTACGGGTATGGTTGACTGTGGATATGAAATGAGGGGCCTCCATCACCTATTTATAGGTTTTTAGTGGTGGAGTGTTGGCCCATGGTTTTGGGCATCATATGGTTTAGGTCAGTTGTATAGGGTTTTTGCTTCATTTTTCCCTCTTTTTCCTCTTTTTTGTATTTTTTATTCCCTTTCTAGAGGGTTTTTGCTATTTTGGAGGAATTTTGGGTTATTTTGGGGGGGAAAAGGGGTTTTTTGGCCTTTTGGAGGCTAATTTGGTAGGAAATATGGACAAATGAGTCATGTAATGGGGTAGATGAGGTAGTGAGCACTTTTTGGGTGTTAACAGGCCTCATATTGGTCTGTAGGTAGGTTGTCTGTTAAGTTATACTTCTTTTCAACTACTCTCCAAACCTTCCATCCAAGATACATTAGCTAACACTTCAATCTTGCAATCCAGTATGCATAGTTAATTCCTATGAATAGTGGAGGTCTGTTGGTAGCTAATCCTTCCTGCTGATCCATTGTGGTATTTAATGAGGATCTTCTTTCCAGTGGTTAAACTGTAATGAAGGAACCTCGCTCTGATACCAATTGTTGGAATATCCAGCAATACTGAGAGGGAGGGGTGAATTAGTATTGTCTTCTTTTTCCTTTTATTAAAACAATTAGTACAAGACACACAAATAATAAAACAAGTTAGAACACAATATTTTATCGTGGAAACCTTAAAGAGAAAACCAACAACTCATACTCATTAATAAGATGAATTTTATAAAATTGTTTATCTACTACTACAGAAAGGATGCAACTACACCCCAGATTTTTCCTGCTGCTATAGACAAGGATGATACAACACCCCAGATATTATGTCTGCTACTATAGATAAGGATGCAACAACACCCTGTTTTTCAGCTACTACCTGAAGGAGGCTACGACCTCCTGCGGGCTTACTGCTTTCCCTAGCACTACCCTACCACCCTAATTTGATTTCATAAGACTTCCAAATATTATTTATGTTTTCAAACCTGTCACTAGTTTTCCTTCTTTGCTCTATGTCTATAGTTGTTGCTACATAGATCTGGATCACATAGACGACTTCTTTCAATCAACACTCTGTCTCTAAATACCTTCTAACATGTTTTCTACGAATGCATCTTCTCATACTTGTGCATTTTCATTCTTAGATCATGCCTCTTCATGAAAAAAAATTTATTCATTTTAATAATTCTTTAACTCTATCTAGGTTTATCAGTCATGACTTTCCGCAACAAAAATATTTCCAAAATTTCCTTTCCGCAATGATAATTCTACACCAGAATTCCTTCCAAATTTTCCTTTTACAGCAATGATATTTCCGCAACAAAAATCATTCCGCAATTTCATTTTTGCAATGATCTTTCCGCAATTACCTTTCCACATTGACCTTTCCACAATTTCCTTTCCGCACTGGTCTTTCCACAACGAATTTTTTGCAATCTCTTTTCCGCAGTGATTGTGGACCATGTGATATTGATCAATGGTGGATTCTCTTTCCACAGCTTGTGGATTGCGGATTGCAGAACTATATTTCGATTTTTACAAACTAGCTTCCGCAAGACTTCTTCTGCAAGTCTATTTCTGCATGGTTCTTTCCGCAGTGATCGTGGACCATCGAATCTTGATAAACGGTGGATTCTCTTTCTGCAGCTTGCAGATTGCAGAACTATATTTCAATTTTTACAAACTAGCTTCCAGAATTTTTCTCCCAGAAGACTTCTTCCACAAGTCTCTTTCCACAAGGTTCTTTCGGTAGTGAACGTGGACTATTGGATCTTAATCAATGGTGGATTCTCTTTCCGCAACTTCTAGATTGTGGATTGCGGAACTGTATTTGAACTTTTACAAATTGTCTTCTGCAATTTATCTTTTTGCAATTCTCTTTCCGCATTCGGGTTACGGATTGCGGATTGTGGACATGCCTTCAACTTTTCCCGAAATGGGCTTCCACAATTTCCCTGCCGCAATTCCTTTTTTGCAACTCTTTAAAACCGTTTATTTCTTGCAAGTTATTTCTTGATCGTCGAGCTGATATCAGATGCAGATCTCACTTTATTTTTGTGGATCCGTTATCTTTCTTACACCTTTCTCTTGTGGAATTTTTCTGGGGTGTCAAATCTCTTGTGGCTTTGATCTCGTCCGTCGATCTGCTGTCTCCAGTGGAATTTTACTTAATATTGCGGATTTCGTATCTTCTGTTCATGTTCACCTCGTGATCTCTTTCCTATTGTTGATCCATATTTTCTCCTTTAATCTGGATCTTCCAAATATATGCAAACTTCAATCTTTGCAACTCTTTGATTCTACATTGATTGATCATAGAATAAATCAATCACTCAATTGATCATCACCGGACTTGATTCCCTTGCTGGATCTGCACATGGACTCCGTGGTTTTACGCACATAGATATCATTCATACATCCGCTGTAGCATTCAATCCTTAAAATCCCTTGCTTAGGGCGATGCATACACACAATGATTAATCAAGCATTTACACAAATATTCCAAACTGTCAATTGATTCATTGATACAGAGACACACAAATATTCAACTGTTAACACTTCATACATAGATTCATGTGTACACATAGAGACAACTTAATTAGCTTTCTTTATTCACATAGGAACCTGATACAAACAAGGTCGCTTCCTCTGGCCTGTTTTAAATTGATTTGGCCACCCCCCTAGCCATACTCTTCATAATGATTTCATAGTGCAACACTGACTTCATAATAGCACTAAAATGCCACCATGTGTCTTTTACATGCCACATCATCATCTATGTCATGCCATGTCATCATATCTTCCATATCATCATCCATGCCATGTCATCACTACATTTGTCTTTCAATGAGTTTTCCTTGCCATCATGTCCTTGATTATTCCTTTGTCATTACTGAACTTCTTTGACATCAATGACAACCATATCCAACATGAAGGAATTTTTTTGAGTAATCCTATCTGCCCATAAAGCATTTGGAAGGGTTGTTTGCCAGTTCCTCTAACTCTCAATAACAATTTTCTTTAGGATTCAGATGAGATTCTAGTTTGTAGATTCAGCTAGTCCATTCCCCCCAGGATGATAATTTGCTGAATAATGCAATTTAATTCCTCTTTCATAAGCAAATGCGGTTAATTTAACAGATGAGAAGTAAGTTGCATGATCAAAACCTAAAGAAATTTGAACCCCAAACCTAGTTATGATATTTTCTTGCAAGAATCCAATGACTACATCTTCATTCACTTTATGCAAAGGCGCAACTTCTATCCATTGTGTTAAATAATCAGTTTCTGTGAGTATATACCGGTGTTGCAGCGAAGAATTTAGATTAATTTCTTTGATAACATCTATGCCCCACTGCTCGAACGGTTCATATATAATAACTGGATGCAATGGACTTGCTACTTTTGGCAATCTACCAGCACTCCTTTGACATACATCACATTTTCTGGCATGAGCATGAGAGTCTTTGAAAAGAGTGGGCCAATAATATCTGGATCTTAGTATTTTGTGAGCAGTAGTATCACAATAATAATGACCCCCTGCAGGGCCATCGTGTAATTCTTTGACCACCTTATCAACATCTTCCTTCTCAAGACATCTAAGAAACACTTTGTCATGATTCTTTCTAAAAAGTGCTATGTCTATAATCTGATAGGATTCTGATTTTAATCGGAGTTCCCTTCTCTAATTAGGACTCTAGTGTTCTTGTAGGTATCCTTGTTGTAAATAATGCACTAGATCTCCGTACCAAGATTCTGGAGCAGTGAAGATAGGACATGCCTCGGTTAGATTCAATTCAGCTTCGTTTTCCCACTCATGTTCTTCATTGGATGAATTTTTAGTGATTAAATTACACAGCCCTTGAAATTTAATGATAGTGGTTGGCTTGAATTCTAAATCATTTTCTTGCAAAGAAGTTACCAAGTTTCCTCTTCTTTCCCACAATTCCTTTTTCACACATAGAGATCTGACAGTTAGGTGAGGTACTATGACTTTCGTTATATTTTTTATAATGTATGGCCTGAACTATTTTACTGCCTTAAACACTGCATATGCTTGTGTTGGCTCTATATATGTTCTTTAAGTTCCACGAGATAAACCCATGTTCTGCATGGTTCAGGGAACCAACAAAAACCCCTTTTCACCAGCCCTTTCAGCAACAGTCTGTGAGTAGATTGTGTTATCACCCGAGGCTAAGTTATGGGGAGGTTGCAGAATCAGGTTTCGACAACCAGGTGATGTGTACTTCAACAGAATGGTGGACAGCGCGAAGTTCACTTACTTTGCGGTTAATTCTTATGCTATTACGCATCCAAAGACTGCACGATGTTGAATGAATTTTTAACAACAGGATAGCGCAACAGAGGACTGCGCTCCCCCCTCAACAATTATGCAACTTTTCCAGACTTTTACTTATACGATACGATATGGCGAACTACAAAGTAACAATGCACTTCCGGTGCTGCGCTTCAAGGAATCACACTATACAGACTTCGCTGGTTTAAGTGTTTACCCGATCAACTCATGCATTCATCTGACTTAGAAATACTTGTGCATTCAACATTCATTCACATATGTCGATACTTAACATATTATTCCCATAATTTATCCTTATGGGGAATACATATAAAAGCAGGAACATATGAACTCATCAACAAGATCTTAACCATTCAACATAAGCAAATACACAGATGCAAACACATAATCAATCACATAACATAAGGAATTAATGCGGTTCACCCCCAGGATGGGAGCTACATCCACAAGAAATGTTGATTATATTATCAATGTGAAGGGTTCAACAGTTCCAGTCTGTGCACTCAGCTGCAGACTCTCTTCCTTCTTAGTAGGTTTCTACGCACACAGCTACAGGGCCTTTTTACAACCTTCTCTTAACAGAGATCAACAAAGCTTGTCAGTACTCAATGAATATTAGAGATTCACCCTTTTCCTTTGAAAATATTCCCTTTTATAGGCCGTTCCCTTAGGTCACGTCTGTTACAATCATAGTGGGCCAAAACCCTAAGGTTACCCAAAACTGGTGCAGTTACCCACCACTCTGCCTGTCGTCTTCGACAACTTGCTCCACTTGCTTCAGGCCGCCTTGTTGGGCCACTCGTGGCTCACACGTCCTTTTGACAGCCGCAATCATCATAAAAATGGTTACAACTGCATCGTGGCCTGTCGCTTTCTGCTCTTTTAGCCTTGTTGTTGTCGTCTACCTGTGGCTTAGCCTCTAATGGCTTTTCGCCACTCCGAATGACATGTTGCTTTCCTCTTTCTCCACTCTACTCCTTACCCAACTTCCGGGAATCCTGGAGTCACTTACTTAAAACAGATCACTTTCAAGAGCTTGACCTTACCTTATACTATTTACCCAAAATAGTTGTTGCACTAGCACTGCTCACCAGCAAAACTGTGCAGTGCCTCGACTTCGTACTGCTTGCTGTGCATATCTGACTTCGCACTCTCGGGATGCGCTATCGACAAAACTGTGCCATCTAAGCTTTTTAGTATGAACTGCGCAACTTCCAAAACTGTATGTCCTAAAAAATATGCCAACTTGGGCCATGCCCAACAGGCCCCTAACACTTACTTATAGATCATCCCTGATCCACTTTCACTGAGTGACTTAGGCTACACTTCTTTTACTGGTACTTAAATTTGCACTAAAGTCGTGCAAAGTTGTGGTGAGCTCTGTAACCGTTTTCTTTGTGTGATGTTCAAATTCCTTAATGGTCTCCATGTTATACCTCAAAGTTACACATCGAGCCCTATTGTCGCATCTTCGTACCAGGTGGCCTAGAGACATTTCTCTCTACACATTATTGGCTCCCTCCTTGGTCTCATATGGACACCCAAGAGAAAAATCCATTGACTGAATGCAAAGACATGACCTTATCTTCCATTTTTCACAGCAGCTAACCCTATCTGCATAGAGTTTTGCGCTTTGCACATCTGCTGGGTAGAAAAAATTAGGATTTTTGTGTTTTGCACTTTCCCTGGGGCACGCAAATCGAGATGATTTTTGCGCTATGCTCAGTCCTAGGGGCATGAAAAATCCCTTTTTATCCTTTTTCCATGGATCATGGATCTCATCCTTCGAGATATTTTCTTGGGATAATCAATCTTGATTCGATCCCAACCTCCTCTCCCTGTTTAGTTTGGATGATCCACTAAACACTCATTAGATCCACCTTACTCTCCTTATGGTTAACCCTTCCAAGCACTATAAAGGAGAGGCCTTCCATGAGCCAAAGAGGGGACTACTTGGGGCATCCAACGTATGATCTTGAGACATTTGCAAAGATATATGGAGGAGGAACTTGGAGCTGAAAGTTTTCTTGGACATCAAGCAACTTTTGTAAGCATTCTCAAGTTTCTAATAAAGATAACTTGTCTTGTTTCCCAAATTTGTGTTTGTTGATTATGATTCAATTACATGATTTGTTATTAGGAACCCATGTCAACCCTTCTATTTACTTTGTTAGTATATTGTTGTTGGATGCATATGCTTTGTAAGTCGTCCCGTAGTATTTGTTGATCCATAGTTTGTATTATTGTTGTCGGATGCATATGCTTTGTAAGTCGTCCTGTAGTAATTGTTGATCCATAGTTTGTATTGGCCCATGGTTTGTATTGACGCATGGTATTGACCCATGGTATTGGCGCCTAGACTTAGTATATAAGTTTGTGTTGAGACCGATGAAGGTACCATGAAGTTATTTGTATTGAGCTTGCTCAAAGGAGTTTGCCCCCTCAAAGTGGCCTACGATCAATAAAAGTGATTCTGATTTCTATTATTTCTGCTATCTCGTATATTCGCATTAATTAATTGTTGCAGGTTCTTCACATCTAGTATCAGAGCACTTTCTTGGGCTCGTTGGGTGGAATTTCTGCCAAATTTTTTTTCGCATCTCTTGCAAGTTCGGATATGGGGATAATCCCTATCCGCTTAACTGTGGGAAGTACTTGGGCATAAGCCCTAAAACTCATTGTGAGGAGTGCCAAACGAACCCCAAAGTAGCTAGCCCATTGAGAGGACCTGCAAGTGAAAAGGGAAATGACCCCTACCTAATTGACTAGTTCCCACCCGTGAGGTAAACCAAGAGCTGTCGTTTGTGGCAAAGCGGTTATCAGTTTTACCTGAGCCGTGGAGTGAGGGGTACTGCCCCAATACGCAAGCTTTCAGACAGCATTGGTGGCCGAGTGAAACCTATGAACTATTAAGAAGCCGAACATACCTGGGGTCCATATCTATTTTCAGCTGAACTGTTGCTGATCACTTCTGTGTCATTTCAGATCCATTCCGAGCCATTTCAGATCCATTTTGAAAGCCATTCCAGATCCAGCCATTTCAGATCTATTCTGAAATCCATTCTAGATCCAGCTATTTTCGATCCATTTGGCATAGTTTCAGATCCATATGTTTCCAATCACTTCCGCATCATTGCAGATCGATCTGTTTCCGATCCCTTCTGCGTCGTAGCGGATCCATTCTAAAAAAAAAAAAAATTCTATTTTTTTTCCATATCTCCTTTATTTTCACTTTGTTTCCCTTGAAACCTCCTAGACAACCCTGTAATACCATTCTACATCTTTCATTCCTGAGGACCCTATCCCAAATTCCACTTTCCAAAGCCAAAAATCCCACATTTGTCTATTTTTAGGGTTTTCCATAACTCCTTCAATTTTCACCCAATCGCCCTCAAATTTTTCCACCGTGTCCATTCCCTATTTTTACTTCTTTGTCCCTCTCTAACAAATTTTCCCATTCTTTCACCCCGCTTCTGAAATCCTCATTTTTGCTTCCCTATCCATTCCAAAGTGTCCAAAAACTAGTCAAACCCCAATTGCCCATTCGAGTTTTTCCCAAATCCAAATTTTCCTTTACTAAATAAGCTTTTGTTTGTGTTTTTCTATCCATTCACAAAAAAGAAAAAAAACTCACTCCTGGTTCTAGTTGTCACCCCCGCAGGAGCAACAACCATGGAGGAAGCACTTACAGCCATCCAAACCAAACTCTAGGATCTCGATGAAAAATTTCTTGGCCTCCATCTTGAGCATTCAACCATGAACAACAAACGACAGTCTGAGTCTTCATGAGACAATGGGTTCTCTTCTTCCAACAATTTCTATGGTCCAAAGCTTGAATTTCCTTGCTTTAAGGGTACTGATCTGACTGGATGGATCTATCGTGCAGAACAGTATTTCAGTTTGCATAATACTTTTGATGTCCAAAAAGTTCCACTTGCATCCTTTCATTTGGAACAAGAAGCCCTTCAATGGTACTGTTGGTACATCAAGGCTCATGATGAGCCAAAATGGATAGATTTTTGCCAACTCCTTTTGTAACGATTTGGTCCTAGTGCTTTTGATGACTTCACTGGAGCACTCGCTAAAATTCGTCAAATTGGCACTGTGAGAGAGTATCAGACAGGATTTGAGAAACTAGCCAATCACACAAAAGGATTGTCTAATGACTTCTACAGGAGTTGTTTTATCAGTGGTCTTAAGGATGAAATCTGCTCAGAGGTCAAAATGTTCTATCCCAACACAATGATGGAAGCCCTAGGGTTGGCTAAGTTGGAAGAAGACAAGATTGCAGCCCAATAGCACTCCAAACCCACTTTTGTTCCCTTCCGAAATATGGGTTCTCAACAACCTCCCATTCCACAACCTCCCATCCCACCAGCTCCTCGACCAACTCCTATCATCATTTGTCTGAAATAGATATGCAGGCACGTAGAGAAAAAGGGCTTTGTTATAATTGTGATGAGAAATTCACTCAGGGACATAGATGTGTTCAACAAAAGCTCTATCTCTTGGATGTGGATTCTCCACCCACCTCTGAAGTTGGTGAAGAATCTCTAGATACACCGGATGATCAGGTCGACATTCAGGAGCCGCCTATTGACCCCCCATCTTAGGATGACCAACCAAAGATATCTCTCCATGCTTTCTCCGGCGTCACCACCCCCCAAACAATGCAGGTCAAGGGTTACTTCAAGAAGCTTCCTCTTACAATACTCATCGATTATGGTAGCACTCATAACTTCATTGACCCTCGGATCGCCAAACAGGATGACTGTTTTGTCCATCCTTGCTCCAACTTTGAAGTCATGGTTTCCAATGGGGGCACCTTAACTTGCAAGAGAAAGTGTCACAATGTGCGTATCTCTCTGGAAGATTATAACCTACGCTCTGACATGTTTGCCTTCTCCTTAAGAGGATGTGATGTGGTTTTGGGCGTTCAATGGTTATGCACACTTGGCCCCATCTTATGGGATTTTGCTGAACTTTGGATGCAGTTTTCATTCAATGGGACACAACACAAATTTACGGGCTTACAAACAGGGTCTCTCCGCATCATCTGTTCACATCGCCTGAAAACATATCCTTAAGAAGAATTCACATGGTGTCATCGCTCAACTCCATTCCATTCAGATGCACCCACCAACGATCTCCACTACTTCCTTGGATAGATATGCAGGGTCTTTGCTGCCCTAGTGGGCTTGCCTCCTTCAAGAGACCTTTCCGGTAAGCATTTAGCCGCATCTACATCTCAACAGGAAATGATAGCTATTTTGCACCTATTTTGCATGTAGTACAGAAGTGGGAGCCACCCCTATTAGGGAATTATTTCAACATCAAGACTGATCTATAGAGTCTGGAACATTTCCTGGAACAACGGGTCTCATCCCCAGCACACCTGCAATGGGTTATCCAACTCATGGGTTATGACTATGCGATCACTTACAAGAAGGGTAAGGACTATATGGGGGTAGATGCTCCTTCTCGCACATTTGATGACCTAGTTTCTCCTACAGCTATTTCTCTGCTTGTTCCAAATTGGTTGCAATCTGTTCAACACAGCTATCTCTTCTATGAACTCCAAGCTTCTTCATCAGCCGGGCACTCTGGATTCCTCAAAACCTATGATCGGGAACAATGTAACTTCTTTTGGCAGGGACTGAAAATGAAAATTCAATAGATGGTGGTTGATTGTGATACTTGCTAGGTCAACAAGGTTGAAACGACACACCTTTCGGGACTACTCAAACCCTTGCCCATCCCTACACAGATTTGGACAACTATTTCTATGGATTTCCTAGAAGTGCTCTAATGGTACAATACCACATCTAAAAGGACACCATATGAAGCATTCTATGGACAAGCACCGCCCATTCTTCTTCCATACATGCTCAATAGCTCCCCAGTTAAGGCAATTGACTCGGTTCTTCGAAACCACGATCAGATTCTTCTCATTCTATAGGACAATCTTCATATGGCAAGAATTCGACTAAAACAACAAGTCGATCAACACCGTTCTGAGCGCACTTTTCACAAAGCTGGTATGATTCTTCTTCGTCTACAACCTTCCAAGCAATCCTCCCTAAAACTCAAAAGGTGTCAGTGGGTCGGAATGCAACTCGAGGATGCTAGAGAAGAACCACTCCTTCAGATTCTGCATCAATTTCCACATCTAAAGCTTTGAGGACAAAGCTTTTTCTAAGGGAGAGGGTATGTTAGGAACCCATGTCAACCCTTCTATTTACTTTCTTAGTATATTGTTGTTGGATGCATATGATTTGTAAGTTGTCCCGTCGTATTTGTTGATCCATAGTTTGTATTATTGTTGTCGGAGGCATATGCTTTGTAAGTCGTCCCGTAGTAATTGTTGATCCATAGTTTGTATTGGCCCATGGTTTGTATTGCCACATGGTATTGGCCCATGGTATTGGTGCCTAGACTTAGCATATAAGTTTGTGTTGAGACCAATGAAGGTACTGTGAAGTTATTTGTATTGAGCTTGCTCAAAGCAGGTTGCCCCCTCGAAGTGGCCTGCGATCAATAAAAGTGATTCTAAGCTCTATTATTTCTGCTATCTCGTGTATTTGCATTAATTAATTATTGCAGATTCTTCACATTTGTATCTCGTTAGATATAGATTCCAACTTGTAATTCAAGGTACTTGGAGAATTGTATATGCTTGTATCTTGTTTGATCTTAACAGCTTCATCGCGACGACTTCAAGATCTGAACTACAAGCGGGACAAACATCAGAGTGAAAGGTCAGTCATTTTCTCTCGTATTCTTCAATACTGAAATCTTGAAATTCTTGTTTGATCTAGGATTCAAGGTGGCATTTGTTTTACTTTTGTCTTAGATTAGAGTCAGTCTATCCTGCTTTAACCTAAGAGGGCTTCTTTCTATACATAGGAAGAAATCTCTACAACACTCCAGCATCTCCTACGAGATTTCTTCTTGGGCTTGTTCTTTCACCATGCCCTCTATAGTCTGGAGTTCTATGAACTTCCCATCAATTTGCTTGATCAGTGCGAGTGCATCTTCCTCTATTGGATGCAACTTCAACATCTTTTTCTCTTAATACCCTTAGTTCTTTTTGCAGCTCTTTTGCCGCTTTGAACTATTGCAGTCTTTGCCCCAGTGGCAAGTCCTTCATTCTCGCGTTCATGGCATCCAGCTCATGATGCTTTTCGTGTAGATCATTTTGTAACTGCTGAAGATATGGATCCTCGTGAAATGTAGACAACATTGTAGTGGATTTCTATAGCAGATCCTGACATCTTGCTACTTCGACAGAGATGTTTCCTATTGTCGCCTGTATCTCTTCTCTCGAGGCTGCGTGTTTTCCCGGTGGCGTGCTGGGTTGCTAAGCTTCCAAGTTTGTGATCTTTCCTTTATAGGAAGTCTCCATATCCATCATTTCCATGGTAAGGGTTTCCACTCTGGCCCCAAGTTTAATGATGGTGTTTTTGATATTTGGCTCCTCTTCGCACTTGGGAATTTTTGCGTAGACTGTCGACGCTGTTTTTTTCAGCCTGCAGTTTTTCTATTGAATGTCCACCAATTCCCTGTTGTTCCACGTTGATTCTAGTTTCAGCTCGTCGAAGTTCTATTGCAACTTGACATTTTTATCATATGAGGTAATGCCTCTTTCGTGAATTTCTACCACCTGCATGTGCAAGTTGTGCAAGTCCTCTACTAGTAACATGCTAACATTGAGGCTGAAATGCTCCAAGTTCCTAGCTACTTCAGCTACCTGGTCATTGGGATAAATGAGGTACATTGGCTCAATGTGTACAAGTTGGGGGTTCAAGTTCAGAGCGTTGGGTTCTCTCTTTTTCCTAGTTGACCCACTTGACTTGCCCTTAGAGTTGGAATCTCGATTCGAGTCTTGCTTGGCCTCTCCAATATTTGCGACCATCATTTTTAATGTCTTGACAATCTGAATGAGGCTTACCTATAGTTATTGCTGTGTGTCTTCCTTCTCAGCGCATGTTTCTTCCCATATTTATTTCACTTTTGATGCGATGGTCTCACAATCGTCTTCGTGCAGCATCAACTGCAATTTGGGATTATTAGCCTTTTGCTTCTTCTGTGGGCCTTGTCCTGATCCTGGAATATGTTTCACTTTCCTTTTTCCTTTATCCTTGCCTTCATGCTGATCTTGTACTTTCCATTCTTCCTGTTCAATTGTTGTTCCCCCGTCTTTTTCCCTGTACTCATCTTTGTCTTCTTCGGAAGCAGACTTGACCTCAATTGGTTGGTCCACCTTCCATTCTGCTGGCCATTCCTCAATTGTCTGCTCTATTTTCTCAGCCTCTAACTGATAGAAGCCTGGATACCATAGCTCGGTCTCTGTATCAGCCCTTGGATGAATGTAAAAATTATGCATGTCAGCCCTGAATCTCATCTTTTTCCGTCGTGATGCATTGGCGGTTTCGACAAAATATTCTTGTGTGGTTCTTCCACCCACGTGTGCTTTTTCATCTTGAACTTCGCATATGTGCTTCCAACTCATGCTTTGCATTGCAGCTTCTACAATTGCGCAACTGTCGTGTCCCATTTGATCTGCGCGACTGCCTTTTGAACTTTGCAACTGCGCATTTCTAATTTTTGTTTCCTATGCAACTTCACTTCTCTATTGGTGTTGTGCAACTAATGCATCGTTTCCATCAACTTTGCGTATCGAACCAAAACTGTGTACAAACTTTGTTCAAATTCTAATGCCCAATTTCAACTGTACTTCACACTTAGAATTTTCTTGCTCTTCTGATCACTGAGGGTTCTGCAAAGTAGGACTATCCCTGTAGGATTTTAGTCTACTTCCATTCACTATACCTGGTAAGTTGTCTCCGGCTAATGTGGCTAACTGAGTTGCGCCACCGTTAGTAGCATGCATAACACTATATGGGCCAAGCCAATGCATTTTAAATTTTCCTGGAAATTTCATGAACTTGCTATCACACAGGAGGACAAGGTATCCTACCTGAAATAATTTTTGCTTGATATGGAAATCATGCCATGCTTTTTCTCTATCCTTCTGCACTTGCTGGTGAAATCCTACAATGAAGCGATCCTCCTCCAATCCAATATAGTGTAGAAGCCTTTCTTGCAATGTTTCTTCATCAGCCATGTCTGTGAATGCAACAATTCTTAAGCTTGGTACAATGTACTCCATATGCATCACAAATTCCTGGCCATAGACCAATCTGAGAGGTGTATGGCATGTCAGTTTCTTACAAGTTGTTCTGTATGCTCATAATACAGCTGGAATCCACAAATGCCAATCATCTCTGTTTGTGTTGCATTCTTTTGTCAGCGCATTCTCCAACACTTTGTTAAATGCCTCAACAGTTCCATTGGCTTGTGGATGGTACGGTGTACTCCTCTGGTGATAAATATGAAATTCTTCAATTAATGCTTCAATGACTCTGTTCAAAAAGTGAGTTCCTTGATCACTCATTAATATTTTTGGGCATCCAAATCTAGTATGGATATTCTCGAAGATGAACTGTGCGGTAGTAACTGCGCTACAGTCCTTCACTGGTTTAGCTTCTACCCATCTGGTGAGATAATCTGTAACTGTAATAATGTATCTCGCACCAAATCATTTCCTTGGTGGGTTAATCGGTCCCACGAAATCAATTTCCCATTTATCAAATTCATGTACAGTCAGTTGCGCTCTTAATGGCATTTCATCTCTTCATGGTGGCTTTCCAGTTCGCTGGAAAACATCGCAACTCTGGAAATGTTCCTTTAGATCTTTGTGTAGTGTTGGCCACCATAGTGTTGCCCTTAATATCTTCTGTGCAGTAGCTCTACCTGCGTAGTGACCTCCAGAGACACCTGAATGTGCCTTAGCCAAAATAAATGGCTTCTCATGCTCTAACACACATCTTCGCAGCACTTTATCTAGTCCCAACTTGTATAACTACCCTACGATGATAGTGAAGTTTGTGGATATAACTACTAGTTGTTTCTTTTGTTGCGCAGTGAAGTTTGTGGGTGCCAATCCCGTGGTAAAAAATTATACAATGTCTTTGTAATAATCGTCTTCTATCTATATGGAAAATAACTACGCGTGAGGAAGATTGTCTTCAAGATTAGGGGGTTCTTCGCCTGACTCAATCCTTGAGAGATGGTCAGGTCCTAGGTTCAATCTTCCTAGTTTAACAATGATTTCAAAGTCATACTCTTAAAAGAGTAGAGTCCATATTCATATTATCCCCCCTAACACTGGCTTATTGACCAAGTACTTCAGAGCTGAATGGTTAGTGTACATTGAGAAGTGTGCACCCAGCAAATAGTGCCTGAATTTATGGAGTGCGTAAACCATAGCTAGACCTTCTCTTTCTGTGGCCATGTATTTCTTTTTGGCTGAAGATAGCTTTCTACTTGAAAATGCAATGGGGTGATCAATGCCCCCCCTTCACCTAGTTGAGCGATCACAATGCCCAATGCTATAGATGAAGCATCAACATGTACATGGAATGGCTTATTCCAATCTAGGAACACAAGGATCGGCGCAGTTACAATTTTCTCCTTTAGTGTATCTAATCCTTTCTCGCATTCTTCATTCCAGATGAACTGCGCTTCTTTCTTCATAAGTTTCTCCATTGGCGTGGTTATATGTGCATAACCCTTGCTGAATTTTATGTAATATCTTGTATGTCCAAGCATTGTGCGAAGTTGCTTAACTGAGTTAGGTGTCGAAAGATTCACAATGGCTATGATCTTCACAGGATCAACCATCATACCTTGCTTACATACAATGCGTCCCAGTAGTATACCATAGGGTACACAAAAAATACATTTCTTCAAATTCAAGGAGATTTGATGTTGCCTGCACTTAGCTAACATCATTATTAGGTTTTCATAATGGCTCTTCAGTAAACCAAAGACAGTCCAGTCATCAAAATAGACTTCTAAGAACTTATGGATAAAGTCCTTGAATGCAGCTACAACAAATCTGGAAAATATGGCAGGTGCATTCTTCAACCCAAATGGCATAACTATATACTGATATGAGCACCATTCAGTGGAAAAAATGGTCTTATTCCTATCTGCTGAGTCTATTCTAATCTGGTGGTACCTAGAAAATCCATTAGTGAATGAGTAGGCCTCATTTCCTCCAACATTGTCCAAGACTTCATCTATAAATGGAGTAGGAAATGGGTCGTGTAGTGAATCATCATTCAACTTCCTCAGATCTATGCAGATTATTATTTCTCCTTTTGTCTTCTTGTCCTGGATAACAATAGGACTTATCCACTCTGATTCTTCCACTAGATCAATGATCCCTACATCAAGCATCTTGTCGAGTTCTTCCTTGACTCATTTTTTATATGTAGGATTCATTCTACAAGGCCTCTGTCTGATGGGCTTCACGCCTGGCTTGTGAGGTTTCTTCATCACTCCCAAGTTGCCCAAAATTCCTTTCATTTCGGCGAACTTTGTTGGAAATAAATCCTGATATTCATGCATAAGGTTTGGGATCTGCATGACCATTTCATCATCCCAGTAGTCTCCAATGGATGCAAAATTTGGCTCTTCACTCGTGCCAATGTTAACCTTTCTTGTTTTTATAGCACCGCTCATGTCTGGAATTTCTAATGGAGGTCCCTCTACATCACACGCTCCTTCTGACTTGGGTATATTAACATTGTGTGGATCCTCCTCATCACTCTCCTCTGCATCTTCTTCATCTTCAGTGAGGTTATAACACTCAAGGGCATGTTCTATCGTTCTTGCCCATTCTGGTGGTAGGTTCACAGTTAGTTTTACGTCTTCAAATATCTTTTTTTTATGACCTCTAATGCCTCATTTGTACTTGGGCATTCTTCTCTGAATATCCTTTCTTTGATAACCTCTAGAGCCTCATTTATGCTTATACAGTCATCTTCAAAACCGAAGGTTCTCTCGAAGTTCGTAGTTAAAATAGAACAATCTATGGTTCATCTGCGAAGCTTTGTGTCTGTGTGCCAATTATTTGGAATCTTCTCTAGTGTGTGCACAGACAGATGAACCCATTCTTTCTGTGGTCTGTGTATCCATGCTTGTGAACAAATCTCTATGTGATCCCTTGGATCTATTTTTTCGTTATACTTTACCATGGTCAGCGCAGCTTTCTCTGTGAATCTGATTTGCATCATGTGTTTGCACTATTCCCATGTGGTCCAAGTGTTCTTATGCGTGGCCCACCATCTGGAAGGTGTAGCACATAGTGCTATATCCAATGCTGGTATGCGATGTTGTTACACCTAAATCTTGCCACCATAAGACTCAGTGTAAACATCCGTGAAGTTTCTATGACTAAGAGGCCAAACTTGAGAAGTTACTGACCCACTTTTCATAGGGTCTAGTTGGTTCATCGTAAGTTTCTCCCTAGGAAATTGCGCCCAACTAGGTCTGTCGCAGGTGGTTTCCTGACCACTTGCCCCGATGGCTCATGACACCCTTGTTTAGCATGCGTCGACCTTTTTGTCACTGGTTTTCCTATTGCAACCTGCGACGATGTCAGTTAATATGGATAAAGGAATTTTTAGAGCCATTTCTCGAAAATGTGTGACTTGGATCTCTTTCCCTAACCCATAGGGGAGATGACATTTGGTCCCCTAACCCTTTGGGAGGATCCCTTAGCCCTCTCCCACTATTTCTCAACCTATCCTATCCTCATAGTCGTATATATATGAAGCTCATTCCCATTCCAAGGGGAGGAACGCTATAGCATCCATATGCTGGTGAAATAGAGATTAGGAGATCATCATCCATCCATTGGAGGCACCCATTTCTCCTTAGAGGATTTGGCTTGGCTTGTTGGAGGAAGATCGCAATGTTAGGGCTTGGTTGTAATCCTCACTCTTATTTGTATTCCCACTTTTTATACAGTAATACAAAACTCTTTCCATAAATTTCTTGTTATGCATTGATATTTATAGTTTACTTCCTTAACTGTTTACTTAGATCAATTATTGTGTAGATGTATTATTCCTGCTTGTTTGTCTTTTCCATGTTTTGACAGGTCTTGCAACTTCGGATCTGACGACTGTGGAACTTGGAGCGATGGAGAAAGAAATCTATAGATCTGAAAGGTAAGATGTCTACATCTCTCAATCTCTAATTGCATCTAGCAATGTAGATTTGTATTTTGTATCATTTATTCTAGATTTGCATTGAACTAGGGAGATCATGCCTTAATTCCGCTTTCGGTAGATTGTCCGGTAACAGATGTTCAGCTGAAATTCATACAATATACTCTTGCAAAAATGTATAGATGTTAGTTGAACCATCATAAGTGGGGATTGGACTTACCTCGATTCCAATCTAGAGCAGTGATTTGGTGATCTATGTGCATCTTCTTGCAGATACTTCACATAGTCATCCTTGCCAATTCTCTAGTCTTGCATCGGAGTCTGATACGCAAGAACTGTCGCAGCGCCAACTAAGCGTTCCATTAGTTGTAGGATTGATGTAGTTAGCGTGGTTTGTAGTCATCTTATAGATGCGATCAAGGTCATGAGCTCTACATTCTTCTCTCATCAGCTCAGTGTATCTCGGTCCTTGCAAAGGGTCCAAGGGCACAATGACCCTGATATTTGGCCCTTCAAATATCATCTTTTTTTTCTTCAAGTCGATGATCGCGAGGTTATCCATTGCCCAGTCTATCCCCAATAATGTTGGATATGGGTTGCTATCATCAATGATCTCAATGACCTCGAAGTATGTTGGAGTGCTTACTCCATCGGTATCCACAAGAACATTTGCTAGCCTTCCAAAGGGTATAAGCTTTTGTTGATCCGCTAGTCTCAACTATATGAGTGACCATGACAATTTTGGTTTCCCCATTTGTACCCATGTCTGCTTAGTCAAGGCATTTACTTCAGATCCTAAATCAAGGACGATCTCATCCATCTCATAATCTCCAATTTATGCACTTAGCCTCATTTCTCGGCCTGTTCTCTTATGACCTTTTATGTGGTGAACTGCGCTATGAATAGTACTCGTGCAACTGCATTGTTCATAGTGGTTCAACAAATTTTGTATCTCCACCAAAGCATCTTCTCTCTTCAGCAGCTTGATACAACTCTGTAGGAACTGTGCAACAGAAGTCCTTGTTTCTATTGCGGTACTCATTTGATCATACACTGCTAGCATATCCTTCATACGCGCTGTTTCACTTCACAATGGGATTATTGGTCTCACAGGTATCCCTTGCTTCTACGAAGACTTCCTTGTTTCTTTCTAGATTAAAAGCAAGTGCTTTCCCAGTAGCTTTTCTTATCCAGACCCCATCAGTAGGTGTCTGCTTAGCATGGTGTTCTCCATAAGTCGAAGCTTTTGTTTCTTTATCTTTTCCTGTCACAGTACCACTTCACGTCACAACATTGACATTTGGATCCCTTTTCTCCACTGCAATCATTTGAATGTTCTTGTTTGGTGTTTTTGTTATTCTTTCTTACATCTTTGCTTGCAATATTGGGCATGCTTCAATAAAATGGTCAAAATATTTACAGTATCTACATGTAGTGTAAGGATTTGTACAGTCTCTAGATAGATTACCATGCTAAGTGAAGTTATAACATATCATCTGACCTCTTCCTCTTCCCGGGCCAGTATTTCTTCCTCTTCCGCAGAATACACCATGGCCTCTATATGTGCCTTCATCATACTACTCATTATAATGGTGTTGTGGTGTTTCTTCTTGAACTCTGTAAACATCGTGTTTCCTTTCTATCATTAGGTCGTATGCTCTACGGTTGGAATCATCATGCCTATCCGATTTACATAAATTGCAGTACAAATTATTTGGTGTTCTCACATACTTCTGGATCAAATAGAAATCCTCTGGTAGATGTCTTCTACATCAACAGATTTCACACCATGGCCCTTGTTGCTAATTTAGTGGATTTGGTGCTCCAGTATCAATGTAGTCTTTGAAAAATGCACAATGTTCTTTTGAGTGTCCCTCTGCCTTACATTTTGTACACCAAATTTCTTCTCTAACTTATTTTCTTTTCTTAATGTCCTGGAGTTGTAACGTTAGGGTTGATAATTGGTTCTAGATCTAGATCATTCCTTGGCTTGTTTCTCCTATCGTCGAAGCCTCTAGCTTTATCGTGATCTCTAATTCTTTTGTCTGTGACGCAACCTTCTGTTGCATCAATGGCAGTCTGATATGGGGAAACAGCGTAGCTATGAACCATTCTTGGTGTTGCGGTGCAATGTCGAAGCTTAATTGGTCTAACAATGCTTTAAACTTATGGTCAAATTCCCATATTGACTCAATTGTTTTCTGCTTAATTTTTTTTAGCTCTGTTATACATTGTGATTCAGACTTTGGTTTCTTGAACACTCTTAAGAGGGCAGCCTTGATATCTGGTATGGTCCTATTATGTCCGATAGAATATTTCATGAACCAAGTTAATGCTTTATCTATGAATGTAGTGATGAGTTGTGCATGCTTAACAACATCATCCTGGACTTGCTTGACGCTCCACACGACTTCACATAGAAACCAATGCTGCTCAGGGTCTTCTAGACCCGTACCTTTAAATTTTAGCAGTTTTATATCATCAGTCATTCTCCTTCTAGGTGGTACAGTGTTTGGCGTAGTTTTCTAAGTGGTGTTAGGGATGTTATTGTGCGAAATGTTTTGAGTTGGGATGTTTTAAGTACTCACTCCGGCGGTGTTAATGGTACTGGTGCTCTGAGGATTAGCAGTATTGGCAACTAGAGGATTCTGAACTGGCAGATTTTGTGGAATAGGAGGCATAGTATTGGAAACTAGAGGGTTCTGAGGAGCAATGGGCTGATAGGTAGCGGATGGAGGTGTTTCCTGGCTATCAGTCTTAGCTTGGAACTCAGTTTCTACGCGTAGTTCATGTTCATTAAGGTTCTTTTCTATACTAACCTTATATCTTTTACCACTTCTTAAGATTTGAATTTCCTCTTCTGTATCACTGTAAGTATTATCGACCATGACAGACTCAAAACAACTATGAATCTTATTGCATTCTTAAAAATCCTTTCTTAGCTAAAAGCAATTTGATATATAAACTAGGATTGTTCAGGTACTTACCTCTAAAACCTTTGAAGAACTTTCCTTCTTTTGCACTGTAGGACTTCAACGTGTCCACAACAAACTCTGTCACAAAGCCTTCTAGAATACTTTCAACCCAAAAGTTGACCGCTCACGAGAGTGGACTATCTACTTCTTTAAGCCTCTGAATGAGCTCTGGGTTCCACTTGGTAGGTTCTCCTTCCTAGGACTAGCCCTTTCACTCTGCGAGTCTTGACAACCACTCATGCAACTCGTTTCCAAAGGTTGTGAATATCTGCCCATAGGTATTTCTATAACCACTCTATGTCAGAGAAACGCAAATGTCTATTCTCCTTTCTGGGAAAATCCCTTTCTGTCTTCTCCACCTAGTTCCATATTTATGTTTTCTCAGGATTCCAATTTTCGGTTCTCATCACAAGTTCAAGCGCCGCAATGGAACCATTTGTTGGCTCTATATATGTTCTTTAAGTTCAACGCGATAGACCCAAGTTCTGCACGATTCAGGGAACCAACACAACCCCTTTTCACCGTCCCTTTCGACAACAGTCTGCAAGTAGACTGAGGTCTTACCCAAGGAAAAGTTATGGGTAGGTTGCAGAATGAGGTTTCCACAACTGGGTGATATGCACTTCAATAGAATGGTGGACAGCATGAAGTTCACTTAATACATGGTTAATGCTTATGCTATCATGCATCCAAAGACTCCATGATGTAGAATGACTGTTTAACAATAGGACTGTGCTTCCCCCTCTACACTTATGCAACTTTGCCATACTTTTACTTATATGATACGATATGGAGAACTAAAAAGTAACAACACACTTCCGGTGCTGCGCTTTAGGGAATCACACTATACAGACTTCATTGGTTTAAGTGTTTACCCTATCAACTTATGCATTCATTTGGCTTAGAAATACTTGTGCATTCAACATTCATTCACATATGTCAATACTTAACATATTATCCCCATCATTTATCCTTATGGTGAATACATATAAAAGCAGGAACACATGCACTCATAAACAAGATCTTAACCATTCAACATAAGCAAACACATAATCAATCACATAACACAAGGAATTAACGTGGTTCACCCCTAGGATGGGAGCTACATACATAGGAACTGCTGATTATATTATCAATGGGAAGGGTTCAATAGTTCCAGTCTGCGCACTCAGTTGCAAACTCTCTTCTCTCTCAGTAGGTCTCTGCGCACACAGTTGCAGAGCCTTTTTACAATATTCTCTTAACAAAGATCAACAAATCTCATCAATACTCAATGAATATTAGAGATTCATCCTTTCGCTTACAAAATATGCCCTTTTATAGCTTGTTCCCTTAGGTCATGTCTGTTACAATCATGGCGGGCCAAAACCCTAAGGCTACCCAAAACTGGTGCGGTTACCCGCCACCCTGCCTATCGTCGTCGACAGCTTGCTCCACTCACTTCAGGCCACCTTGCTAGGCCACTCGTGGCTCACACATCCTACTAACAATCGCAATCATCATAAAAACGGTTACAACCACATCGTGGCCTATTGCTTTCTCCCTTTTAGCCTTGTTGTCATCGTCTACTCGTGGCTTGAAATCTTAATGGTTTTCTGTGACTCCGACTGATAGGTCGCTTTCCTCTTTCTCCACTCTGCTCCCTACCCAACTGTCGGGAATCCTGGAGTCACTTACCCAAAACAGGTTTCTTTCAACAGCTCGACCTTCCCTTATACTCTTTACCTAAAATAGTTGTTGTGCTGGCACTGTGCACCAGCAAAACTGCACAGTAGCTCAACTTCTCACTGCTTGTTGTGCGTATCTGACTTTGCACTCTCGGGCTGTGCTATCATGAACAAAACTGTTCCATCTGAGCTTCGCAGTCTGAACTGCACAACTTCCAAAACTGTATGTCCTAAAAAATATGCCAACTTGGGCCATGCCCAACAACTTGCTTATCTACGGCTGGGTAATTCAGTTCAGCTCCTTGTAACTTAGTGCTCATGAAGGAGATTGGATATTCCACTCCGGAATCCCCTTTCTAAGTGAGCACTGCTGTGAGAGAAGTATATGAGGCAAAGGTGTATATGATAAAATCCTTTTCAAAATCTAGACTCCTCAAAGAAGGTGAGTGAGATATGGTAGCCTTTATGTCTTTGAACACAATCTTCTCGATGTCAGTCCATTTAAATTGCACAGTTTGCTTCACCATTTGCTGTAAAGGTTTAACAATTTGCACGAAATCAGGCACAAACCTTCGAACAATTTTAATTGTACCCATGAATGATTGCATAGCTTTTTTGTTATGGGGCATGGGAATCTGAATTATAGCTTCAACTCTCTCTGTATCTATTGATATTCCCTTTTTTGAGATGATGGGACCCACAAATTTTCCTTCTAAAACAACAAAAAAACTCTTTTTTGGGTTCAGAGATATACCATACTTTCTTGCAATGGTCAAAAATCTGTTTTAAGTGGAAAACATGGTCTTTTCTTTTCTTAGAGAAAATTGGTACATCATCTAAGTTTATTACCACGCAGTGGCCAACTAGTCCTCAGAATGCAATATCCATGGCCCTCTGGAATGTGGCTCCAACATTCATTAGGACAAAAGGCATTCTCCGAAATGTGAATGTTCCCCACTTCGTGCGAAATGTATTTTTTAATCGATCCTCCTCAGTTACCAATACTTGATTGTAGCCAGAGAATCCGTCTAATAGGGAGAACAATTCTGAGCCTAATACCATTCTTAAGATCTATTCCATTGGTGGCACAGGATAGTTGTCTTTGTATGATTCTCTATTCAAGTTTTGAAAGTCGAGGCATAATATTATTTCTCCTGATTTATTTCGTACTAGGACCAGATTAGCCACCCACTCAGAGTGTCGAACTTTGAATATAATCTTAGCATTCAACATTTTTTTTAATTCCTCTTGTATTAAGGGTTTGAGTGTTGGATGCATCCTTCATAATTGTTGTTGAAATGGTTTCACACCTGGCTTCATGGGTATCACATGCTGTATAATGCATGTGTCATATGTTTTTAGATCTTCGTAAGTCCATGTGAAAACATCTTTGTATCACTGGAAAAGTTTGATGAACTTACTTCTTTCTCCTGGTGAACAAAATTTACCCAGATTAATATATTTGGGCTCAGCTTCCGTACCCAATTTTACCAACTCATGCTGCATTGAGGAGCTATTGGTCTTGACATTGGCTGGTCTTCTAAATTTGTTCTATAAATCAAATAGACTTCAAGAGTTCTTACTCCTTTCGACATAAAATTTCCTTTACTTGCGTCCTTATTCTGCAAATCCAAATTGTGTTCATCTTAATCGATTATGGATATTTTGAAGGAATCCTCATTCGTCAAGAAGCTGATGATTTTGTCATCATCATCAAACATCCTCAGATTTGTGACATTATTAGGTACAAATGGCCTGAAAATCAATTCGATAGAGAATTTGTTATTTGTTGGCACTAATATAGAAGCATAAGTAGCTAATAAATTAGCTACAGCATTCTATAATCTAGGAATAGCATTTATGTTAAAAGCATCAAATTGTGAAATCAAATTCCAGACTTCAGACTAATATCCTTTTAAGTGTAAAGACAAACAATGAATTGTATTTATTATCTATCTGACAACTATTTCTGAATCACCAAATACCTTTAAATTCTTTATATTCAAATTAACAACTCTTTTTAAACCTTGAACTAGAGCTTCATATTCAACTGTGTTGTTTGTACATTCAAACTCTAGCCTACAAGAGAGAAATTGCTTGTTTCCTTCAGGATCAACCAGAACATAACCAGCTCCAGATCCCTCTTGTGTTTTGGAACCAACAAATTACAAGATCCAACATTTAGTTTATGTTTTAACTATGTCAGTATCATTTCCTAAGTCATTAACTAACTCTACTATGTTACAATCAATATCATCAGTCCGTGAGAATTGAAGGAGATCAGATTGTTTGTCTAAATCATGGCTAACATCTTCTATTTGATAGTTTCCTAGTTCAATTTCTAAAAAATAGTTCCCCAAAACTGAAGACGAAAAATTCACAGGCTCATTCTTTTCCTCCAACTGAGTTACATTATGTTTCATATGAGGTTCTCTCAGTACCTTGATTTGATTTTGTTTGTTCTGATATGGTAACCACAAGTGAGCTCAATCTATTGCAAAATAACCATTCAGTTTCGTAGAACAGTCCCTACTCAATATTAAACCATAGGATTCAGGTATATCCACTACCATGATATCTATGAATTGAAATACCCTCGGATCCGTAGATAATATCATAAGCACATCTTTCATCTCCCCTATGACTTTAACAGCGGACCTGTCCAATTGTATGGTCTGAGCAGGAGATGGTATTGGCTTCTCGTTGATTTTCTTGCAGATGGATAATGGCATAACATTGGATGAAGCTCCAGAATCTACCAAGCAATTATGTACATTATGATTAAATATTTCAAAAGTTAACAGGAAAGGCAGAGTCTATGATTTTGATTTTCCACCAATGCTTGCTTCGTTAATCTCGGTATTAGACTTGATGGTTTCTAATGTACTGCCCAATTGTGGGTCAAAAGCTTCTAACAATTTCTTTCTTTGCTAGGGAATATTACATAATTCAAATAAACATATTTTTTCTTTAGTCTTCTTGATGTCTTCCACAATATCATACCCCATGTTGCATTCTTTTGTGTTTTTCCCACCATTTCCTCGTTTGTTCACTATAGCTTTTGCCTGTTTATATATTACTAGGCTTGTTTCTTTCACAACTCCAGTATTCACTTTGGGTTGAGGTTGGGTGGTGCCAATGTTTCTCTTTGGAGCCTACTTTGTGATATTCACCTTACGAAACACTAGGCTTTGATCCACCACCGGTCCTTTACTTCTAGTGGTAATATTCACCGATGATACTTCGACCTCTTCTGCTTGTTCTTCTTCATTCAACCCCAAAGTGGGTGCCCAGTCCCATAATACTATTGTGGTCTCCTCAGTTGGCTCTTCTTGCTCTTTTGTTTGATCTTCTTCTACCTCTTCCTGATCTGTCATTTGTGCATCTAACAATTGATTCATTACAAATGTCAATGAGTTTATCCATTGTGGGCAGCTCTTTTCACAATGGTCTTCTTGATGAAGAGTGCAGAAATGTTCCATGCCAACCTCATTTAGATTTAGGATAGCAGAATTAGCAATAGGTGGTAAAGACTATCCACTTTCTTCCCTTTTCTTGTAGAAGGGCTTAAATGGTTTTCTAGATGTACTAGCTCCTTTCTCTTTCTCTAAATCCACTATTTTGTTTGATAATTTCTGTACCATTTTAACCACGTTTTCAAGTTCATTCGAGGGTTCTTCTTTAAGCCTGGATAATATCAGAGGCTTCTTGTTGGTTATTTGTTTCACTTCCAATTCTAATACATGTTTCGAAATACTATCCAAGTCCACTTCTACTTTCTTAGCCTCCTCATAATTTTCTATTAACATAGCCTTAATTTCCCTTTTAACAAACATGGCTATAGGTGGATATAGTGTTGTAGTATAATATTCTACCAAGGATTCCTCTGCTGATTTTGTTGCAGCACTAAAATTGTTTAACATGGTAGTGAATCTCTGGTTGAACTCCCACATCTTTTCTTTCTTATCCATCCTCATGGATAGCATCTATTTCATGAATGTGGAAACGGTCTTTTGATTTCCAAATTTGTTTAAAAAACATCTCTCAAAACCATCCCAATATGTTATAGAATTAGCTTGTAAATCGAAATACCAAGAATATTCCCTTGGCTCAAATGTGAGGGAAACGTCTACAGACCCCATCTTCATGTTCAACATTTAAAAGATTTAGATCCAAGTAAAAACTCTTCAAATGATCTTTAGTAGAAATGCCTTTTCTAGGGTCAAACTTGGGCAGCAAATCGTGCAATGGAGCAACCAAATTAAGTGGTCCCCTGGCTCTCCACGCAGGCACATTTCCAGCCATAATTCACAGTGTAGAATGTGGTGGTGAATGTGGTGGGGTATGTGATCCGGATTTATGTGGGAACGAAATAAAAGAGCATTTAGAAAATAAAATATGGATATATATTGCAAATGACACAGTGATACAGTAAACACATATTCTATTAAATAGCGGAAATAGAATAGACTGTAAAATACAATAGCTAGAATGGTGGTAGCTATCTCTAACAAGAGATGTGGCCGCTATTCTCGTTCGTGCCAAGATGAATACAAAGAGAGGCTGAAAGGGCCTATTTATCATAAGCACGAGGAAAAGAATCCCAAACATCCAAAAACCTAACCCTAGGAGATGAAGCGCCAAAAGTCATGTGGACCCCGTTTGGGTAAGTTAGTACATCAACTTCCCGAGGTCGTAACTCTTGCATACGATATCCATTTGGGGAGCCCAATAGCTCGTTGGAAATATCTATTCAAGGATTACAAAAGGGTTTGGAAAATATTGAGTCAAGTACGTGAATGGGGTAGGCGCGCAATACTCATATTTTCCCGACCATTCAATACCGAAAAAACATCGTTTAGGGCCTCAAAACGGATCCAGAAGTTTAGGACCCAAAAAACTGCTAAAAATAATAATTTGCCAAAATTTCCAAAAGACTATTTTGAGCTAGTAGGAAGAGGTGGGCCACCATCAATATCCACCTGGATCAATCCTCCCTCCTTAGGAAGCAATGATCTCCATTGCGTCAAATCCCTTATCATATGTCGAACTATGTGTTGAGTTGAGCTCCTGGTGCAGCGTTTGTTGAAGCAAAAAGGTTTCCTTTCTTTGAAATCTTCAGAGGGTTGTAATTGTTGTTGCTGGATGCACTGGAGCTATTCAATAGTTTTGGTTTTTGTGGTATCCTTGGTTTGCACTGGTGGGGATGGTTTATTTTCAGGGGAGCACCTTGAATGCGTGGCCTTGCACTACAAAGGTACTCGAATAAGCAATGTTGCACTGGACTTTTGTTTTTCTTGTTTCTGCTGAGTAGAGGGATAATGGGAATAGGTTGTGGATGTCTCTGCGATTTGATGTTATCCTTTAGTGGAAATTGCGAATAGGGAAAATTTACCAGTTTGGGAGATTATCTTCCTACCTTGCTTGGTTGGGGTAGGTGCAACTATCTCTGGTATCCGATAGATTTGTCCTCCCAAAGTGACAATGACACTGCAAGGTCATGATTCATATACAACATAACGCTTCCACATATATGGCTGTCCTAAAAGAACATCACATACTTCAAGTGGGGCCACATCACACAATACCTCATCTTGGAAGGGCTTGATGTCGTATGGTAGGCGACATTGGTGATTGACGTGGATCCCTCATCCTTAGCTTAGCCATCCAATGGTGTATGGTTGTGGGTGTGGTGTTATTGGTAGCTCCGTCTCTTGATGACTTCTGCTAAGATCAGGTTCTTCTGGCTGCCGCCTTCCATAATGAAGTGTAGGGGAATTTCCTTCACCCACATCTGTGAGTGGAAAAGGCACTCCTCTTCCTCTGACTCTTCAGGTTCCTCTAGTTGAATCTGTGTGGTGGAAATAATGGCACATGGTTCTGCATCAATGATATGATTCCCTTTCCATGCGGCTGTGAAGTTAGGTTCTGAGTCAAAATCAGAACTGGGATCTGATTCTGAAGATTTGATCTCAACCACCAATGACTGTTTTGAGCGACATTCATCAGTGTTGTGCTAGGGGCTTTTTTGGAACTCGCACAACTTCCCAGTGTCCTTATTTATCTTTTCATTACACTTCTTCGCCTATGGTTGGGACTGGTTGTCCTTTCCCTGCCCCGTGTTCTGGGAGCCAGAGTTCCCCTTGCCCTGCTTTTGTGTAGGTCTGAAGTCACGCTTGTTCTTTTGCTGAAATTTCTGCTCAATTTTGACAGCATATCGATAGGTGGATCCAAGTGAAGGGATTTCCAGGAAATCCATCTTTGTTCGTATGTACCGGTGTAGGCCACTGCGATATTTCAGTACTAGGTGTTGTTATACCTCCATATTTCACAGTGTCACATCTTCACTACAAAAAGAGTTAACGACACTTCCCCTACTGCTTAAAACACCCAGAAGAGAAAAATGATGAGTGATCCTTGAAGGCAAACCTACCTTGTCAAGAATCAACCTAGCTGAGACTTCATTTACCTTCACTACCGCGCCTTGCTCCATCTTAGGTGAGTGGTAGTCCACACTACCGCATTGTGCTATTTCCCTGCCACGCGGTACTACTGCGTTATGCTATGTCTTGGAGTCGCAGTACACGTTTTTTAGCCTTTTTGTCATGGCTTGTGGGATTTTGATTTTCGAGAGATTTTTGAGGATTGGTGTCCCTGATTCGATCCTAACTCACTTTCTGTGATTAGTAGGCCTGATCCACTAAACTCTCCCATGATCCACCCTTCTCTCTTGTTGGTTAACCCTACCACACACTATAAGAGAGAGGCATTCCATGAGCAAAGGGGAGGAATCTTGGAGACATCAAACTTATGATCTTGAAGCTTTGTGGAGATAGCTAGAGGAGGAAGCATTTGGAGCTGGAAGTTGGCTTGGATATCAAGCAAACATTGTAAGTGACTTCAAGTTGATAATAGAGCATAACTTGTCTTGTTTCCCAAATCACATGTGTTGATTTTGTTTCAATGATATGATTTGTATCTATTGTAGATTTAGATCCTAGCTCATATTTCAAGTTGCTAGAGAATTGTATATGCTTGTATCTTGGTTTCATTTTGACAGGTTCATTCGTGAGGACTTGGAAGTTGGAGCAACCATAAAGATAAGCAATTCGATTGAAGGTCAGTTAGATCTCTTCTGTTTCTTCTAGCAGTTTAATCTTGAAATGTTTGTTTAGATCTAGGAATTCAAGGTAGCATTTGTTTAGTTTTGTCTAAGTTTAAAGTCAGTTAAAGTCTACTTTAATCTAAGAGAATTTCTACCTATCCGTAGGGAGAAAATTCTACAAACAAGAATGGCGACTCAGCTGGTTTGAACCGCATTTGATTGAGTGATCTCACTTTCAGTCATTTTTTATTGTGATTCTTCTTTCTCTTCAAACCAGTATTGAATTTTGGTCTCCTTGACCTTTATTCTTCCCTCCTCTCTATATTTTTCCTCCCTGTGTGATCAGTGAGTCCTCTGGGTCTGCAACAACCCTGAAAAATTCATTTTTCTTTTCAGAAGTTGCGTTTTTCCATACTTTGCAACAGTACCACTCCCTCAGCACTGCCTACAGCGTAGTAGTACCGCGTATCCTGAACTCTTACCAGAGTGGTAGTGCACCAGTACCACGCTCTAGTCTTCTTCTGCCACGTGGTAGCGTGTGCATATTTTCAATTTTTTCTTCCCTGCTTGGTTTCCTGAGTCATTTTTCATTTTTCTCTGCCTTAGTTGGTGTTTTCTGTTGCCTGTTACTATCCTGTTCATTACACAGTCTTTGTGGTGTGTTTATTTCTCTTGTGAGCTTGATTATTTTGTGATTTAGTGGCATTATTCGCATGTTGGGTCACCCCTTCAGTCTTTGGCTTGATCTTTTCATCACAACCAAACCATTATTACTGTTCTCTTTTACTGGATCGTGTAGCTTTCATAGTCACATTGTTTCCATTATTATCACTAAAATCTATATTGAAATTTATCATTGGAGAACATTTGTGTTGTTTGAAATAGTCTAGCAGTATTATTGTGCATTAGGAAGTGAACCATTGAAATTTGTCACAGAAATTCTCATTTTTTGAAGCATCTTAGTTGTAAGATCAGTGAATTCGAAAGAAGTGTTTATTTCAGTTTGGCTCTATTTACAAAAAGAAAACAAAAATTTTTGTTTTTGGTTTTTAATTGCTTGTGAAAGTTTCATGCATTTATGATCGAAGAACTCTCTCTCTTCCATAGCTAGTTTTCATCGAATACAAGGCTTATTTCAATTCATTCTCACTTGCATGGTTTGGTTTGTCACAACACCACCAAGTTTCACATCCATTTACCTGATTGAGTAATACAACCACTAAAATTAATCTCCCTAACTAAACCAACATTAACCTCACTTGAGGAAATCAAAAGAATTTGGTAGTTAGGTAAGACACTGGGGATAGGCATCAAAATAATTCCCCCTTGTCATTTTCATTTGAGACATAGTTGTTGTCCTCTAGGGAACTAAAATCCTCTAGTATTTATTGACACAGTCACAGCTAGTTTATGTAGGGGCCTCCTGACTTTTTTTAACTTTCAGGGGTTAAACCGCTGCGAGATTGAGAACCGGACGGACTCTGTGGAATGCCGCACTCCACTTATCCCTAAGGAAACATTGATCATTGTATTCCTTGTAATTCATAGTAATACAAGGGTGATAAGGCAGAAGCGCCAAAAACCTTTTCCAACATGTCATGAACGAGGTAGCTTAGTGACTTTTCTACTAGGTCTCTTTTACCCAGGATCCCTTTCGGTAGAGGGATATCCTTCTTATATTGGTCTCTCACGTTGTATTGTTCAACTTGGATTTCATCACCTTGCAAAGGATACAGCTTGTTGAGGTCTCCAGCTCTTAGTTAGGAGTTTGCTTGTTATCTCATCTTTATAGAGGGTCATTTTTCTTTTTAGTGACTGCTTGTTGGCATTCTAGCCATTATTTTTCTCAGCTCGCTTACTGAGACACTGGTCTCAGTATAGATTTTAGAGCTTGATTTTTGGGCCTGTGAGCCTTGCTTTTTCTAGCTCCTCTTCTGCACACTCGGCTGCATTAGAGTTTTTGAGTTCTTTGTTACGAAACTGCCCCCGAATTTCATTTTCCTGCCATCATGTCAGAACCACCATGGAGATCATGACGAGTACAGGGAAAAATCCCTCCACCACCACCACCGCCACAGACCTCCGGTCCACCTGCATCACGTATTCCCGCTCCTCCTGGCCGCAGTGCTGGTCGAGGGAACATTCCACCGCCGATACATACTACATCTTCAGTTCCATCTGTAACCGTTATTCATAGCAGAGTCTCAGAATCTCTTGCAGCTTCTGCAACCACTAGTATATCTGAGATTCCCACTGTTACTTCACCCACTGTTATTCCAGATATATCTGCCACAGTGGACAACATTACAACGGCTGAATCTAGTACAACCCAAAATACTAGACCAGAGGCCATCCTCCTACCTGATGTCAACACCTCCCTTCCACTAGAAACTTTTCACGATGACACAGACGGATCTGTTCGCACCACCGAAGGATCCGACCAAGATATACCTGGCTTGATTTCAGTCCCGGGCAGGTACGTCGAAATCATTGAAGACACTCAACTTCCTGACACACCTTTTGAACCTGATTATGGCTTTATCACTTCCCAGGAGGAGCTTCCACCTGTTATCATCACGCCATCCAGTGTTCATCCACAGGAAACCAGTTATTCCAGCAACGTACCTCGTACCATATCTCTCCCCAACCTCCCTCCGGGACATGAGATCATGGCATCCATTCAGTCTAGTATGGTTAGTCTAGCAAATTCCTCGTTAGCATCGGCACATTTTAAACAAGATATAGAGCAAATGCTCTCGACAGCCTCCAGATATCCCCCTGTTACTCGTCCTCCTGACTATCGGGATCCCAACCTCCCGTCTAACATAAAGTTTCATCACTCTTATGCAGACAACTCCGGACCTTCAGACATTACTATACCTATGTTCCTGCCGGACCTTGAAAACCCTTTTTAGGACATGAACCCGGACCCAGTCTTCGATGGTCCTCCTATCATTGAACACGCTATGGACGATACCCCCGATACCCCTCGGTTAAATTCCCCACATTTGCTGCCATCACCCATGTTTGGCGCACATTCTATGAGGGATAACCCAGTTTTTTCTCCATCCTCGCCTGTCAGATATGGAAGACCCCCTCCACAAATCAGCACTTTTTGCACCATTGGCCAATCGACGCTGTCGTATTTGGCTAGTGGCGGAAGAACACCAAGTCATATTGCTGGATCTTCCATTTTGACCGGACGTTCACCTTCGGCCACTATGTACACTATCTCAGGAGGTGGACAACTGACTGCTGCGATCCCCAACTCCAACAACCAAACTCCTCCTGGTGGGCCATCAACCCAACCAGCTGGAGGACAATCCTTTGTTGGGAACCTCGTTCCTAATCAACAACCTCCTCCTATAGGACCATCCAACCCATCTGCTAGAGGGAAACCCATCGGCACCATCCAACAACCCTCCCAACCAGCAGCATCTGCTCAGTATGGTATGTACAACACACCTGGCAGCAGACAACCTTATACCGATTTTCCAACTGGGCCTCATCTTCAACATCCCTCGTCAGGTGTGCTTCCTTCTTGGGAACCTCAAGTCCCACAGAGTGGGGGGTACTCATTATTTGGAAACTGGAACCCAGCTGGGGGGCAACCTCAGATTCCCCCCAACTTGAACTCTGACTTCCCTTATCCTTCGGCTGCTACAACTCCATGGAACCCATCCCTTCAATTTCCACATGTTCGTCGAGGAGGAACGAACCTTCCATGGACACCACTGTCGCAGCCACCCCCCAACCCTACTATGGGAAACCCTCCACTCACTCAATACAGTGGTAACATTCCTGGAACACAACAACTCCAAGGAACTTTTTCCCAACCAAGAGCAGCAACCATTCCTGGGTTTCAGCAACCTCAGGGTACCATACCTACCATCCCCACTCAGCAGAACATCCACCAATCGGTTACCAACACTCAACTAGTTAACTAGATGGCCTACTACCCACAAAACGTCTAGCAGTACCCTGCGGTAAACACATATGGGTATAACATGCAACAGTATGCTATGCAGGGCCCCCCAGGTTTCTCTGCACCATACGGTTATTACTCATATCCGCAGACTAATCGTCAACTTCCCTTTTTGGCCACGCTAGACTTACCTGATTTGTCGAGGCTCATTAATGATCCCATATGGCATGAACCTCACTGGCCACCCATTCCAGCCAAACTTCCATCAGACATTCCTAAGTTGGATGCTAAGCCCGGGGAAGACCCCAAGAACCACGTAATGACCTTCCATCTTTGGTGTTCATCCAACTCCTTGATGGACGATTCCATTCGACTACGTCTCTTCCAGCGTACACTTACCGGCATGGCAGCAAAATGGTACACCGAGCTGCCACAACACGTTTTCCACGATTTCAACACCTTGGCTATGCAGTTTCTGACCCATTTCCAGCTCCCCATCTGGTATGAGACTGGAACAGAACTATTAAACTCACTACGTCAAACCACTTCTATGCACATTTCAGATCACATCCATGAGTGGCGTCGACACCGTAGGCTAATCAAGGCACCCATTCTGGATCAGCTACTTGCTGATTGGTTCACGAAGTCCTTTTTGCCTCCCATAGCCAGGGATATTGCTATGCATGGGCCGGTCATAGAAGAACAAGCCATCTCGGCAGCTCAGTACATGGATTTGGTATACACCTAATCCAGCACTTTACACGAACTTATTCCCCATGCCACCTGCGTTACCAGTGATCCAACGAAACCTGCCACTGAACCCCCCATTGATGGTATTGTCGGTTCAGTTAAGGCCTAGCCTACTACCAACTTGATGGGGCAACAAGCTTCTGCTTCCCTCGCTCTACCTCAGGCTGCTTCAAAAGCTACTACTTCTCCCGCTATCTCCTCCGAAGTGAACGTAGTTCAATCTACATCACAACCATCCGGAGGAAAGAAGAAGAACAATCATGGTAAATCCAAGAAGAACTAGTAGGAGAATCCCAAGCCACAACCCACCCACAATGACCCGAAACCACATCGAAAGGCTAAGTTTCCCTTCCTGATTTGTCAAGATGATCACTACACGCGTGACTATCCCTACAAGGATGAGGTCAACAAATTCGTTAAAGGATCCACTCGCCCGATAGTGTTAACTGACCCTTTCCCTCAGCAGCAACAACAGATGGTTTCCCAAGAAACCCCACAGGGGGGCGACTCGAGCAACCCAAATCGCGGAGAGACGTCCGCAAATTGTGAAATCCTCATGATGAGTAATGAGGAGATTCATATAACCACTCGTTCAAAGACATATGAGAACCCTCCAAGTTCAAACAAACAATCAGAGATAGCCAAAGGAAAATCTCCTTTTGAAGATCCGACTCCTATCCCTACCCCTACCGGCCATCTCCATATCGAGAGACTGCTTACGGACACAGTGCTGCGCCCACCCAAGGGCACCATACAGAAGGCGACATTTAATTCCAATGCACGAGCTTCCCAAAATTACAACATTGTTGAGGATTTAGCTCAAGCACCTTGCGCCATGTCGACTCTCAAGGTTCTTCAACACTGCCCCACGCAGCATAGAACCTTACTTTCAGCACTGGGGGCAATGGACCCAGATACTTCAAACACTATTATGTTTGACTTGGAACATGTCAAACCTCATCTTTCTCACCAGTTAGCCTTCCAGGTTCATACAAAAATCCATGGAAATAGCATCCATCACACTGTTTTAGATGAAGGTGCCTCCACATCGATCATGTCTTTGAATTGCTGGAGAGCCTTAGGCTCACCTGAAGTCACGACGTCTCCCACTACTCTCAGGGCATTTGATGGACACGGTTTTCAACCTTATGGACTCATTCCCTCAATTGGTGTTGAACTAGGGGGCAAAAAAGTATCCATATACATTGAAGTCGTGGATGCACCATTAGATTACAATCTTCTACTTGGTCGGAACTGGTTTTATGCCATGACCGCCATAGCATCTACTGTCTTCCAGATTGTGCAATTTCCTCATGAAGGGAAAATTGTCACCATTGATCAACTTGATTACTATATCCCAGACTCTAATCCGAACTCTGCCAACACCGTCCCGTTATTGGATCAGCCTCGGTACCAATTCCAAGACATTGGCATTGGCCTTATGAAGGATTCTTCCCTTATTAGATTTTTTCCAGAGCTGGGGACCCATGTTCAACCAGTCAACATGATTTCATCAAATGTCACCCCATCCAATGATTCATGGGTGATTTCGAGTCCCGCTGAGATTGAAAACTACGGAAACTCCATGCCTTTGAATAGAAACCTCGCAGTGTACGAAGCGATCCAATCAGCCACCAATTGGGTCGACTGTTCTACCCATCACACTGTGGCACAACTCTCATCCGAGACTCATTCATCCCCACCACTTATCGATCCTCTCAATTTGATTTTTTCCACCGACGAATCAATTATGGAGGTTATGTGTGGTGATGAGCCACCATGGGGAGATTTTCATCATCGATCTTCATTCCCCACCATTCAGATGCTTGAGCCCGATACAAAACCCAGCTCTTCACTTGGGATGGTTCAAACCAAGTTTCCCACTTCCCTCGACGAACTATTTTCTGAAGGAAACCTGGCTAACCTTATGGCAACCACTCCCATAGATATTTCAGTGAAGCCTGGTATCGTGGAAAACATACATATTGGCAAAACATGTACTCCCCTCGAAATGGAGTTCTACAGTGCCTACTTCAAAACCTTCCGCGATGTTTTTGCTTGGAGTTATGAAGAAATGCCAGGAATAGATCCCTCGATTGTGGTCCATGAAATTCCAACCTTCCCTGGCACCTGACCTGTTCGGCAGAAACTTTGACCCATCCATCCTCGTAAGGTAGCTGCTATTAAAGCAGAAGTTGAAAAACTTTTGCAAGCTGGTTTTATCTATCCTGTCCCATTGACAGAATGGGTATCTAACATCATTCCCGTAGCCAAGAAACAGGGAATGATTAGAGTCTGTGTCGATTACCACGACTTGAACAAAGCTTGTCCAAAGGACAACTACCCAACTCCGTTCATTGACCAGATCATCGATAACTGTGCCGGGAGTGTCATCTTTTCATTTATGGATGGCTTTTCTGGCTATAATCAGATCGATATTGTCCCAGCCGACCAGCACAAAGCAACCTTTATCTGCCCTTGGGGGATTTTTGCATATCGAAAGTTACCTTTTGGCCTTAAAAATGACGGGGCAACTTTCCAACGGGTGATGTCGTACGCATTTCACTATATCAAACATATTGTAGAACCATATCTTAATGATCTTCCCACTCATTCTCAGACTCGGGAGGACCATCCTGATCACTTAGGTGCTGTCACTACAATATACGTTTGAATCCACATAAGTGCATCTTTTGCGTAGAAGCCGAAAAACTTTTGGGATTCATAGTCTCCAAAAGCGGGATACACTTAGATCCTGCGAAGGTAGAAGCTATCTTAGCCCTGCCTTTCCCTACAAACATTCCAAAACTTCAAAGTTTGCAAGGGCATGCAAACTTTCTATGCTGTTTCATCTGTAATCTTTTCAAGATAACAAAAGGCTATATGAGGCTTCTCAAGAAGAATACTCCCTTTATCTGGGATGATGAAGCCCAACGTTCCTTTGACAATCTAAAGGCAGCCTTAACTAAAGATCCTATGATCCAACCCCCCGATTACACACGAGATTACATTCTTTATCTCGCAGCTTCAACTTCCACCATCGGTATGGTGCTAATCCAGGAAGACCACAATGGCATAGAACATGTGGTATACTATCTTAGTAAGAGTCTTCTTGACTCCAAAACTCGTTATTCACATGTTGAAAAACTGGCTCTGGCAACAGTTTTCGCTGTCTAGAGGTTCCGTCATTACATCTTACTCCGTCGGACCACTGTTATAGCTGATTTCAATCGAATGTATTATATCCTCACGCGTCAAGTGCTTGGGGGAAAATATTCTTGTTGGATCATCATCTTTCAAGAGTTTGACTTGGAATTCGTCAAAGCCAAGTCCAAGAAGTCTTTGGTCTTTGCTGAGTTGATCTGTACCTTACCCCGTGCTATCGAGCAATCCGAGCCCATAGATTCTCTTCCTGATGAATCATTGTTCCTCATTAGCACATCTGATCCATGGTACGGGGATATTTTATTATATCTCCAAACCCAACGTTTCTGCCCCGACCTCACTCGCGATGAACATCGACGCATCCGACATCACGCCAAATACTACCTCATAGTCAACAATACTCTTTATCGACGTGGGGTCGACACCATTCTTCGACGTTGTTTAACTTTAGATGAGGTGGAACGCGTTCTTAATGATTGCCACGCTAGAGCATGTGGTGGTCATCTCTCTGGGATGGCTACGACCCAGAAAATACTACGAGCAAGATATTTCTGGCCCTCGATTTTCAAAGACTGCATTGAAACGGTCAAGAAATGTCTACCATGTCAATTCTTTCATAGTAAAACACGCTCACACCCTGCTCCACTCCATCCTGTTATTGTTGTCGTCCCCTTTTCCAAATGGGGCATAGATTTCATGCACTGTAATCCCACTTCAGCCGGGGGGCATAGCTATGTCATAATAGCTGTTGACTATTTCACAAAATGGGCTGAAGCGATGCCTACTTATGCTGAGGACGGAAAAACAGTAGCACAATTCATATTCAATCACATTATAGCTAGATTTGGTGTCCCACAATCCATTGTGACCGATCATGGCTCCCACTTCAGGAACCATATGATTGAGGAACTAAGTGCCAAGTTGGGTTTTCGCCATGAAAACTCAACCCCATACTACTCACAAGCCAATGGCTAAGTTGAAGCCATTAATAAAGTTCTGAAATGAATGATTCAGCGTATTGTGGGTACTCATAAATCCAACTGGCACTCAGCTCTATTTTCAGCACTATGGGCATACCGAACCTCAGTAAAAAGTGCTACTGGGTTTACACCATTCCAACTGGTGTATGGCCTGGAAGCCATTTTACCGATTGAATGTGAAATTCCATCACTTAAGATAGCCATATAGCTACTTCCCCACACCACTTTCGAAGAGAAACGATTTCTATACCTAGCTAAGCTAGATGAAACCCGCCGCGACGTTGCTTTAGCCAACGAAGCTCATAAAAAATGCGTCAAAGTTCAATATGACAAATCCATTCAACCTCGGATTTTCAATTAAGGTGACCTCGTACTCACATATTATGAAATACACGATAAACTCGGAAAAGGAAAACTAGAATCTATGTGGTACGGCCCCTTTGTTGTAAAACGTGTCTTGGAGAAAGGAGCCTATGAACTCATCAATTCTGATGGCACACCATTGGCACGGCCCCACGATGGGCTATACCTCAAATGCTTCTATGCGTAAGGTTACCCTACGCGGGGTACTTTTTGTACATAATGTACTTAGCTTGTTTTCACTCATCTTTTTGGTGTGCGCACGGACCTCATGTATCCATTCTTACTTTGACTTATGATTTTGTACACAGATGACTGCCTACTTCGGATTCGCCGATGGTGCAAGCCGGCATACCCGGAACCTCCCTTCTGTAGCATGGGTAGTCTATTCTCCCACTGGTGAGTTGATATCTTCAGGAGCCAATTGTCTGGGTCCTACAACCAACAATATCGCAGAGTACCATGCAGTAATCGAACTCTTGATGGAGGTTGCTTCACTTGGAATTGACTCCCTATCAGTCTTTCTAGATTCCCAACTCGTGGTTTCTCACCTAAATCGTGTTTACATAGTTTGCGATCCTATCCAACTTCGTTTATTTTGGAGGGTACGCCTCTTGGAACGATCTTTTAATTTCATTTCATATCAACACGTACCAAGGGAATTCAATTGTATAGCTGATTCATTAGCTAATTACATTTTGGATTGGCATCTTGCCCATACATAAAAACACATCACAAAAGTAAACACACAAGTCATTGTAAATAAATAGATCATAAAAATAGGTCCATATGTATATCACTGTATATAAAAGTGTTTTTCCAAATACATAAAGTTTGTGTTTTAAAGACAAAATTTGGGACTTGATCCCATACAAAAATTTGGCTCTCAAAGCCTACATATCGTATACATGCCGCAAAAAGATAAAAGCTACCATCTAAGGAGATCTGGGAGACCTATCATGTCCCTCATCAGATTCCTCACGCTGCTGGTGATAACACACTAGAGCTCGAACCACCCTACGGAGGAGTCAGCCAATACGCCTAGGTACACCTACGATATGCTGCTAGAGATGCAAAGGGATGTCTTCCACCCTCATAGCGGGGATACCGTGGGTTAAACCCTGTAGGTTCCTCTCTATCTCCTGGACCCCTCCCGCCTCATCCTCGTCTTCTTCCTCGACCGGAGCGGCTTGGTGATCAACACCTCCTCAGCGTAATGGCGAGTACCCTGCCGGTCTCTATGGTCCATGATCTGCGACATGCACACGTACATATATTAAAGTCTTTTACACATTCTAAAAAACAATAAAAAGTATATATTCAAAAAAGAAAGAGTATATCCATGAAGACCATACCTGAGTTGTCCCAATCCTCATCTTCCGGCAGTGCCAAGCCTATGTCCTCGCAGAAGTCCACCCCTGCATAGGGGTAGTCATCGATCATCACTATATGTTCCTCGAGCCACGTTGTTTCCCCCCAATTCGTCCCGCATATTCACTCCATCGATCCATCCATGGCTTGGTAGGTGGACGGGGAGGCATGGCTATCTGTGGGCGCAAAAACGGCACCCTCACCAAGAAGAAGGTGACTAAGATGCTCCCATACCCAAATTGAGAATTCTCTCCAAGCCTACACTTGTTCACTTGCTCTTTGAGGTTGGTCAACACTGCCTCACACCAGTTGAATACTGTTCCTGCCATACAATCCACTGCAAGATTCATTTGTGTAGGGGACGCCTGATGGGGACCCGTGCTCCCTGGTGCATGTGTGATGGTGAACAACACGGTTTTTACAGGAAGTTCTATAATGTCTTTGATAACCACCTTGCCACTTTTCTTCCAAGAACCTTGACGGCAATAACGAGCAATTAAAGCATCTGTGCTCGCCTCCGAGGCTGTGAACCCAGTAAAACTCACCCGGGCTCCTCTTTTTGAGAGGCCTGTGAGGAAATAAATGTCCTCGAGTTGAATCTCGAGGATGTGTTCTCCTACTCGGAAAGCCTGAATGTCGGGGTCCCACATTTGAATAATGCAGGTGAGAAGTTTTTCCTGCTTACAAATACCTTTGGTCTTGAAGAATTTCAACAAACCACAGTCCCACAGGGTAGTCACAATCCTTTGGTCATTTTTGGCCAACAAATCATCCACCTCATGCTCTCTTTCTTTCCAATGGACCATTTTGCTCCAAACAAGTTACAAACACCTGCAAAAGGTCATAGGAAACATTCAGTAATCATGTAACAACTTGATCTCAGCCGAAACTTTGAGAAAAAATAAAATTTTCATCTTAAAAATCACCTATATCGCACCTGGGGGATTTTTTGACTGCGCGGTACTGCACAGTACCGTGCCCCATCTTAACCTTACATCGCGGTACTACTGCACAGTACCGCGCTTCCCGATATATCACCCACACGGTACTGTGAAGGGTGAAAGTTGCCTAATATGGCTTGCCCAAAAAATTATTTTTTCCTACTGAAAATAAGTTATTCATACATGAAATGAAAGAGGGGCTTGAAAGCTATTACCTGGCACAAACGGCTATTGAAACGATGCCCCGAATCTCCAGATATGAACTCTTGAAGTTTTTTGCTCCTCAAATGGGTAAAATCTCCTCTTTTGGTAAATGCACAAGTGAAATGGTAACTTTCCATATTTACCCATCCTTTATATAGCTTTTTCACTTATTTTTTACTCATTATTTTAACTGGTTAAAATAAAACCATTTCACATTACTAATATCTGGTTTCATGAGCATTTGTTGACAGGATCTCCTTTAAAAAAAATGTTCACATTGGCGTTCATCTATCGTTTGACCTTCATTTTGAGCCTACTTTATCTTTTTCGTGCTCTGGATTAAAACTTGAAAAAGATTCCAAGTGCTTTTACACCCATGTCTTGCTTGTCAAACTCAAGTAAATGGTGTCGAGTTTGGTCAGCTTTACTCATGCTCGTTAAATGATGAGGAAAGTATTATCCTGGTTGCATTTTATTCTCTTTTCGGACCAGAATAATTAAAAATTATGAAAAAGACCATTGGAGTCCATAGTTAAGCTCTTTTCAAACTCCCTAAAATTGAAAAGATTTCCAAGTGATCTTGACTCTTTCACACTTGTAAAAGTATTTGAAAGGTCGTCTATTCGGTGATAGGTTACCCCTTTTTTGGCCCGTCTAGACTATTTACGAGAAAAGTATACCTCGGTCAATTTTTGGCTGGGAGAGTTCTCTCAGGAATTGTTTTACACTTTTTCAGGATCGAGGGACTAAATTTATGAAAAAGTACACTCTGGAGCCTCCTTTAAGTTTTTCAGGCTCTCTAAATGTGAAAAACTACCGAGTTTTCCTTCCTTGGACTTGTTAAAATTTAACATCGAAGGACCCACTTTGGTACGAACCCCTCCTTTCTCAGGTTCGTAAAACATGTGAGATTGGACTCATCTATGAGATGAGCTATACCGAGCATTTGTTATCCTCTTCAAGCTCGAAAAACAACAAAGAGGTACTCGTCTATCATGTCGGGGGAATATGGGGAACAAGTCAAGTTTGTTTTGGCAGCTTGTCAGTCGTTACCTTTGAACATGGCATGCGTCTGTCCCTTGTCTATTTTAGGTATCCATTTTTCGCTGAGTCATGGTCATCATCCTAAGTCGTCTCTCTGGACACGAGCCTACTCATTTGGTGTCTATCCTCTGCTATCAATAATCTTTGCTGCCAAGTCCTGTTACATGCCGTTACATGTTGAAAGGGTTGCATTGTTCAGAGTCATTCATTATGTCATACCTCCGCTGTGTCAATACATACTCCATTGTTTCATCTTCCTATACTATCTTTCGTTCCGATGATGTGGGAATCATTATGGCCCACCTTCAACGCGTCTATTCTCATCGATGCCAAATCACTATCCGGTAATTAGACTTAGGGATCAACCATTAGTACCTTGGTACCTGCATACCTCAATGGCAGGTTTCCTCATGTTCGACAGTAGGTTTACATCATTGACCTCTGATCGAACGATCTCTCGAATGCTCGACATCAACTCATTCATTCGCATTTCGTTGAGATGTACTACAGATACCTTGGGGATCATCGTCATCATTGGTGATTTCCCTCGCATTTGTTAATAGTTCACATCATTGACCGGTAATCAAATGGTTTCTACCATGTTCGACTTTAGCACTTTGTAATCACATGGCTAGATTCGTATCATTTGCGATCGGGTAGAATACCCTAGGTGCACTTTTGTATCTTGATTGCATCTAGGTTGCGATGGAGATGTCCTTTGTATTGTCACACAGATCCACTTTTTGTATTGGTCGTGGCTGTGTCATTACTGCCTCATGGATCTACGCTTGTTCATAGTAGCCATGATTGGTCTACAGTCTATATCATCTCAGTACTCATGGATCTGCAATGTATTGGTTGGCAGCCATGCTTTGAGTCATTTGTTTTCGAGCATGGGGATGCCCACCTCGGTGGTATATCTAACATTTTGTTTCTGTTTCAGCTCATTGTCACTCTCCTCGATGCTATCTCCGCACAGTATTTGTAAAGTCTTTCGGCCATCAGTCCCTTTTGACCTCACACTTTAGGGGGCATCTATTATACCTCCATATTTCACAGTGTCGCATCTTCACTACAAAAAGAGTTAACGACACTTCCCCTACTGCTTAAAACACCCAGAAGAGAAAAATGATGAGTGATCCTTGAAGGAAAACCTACCTTGTCAAGAATCAACCTACTCGAGACTTCATTTACCTTCACTACCGTGCCTTGCTCCATCTTAGGTGCGTGGTAGTCCACACTACCGCGTTGTGCTATTTCCCTTCCACGTGGTACTACCGCGTTATGCTATGTCTTGGAGGCGTAGTACACGTTTTTTAGCCTTTTTTCCATGGCTTTTGGGATTTTGATTTTCGAGATATTTTTGAGGATTGGTGTCCTTGATTCGATCCTAACTCATTTTCTGTGATTAGCAAGCCTGATCCACTAAACTCTCCCATGATCCACCCTTCTCTCTTGTTGGTTAACCCTACCACACACTATAAGAGAGAGGCATTCCATGAGCAAAGGGGAGGACTCTTGGAGACATCAAACTTATGATCTTGAAGCTTTGTGGAGATAGCTAGAGGAGGAAGCATTTGGAGCTGGAAGTTGGCTTGGATATCAAGCAAACATTGTAAGTGACTTCAAGTTTATAATAGAACATAACTTGTCTTGTTTCCCAAATCACATGTTTTGATTTTGTTTCAATGATATGATTTGTATCTATTGTAGATTTAGATCCTAACTCATATTTCAAGTTGCTAGAGAATTGTATATGCTTGTATCTTGGTTTCATTTTGACAGGTTCATTTGCGAGGACTTGGAAGTTGGAGCAACCATAAAGACAAGCAATTGGATTGAAGGTCAGTTAGATCTCTTCTGTTTCTTCTAGCAGTTTAATCTTGAAATGTCTGTTTAGATCTAGGAATTCAAGGTAGCATTTGTTTAGTTTTGTCTTAGTTTAAAGTCAGTTAAAGTCTACTTTAATCTAAGAGAATTTCTACCTATCAGTAGGGAGAAAATTCTACAAAAAGGTGTCACTCAGAGTCCTTGATACCTAGCTTTGTGCGCAAGGTATGAAATTTGTTGGTGTACTCCAACACCGTTTCGTCCCTCTCTTGGTGCAGAATGGCCCATTTTGTGTACTAGTCATCATAGTTTCCAACAAGGTAATATTGTTCATTGACGACATATATAAAAGAGGTCCAAGTGGGATTGGAATATTCAAACAATCCAGACTCGTCTAATGTGTTTTTCTCACAATAAGTTTTCCACCAATTTTTGACATGGGGGACGGCCTTGAGGAGTGCAAAGATGATCTTTTCCCTGTCGAAAAGATTGTGGACAAAGAAACACCCTTATAGTAGATTCAACCATTTATCTATGGCATCAGCATCGATCTAGCCTTCAAATAAAGGGATATCAAAGTTAACTTGTACCTTGAAGGGACTGACATCTCCGAAACGGCTGCTTGACGAAGGTGTATCTGTTTCCATCGGCATGCGTCAAAGGATCTGGGTGAACTTATGCATCATCTCGTTCCTCTATCACGCGAGGGATTCCTCAAGCAACAACTTAATAGGATCTACTACTCCTTCATATCTCTTTTCTTCTGCCATGGGAGGTCATTTAGGGAGGCAAGAGTGGTCTTCCCCAAGTGAAACTAGCTCGAGACCCAACTCTCTGTATCCTGACCTCGTCGGGGACATGCACCGAGAAGCAATCAAAGAGAAGACCGCTCTGATAACACTAATTCGGATTTATGTGGGAACTAAATAAAAGATCATTTACAGAATAAAATATGGATATATATTGCAAGTGACACAGTGATACAGTAAACACGTATTCTATTAAATAGCGGAAATAGAACAGACTGTAAAATACAAAAGCAAGAATGGTGGTATCTATCTCTGAGAAGATATGTGTCCACTATGCTCATTCGTGCTAAGATGAATACAAAGAGAGGCCGAAAGGGCCTATTTATCATAATCATGAGGAAAAGAATCCCAAACATCCAAAAACCTAACCCTAGGAGATGAAGCGCCAAAAGTCATGTGGGCCCCGTTTGGGTAAGTTAGTACATCAACTTCCCGGGGTCGTAACTCTTGCGTACGATATCCATTTGGGGCGCACAATAGCTCATTGGAAAGATCTATTCAAGGATTACAAAGAGGCTCAGAAAATATCAAGTATGGCACGCAAAAAGGGTAGGCACGTAGTACTCATATTTTCCCAACCATTCAATGCCGAAAAAATGTCGTTTAGGGCCGCAAAACGGCTCGGGAAGTTTAGGACCCAAAAAACTGCTAAAAATAGTAATTTGCCTAAATTGTTATAAGACTGTTTTGAGCCAGTAGGAAGAGGTTGGCCACCACCGATATCCACCTGGATCAGTATGAGGAATTTCCTGAGCTGGAGGAGGTTCGGGTCTCAACTGATCAAGAGGTTTTGTGATTTCTTGGAGAGATAAATCCATCAAATCTTCCAAATTCTCTACAAGCACCAAATCTCTGGTGTATTGGGTTTCTTTCTTAGGAACTTTCCTTCTAGGAAATGTGGGAATTACATTTAACACCCCAAGTTTCCTTATGTAAGAGCGTGTATGTCTCCGAAAATGGTCTATCTCCTCAAACGGGACAGCGTATCAGGGTTCTTGGTGTTCACCTCCAAAATTTAGACTTTCTTGATCTTTGGGTTCCATAATGAAGTCTTCTAGTATAGTTGTTTCAAGTGGATTTCCAGAAAAATTTATTCTTACAGAAGGATCTCCTTTTCCAGCCATGCATTGGCAGCCCTCCTTCTAGCGCCAAAACTGTTGATGCCTCAAAATTCACAGCACCAGTAGTAGGGATTCTCCCTAGTAAGAAATCCCAATTAGATCGCTCACCGTTTGGTTTGGAGAATCCGTCTGGTTAATGGTCTAGCTACCATATGTGTGATTTTTAAATTTCTTTACCAGTTGTGTCCTGGTTCATCGTTTATGTGATTTTATCTTTAATTGTGAGATACGAGTGCCCTAATTAAATGCATATAACTGGCAGGAAGAAACCACACTAGCGATGTGCAGTTTCTTACCTCTAGTCTTATCGCTCCTGCCTAATCAATTATCTATTTATTCCTACACTAAGATAACTATCCTATCCTATCCCTGTAGGGAACAAGTTTGAATTAAGAGTAATATAGTGGAAATGTTCATACAAGTCTAACAGGTAGTTGTTCAAACACACTATTCACATTTACAGTAGAAAGAAATACCAAAGATACCTCTAATATGATAAAGCAATTTATTACTCATTTAGCACATAAACATTTGTAGAGAAAGCAAAATCATTCATCACCATGAAGTAATTCAAGAAAGTTAGAACGATCTCACAGTATGAGTTATGAATGCAAGAAGAAGTAGTTCCACATTAACATTCTACACATTCCATGCAAAATATTTGCCCATGCTTTTCCCAGGAAACAAATCCTTCTTATTTAGCAGAAAAATAGTTCTCTTACAAAAATGGTCCAGCTCTATTGTGCTAGCAAAAGTCCTTCTATTTGTATTCTCCTCCTCTATTTATCTTACAAAATTTTGTCCTCTAGTGACTCTTCACATACCCTAACCCTAGGGATTCCCAAAATTTTGTCTTTGAGTTTTTGTATAAAGAAAATACAAATATTAATTTCCAGATGGCCTTTCCAAATCAAAAATATATTTGGCCCACATGTCGGTTTCTTCCGAAATAATATTACTTTGCACAGGGTCTACCATTTTCAAAGTGATCTCATGATTATATAGTTCTTCTTCTACACTCTTTACTCCTTCAACCATTTCCTTGTAGCTGTCTTCTAAGCATTAATGGAATATTTCCCAATGAAATGATTAAGGTATTCTCCTGTTAGCACGTTCAGCTTCTTATGTAGTTCATATCATCGCTCAGCACGTTCTGCAACTCTAATAGGTGTTGGTCCCGATCAGGAAATTCTTCCAGATCCGGAGGCATAACCAGCTGACACTTTTCATGGATTTCACGAATTTCCTGGTAAAAGTATGTACACTTCTCAATAGTTTTCAGAATCTTATTATTAATCCGTAGACCATCTTTTCTACAGAATTCAAGGAGGCCTGAGTCCATATTCGAATCTGCATTGGTCTTGTGAGGCAAGTATTGAGGGAACCTTGATTTCCCTTATCTCCACTTCACTTGCTTCTTAATCTTGGCCATGGTGCATACTAATTTCCACCTGATTCTCAGAGCCTCAACATCAATCTCCCCCATCCTTGATATCATCATCTTCATCTTGTAGACTTCCTCGGTGATAATTTCTTGTGAATGATAGATCTTCTTCTGAATGTCACATGCTGGCTCATGAAAATGAGTCAAGTCTTTCTTCTTATTTTTCACAAGTTCCAGTCGTTCCATCATAAACTCCTTTTCCTTTATCAATTCCTCCAATTGAACCTTCAAGTATTCAACCTAATTCCTGTTGTCGTCCTCGCTTTTCTTTGATTCATTAATGCGAGTTTCAAGGTCATTTTTCTCGCCCTCCGTAATTATTAACTGTACAGTCAGTGCATCCTTTTTTGATTCCAAATTCTGGTATTATTCCACTATCCTTTCCTTCTCAGATAGAATGGCATCATGTTTCCTTTTCAACTCTATTCCTTCTCCCCGTATTTTCACCAAATTACCTTTCAACCTGAGTATTTTCTCTTTCTTTCTTTCCACGTCGCTCACCAACTTGTCAACATTATCTGCACTTTCTTGAGCTGCAGCTATGTTGACATTCTCCATGAGATTAGGGTCCCTACGAGTACCCTCTAAGATTGTGCTTTCCTGAATAGTAACAACATCAACATGGGATGGTAATTTCAGTCTCTTTTTCGACATCTTCATGGCAGTCTTTCTTCTTTATTCAAAAAATGGTGTGTCTAATCTGGCTACCGTATGCGACCTTGATGGGGTGAACGAGATGGGGGTGAACGAGATGAGACCGAGCTCCTACAATGGGAAATGTCCTCCTACGATTATCTCTAGTGGGTCTATTTCCAAATCTTGCACATTTTGGCTTCTCTATTCCACACCTTCCTTGGACTTTTATTCCTCCTCCTTTTTCATTTGTTGTTCGGATGCTTCATTGTCCTCCTTTTCTCTCATTTCTTGCAACCTCGTGGCTTCTTCTTTCTGGATTCTTTCAATCTCTTCCCTTCATATTATCTCAGTTTATTCTTTCTAGATCTTTTCGTCTTCCTCCTTCTAGATTCTTTCGGCCTCTTCCAATAGCTTCTTCTCAGGTTATTCTATCTGCAACCTTATGAATTCATCCTTTTTTTGCCTTTATGCATTCTCTCTACTTCCCTTTGTCATTCTTCAACAACTTCTCTTTCATGCCTCTCGGTTTCTTCTTTGAGCTTCCTTTCTGCTTCCTTTAGTTGTTTTTGTAACTCTGCTTATTTTGCATCTTTGGAAGCAGCACTAGAACTATCCCCGCTTTTGGGACGAAAGCACTTGTTCAACTCGGTCATGTTTCTTGTGCTTTGACACACTTCCCCATCTTTGAAGAAGAGGTGCGCATATTCAAAGTTAATTCTGCATAAAGCACAATGGGAAGCGACCTTAGCTTTTGCTATTGTGCCTTCTGAAAATATTTGTCCCAAAATGAAATGCCTCTAAATCCTTAACAAAATCCTCATCCTCTTTTTCCTTGGGCAATTTGTATGCACCGATAGTGAAAGGCAGCATTGGGTAGGAAGCCTTTTTCTTGTCATGAAGAAAATGCCCAACCCCATTGATGAAAACTTTCCTTATGACCTATTTATGTACAAAAAAATCAGTGGCATACTAAGGCAATAGAGAAAGAGGTTGAGTTCCTCAATACATCCTAATATACATGCCTTCTGCGGAGAAGTAATAATCTCCATGTTCCTCAATCACTAGCAAGGAGTTCTCGGACATACAATCTATTTCTTCTTTGAAGATTAGCTGGTACATTGGCATGATTAACCCCTCACAAATGAGATTGTAGTTACTTGCACACTTGTGATCCCATGTCATCTGATAGGCTACATGGAGGGGATATTCGACCGTCTTCCAAACACATCCCAAAATAGGGAAAGGATTTCTGATCCATAGGCAATCCAAGGGGTAAGAGGACATAAAAAATTCATCTTTCTTCTATGTCAGTCCTCCTTGCATTGTGGCAATACGTGACACCATACTCTCGAAAATGATGTCTGCCCAGCTGAAAATTTCACCATGTGTGGCGATGTGGTACATCACTGGTACCCAGCTGAGCTTATATGTACTTCTGCTTGCTAAGCCAAAAACCTATCTTAACATTATAGCTATGGTTCTATAAGGGGTTCGCAAGTATTCACTATCATATTCTCCACTGGATCGCGGTCTCAACTGTCTCTCCGAGACTGTCATCTTCTTAGCATACTCAAAATGATCCATCTTGGCCCCTATTATCCAGTCGTCGGTCAACATAATTTTAGGGGAAGGAAACTTGTAGGCTGCAGCTATGGGAAGTGGTTGGAAGGATGCAAGCCCTTCTCGTTTGAGATCTCAAATGATCTTGGTGTTAACATCTACATGGGGAAAAATCCACCCAATGACTTCTGAGCATGGGAATAATTTTGGGCGTGTAGTTGCCTTATGGAGGCCGAACTTCTTTATGTTTTGGTAGACAATTAATTCTTCAATAGAAGCGTCAGGTACATTCCCATCTCTGATGTCTTTGTATACTTCGCCCGATTGGAATTCTGGAGTGCCTCTTGTCACGGATTTAGTATCTCCAAACATTGTCTCTAGCGAGGTATCGAATAATATCTCAACATCTGAGTCTGGTTCAGCTAACTTGTACTTTCGTCTAGTGGACCACTTATGCATAAGTATGATGAGACACAAGATGGAAAAATGAGGGAACAAATTATCCATAAACAATTCATCACTCACAGTGCAAATGAGCATAAATGAAATTAACATCTGAATATTTCGTTTGTCTATTTAATCCATGAGCAAAATAAGGTTTTTTAGTCAATTTCAAATTCTTGTACGGTTGGTAGCCTATCTTCTCTGAAACAATGTGTACATACTCATACAAAAGAAACAAATTGGAGACAAAACAATGTTTGATTAACTGAATAAATTCATGCACTTTTAATGTTCGTTTGGCTTCAGTGAGCATGCAAATGATGACTGGTTACATTTTAACAAAAACATTGCGAAGAATTTCATTAATACACAGTGATGAATTACTTGCAAAAAATTTAGGCTTATTCTATGTGAACTTTAAGGTTTAGTACACATGTTATATAGAGGCCATTAAAACTATGCATAACCAATTTCCTTTTCTGCATTCACATTTCACCAAAAATATTGAAAATAACCATAGTGTTGAGCATAATAAAACTTTAAACATTTTTCTATCTGCAGGGGAAGCATAACACCTTCACATGTGAAAAACACGACAACTTGTAACACAATGTTTGACTGAAAACACAACCGACGACGGGGTCATGTGCAGACACTTCTCGCTTGGCTTCCTAAACCTCTAAGTTTGCATGGCCCGAAACAGTCCTAAGTTTGTATTTATAGGGCTCTTTGGGCGTGCATGAAAGCAACGTTGCTTGCGCGTACCCAGGGCCTTGGCCTTTTTCTGGAGGAGAAAACGAAAACCCCTAAAAATTAATCTCTGCAAATCTTGTGCGTCACTCAAGGGAAAAGGTAAACAAACCCTGATACTTCACCCTCCCCAACCAACTGACTCCCTCCCAACTAGTCAAATGACTCAAACAGTGCGAGGGCTATAGAGAGACATTATACATAAGAAAATCCCACCAGGAGAGGCCATGATGTAATTGAAAACCAGGATAGCTAAACCTTAACCCCAAAAGGGCCCTCTATACTTGTCCGGTAAAAAAAATCAAACAAAAACCAAATCATTTAAAGGAATAAAACAAGGGTTGAAGGCTTCCTACCTGGAATTTGTGCATTGGATGAGAAGGTGAGCTCTAGAAACATTGAAATCCTGGTGAGCGATAGTAAAAAAGGGCGTTTTCCATCTTGTTCGAACGTTGGTAAAAACAAAAAAATAAGCCCCCTTCTCTATATATACACAAGCAAAAACCCTTATCATAAATGCGAATGGGGTTTCAGTAGGTGGGGTCAATAAATGAATGCACCCCTTTTCGCCACGTCAAAACAAATCCACCAACCGTTTTAGCGTATATTATTTATTTTCCGCGAAACGGTCGGTGGTATCTTACTTTGTCGTTGCGAACGGTCGGTGAAAATGGCTCGACAACTACGAACAATCGGCCCAGTTGGATTAGGGCTTGCAAAATGATCAGAACGATATTCTATGGTTGTTGCGAAGGAAAAACGTAAAACACTGCAAAAAGGAAGCGATAGCGATTCACCAGAAAAATCTGAAACAATGGCATAACATGTTGGGGAGCTTCGAAAGGTCGACATTTACTCATCAATGAATTGCAAAACGATCGGTGCTAACTCGTCGAAATGTTACGAATGGTCGATGCTATCTTTCTAGAACGTTGCGATCGTTTGGCATTAACTCACCAAAAAAATGTGAAATGGTCAGCATTAACTCGTCTAAAAGATGCGAAACGGTTGGCGTTAACTCATCAAAAAGCTACGAAACGGTCAAAAAGCTGTGATCGTTTCAGAGTAAAAACCTGAGTTTGTACTTAGGATAAAAAAGACTTGTTCTTCAATATTTTCTAAGAAAATTCTAAGTGTCAAAAGAGGAATGTTCCAAGAAGCAAAAAATTATAAAAAATAAAAGAGGGGCACTACATTTAAAAAAAAAAATGGGGATCAGGTTGCAGCAACAACACAGTCATTAAAGCTTCAAGATACTTCACGAAAGTGAGTGTCTTAGAACCTATAGTGTTATGACAACGAATGGATATTTCCGTGCACACCACCTTAGACTTTAGCAAACTGTTTCAATAGCATTTATCTCAACATAATAATGAACACCGATTCTTGTTTGAAACCCTAAACTGTGTGATTTCAACGTTTGTATCGAAAGTTCATTTCTTCACCTTCAACGCATTACTAGTTACAATGAGTTTGGAAAAGTAGTATGATATTGTGGGTAGAATGTTGAGTGCTCCACATGTAACCCATTGGAATATTATATCTTGCATGTCGACTCTCACTCTTTTAACTAAGATCCCAGCTATTAATTCTAGTATCAACTTTGATTTTTAGAACGGAGGAACCCAACTTACAATGCATTTTGTGTTCATTAAGACAAACACTCGGACACTAAAACATGATACTATGGAAGTATGAATCTAGTTCATCTATATTTATTTTCTTGCAAATAATGCATATTGACAAGTTATACATTTGCAATTCATTGTTTGAATTAGTTTGGTTAAAAGGTTGTATATTCATTATAATTTTTGCTTGAATTTTGTTTCCTTAACATTGGATTATTTGATATTTTGTTTACACATTAATGTTTTTTTCAACCTAGGATTCAAAAATGCAAATGAGAGATTCTAAGCACAAATCCAAGGTCGCAGAATATGACTCTGATATTAAAATTGTCTCAGAAACCATGCTGGAGACCCATATGAAGACATCAGGGATGTAACTGGAGTAGTTCTTGAATATAAATGGGGTGAATTATGCAACCTTATCCGATACCAGAACGTGCTAGATGCCTCTATTGAAGAGATGATGGTATACCAGAACATAAATAAATCGAGTATTCGTAAGGCCGCAACTCATCCGAAGCTATTTCCATGTTCATAGGTAATAGGATGGATATTACCCCGCGTTGATGTTAACTCAAGAATCATAGCCGGGGAAAATGGAGAAGGATTCACTTCATTTCAACCTACTCATATTAGCACATCCTATAAGTTACTGCATTTGAAGATCATGATGACAGAATATTAGATAAAAGGGGTCAGCATAGACCATTCAGAATATGCCAAGAATATGTTGATACCCAGAAAACAGTTAAGTCAAAGAGAAAGCAGAGAGCACGATGCACAAAATCTAAAAACACCTTTTAGATTTATAGCGATCATTTTAAGTAGAATATTTGGAAGAGAAAACACAAATATATACAAAATTAGTTGGGTTCCTATTATGTATCATGTCGCATCCCATGGTACTATATTCAATTGGGTGGATATTATTTCAGAGAGTATGGAATCAGGAGTACCATCTTCCCAAGGAGGTATGATGCAGAAAAATGAATAATTCTTCATGTCCTCTTATTTGATTGACTACATATTGATAAGAAACTTGTTCCACAAGTTGGGGTGTTATTGGGTCCCAGCTAAGGCCCCTCTCTATGTCGCCTACCAAATAATGTGAGCTTACAAATATGCAAGCTTCTATAAGATTTTATGTGAGGAGTTTATAATTCCTTTGTATAGGTTGATATTCAATGAGGAACCAAATTGTTTGTCGGATAATGCAATGGCGGTAATCAGTGAATATAGGGATTACTACCCCAGAAGGCACATATATCTGAATGTATGGAGAAACTAAAGCTCTTTCTCTGATGCCAAGGTACACCACAGATTATGTAGTGCATAAAGAAGTTGTGAGGCAAGTTTTATTCAATGGGGTTGGACATTGTCTGAACAAAAATAGGAAGGCTTCTTACCCTACGCTACCCTTCACCATCGGGCCATACAAATTCACCAAGGTAAAAGGAGCATAGGTCTTCATAAAATACTTGGAGGAATTCTATTTTTGGGATAAGGTGTTCATTAGAAATGATAAACTGCAGAAAGAAGCCAAGCATTGCGCATCGTGTAAGATTCATTTTGAATACATAGACCACTTATTAAAGGATGATGAAGTATATTGAAGGGAAAACAATATGGCATATTTGAATAAAATATTTGTCTGAAGAGATAGAGCAGGTTCTAGTCAAGCTAAAGAGACTACAAAAGAAGTGTATCAGTAGAAGGCTAGAGAAGAGGTTGTAGCAGCCGAAGAAGCAAGAAGAGAGAAAGAAGAAGAAATAAAATATAAAAGAGAAGCAGAAATAAAGCAACATGAAGCAGAAAGAAAGAAAAAGGAAGATGAAGCTTCGAAGAAAGAAGAAGAACAAAAGGACACCGAAGAGGAAGCCGAGCTGGAAAGGAAGAGAAAAGAAGAACAAGAGGCAATAGATAAAGTAGTTGAATTAGAGAAACAAAAGGAGGAAGAAGCTAGGATTAAGAAAGATGTGGAAGATAAAAGGATCCAAGAAGAAGATCAGATTTTACGAGACATGGACATAGATAAACCTAATGATTTAGGAATGCCACTTGCAGGAGGAAATATTCCATTTGCTGAGCTCGGGATCACACCGTTCACTCCTTCTAAGCAGCATTTTGTAGCAAACTTGGACACTATCGTCTTTGACCCTAAGAGGAATACGATCCTAAGATGAACCAAAAAGAGGTTGAAAATTGGTATGCATCTAGATATAGTAACTATAAAAGAATGTACCCTGGTAGAAGGAACCCAAAAAGATCCTAAGTTCACATCTTTAGTAAATATAGCAGCTACCCAAGCTAATGCCAATAATGTTGACAAGTTGATGAATGATCTGGAGCAAAGCAAAGTAACAATGTTGAAATTAAAGGATAATTTGGTGTAAGCCAGAAGTGAAAGTATTGAAATGGAGAGAAAACAGGATATCGTGGAATCTAAAAAGGAAAAGTTACTTTTGGAATCAGGACTTGGAGAATGAAAAAGATGCGTTAAACGTGCAACTTGTCATCATGGAAGGGGAATGAGATGATTTTCATTCTTGAATTAATGATTTGGAAGAGAATGAAATTAAAGTAAATCAGCAGGTGGAATCCTTAACCATAGAAAAGGGATCTTTACAACCCCGGGTGGATGGAATGATGATTGAGAAGAGATATTTGCAATGTCAGGTTGATGAGTGGATGAATGAAAGGGAATCTTTGATGGAGCAAGTTAAAGTTGCTCAAAATCAGAAGCAATATATGGTGCCATTTTATGAACAGGCATGTAAAGTACAAGACAAATTTTTCATTAGCAAGAATTCTTGACATAGGATATTTATAAAATGATAAAGATGATAGACATGATGAAGGAAATTGTTGCGTATGCTCTCACTGTAAAACAGAATTTGATAAATACATTTCACAAGGGAAAGAAGTTGATTTTCTGCAAAGGAAAAAATCCAAAATTTTCCGATGAATTGCCGAACAAGATAGGTTTCGAACTCAAATTAGATATATCTCTTCTAGATAGTTATAGAAAAGATGCCAGGAAAGTACAAGTGGAAGTACCGAAGACCATCTCGAGGTGTGAAGGAATTTATAAAGATATATGTTAGGTGCACGAAAAGTGCCATATCTCAATTGCTCAAGACATGTACGATTTTCCTACCAAAGACTAGTGTTTAACATAATTAAAAGACAGCTTAAAGGAGGACTTGGATTACATCAGGAAATATGACATGCTAAATGAAGACGATCTCAAACAACATATAGGGAAAGCATCTGGGAATGCTTATTTTCTGGAAGAAAGTTATAAAGCAGCTACTAAAGGATTAGTAAATGTGGGGAAAGAGTTATCTATTCATGAGGTCTCTTTAAATTATTGGAGCCTCAATAATGTATGTAATATTTTATGAAATTGATTTGTGGGATAGTTATATTTCTATTTTAGAGGACCATCAACATAATAATGTAATTTGTAAATAATTATCTATTTTTGGTTGAGCAAACACAAAAGACAAAATTTTAGTAATCCAAGAGTCTGAGGGTATGTCAAGTGATTGGTCATGTAAAGACAAATTCTATTGTAAGATAAATAAAGGGGATAAGGGATTAGAAAGGGATTTTTCTAGTGTAATCGAAACTGGAAACATTTTGTATGAAATCTATTTTTCTGCTAATCAGAAGGCATTATTTATTGGGCAAAGCTTACATGGGATTTGCTTGGAATGTTATGGATAATGGATCATAACTATTTCTTCCTGTGTTCATATTGATGTTGTGAGATATTTCTTACTTTAATGGACTATTCTAATGGTAATGAATGATTTTTGTAGTTTATGCAAATGTCAATGTAATTAAGAGTAATAAACAGAGCTTCAATTTCATCAAAGCTATCTTTGTGTATTTTTTCTGCTGTGATTGTAAGATTTTTATTTCAATGGTTATCTATTGAATTTGTACAAACTTTCTCATATATTACTCTTCTTTAAATTTCGCTCCTTGCAAGGATAGATTAGTTAAATTAGAATAATTTTAGCTGGTTGATAAGGTAGAACTAGCAATACGAGAGGTAAGAACATGCGCATCACTTGTGAGGCTTATACCTATCAATTATAGGTATGCATCATCTAGATTAGAGCATATTCATATTCATAATTTAAATATGAAAAATTAACCGGTGGACCAGGCCGCAACTGGTAAAGCTTTTAAAACATATCTATGGTAGCCAGACCATTAACTAGACGGATTCCCTATTCCAAACAATGAATGATATAATTGGGTTTATTCATTGGGGAAAATCCCTACTGTCGATGAAAGGATTTTCTAGGCATAAAGCATTTTTGGTGCTAGAAGAAGGGCCGTCAGTGCATGGCTCGTATAGGAAATATGTTTCCATGGGGAGATTTATCTCGGTCTCCGTTTGAAACATCCCAGCAAGAATAATTAAATTTTTAGGTTGATTATCAAGGAAATATTTATTCTAAACTTGATCATATTGAGCGTTTACATGCTATCCCTCATTAAGAAATAGATAATTTCAAGAGTCATACTCGATCTTACGTCAGGAAACTTGGAGGATTATCTATAATACCCTTACTTCCTAGAATACAATCTCCTAGACTGGAACTTGTGCAAACTAAAGACTATGTGCTTGTATAATCACTACAATAAATAGTAGAGTTATCACTACAAGACATACTAGATCCCATAAATCATTTAAGATCTAATTCTCCCGAGTCAGTCACTTTTCCACACATACAAACGCTCACACCCCCACATTCACCTTGAACTCCTAGGCTCATTGCTAACATGGCTCACAATGCTAATCCACCACCTGCATGGAGGTCTAGAGGACCTCTCAACCTACCTGCTCCTTTGCACCATTTACCTAAACATCCAGAGTTATTGTTACCTATGTTTGATCCTGGAAAATGAATCTCTATTAATGATCACTTAAAGAGATTTTACTTAGCTTTAAATTTGCTAAATGTAGAACATGAAGATGTTGTGTGCAGATTATTCCCATATACCATTGAACCTAGAGCGGCATCTTGGTTTTTTAGCCTACATAATGGTTCTATAGCATAATATTGGGAAAACTTCGAAAAAGTTTTTTTAAGTAAGTTTGGTGACCAAAGGACTCTACCTTCACTCATGAAAGAGTTATTATATTTAAGGATGGATAAAAAGGAAAAGGTACAAGACTTTAATCAATGATTTACTATGGTCTTGAATAGTTTTAGCATTTCTATGAACCTGCTGAAGAGTCATTGGTAGAATATTATACCATAGTGCTTCATCCATCCATAGCCATGTTTGTTAAGAGATCTTGTAAAACTACTTTAGATGAAAATTTTGAAGAAGAAAATAAAGTAGAAACATACATAAACAGTATTATGAAACACTCTCTGGATACTGAGGCAAAACCTACATTAAATAAGAAACCTTTGTTGTTAACTAGACCTAAGGAAGAATCTTCAAATGATTTGGAAAATGTGGTCAAAATGGTTCAAAAGTTATCTAATAAAATAGTAGATCTGGAAAAAGAAAAAGGTGTTAGTTCTTCGGTAAGGAGACCTTTTAAGCCTTTCTACAAGAAAAAAGAAGAAAACACACAACCTCCATCAAATAATTATGTTGTTTTTAATTTAAATGAGGTTGGCATGGATCACTTTTTCACATTCCACCAAGAGCATCATTCTGTAAAGAATTGCCCGCAGTGGATAAATTCAATGACTGGTAATTAATCAATTATTGGATACACAACTATTAGATCAAGAGGATCATAATGAGGACCAATCCAATGAGGAAGAATATCACAGTGAAGAGACAACATTAGTGTTATGGGATTGGGATCCAAATTTGGGTTTGGATGATGTGGAAGGAGTAGAGGAAATACAAGTCTCATCCGTAGATTATGCTACTAGGAATAAGGGACTAGTGGAAGAACAAAGTAAGTTACTATCCAAAACGAAGAACAACCAAAGAAATCATAAAAAGAATAACAATATAAATCAATCACAATGAAAAGTGACATCAGGGGTTGCAAAGTAACAAATCCATTAATTAATAAACAAGTAAACCTTGTACTCAAAAAAATCTGATCTTGGGGGAAATACTAGAGGGAATCATAACATGTGGTATGATATTGTAGAAGATATAAAGAAGACAAAAGAAACTATATCTTTGTTTGAAATGTGTAATATGCCACAACAGAGAAGAAACGTATTGGAAGCTTTTGATTTAGAATCAAGTTGTATGGTAGACAAATATTCAGAAAGGATTGAGTCTTATGCTGATATTAATGAAGCGAGTATTGGTGGAAAATCAAAGTCTCAAACTCTTCATTTTATTCTCACTTTTGAAAATTTTAATTCTAGTGTGCATAAATGCTTGGTATATTATGGAGCTTCATCTAACATCATGCCACTATCTATTTGTAAAAGGATTAATGGGAAACCCATAACATCCCCTTCTCGGATTATCCACCTTGATATATCAGATGCTAAGGTTATTGGGGAAATGGAAAATGTATTTATTAGATTGGCTGCGGATTCAAGGGTGTGTTAATTTATTAATATCATGGTAGTAGACATACCAAAAGCTTATGGGTTAATATTGAGAAGGGATTGGTCAAATAAGTTGAATGGTTACTTTGCAACAGATTGGTCTCATCTATGGCTTCCATATAAAAATAAGCAGAACCAAATCAAAGTGTTGAGGGAACCCCATATGAAGCATAATGTGACTGAGTTATAAGGAAAGAATGAGCCAGTGAATTTTCCAGCCTATGTTTTTGGGAAATTATTTTTTGGAAATTGAACCTGGGAATTACTAGGCATAAAATACTGGTCATAATTCAGACACACAGTCTGATCTCCTTCAATTTGCATGGGATTATGATATTGACTGTAATATAGTAGGTTAGTTATTGAATTAAATGACAATACTAACCTAGTTAAAATAAATGATAAGTTTTGGACTTTATTTTTTGATGGCTCTAATACACAAGAGGGAGAAAGAGCCGATTGTGTTCTTGTTGATTCCCAAGGAAATAGATGATTTATCTCTTGTATAATAAAATTTGAATGCACAAATAATATTGTTGAATATGAAGCTCTATTTTAGGGCCTAAAAAATTCCATTGATTTAAATGTAAATAATTTAAAAGTTTTTGGTGACTCGAAGATAATTGTTAGGCAGGTAAGGAACACCATTCATTGTTTATCTCCGCACTTGAAAGGGTATCAATCTGAGGTATGGAATTTAATATCTAATTTTGATGCTTTTAATATAAATGCGATCCCTAGGTTACAAAATTCCACTGCTGATTTATTAGCCACTTATGCTACACGTTTAGTACCAACCAATAACAAATGTTCCATTGAATTGCTTTTCAGGCCATTTGTCCCTGATAATATTACAAATTGGATATTTGTTCGATGACGATTAACAAATTATCAAATTTTTGACAGATGAAAATAAATTCAAAGAATCAATCATTGAAGAAGATGAACACCAATCAGAATTAGAAGATAAATATATCAGTAAGGGAAATTTTATGCCAAAAGGAGTACGAACTCTTGAAAATTTATTCAATCTACAACATAAATTTAGGAATCCAGTGAACATAAAAAAAAACATCTCCTCAATGTAGTATGAACTGGTGAACTTAGGTACGGATCAAGAACCTAAATATGTCAATTTAGGACAATTTTTCTTACCTGGAGAGAGATGCAAATTCATTAAAAAATTTCAGCAATACAAGGAATTTTTTGCATGGAAGTATGATGATTTGAAGACTTATGATACAAGCATCATACAACATGTGATACCTATCAAACAAGGTGCAAAACCATTTCAGCAGCAACTCCGGAAAATGCATCTTACACTTGAACCCTTAATAAAAAAAGAATTAAAGAAGTTGTTGGATGCTAAGATTATTTTTGAATTTCGGCATTCTGAGTGTCAGAGTTATAGATATAGCTAAACTAGATTACCTATATAAGCTATCAATAACATATCAATATAAATAAGAACATAAAGAGAACAAGGAAAAGAATACACCAGATATGTGTGGTTCACCCAATTGGGCTATGTCCACGGGAAGGTTTTATTCTATTATCTACAGAAATATCCTTCAATATTACAAGAGAGCAACTACAAATAACCCCAATATAATATAGCAGAGATCTTGTAAACACAATACAATGTGTTGTAATAGTATGATCAGTTGTTGTGATGTGACTCCCTTGACCCTATTATATACCAAGAGATGTGGAGGAATTAATCTCACATATTGCATGTGGGATAATATAATTCTCCATAATAACATCTCTTTATGAAACAATGGATATCAAGAGTATACTTTACCATAATGAATATGGGATATAATGTATTACTCTTTTACATAAGATTGTGGATAAATTCCGACATAATACAAAGACATTATTACCTTCCAAGGAATATAATATATTCCAACACTCCTCCTTAATAATGGTTGGGATAAAATACCTCACTAACACTAAGGAAGGAAGGAGTCATTATTGCTCCCTGTTTATGACAACTTCCCTCATCCCAAGCAAGGAACGCATATGCACATAGTTCGCTGCGGTTAAGGATTTATTGAAGATATCGGCTTCCTGGTGCTTGGCAGGACAATACTCAAGAAAAAGAATACCAACGAGACCTCAAATGTAATGAGGATCAAGGTCGAGATGCTTTCTCTTGGAGTGATATATAGGATTATAAGCAAGTTGACTCTTTCACCCTAATTTTCACATTTCAACAAAGTGGACAATTTTGGAACCAGACCAAGCTCAGTGAGAACATGTCGTAACCAAACTGCTTCTTTAGTTGTTTCTTTGGCTGCTCTATACTCTACCTCAAACGAAGATAAATAAAGAGTCTTCACCTTCTTTTTGGACCAAGAAATTGGAACTGAACCAAGATGTAATATATAACCTGTAGTTGACCATCGATCAGAACTATCACTTGCCCAGTCAGAATCTCTATATATAGGAAGTGAAACTATAGCATTGCTTAAATAAAAGACATCATAGTACAATCTCCCCTGTAAATATATTAGAATTCTCTTGGATTCCTGCCAATGACTTTCCTGAGGTTGTTGCATGAACCGAGAAACCATACTGACGGAAAAAGAGAGATCTGGTCTGTTATGAGTTAAATATATAAAACTTCCCACAAGATGACAATAAAGAGTAGCATCAACAAGAGGATTATTAAACTCAACAGTTAAATTTACACTAGACCGAAATGGCGTAGGAGCAAGTTTACAATCACTCATATGGAAATGATCCAATAAGTCTGTAGCATACTTCGGCTGAGAGAGAAAAATACCATCTTCCATATTCCATATTTGAAGACCCAATAAATAGTGCAATATACCGAGATCGTTCATTTCAAACTGCTTTTGAAGTTCACATTTCATATTTTGAATTAAAACAAGTTGGCTTCCAGTGATGATAAGATCATCCACATATAACAAAATAATGAGGATACAATCACCAAAGTTCTTAACATACAGATTTGGATCAGATATACAACGCTTAAAACCATTATTCAAAAAATATGTATCAATTTTATAATACCAATCCCTAGGTGCTTGTTTGAAACCATATAAATACTTGTGTAATTTGCATACAAAACTTGATGATTCAACATTAATAAAACCAAGAGGTTGTTGCATATAAATGTCTTCATTAAGATTACCATTTAAAAAATCACTTTTAACTTCCATTTGGTGTATTTCCCATTTATAAGATGCAACAAGAGATAAGATGGTTATTATTGTATTCATTTTAGAAACAGGAGCAAAATTTTCTTTATAATCAATACCTTCAAGTTGATTAAAACCTTTTGCAACTAATCTAGCTTTATATTTTTCAATTTGTCCTTCTGCAATAAACTTAGTTTTATAAACCCATTTACAACCAAATAAATTCTTTCCTAAAGGAAGAGGAACAAGAGACCAAGTATTGTTCTTCATAATAGATCCATACTCAATAGACATAGTTTGTTCCCAATGAGGTTTACCCTTAGCTTGAGCATAAGAAGTAGGATCGTCTGTGGCCAAAACATTGGTCTTAAGAGAAAATTTAGATCTAGTTCTACGAGTATCGGAAGGGTTACCGATATCACTACCTGCAAATTCAAGAGTTTTCTGGGCCCAAAAAGGAATGTTAAAAGGAACATAAGTCACTTCAGGAGCTTCTAGACATTCAGATGGAACACTTGAAGAAGAGGGTAAACTAATATCAACAACATGCATAGTACTGGAAGAAGGAGTAACATATATGGGAGTAACATGATACAATGGAATATTTAGGGTAACATGAGGTTCTATAGACTCAGGTGGTGGAGAGACTTAAGTAAATTGAACATATATTCGTATTATGACACTCGGATTAGAAGGATCAAATAACCTGTAAGCCTTGGAATCCTTGGCATAACCAATGAATATACACTTGTGATACTTGGGTTCTAACGTTTTCCAGTTTTCATAAGGAATATGAGCCCAACATTCACAACCAAATACCTTAAAGTTACAAATATTTGGTTTTCTACCATTCCGTTTTTTCTCAGGGGTAACATGCTTAACATATTTTGTAGGAACTCTATTTAAAATAAAGTTAGCACAACTTATGGCTTCAGCCTAGAATTTCTTGTGTAATCCTTTAGAATAAAGCAGACATCTAGCCATTTCAACTAAAGTTCTTTTTTCCTTTCAGCAACACCATTTTGTTGAGGTGTGTAAGGAATAGTCTATTGATTTTGAATTCCATGTTTAGATTAAAAAAATGAAAAATATTTCTTAACAAATTTCCTGCCATTATCAACTCTCAAAGTCTTAATCCTTTTACTAGAATCATTCTCAACCAAGGATTTAAATGCTTGAAATTTAGAAAAAAGTATCACTTTTATTTTTCAAAAAATAAACCCATGATTTTCTACTAAAGTCATCAATAAAAGTAAGAAAATAGACTACATGAGATATAGAAGGAACTTCAAGACGACCACAAATGTCACTCTGAATTAATTGCAAAGGTTTTTTAGCACGCCAAGCTTTACCTTTATCAAACATTTCTCTATGATGTTTACCAAGTACACAACCTTCACAAACACTGTTAGTAGACAAATTATTAGGCAATCTATGTACCATTTTAGTTAACATTTTCATTTTACCATAATTCAAATGACCCAATCTTTCATTCCATAATTTACTTAGTTCATCAGCATGAGCAACATAGGAATAAAAGGGTTGTCTTTTAGTTGAATTAAAACAAAAATATATATATAAACAACCAGTATGATTAATAGGACCAGAAGAAACTACTTTAAAATTATGATTGATATATTTAAGAACATATTTATCATGCCAAGATTCAAATTTATATCATTTTGACATACACGATAAATAGAAAGTAAGTTGATGGGAATGTGTTCAACATGAAAAACATCTTCCAAATGACAATTAACAACATTAACATTACCGGAACAAATTACGGAAAGTTGTTTACCATCACCCATAGATACTTTCTGAGATGTGTGTTTATTATTGCCATAAGATGTAAATAAAGAAGCATTACTAGTCATATGTTTGGAAGAACCAAAATCCATTAACCATTCCACATTAGAAAAAGAACTACTAGACGAAACAATAGATGCACATAAAACTACTTGTGATTCAGCATAACCTTTCTTTTTATCCTTATACATTAAACGTTTCACTTTAAAGTAATTATTTTCAGGATGGTTAGTTTTACCGCAATGCTTTCAAGGATCATACACATTCTTCTTCTTATTATTTTCGTGATGTGCATTAGAAGCATGACCAAATTTATTAGTATGATTTGAAGTTTGTGAACTAGAACCTTTAGCATTATTAAAACTTTTCTTAGGATTCTTATTATGTGCCATAAGAGCTTTATTAGGTGAGACTTGTCCTGAAACAATAAACCTTTCTTGTTCATTTATCAACCCTTTACAAAAATCATAGAAAGTAGGTTTCATGGTATTTTGAGACAATTCAAGAGCCATATTCCTAGTTTGGATGAACATGCCAAAACAAGATGGCAATTTTGGTTCTACAAGAATTATAAGAGAAGTGTATGTCTTCTTGTAATATTTACCACAATTATTTAATTTTTCATGTTAATTTTTCACTTCAGCAAGATATAATTCTACTCTTTCAAAGTTAGTAGGATCTAGCTCAAAAATATTATTTTCAAGGTAATAAGCAGAAACATCATCATATTTATCAAATAAAGAAGCAATAATTTTCCATACCTCAACCAAGATGTCTTCTGCCTCAATAATTACTTGAAGACTATTTGAAACCGTTTGACCAATGATCCATCTTGCTTGATCACATTTATCTTCCCATATAGCCACATCTTTAGCATCAACAGGTTTCTTGTGTTCATCATTAACAATCCTCCATAGATTCTTACTCCTGAGAACATCAATCATTTTTCTTTTCCATGCAAGATAGTTAGGACCAACTAGTTCAGGAATAGAATCTACTTCTGAAGTCATAATGATAGAAATATTGACAAGAAAATTAAACCCAAATGTTAGAAATGACAAGAGAAAAAAGTGAATAACATAAAACTGATATACTTTACCGTTTGGATTTGAAAAAAAAATAGAAACTTTACTTACGGACCCTTAAAAAAGGTGCCAAGACAAGTCAATAACGGGTCTTCCATAGTAAACTTGCGAGTAGATATGATACTCGTGGGTATCTGCATGGCAAGGTCACAGTTGGATTTGATAACCGCGGGCTCCTACATAGTGAAGTCATGGTTATTGAGAAGCACGCGTCGGTTTCTATACATGAGGGTTGCGGGTGTACTAAAGTAAGCACCAGTTTACAGTAGAGCAGGAATGAGTATGCCATAGTACACATGGGTCTGTACACTGAAATTCGTGGGTCTGCATTATACTCACGGGTTCACAGTAGGAAATTTGTGGTTACACGTGCTGTCTGCGAAGAAAAGTCATGAATGTATAGTTTTAAGCCGAAAACAGTGCCAATTAAGCCGCTAACGGAAACCTACACAAAGTCTACCAAAATTGGATGAAAAAAACATATCTTACAACTGGAAGATAGATCTCCTTGAGGAGAATCCAAAAATCATATAGATCTACAGAAAAAAAAAAAAAAAAAAAAAAAAAAAAAAAAAAAAAAAAAAAAAAAAAAAAAAAAAAAAAAAAAAAAAAAAAAAAAAAAAAAAAATAAATAAATAAATAAATAAAAAAAATCAAGAATCCCTTGAAACAATTGTGCAAAAAACTACACAACAAAGTTAGGGTTAGGAGTAAAAAACTGCAGAATCGTGCTCAGATATGAAGAGAATCCTAATGGATACCCAATAGAGATAAAATATACAAGAAAAAAAAATTCTCAATTGATAATAGTTATTGATTGAAAGCTATAGAAGGTTCTAGATCATAGCAACCAACTCTGATACCATGTCAGAGTTATAGATCTAGCTACACTAGCTTACCTATCTAAGCTATCAATAACATATCAATATAAATAAGAACAAAAAGAGAACAAGGAAAAGAATACACCATATATATGTGCTTCACTCAATTGGGCTACGTCCACGGGAAGGTTTTATTCTATTATCTCCAAAAATATCCTTCAATCTTACAAGAGAGCAACTACAAATAACCCTAATACAATACAGAAGAGAGCTTGTGAACACAATACAATGTGTTGTAATAGTAATACGATCAGTTGTTGTGATGTGACTCCCTTAAACCTATTATATACCAAGAGATGTGGAGGAATTACTCTCACATATTGCTTGTGGGATAATATAATTCTCCATAATAACATCTCTTTATATAACAATGGATATCAAGGGTATACTTTACCATAATGGATATATACTTTACCATAATGAATATGTGATATAATGTATTACTCTTTTACATAAGATTGTGGATAACTTCCGACATAATACAAATATATTATTATCTTCCAAGGAATATAATATATTCCAACACTGAGTGGGTGGAAAATTTGGTACCCGTACGAAAAAAATCAAGAGAGATAAGATTGTGTGTCGACTTTTGAAATTGAAATAGAGCATCAGGAAAATACAATTATCCAGTCCCACCGATGGAACAAATATTACAATTGGTGTTAGGCTCAGAGATGTTCTCCCTGTTAGATGGATTTTCAAGACATAATCAAATGTTAATGGCCGAAAAGGACCGACTCAAGACTACCTTTTGCAAAAAATGGGGAACATTTTCTTATAGAAGAATGCCTTTTGGTGTTATGAATGTTGGAGCCACATTTCAAAGGGCCATGGATATCACATTTCGAGGCTTGGTTGGCCACAGTTCTTTATTTATTTGGATGATGTGACGGTCTTCTCCAAGAAAAGAGAAGATCATGCTTTTCATTTAAAACATATTTTTGAATGTTGTAGGAAATATGGTATATGATTGAACCCCCCAAAAAGTATATCTCTTGTCTTAGAAGGAAAGCTATTGGGACACATCATCTCTAGAAAAGGAATCTCTATAGACCCAGAAAGAATTCAAACTATAATCCAGATTCCCATGCCCCATAATAAAAAGGCAATGCAATCATTCATGGGAACAATAAATTTTGTTCCGGAAGGTTTGTGCCAAATTTCACACAAATTGTAAAACCTTTGCAACAAAGGGTGAAGCAAAGTGTGCAGTTCAAATGGACTAAGATCGAAAAGAATGTGTTCAAGGATATAAAAAAATTCCATTGCTCATGCACCTTCATTAAGCAATCCATATTTTGAAAAGGATTTAATTATATATACTTTTTCTTCATATCATTCTCTTGTGGCAGTGCTCACACAGAAAGGGGAGTAGGGATATGAATATCCAATATCTTTTATGAGCACTAGATTACAGGGAGCTGAACTCAATTACCCATATGTAGAAAAACAAGCATACGCAGTATTTAAAGCAGTGAAGCAGTTCATATCCTATATTCTGAAAAATAGAACCAAGGTTTTAATACCTCATACGGCTGTCAAGTCTTTATTTGTACAAAAGGAATTGGGATAGAGATGTGGGAATTGGATGACTATGTTACAAGAATATGACCTGGAATTTAAGCTCGCCAATATTGTCAATGGTCAAGTATTGTGCAAGTTACTGACAGAAAATTCAAATCATGGCTAGGAAAATGAATCTAAAATGAATTTGCTTGAGACATGTTCTGTTTATACCACTCTTGATTCATGGTATAGATATTTAATGCATTATCTCCAACATTGGTATATGCCAGAACATTGGAATTCTAAGCAAAGAAGAGCTCTCAAATTAAAATTAGCTTCATATCACATACTTGATGGAGTACTTTTCAGAAAAAATTATGATGGAGTATTTATCCGATGTCTTGAAAAGGATGATACAGGAAAGGTGGTTAAATAATTGCACAATGGTCCTGTTGGAGGACATTATTCTGGGGATACCACTTCTAATAAAATATTGAGAGCCAGATATTATTGGCCCACTACTTTAAAGGATGCACATGCCTATGCACGAAAATGTGATATATTTCAAAGAAGTGTCAGTAAACTACCTAAATCATCAATACCACTATAGTCGATCACCATTTCAGAACCATTCGAGCAATGGGGTATAGAAATTATTGGAGAAATCAATCCAAACTCTTCATTACAACATCGCTATATTCTTACCTCCATTGGTTATTTTACGTAGTGAACTGAAGCCGTCCCTTTGCGTAAAGTCAATGAATATGCGGTCATCAAATTTTTACAAGAGAATATCATAATCAAGTTTGGGATTCCAATTTCTTTAGTTTTTTATAATGCTTCTTATTTTTCCTCTTTCAAGATGAGTGATTTTTCTATCAAAAAAGGGATTACATTGCATTACTCATCTAATTATTATCCTCAAGGGAATGGGTTAGCCGAATCTACCAATAAGAACCTGATAAGAATTTTGAAGAAAACTGTTATTGAGAACCAAAGAAATTGTCACGTATATCTTCCAAATTCTTTATGAGCAGATAGGGTCACTCCAAAGAATTATTTAGGGGTTTCTCCTTACATGTTAGTTTATTGGAAAGAGGTTATTCTTCCTCCAAGCATACTACACCCTTCCTTGCAATTAGCTTAGGCATCCTAAGGGTCAAATAGTGAAATTATGCAGTTATGAATTAATACCTTGCTAAAAATTGAAGAAGAAAGGAAAAATTCCAAGAATAAGTTCAACTGTCACCAAGATATTGTAAAAAAATGGTTTAATAATCAAAAGTCCAGAAAGAAAATTTTTGAGGTAGGAGATCTATTTCTAAAGTGGGATCATGCACATGAAGAAAGGGGTAAGCATACCAAGTTTCAGCATTTATGGCTTGGCCCTTATCAATTTATTGAAAATCTTGTCCCAGGAACTTATAAGTTACACGTGCTGTCTGCGAAGAAAAGTCATGAATGTATAGTTTTACGCCGAAAACAGTGCCAATTAAGCCGCTAACAGAAACCTACACAAAGTCTACCAAAATTGGATGAAAAAAACATATCTTACAACCGGAAGATAGATCTCCTTAAGGAGAATCCAAAAATCATATAGATCTATAGAAAAAAAAAATCAAGAATCCCTTGAAACAATTGTGCAAAAAACTACACAACAAAGTTAGGGTTAGGAGTAAAAAACTGCAGAATCATGCTCAGATCTGAAGAGAATCCTAATGGATACCCAATAGAAATAAAATATACAAGAAAAAAAAATTCCCAGTTGATAATAGTTATTGATTGAAATCTATAGAAGGTTCTAGATCATAGCAACCGACTCGGATACCATGTCAGAGTTATAGATCTAGCTAAATTAGCTTACCTATCTAAGCTATCAATAACATATCAATATAAATAAGAACAAAAAGAGAACAAGGAAAAGAATACACCATATATACGTGCTTCACTCAATTGGGCTACGTCCACGGGAAGGTTTTATTCTATTATCTCCAAAAATATCCTTCAATCTTACAAGAGAGCAACTACAAATAACCCTAATACAATATAGAAGAGAGCTTGTGAACACAATACAATGTGTTGTAATAGTAATATGATCAGTTGTTGTGATGATCAGTTGGCATAACAAATGAATATACACTTGTGATACTTGGGTTCTAACGTTTTCTAGTTTTCATAAGGAATACGAGCCCAACATTCACAACCAAATACCTTAAAGTTACAAATATTTGGTTTTCTACCATTCCATTTTTTCTCAGGGGTAACATGCTTAACATATTTTGTAGGAACTCTATTTAAAATAAAGTTAGCACAACTTATGGCTTCGGCCCAGAATTTCTTGTGTAATCCTTTAGAATAAAGCAGACATCTAGCCATATCAACTAAAGTTCTTTTTTTCCTTTCAGCAACACCATTTTGTTGAGGTGTGTAAGGAATAGTCTATTGATGTTGAATTCCATGTTTAGATTAAAAAAATGAAAAATATTTCTTAACAAATTTCTTGCCATTATCAACTCTCAAAGTCTTAATCCTTTTACTAGAATCATTCTCAACCAAGGATTTAAATGCTTGAAATTTAGAAAAAAGTATCACTTTTAATTTTCAAAAAATAAACCCATGATTTTCTACTAAAGTCATCAATAAAAGTAAGAAAATAGACTACATGAGATATAGAAGGAACTTCAAGACGACCACAAACGTCACTCTGAATTAATTACATAGGTTCTTTAGCACGCCAAGCTTTACCTTTATCAAACATTTCTCTATGATGTTTACCAAGTACACAACCTTCACAAACACTGTTAGTAGACAAATTATTAGGCAATCTATGTACCATTTTAGTTAACATTTTCATTTTACCATAATTCAAATGACCCAATCTTTCATTCCATAATTTACTTAGTTCATCAGCATGAGCAACATAGGAATAAAAGGGTTGTCTTTTAGTTGAATTAAAACAAAAATATATATATAAACCAACGGTATGATTAATAGGACCAGAAGAAACTACTTTAAAATTATGATTGATATATTTAAGAACATATTTATCATGCCAAGATTCAAATTTATATCATTTTGACATACACGATAAATAGAAAGTAAGTTGATGGGAATGTGTTCAACATGAAAAACATCTTCCAAATGACAATTAAAAACATTAACATTACCGGAACCAATTACGGAAAGTTTTTTACCATCACCCATAGATACTTTCTGAGATGTGTGTTTATTATTGCCATAAGATGTAAATAAAGAAGCATTACTAGTCATATGTTTAGAAGAACCAAAATCCATTAACCATTCCACATTAGAAAAAGAACTACTAGATGAAACAATAGATGCACATAAAACTACTTGTGATTCAGCATAACCTTTCTTTTTATCCTTATACATTAAACGTTTCACTTTAAAGTAATTATTTTCAAGATGGTTAGTTTTACCGCAATGCTTTCAAGGATCATACACATTCTTCTTCTTATTATTTTCGTGATGTGCATTAGAAGCATGACAAAATTTATTAGTATGATTTGAAGTTTGTGAACTAGAACCTTTAGCATTATTAAAACTTTTCTTAGGATTCTTATTATGTGCCATAAGAGCTTTATTAGGTGAGACTTGTCCTGAAATAATAAACCTTTCTTGCTCATTTATCAACCCTTTACAAAAATCATAGAAAGTAGGTTTCATGGTATTTTGAGACAATTCAAGAGCCATATTCCTAGTTTGGATGAACATGTCAAAACAAGATGGCAATTTTGGTTCTACAAGAATTATAACAGAAGTGTATGTCTTCTTGTAATATTTACCGCAATTATTTAATTTTTCATGTTAATTTTTCACTTCAGCAAGATATAATTCTACTCTTTCAAAGTTAGTAGGATCTAGCTCAAAAATATTATTTTCAAGGTAATAAGCAGAAACATCATCATATTTATCAAATAAAGAAGAAATAATTTTCCATACCTCAACCAAGATGTCTTCTGCCTCAATAATTACTTGAAGACTATTTGAAACCGTTTGACCAATGATCCATCTTGCTTGATCACATTTATCTTCCCATATAGCCACATCTTTAGCATCAACACGTTTCTTGTGTTTATCATTAACAATCCTCCATAGATTCTTACTCCTAAGAACATCAATCATTTTTCTTTTCCATGCAAGATAGTTAGGACCAACTAGTTCAAGAATAGAAGCTACTTCTGAACACATAATGATAGAAATATTGACAAGAAAATTAAACCCAAATGTTAGAAATGACAAGAGAAAAAAGTCAATAACATAAAACTGATATACTTTACCGTTTGGATCTGAAAAAAAATAGAAACTTTACTTACGGACCCTTAAAAAAGGTGCCAAGACAAGTCAATCACGGGTCGTCCATATTAAACTTGCGATTAGATCTGATACTCATGGGTATCTGCATGGCAAGGTCACGGTTGGATTTGATAACCGCGGGTTCCTACACAGTGAAGTCATGGTTATTGAGAAGCACGCGCCGGTTTCTGTATAGGAGGGTTGCGGGTGTACTAAAGTAAGCACCAGTTTACAGTAGAGCAGGAATGAGTATGCCGTAGTACACATGGGTCTGTACACTAAAATTCATGGGTCTGCATTATACTCACCGGTTCACAGTAGGAAATTTGTGGTTACACGTGCTGTCTGCGAAGAAAAGTCATTAATGTATAGTTTTACGCCGAAAACAGTGCCAATTACGCCACTAACGGAAACCTACACAAAGTCTACCAAAATTGGATGAAAAGAACATATCTTACAACCGGAAGATAGATCTCCTTGAGGAGAATCCAAAAATCATATATATCTACAGAAAAAAAAAAAATCAAGTTCTAATCCCTTGAAACAATTGTGCAAAAAAATACACAACAAAGTTAGGGTTAGGAGTAAAAAACTGCAGAATCATGCTTAGATCTGAAGAGAATCCTAATGGATACCCAATAGAAATAAAATATACAAGAAAAAAAAATTCCCAGTTGATAATAGTTATTGATTGAAAGCTATAGAAGGTTCTAGATCATAGCAACCAACTCTGATACCATGTCAGAGTTATAGATCTAGCTAAACTAGCTTACCTATCTAAGCTATCAATAACATATCAATATAAATAAGAACAAAAAGAGAACAAGGAAAAGAATACACCATAAATATGTGATTCACTCAATTGGGCTACATCCACGGGAAGGTTTTATTTTATTATCTCCAAAAATATCCTTCAATCTTATAAGAGATCAACTACAAATAACCCTAATACAATATAGAAGAGAGCTTGTGAACACAATACAATGTGTTGTAATAGTAATATGATCAGTTGTTGTGATGTGACTCCCTTAAACCTATTATATACCAAAAGATGTGGAGGAATTACTCTCACATATTGCTTGTGGGATAATATAGTTCTCCATAATAACATCTCTTTATATAACAATGGATATATACTTTACCATAATGAATATGTGATATAATGTATTACTCTTTTACATAAGATTGTGGATAACTTCCGACATAATACAAATATATGATTACCTTCCAAGGAATATAATATATTCCAACACTGAGTGGGTGGAAAATTTGGTACCCGTACGAAAAAAATCAAGAGAGATAAGATGGTGTGTCGACTTTTGAAATTGAAATAGAGCATCAGGAAAATACAATTATCCAGTCCCACCGATGGAACAAAGATTACAATTGGTGTCAGGCGCAGAGATGTTCTCCTTGTTAGATGGATTTTCAAGACATAATCAAATGTTAATGGCCGAAAAGGACCGACTCAAGACTACCTTTTGCAAAAAATGGGGAACATTTTCTTATAGAAGAATGCCTTTTGGTGTTATGAAGGTTGGAGCCACATTTCAAAGGGCCATGGATATCACATTTCGAGGCTTGGTTGGCCACAGTTCTTTATTTATTTGGATGATGTGACGGTCTTCTCCAAGAAAAGAGAAGATCATGCTTTTCATTTAAAACAGATTTTTGAATGTTGTAGGAAATATGGTATATGATTGAACCCCCCCAAAAGTATATCTCTTGTCTTAGAAGGAAAGCTATTGGAACACATCATCTCTAGAAAAGGAATCTCTATAGACCCAGAAAGAATTCAAACTAAAATCTAGATTCCCATGCCCCACAATAAAAAGGCAATGCAATCATTCATGGGAACAATAAATTTTGTTCTGGAAGGTTTGTGCCAAATTTCACACAAATTGTAAAACCTTTGCAACAAAGGGTGAAGCAAACTGTGCAGTTCAAATAGACTGAGATCGAAAAGAATCTGTTCAAGGATATAAAAAAATTCCATTGCTCATGCACCTTCATTAAGCAATCCATATTTTGAAAAGGATTTAATTATATATACTTTTTCTTCATATCATTCTCTTGCGGCAGTGCTCACACAGAAAGGGGAGTAGGGATATGAATATCCAATATCTTTTATGAGCACTGGATTACAGGGAGTTGAACTCAATTACCCATATGTAGAAAAACAAGCATACGCAGTATATAAAGCAGTGAAGCAGTTCATATCCTATATTTTGAAAAATAGAACCAAGGTTTTAATACCTCATACGGCTGTCAAGTCTTTATTTGTACAAAAGGAATTGGGATAGAGACGTGGGAATTGGATGACTATGTTACAAGAATATGACCTGGAATTTAAGCTCGCCAATATTGTCAATGGTCAAGTATTGTGCAAGTTACTGACAAAAAATTCAAATCATGGCTAGGAAAATGAATCTAAAATGAATTTGCTTGAGACATGTTCTGTTTATACCACTCTTGATTCATGGTATAGATATTTAATGCATTATATCCAACATTGGTATATGCCAGAACATTGGAATTCTAAGCAAAGAAGAGCTCTCAAATTAAAATTAGCTTCATATCACATACTTGATGGAGTACTTTTCAGAAAAAATTATGATGGAGTATTTATCAGATGTCTTGAAAAGGATGATACAGGAAAGGTGGTTAAATAATTGCACAATGGTCCTGTTGGAGGACATTATTCTGGGGATACCACTTCTCATAAAATATTGAGAGCCAGATATTATTGGCCCACTGCTTTAAAGGATGCACATGCCTATGCACGAAAATGTGATATATTTCAAAGAAGTGTCGGTAAACTACCTAAATCATCAGTACCACTACAGTCGATCACCATTTCAGAACCATTCGAGCAATGGGGTATAGAAATTATTGGAGAAATCAATCCAAACTCTTCATTACAACATCGCTATATTCTTACCTCCATTGGTTATTTTACGCGGTGAACTGAAGCCGTCCCTTTGCGCAAAGTCAATGAATATGCGGTCATCAAATTTTTACAAGAGAATATCATAACCAAGTTTGGGATTCCAATTTCTTTAGTTTTTTATAATGCTTCTTATTTTTCCTCTTTCAAGATGAGTGATTTTTCTATCAAAAAAGGGATTAAATTTCATTACTCATCTAATTATTATCCTCAAGGGAATGGGTTAGCCGAATCTACCAATAAGAACCTGATAAGAATTTTGAAGAAAACTGTTATTGAGAACCAAAGAAATTGTCACGTATATCTTCCAAATTCTTTATGAGCAGATAGGGTCACTCCAAAGAATTATTTAGGGGTTTCTCCTTACATGTTAGTTTATTGGAAAGAGGTTATTCTTCCTCCAAGCATACTACTCCCTTCCTTGAAATTAGCTTAGGCATCCTGAGGGTCAAATAGTGAAATTATGCAATTATGAATTAATACCCTACTAAAAATTGAAGAGGAAAGGAAAAATTCCAAGAATAAGTTCAACTGTCACCAAGATATTGTAAAAAAATGGTTTAATAATCGGAAGTCCAGAAAGAAAATTTTTGAGGTAGGAGATCTAGTTCTAAAGTGGGATCATGCACATGAAGAAAGGGGTAAGCATACCAAGTTTCAGCATTTATGGCTTGGCCCTTATCCATTTATTGAAAATATTGTCCCAAGAACTTATAAGTTACAAGAATTACAAGGGGAAAAGGAAAATCTCCCCGTCAACGACCTAACACTCAAGCAGTACTTTTCTTAGGAGTAGGAAAACCTGTGTACATAAATAATTTGTTTTGCTTTCCACTTTTATTTTTCTTTCTTTTATTTTGTTAAGCTTTGCATGATTTTGCATTTCGGTTTGTCATTGTTTTTACTTATCTTATTTTGTTTCAAATAAAACCCGGATAAACTTTCAGAGTGATTCGTAAGAAAACAAAAATATGATATAAATGTTTTTTCATGCAAGAATTTTGGATCATGAAAAGGCTAGAATTTTCTTCAAAACAAAAGGATGTTTTTTTTTGTAAAGTTATAAAACTAATTATTCAATTGTTACTCTATTTTAAAAGGGGAAATTTGTTTCTTGGATCATTCTGTATATGAACTTGTTAAACCCTATAAAATAGCCAGGATTTGAGAATTCTAAACTACTAGCTTGGGGCTCCACTCACTCGCATATAAATAACCTTCTTTGGTAGCCTATTGTAGCTGACCCATGGAAAGGAATCAAGACGTGCATATATGTGTAAATTTAAGTGATCCTATGCTACAAGAAATCATAGCCAAAAGTCACATAAATGGATTCAAAGTTCTCTGAAAGATCCAATATCCATCAAATAAAATTTGGGCATTGGAAAGTTAAGAAAGTTGATTAGGAAGATACACTTGATAATACTTCAGCAAGTTATTCTCCATCTGTGAGTATGATGAGACAAATAAATATTCACTACTCACACAAAAGGACATTATGGATGGAAGAAACCATGACAAACATTTGAAGACTAAAGAGAACTACTTATGAAAGGACCCGAACGTCAAAGTACGTTAAAAAATCATCAAAAGAAATGATAGTAGCATAGGAATGAGGAGCACACGAATGCATCTGCTTGATATTGTTACAATCTTGTGGTGTCATATTCAGTGGCGTCCAAAATATAATACAAGTATTGAACTTCCTACTATGGCCTCATGAGATTGATTGGGAAATCTTATCTAGGTTGTTCTTTTCTTGAAATAAACTATCATTATGATTCAAGAAGTTTTGTTTCCCAATGAAAATACAGTATTTTAAAATCATTAACAAAATTATTAAATGCATGACTTTACAATTAGAAATGGTAAATGAGTAGGAAAAACTTTGTACTAAATGAGAATTTTTGTTCAGAGATCTATGTTCACTAGCCAGTCACCAATTGTTGCAGCTGCAACCTATTCCCCAAATTGTTTTGTAAAATTATAGGGCCCCACCTTTAATTTTGATTTACTAGATTTTTTTGTTTCATCGTTCTTTGTTTGTAATTTTATTCTTGACACTTAGAAAAAATTTTGAAGTCAGAATGGGTTTTCAATTTTCTTTTAATAGAGCAAAATTGGGTTTTCCACCGAAACAATCGGCAGACATTTTGGTTTTACGTTGAAATGATCGGGAGAAAATGAGTTTGAACCCGATCACAGAAAAATTGGGTTTCACGTCAATACGATCGAGCATTTTTTGTTTTTCACTGAAGTTGTCTTATGTTGGAAGGAAGTTTAATTTCACACTGAAGAAATTAAAAGAATATGTGTTCCTGCGATCGGTGCAAAATTGGCTTTTACACCGAAATGGTCGAAGCAAAACCAGATTTGTCTCCGAAACATTTAGGTCCAAAACATCATTTGGTTCCAAGTTTTTTCCGTCGATATTGCGATAGGGAGCTTCGTCCCAAAGAGGAAAAAGGTTTGATTTTTTTTTTAAATAGCCCGAAACAACCCAATAACAAAAGATGAATTGGATCGACGCTAAATTGATTTCTAACCCGAAATGAGTCAGTTTGAAAGGAGTTTTTCATGCGAAATGTTTCGGTGTAAAATGACCTTTCGGTCCAAAATAGTTGTTAACACCAAAATATTGTTCACTATCTCATCTCCCTTGTCACGTAACCCATTTTTTCACTTTTCCTACCATTTCGGCCTCCAAAACCCTAAAAAACCCTCAAATGGTTACCCAAATGGCAAAAAACCAATGCTTTCCTCCTCAAATTAATCCCAATCCTCCAAAAATACCAAAAATCCCTCAAAAGGAGTCAAATATTCCCAAAAATTAAATAAAAGGGAATAAATTTGAAAATAAACTCAAAAAAAAAGAAAAAAGGAGGGAGAAAAGAAAGGAAAAACCCTAAACCATTATTTACCTAAAACCATGGGTCAACACTCTACCACCCAAAATATCTTTAAATAGGTGATGGAGGCTCCCCATTTCTCATCCACTATTCATCCTATCCTTATGTTGTAAAAATCACTCCAGAACCCTAGCCCGACCATTTGAGCTTGAGTTCTCCATTAGAGTGAACCTTTGGCCAAACCTTGGAGCATTTTGGAGAAGAGAGAGAAAATTGGAGCACTGGTGCACTACTCCTGTACTACTACAAGGACTCCACCAACCTCACAATTGAGATAAAATATTTGCAAGCCCTAGTTTTCCCAATCAATAAAAAATTATAAATCTCATTTACTGTGTTCTCATGGATATTTACTCTTTACTGTTATAGCTTAGATTTCCTTTTATGCATATGTTAATGTTTAATTTTTACTTATTTTAAATATTTTTCTTTACCCATCATTGAACTACTAGTAAGGATTCCTGAATCCTTCATAGGTGCTCTTTAGCACGAGCTAGGGTGAAAACCCTAGCTACAGTTTTGGCGACTCCAATAATTTGAATCTCTGGCTATTTGATTTAGTTTGTAGCTTTTATTTTCCTTGTTTATTCACCAACCTGGTTCACCCTTGATCCCCATCCCCTGCTGTGTTTTCTATCTCCAAAATCCTTTTTTTTTCTGGTTCAGTCGACATTCTTCACGGTCCTTTTTCGTGCTGTCAAGCGTGGGTTTCGGTTCGACAACCGTGGCCTACAGCATGCTCTGATCATCCCTTACCGCATCCTAGATCATGGGTTTTACTCCGACAGTCGCGGCCTGCAACGCTCCCTTCTAGCACCATCCTGCGTCCCGCAACACGGGCTACCCCCCTCATCTCGAGTCCCATAGCACGGGATACTCCCACCATCCTGCGTCTCGCAGCGTAGGATACTCCCCACATCCTGCGCCTTGCAACGCGAGCTATCCCCCCCAAACCGTGGCCCGCAGTGTGTAAACCCCAACCCATCTCACGCTCATAGCACCTGTAAGCGCGGCCCGCATCACGGTCTAACCACCAATAAGTGTGACCTACAGTGTAGGTTTGCCGCTAGAAAGCATGGCCTAAAGTGCGGTTTTATAGCCTAAATTCATGGCCCGAAGCGTTGAAAACAACCCCAAAGTCATGCTCTACAGCGCGTTGTCTAGTCTAGAAATTGTCATTTTTTCAGTAAATGTTTTCCTATCTTGCTTGCATCCCCTTGATTGCTCAGCTGCATTTTTATGATGTCTGCTTGCTGTACTATTTTACATATTTTCAGCATTTACATTTTCATAATTTACATTTTCAGCATTTACATTTTTAGTTAGTTGCCACGGCATGGTATTTGTTGGGTTCATAACATCACTTGTGCACACACTCTGTCACCTTAATTGAAGTGAGCCTTAAAATCTACTTAAATCAACCAATTCTTAACCCTAGTTGGGGAACACAAAAAGAACTTTGTAGTTAGGTACGACATTGGGGTTAGGTATCCAAATAACACCACTCTATCACTTACACTTGAGACATAGTTGTTGTCCTTTAGGGATCCAAAATCCCCTCTTATTTTTTGGTACGGTTAAGACCGATTTGTCAGAGGGCCTCTCCCCTAGGAGGTAAAGTGGAAAGACTGGTTAATCGGGAGGTCTGAGTGGAATACTGCACTCCATTTAGTAACCAAAGGCCAGCTACTCATTGTTCTCGTCCTTCTACCCTATTGGGAGTATGACGGACAAAGAACTGAAGCTGTGGATTCACCTATCCGAACGTGCCATGAATGGGGTATCTTAGTGGCCATCCCTATAGGATTATTTTACCCGAAGTCCCTCTCGGTAGGGGGATATCCTTAGCCATTTGGTTTTGCTTCTCGTATTTTTTGACTTAGATTTCATCACCTTGCAGAGGATATGATTTGTTTGAGCCTTCATACCTTCTTAGATAGGTGTTTGCGTGCTCCTATACCACCATTGGATTAGCGAGTCTACCTTTTTTTATTTTTAGGAATTCTACTTGTTGGTATTCTGACCACTTTTCTTGTCGCTCTGCTTGTTGTAGCATAGCTCTTACGTTAAGTGTTTTGAGCGTGTTGTTGGCCTAAGTGCCATATTTTTTGCGCTCTCCTTTTGCACACATGGTTGCATTAGTATTTTTGAGCTTTTCACTCGCCACAACCCATTAGTATCTTTACACCTATCACCATTGATTCTCTGAGACATTCCCGTTGCCTACGGGGCTAGTCCTCATAGCACAGTTCACTTGACACCACTCGTCACATGCATAGATCCTCATCCCTAGATCTTGGCACCCCTTATTTTACATCTGATTCTGAATCATAGGTACCCATATTCACCACTCCATCCAGCCTCATGGCTGGCATGACTTCCAACCCCTTTTATGGTGAGATCATTGGTGGTGGGTCCACCACTAGCCCAGCTACCACTTCAGCATCCATCCCCGTTACACCATCTATAGACCCTAAACCTAGTATTCCTATCACTACATCCATCCCTATGGTTACTGGATTGGTTACCACTACAATCCCATTAGTGAGTACTAGAACATTTGAGGGCATAGGCTCTTCCCATATGATTCCCCCACCTGTGGATGGAGGAACCATGATCCCCATCATGGCTCATGCCATTGCTCCACACATTGGGGGCAGTGGCCCCACCATTGCCACCACAACTAACACATCTGCCCTGAAATCCATGCCACATCTTTTTGCCATTTTTCCATTCATGGCTAGCCTCAACCTCCCTGATCTGTCCAGATTGACCAACGACCTGATTCGACATGACCCCAATTGGCCCCACATTCCTTCCAAAATCCCCTCAGACATCCCTAAGTTTGAAGGGAAGGAGGGTGAGGACCCCCAAAACCACATCATGTCCTTCCATTTATGTTTTTCTTCCAACTCCATAGTGGATGACTCCATTTGTATTTGCCTTTTACAATTGACCTTCACTGGCATTGTAGCTAAGTGGTGCATCGAACAAACCCATGGGATGCATTCCACCTTTACATCCCTTGCTTCGACCTTCCTGCAGTTCTTCTAGTTACCATTCTGTCATGACGCTGGTGTAGAGATCCTACTGTCTTGCAGAAAGAACACGACTATCGACATCACTGACGACATTCATTAGTGGCATAAACATTGAAGTTTATGCAATATTAAGTTAGATGACCGCATATTCCTATATTGGTTTTTGAAATCTCTTATACCAGTTATCTCCAAATATGTGGCATCTGAGCGGCCCTAATCCAAAGAAGAAGCCATTCTGAAATCCCAACAATTTGACCTCGTCTATGCTCAATCCAGTCTTGTACTCCATTCTACCTGATACACCCCATGGAGACTCCTCTTGGAACGATGCATCAGGGGCATCCCATGCTACCGACGACATTATTGGACATGTCACATCTCAAAACCAACCTTACACTGCTATGCCCCCTACTCGTGGCCCCGACCTGTCACCCGCCACAACCCATTCTGGAGAACCACCTTCGTATGTTCTAGGGCCCAAACCCCTCACATCCATGGACCTTCGTGTCCACCGCAGTGTTATGGTCATGCACCACTAGCTTACAACCCTCCTGTGGCACCCACCGCCTATTAAAATCAATAGGCTGGGCCTGCGCACACACATCCCCAAGCCCCTCCATCTTATTATCCTCCACAAGAACCACCTGCGCAACTACAAGCCCCTCCGGCTTATTATCTTCCACAAGAACCACGTGCGCAACTACAAGCCCCTCCGACTTACCATCCACCGCAGACTGCACTGACACCTCCTCAACCCCAATCCCCACCCGCTTACTATCCTAAGCAAGTAGCCCCAGCACTTGCTCAACCACAAAATCCTCCCAACCCCCAAGGGAAAGTTTATGCCCAACAAAATAAAAAACAGAATCAGCCTGCTCAACGAAACCAGTAAGGCCAGTAAAACTGGGGAAGAGGACATAACCTTGGGAACAACCAACCCTAAGATTAAGGCGGCCAAGCACCTAATCCCCCAAACATTAACAATGCCACCCCAACCAATCAAAATGCTGACATACCACCTCATCAAGGGAAGAATCCTAATTTACGAATGAACCACCCATGTTCCATATGCGGGGTATACGGCCATTACACACACACTTGTCCCCATTTGGAGTGAGCTCGCCAACTTTGGATTGATGACTCTTAACACCAAGTACATGTTGCTCCGTCGACACCTCCTAACCCCCCGCCACCTTAGACAGAACCTCTATTGTTACAGAATCCCTTTCCCACACAAGGAGTGGTGAACACCCAACCATTGGCTCCCCCTCAAGGACCCATGGCACACCAACAATAAATAACTTATGCTGCACCTGCTAGTCAACCCATGGAATTGGGTACCCATCCCCTTCTCATGATGTCATCGACTGATGTCAACCTTTAAAAACACCGAAGTCAGTATGGTTCCACCTCTGAAACCATCCCCGCTGACAAGGCCGCTAATGCTCTTCACACCAATAAGTCATTATGCATACCACCGGCACCATGCGATGTGGGCCCTAAATCTCCCTGCTTCCCACTACGACACATTAATAACAACCCCAATGCACACACTGCCCCCAATTACAATATCGTGGATGACTTAGCCTAGTCCCCTGCTGCTATCTCGGCCCTGAGGTGTTGGAGAATTGTCCTATAGAACTCAAGACATTGTTATCCACTATCGGTGTGATAGACCCTTCAGACTCACAGATGATGGCATTCGATTTGGACCAATCCGAACCATGCATGCCTTCAACATTAGCATGTCAAGTTTCTGTGTCAATCCAAAATCTTTTTATCCATCAATGCATCATCGATGAGGGTGCCTCCACATGCGTTATGTCTACATTCGTGTGGCATAAGTTCGGATCCCCTACACTACAGCCATCCACGACCGCCCTACGAGCTTACGATGGCCGATCAACTCAACCCCAAGGCCTCCTGGACAATGTTCTAGTCCAATTAGCTGGTAAAATGATCCTTATCGACATTGAGGTTATCAATGCACAACTTTATCACAACCTCCTGCTTGGACGCAGTTATATGTATGCCATGAAGGTTGTTGCTTCATTAGCCTTTCACATTATGGTATTCCCCCACGAGGGATGGGTTGTGAAGATACATCAACTTGAGTATTACGTTTCGAATGCCCCCGCTGCATTGGAAAACATTCTCCCCATGGTTGAAAAACCTATCATTGGTGCACCTACCTCTTTGGTTTCTACCGTTGGACCTGGAATTTACTCGGAGACTCCCATGACCTCTACTTTTCGGTTCATTCCACCCCTTCCATCGGCAGTGGAGATATATGATCTATGCACCATTTTGTCCAAACAAATGGTGCCTAACCCACAACCACCTTTGCTACCACAACCACCATTAGTACCTAGTCATGTTGGAGCAACCCCTATCCACACTATCCCGTTCTTGTTCCTGCCTTCAGGAGTATTAAGTGCCCCAGTTATGGCTACATTGAATCTCCCTAGGTTAACACTAGCACTACCTGTGTGGTACTTACCTTCTCCTAATCCTCGCCCAACACCGAACATCATTCTCCAACCAGTCCAACCAATTAGCACCACTAATTTACCACCTCCTAGTGTGGCGTCCACGTCTACATCCAACGCCGCCCCTCCACCACCCAAAACCACCGGGGGAAGAGGCCCACAAACCTATACTGCCCCATAGGAAATGAAACCAACAAAAATTCCCCTCCATTCTACGCCTCCACCCCTAAGTGCTCTTTATGTGATGACTTGGGCCATGCTACCCATAACTATCCACAACTGCCAACCCTTTAAGAGCACATGCAAAATTTGGAGGATCATCCCAATATTCCAGTAGTGGAACTAGATACCACCCCTAAACCCCACAAAAAATCACTATGCACTAATCACTTTTGCACCCTATGAGGATTCTATGGTCATTACTCACATCATCTCCCGGATCTTCCTGAATGTCGATTAGTTCTCCAAAAGTTGAATCAATCTTCCTTAGAGTCGTCCATCACCACTATTGAGGAGATCCAGCTTCCCAAATCCTCCCCCTCGAGAGAGATCAACACAATTTACATGCTTTCCACGCAAAGTGACCCCTTTTCATCCCCATCATCTTACCTCCCTTCCCCTGATTTGAAAACACAATGCTTTTGTAGTGATGAAGAGATCCTTGAGGCACTCACCGCACTTGAATACCCTTGGGATGATATGCACCATCCATCATAATTCATCCCTAACGAGGCTACCACTACCGTGGCCAGTTAACTTTCAGTCAAGTCAAAAGACTTCCTCCAAAATACGGTGGACTGGTTTAAAAACCCCATCCAAGCCCCCGATTCCTTCGAGGAAGGTAACATGGCCAACATTTCACCACCATACAAGTTGACATTTCTACCACATCCGATCCACCTGAACTCATCACACTAGGTGCTTCTTGTACCGAAGATGAAGTCCATGCCTATAAGAATCCTTCCAAGAGTTCCGCGATGTATTTACTTGGTCCTATACCGAGATGCCTATTCTTGACCCCGCCATTGTTGAACACCATATCGATACTTGGCCGGATGTCCCACCCATTTGCCAGAAGCAACGACCCATCCACCCATCCAAGCTCCCCGTAGTCAAAGTTGATATTGAGAAACTCCGTAAAGCGGGGTTCATTTATGCCATCGTTTACACCACCTGGGTTTCCAATCCCGTACCAGTTAAGAAAAAGCAAGGCACAATTCATGTCTGTACTGATTTTCATGATTTAAACCGAGCTTTCCCCAAAGGCAACTTCCCCATGCCTTTCATTGACCAACTTATCGATGCATGTGTGGATCATGAGATACTATCATTCATGGATGGTTTCTTTGGGTATAATTAAATCAAAATACAAAAGGAATATCAATACAAGACAACCTTCACCACCCCATGGGCGCCTTTGCCTATCGCGTCATGCCTTTCAGTCTTAAAAATGTTGGTTCCACATTCCAGCGGGCCATGACATATTGCATTCATGATTGGCTCATATCATTTTGGTCTACCTAGACGACCTCGCAATTAAATCCAAGAAATGGTCTAACCATCTAAATGACCTTCAGCAAGTCTTTCTGCGTTGTCGCAAGTAACGAATTCGCTTGAACCCCCTAAAGTGTGTATTTTGTGTTCTTGTAGGCAAGTTGTTGGATTTTATCGTTTCCCAAAAAGGAATCACCATCGACCCGTTGAAGGTTCAAGCCATCCTGGACCTCCCATCCCCACATACATTACACAATTACAAAGTCTTCAAGGGAAAGCCAACTTTCTCTGTCGCTTCATTCCAGACTATGCTATTAAAGTTCATGGTTTCCTTCGCTTGCTTCGCACTCACATTCCTTTCGTGTGGGACAACCAAGCCCAAATGACTTTTTAATCTCTCAAACAAGCCTTGACTTCCACCTTGTTGATTTCACCTCCTAATTTCTTGAAGTATTTTATCCTTTACGTTTCACCATCTGACTATGCTGTTTCGGGGGTGTTGGTTCAAGAAGATAGTGCACAACAAGAACACGTCATTTACTATGTTAGCCAGACCTTATCTGGCCCACAACTATGTTACCCCAATGAAGATAATTAGCCCTCGCCATCGTCTTCTCAGTCCATAAGGTTCATCATTACATCCTATTAATCCAAACAAAAGTCATGGAAGATTCCAACCCCATGGTATATCGCTTAAGTGGTCGCCTCCTTCAAGGACGCATAGCTAAATGGATTATCATACTTCAAGAATACGACCTAAAATTTACCAATCCCAAGAGCACCAAATTCCTTTCCTTGGCTCAACTCATGACGTATTTACCATCCTCATCCACTCCACCACCAATCACTACCAATTTTCCTGATGACCACTTGTTTATCATTTCATCAGATGACCCCTGGTACAGCGACATCTTGGTGTACCTACGCACATAGAAGTTCCGACCCGATGTCAACTGTGATGAGCGCTCTCACATACGCCATCATTCCTCACGTTATCTCCTCCTTGGCGATGTCCTATACAGGCAAGGTGTTGACACAATTTTACATCGATGACTTACACGTGACGAGGCTGAACAAGTTCTTAACGATTGTCATAGTGAAGCCTGTAGCAGTCATTTCTCTTGAATGGCCACCACCTAAAAGGTCATCCACACAGGCTATTTTTGGCCCACCCTCTTTGCTGAGTGCATTACCGCAGTCAAACATTGCCAAAATTTCCAGCTCTTTTCCCCCAAGGTGACGACCCCTCCTTCCCCCCTCTATCCGATTATCACCATTGGTCCCTTTTGTAAATAGGCTATTGATTTTAGGGAGTGCAACCCCCCCTCGGAAAATGGCCATAAGTACATCATTGTGGTTGTTGACTATTTTACCAAATGGGTCGAGGCCATGCCTACTTTCAATTCCAAAGCTGACACTACAGCCCGTTTCTTTTTCAACCATGTCATCACTCAGTTTGGGTCCCAACGCAACTCATATCTAACCATGGAAAACACTTTGAAGACTCCGTCTGGAAGGAGTTATCGACCCTTCTCAAATTTAAACACCAGTACGCCTCCTCCTATTACCCTCAAGGGAACGAACAAGTGGAGGCCATCAATAAAATCCTGAAGACCATCCTTCAACGCACTGTGGACCACCACAATTCCAATTGGCATCATATGCTATTTCCTGCACTTTGGGCTTACCGTACATCCATTAAAACCGCCACGGGTTTTACCCCTTTTCACTTGGTTCATGGTGTCGAGTCTATGCTTCCCATTGAATGCCAAATCCTTGCATTACACATTGTTTTTGAAATCCTCCCGGAGACCTCACCACTTGAGCAATGCTTAATCATTTTGGAGAAAGCCAACGAAGATCGCCACACAACGCTCTAAACCATTGAGGTCATGAAGAACTGCTCCAAAGCTGGCTATGATAAACACATCCACCCACCTAATTTTTGCGAAGGAGATCTAGACCTTGTTTATGACCAAGCACATGACAAGACTGTGAAAGGAAAGTTTGAGTCCATGTGGCAAGGCCCATACATCTTTCATACCTTCCTAGGAAATGGGGCATATATACTCACCAAGTCCGAATGAAACCCCTTGTGCAACCCCCATATTGTGTTGTATCTCAAACGCTTTTACCCTTAGCACTTTTTGGACCCACTAGTCCATGTTGTACAATATTATTTCTTTTGTTTTTTCTTACCTTTTTGCATTTAGGACCTTACCCTTTGCTTCCTTGCATGACTACAGATGGATCCTATTCCACCATACTATGTCGGTTTCGTCGATGGCACAAGTCGCTAGTCTCCAAACCTCGCCTCTGCGGCTTGGGTATTATATTCCCCCTCACATGAGTTGATCCACCTCGATGGAGTGTGCATAGGTGCTGCCACCAATAACCAGGCTAAGTACGATGTTGTGACCAGTCTTTTGACTGCTACCCTCTAGATGAGTATAAGTCACCTTCGTGTGTTCCTTGACTCCCAGCTTCTTCTCTCTCAACTAAAAAATTTCTACCAAGTACAGGATCCTTTCCCTTTTAGAAAATTATTGCATGTTAAACAAATGATCAGATAGTTTGAATCCATTTCATTCACTCGTGTCCCAAGAAGTCAAAACAGTGCAACAGACCAAATGGCCAACAATACTCTAGATTGGCACAACAATCACAACATGTAGGAAGAAAATCATACCCATGCATCTATCCATCATATAGGAATACATAAACATCACAAGAAACAAAAAGAAATCATCATCATAAAACATCATAGGTTGCATCCACGTGCACATACATAAACACAACCATAATTTCATAAGTTGCATCCACATGCATCCACATATACATAGACATCTTCATAAGCTGCATCCACATGCATATATATATATATATATACATCATAAATAGAAATTTCATCGTGCCCTCAGCACCCCATACACATACATACATAGAGGAGCCCTAACAACATCCTCGTCATATAATATAAGCTAAGTATACAAAATCCCAATGCTCATCACATTGGCCGTAGTTCCGTCAACTTCCTAGTCAGAGTCATCTCGCCGATCATCATCATTGTCATCCTCCTCCTCCTCTGACTCTGAATCCACCTCCTCCTCCGCTGAATCCTCCACCCCCTGCTCCTACTCTGGCTCATTAGAATCTGTCTCGACGTCCTAATCGCCATAATAGGGGGCATCCCCTTGGGCCATGTCTCTCACCGCCTTTGTTGCCATCACAATGCATTGCATAATCATCCTCCACTCCCGTGGAGCATCGTAACATATATCGATTAGGGCCTGATCCAAATAATGTCGGCCATTGTCCACCACCCCCTCCAGCAGTCCGTCAATACTGTCTTGCAAAGCATCCAAAGTGGCTGAACTACTCCACCTCCGACCCTGTCAATGCCAAGATGGATCTACTCCCTCTACTCGGCCCCTCCGTGCCCAGTACCCACACGGCGGCTGCGGTCCCACATCTGCACGAAACAACATCAAATAATCAGTGTCACAAAATCCAATAGCTCTCATCTATGCTATTAAGTAGATACAACATGATATTATAAGTAAGAAAAATACATACCATCTGGTCCCCCCTATAATCCATCTGAGAGTACGGATAATCCTCGATCACCACTGGCAACTGCATCCACTAAGTAAATAAATCCTTAGTGAAAACACCGACCTACAATCCCACCACCATCACAAGTCATCATCTCAACCCAACTCCGCATTCGCGACTCTGTCGGTCTCCCATCACACACCGATACATTCGGCCATAAGGTCAGCACTCATTCGAAAAAAAAAGAGAAAAGAAATGAGGGAAAATAGAACTCCCCTCCCTGACGACTCATCCTGTTCAGCTCTTGCTGAACAACCACAAATACATCTGGCCCTAGTCGTAATATGTCTCGGCCAAGACTTGCTCTACCAGCACCATCTGCCCCCCCGATACCCGATGTGGGGCATGCGAACCCAGTACGTGAACCACCTGCGTCGTGATCGCCCGAGTCGTCACACTTTGAATGTCACAAATCAATAGTGCATTATCATGCACAAAAGCTATTGGATAACAATGCCTCTCCAACAAGTCCTCCATGGATATGTCCCTCAGCCTCCTTGGCTAAGTATCAGCAATCATGCCCAACCTGGGTAGTCCCGTCATAAAATATATGTCGATGAGCGTGATCTCTAACTACTCACCTTGAATAACAAATACCTCTACATCCGGATCACAAAAGTCAACCAACTTGTTCAGCAACAATCTAGCTGAATGCATCAGAGGTACGTGCGCAAATTTCAAATGCCCGCGGTAAGCCAAACTCTTACGTAAATCCTCGTCCCACTTGATTGCCTCCAGTATCGACCCCGACACCTCCTGCTCTCTCCATGACCCCCTCAACATCCTTCCAATCAGAACAACAAACACCCAGCAGTTCCATATAAAACTCGATCACCCCCGGATCGGCACACCGACACCTGGCTAACACCACGAGTTCCTCATCACACTTTCTGCCCCATCGGTGCACTCTGGGGCGTGCTTTACCCCTTGAAAATCATGCTCCTAGAGCGCGCCATTAAGTCCCAATCTTGCACTCTAAAGTGCACTTTCCTCCCAGAAAACCACGCTTCAGAGCACAACTGTGAGGCCCATAGTTGCACTCTGTAGCACGCTTTCCTCCCGAAATAGTGTGCTTTAGAGCACGACTGCAGGGCCTACAACTGCGCTCAGCAAACGCGTAAATCCTTCGCAGGGACACACTATGGAGTGCGTGATTTCCCTCGAAACCCATGCTCTGGTGTGGTTATGACATGTGGAGCCCAGCACGCCTCCCCAGTGGCCCAAATCCCCATAAACATATGCATTAGAAACATCATAAAAGACTATAAGGCTTACCAGCAACTCATAGAACTTGATTCCATTGGTCGATTTGGGCAAGATCTGAATTTTCACTTCTGGGTCCCCCCACACCTCTTCCAAACTGAATATTGACAAGGACACATGTCACATGGGTCCATTTACGATTTACAGACATTTTGCCCAATTTTTGTTTCGACCATTCTGCGGTCATACGATGTACATCTTTTGAACCATTGACACCACCGGATTCAGTTTCCTGAGACCACGGTGATGGTTGAGACCATTTCTCGTTTTCCCCAAACACATTTTTGGGCATTTTTTCCATACCCCTCACCACCTCAATTTGTGTGCCACACCAACTGCCGTCATTTTTTGACATGTTGTATACCGCCGGATTGATATTTTTGTGCTCATGATGATGCTTGAGATATTTTCTCACTCTCACTGCCACTTTTTTCAGGCATGTGATCCATGCCCCTCGGCACCTCAATTTGCATGCCACATCGGCCACCATCATTTTTTGCCATTTTTTGCATCATGGCCCATCCATGATCCCTCCGCTCCATCCATACTGCAGTCACCGTGTTATTTTTCCACCATTCATCAAACCCTAGGGAGACCCCATCAGTGTCCCCCCCCCTCGCCTTCGTTCTTGGTTCACATAATTGTCCCTTGACTTGAACACTTCCTCCTTGCTTGACTATATTTGTTCAGTATAATTTTACCCCTTTTTCTGGTCGAGCAATTCTTTTACAAAAAAGGCAGTTAGGTATTTTTTGTTAAGCTCTTTTTTGTTAAGCTCTTTTCTAACCCCTAAAAGAATGAAAAGATCATCGAGCAATCTTTCTTCCTTTCATGCTCACTAAAAGTATATGAAAGGGAGTCTACCTAGTATAAGTTTAACCATTTTTCCAGACCTTGTAGACTAATTATGAAAAAGGAATACTCTAGTCACATCGGCTAGAAGAGTTCTTCATTGCATACTTTTATGCTTTTTTAGGCCTTGGAGACTAACACACGAAAAAGAATCCCCTTGAAGTCTTCTTACCGCTTTCAGACTCTCTAAACTTGAAAGAAACCACAAGCACTCACCGTCCTAGGCTCGTATAAATCCACACAATGGTATCTATCCCCCATTTCAAAGTCTTCTTATCTCTTTCAGACTGCTTAAATATGAAAGCAACCATGAGCATGAACTATCCTAGGCTCATACAAATCCAAATGACAGTACCATTTTGAGCACACTTCTATCCCTTCTTTGAGCTCCTTAAACCACGAAGAAGGACCCAACGGTGCCTCTTAGTGCCACGAGAGATCATATCTAGTCCCCACATTATGGAAACACCCCCAGTATGGTCTCCTTTGTTCAGATTATTCTGCGATATGCCACCCTTAGAGTCTCCTGATATCATTCATCAATTTTTTTCCATTTTGAGTCTCCCCCATTGCAATCACAATCCCTGGTCCCTTAAGCTATGATCCCCTTCCCTGAATTTAGTTTCATATGCTTCCAGGTCAGCCTTGTTATCATACTCTAAACAAAGGAAGTTTGAGTCCCCCCTCCAACTCTGCGACCTCCGTTGTTCCCCACCCCCACAGTATGTCAGTCCCACATTCAATACTATCACCTCTTGGTTGTACACTCACGCTACTATCAAGGAAACATCATTTCCTTTATAGTTGCGGGTCTCCCTTTGTTGACACCATCCCATCTATTCTAGAGGATAGACCCAGAGGTCCCTGTGCCTTGGAATCATCACCATCAGTGGTGAAAACCTACAGACCATTTTGAGAGGAGTCCTTAGTACCTCTCTGAATGGTTGTTTCTCATGTGCTCGACTTCAATACCTTGATCGCACCATTGAGATTTGTGTAGGGTATAGGTCCCTTCAGTTATTAGTCGAAGACCCCCAATTTCGCCTGACTCTAGCACATTGGTGAGTCTCTTTGGAACCCCCCAGTTATATGTTCCTACGGATATCCGGGCTGCGATTGGCGATAGTATTCGGAAGCACCCTAGTTATATGCTTCCTTGAGTACCCATTTCAGATGTAGTTCAACGTTCCTTTGAGATCCTGACCCTCATTCATTAAGTCCATCCAGCGGTTGGAAATCTTTAGATCTCGCAGAGCATCTGTTGTTCTTGTACCACATTTAATATGGATGCCACTATTTCCATGTATCAGTTCTTCAGATCAGTCATGGTCAAACCAAGAGTATGTCCCAGATTTGTGTCCCCTCTGGACCATTATGATGTACACAACAATTCTCCATGTATTGTCCAGGTCCCCTTTTGGGCCTCATTATTATTTTTATATCTTGATACGAGCATGGGTATGCCCGCCTCGCCCATATATTGAGATTATTCCTCATTGAGGCCATGTATTTTTAGTTTTTGTAGTTCTTACGGAGCCCATGTTCCAGTCTCCAACCAGTTTCCGATCTTCTCTGTCACAATGCTATGACCCCTAGAAAATGACAGAACCTATGATGTCTATCGGCCATATGATGAGCTCCTTCCCTCACACATCAAGTGGCAATCTCTTAAAACCCAAAAATTGTTCACTATCTCATTTCCCTAGTTACGTAAACCATTTGTCCACTTTTCCTACCATTTCGGCTCCAAAACCCTAAAAAACCCTCAAATGGTTACCCAAAAGTCAAAAAACCAATTTTTTCCTCCTCAAATTAATCCCAATCCTCCAAAAATACCAAAAAACCCTCAAAAGGAAACAAATATTCCCAAAAATTAAATAAAAGGGAATAAATTTGAAAATAAACTGGAAAAAAAAAAAGGAAAGGAAAAACCCTAAACCATTATTTGCCTAAAACGATGGGTCAACACTCTACCACCCAAAATATCTTTAAATAGGTAATGGAGGCTCCCCATTTCTCATCCACTATTCATCATATCCTTATGCTGTTAAAATCACTCCAGAACCCTATCCCAACCATTTGAGCTTGACTTCTCCATTTAAAGTGAACCTTTGGCCCAACCTTGGAGCATCTTGGAGAAGAGAGAGAACATTGGAGTGCCGGTGCACTACTCTTGTACTGCTGCAAGGACTCCACCAACCTCACCATTGAGTTAAAATATTTTCAAACCCTAGTTTCCCCAATCAATAAAAAGTTATAAATCTCATTTATTGTATTCTCATGGATATTTATTATTTACTATTATAGCTTAGATTTCTTTTTATGCACATGTTAATGTTTAATTTTTACTTATTTTAAATCTTGTTCTTTACCCATCATTGAACTGCTAGTAAGGATTCTTGAATCCTTAGTAGGTTCTCTTTAGCACGAGTTAGGGTGAAGACCCTAGCTACACCGGTTTTTGACAAACTTTATAATCATTGAAAAGGAGTTTGAACTTAAACCATTTGAACCCTGTTTGCACGAATACCAATATGCATTTATTGCTAGGGTTTATTTGTAATTTGTACAAAAGGGGGGATTCAATGGTTTTCTTTGTTAAAAAGTTGTAACTCCATTTGTAGGTTTGGAGCGAATCCCTAGATGATAGGTCGCTAACCCCGTTTAAGAAGTGTATACACCATTTGCGCACTGCCAGGTAGGATTTTTTGTGGCCATCAACTCTGTTAGACATGTATAAAGAAATGGCATTATTTTAAGTAAGGAAGAGGAATTAAAGTTTTCAACTTCGCACCCATATTTGTGTTTTCTTACCCTAAAATTTATTAGGGCATAAGGCCATAGATTTATATATGTGATTGAACCCTAGAAACACCATTTCCGGTTTCGGGTAGAAGTGGAAGATATTTTTTTAGTACCCACCCGTGGGGTTTTCAATCTTTATAGTAATGACATTTTTCAGAAATGGTCACCGGTGAGTATGGTTTGTAACACAGTTTCTATCCATCAAAATTCTTATGGTTGGTACAAAATTTAGTCGGGAAGATTTTGGTGCATTTTCCTAAGTAGACTGCTTTGATCCTTTTCCAAGTCTAGTGATAGTTGTGGCATTTTAGTTAACTCGGATCTAAGGCCGTTTTCCGCCATTAGTTAACTTACAGTCATTAAAGCTTCAAGATCCTTCATGAAAACAAGTGTCTTGGAACCTGTAGCATTATGAAAATGAATGGAGATCTATGCACACATGACCTTATCCTTTAGCAAGCAATGTCAATAGCGTTTATCTCAACAGAATAATGAACAATGATTCTTGTTTGAAACCCTTAATGATGTGATTTCGGCGTTTGACTCGAAAGTTTGTTTCTTCACCTTCAATGCATTACTAGTTACACCAAGTTTGGCAAAGTAGTAAGATATCATGGGTAGAATTTTGAGTGCTTCACATGTAACCCATTGATATATTATATATTGCATGAGGACTCTCACTCTCTTAACTAAGATCCCAACTATTAATACTAGTATCAACTTTGATTGTTAGAATGGAGGAACCCACCTTACAACACATTTTGTGTTCATCAAGACAAACACTCGGACCCTAAAACTTGGTACTATGGAAGTATGAATCGCATTCATCTATATTTATTTTCTTGCAAATAATGCATATTGACAAGTTATACATTTGTAATTCATTTTTTGAATTAGTTTGGTTAAAAGGTTGTATATTCATTATCATTTTTGCTTGAAGTGTGTTGCCTTAACATTGGATTATTTGATATGTTGTTTATACATTAACATTATTGTTTTCAGCCTAGGATTTGGAAATGCAAAGGAGAGATTCTAAGCACAAATCCAAGGTCATGGAATTTGACTCTAATATTGAAATTGTCCCAAAAACCATGATGGAGACCCTTTATGAAGACACCAAGGCTACAACTGGAGTAGTTTTTGAATATAAATGAGGTGAATTATACCACCTTATCCAAGACTAGAATGTGCGAGATGCCTCTATTGAAGAGATGATGGTATACCAGAACATAAAGAAATTGGGTCTTCATAAGGCCACAACTCATCTGGAGCTATTCCCATGTTTGGAGGTAATAAGATGGATATTTCCCCATGCTGATGTCAACTCAAGAATCATAGCTGGGGAAATGGAGAAGGATTCACTTCATTTCAACCTGCTCATATTAGCACAACCTATAAGTTAGCTCCTTCGAAGATCATGATGACAAAATATTGGATAAAATGGGTCAACATAGACCATTTAGAATATGCCAAGAATATGTTGATACCCAGAAAACAGTTAAGGAAAAGATCAAGCATAGAGCACAATGCACATAATCTGAAAACACCTTTTAGATTTATAGTGATGATTTTAAGTAGAATCTTGGGAAGAGCAAATGAAAATATATACAAACTTATTTAGGTTCCTATTATGTATCATGTATCCTCCCATGGTACTCTCTTAAATTGGGAGGACATTATTTCAGAGAATATGTCATCAACAGTAGCAGCCGCCCAAGGAGGCATGATGCAGAAAAAGGGAGAATTCTTCATGTCCTCTTATCTCATTGGCTGCATATTGATAAGAAACGTGTTCCACAAGTTGGGGTGTTACTGGGTCCCAGCTGATACCCCTCTCTATGTCTGCTACCAAATAATGTGGGCTCACAAATATATAAGATTCTATAAGCTTCTATGCTAGGAGTTCATAATTCCTCTGTATAGGCTGATATTCAATGAGGAACCAAATTCTTTGTCAGATAATGCAATGACGGTAAACAGCGAATATGGGGATTATTAATTTATTACAGAAGGCACATATATCTGAATATATGGAGGAACTAAATCTTCTTCTTTGATTCCAAGGTACGCCACAAATTATGTAGTTCATAAAGAAGCTGTGAGGCAAGTTTTTATCAACATAGTTGGGCATTTTCTGAATGAAAATAAGAAGGCTTCTTACCCTCTCCTACCTTTCACCATCAGGGCATACAAATTCACCAAGGTAAAAGGAGTAGATGTATTCATAAAATAATTGGAGGCATTCCATATTGGGGAGAAGGTGTTCATTAAAAATGACAAACTGCAAAAAGCAGTGAAGCATTGCGCATCGTGTAAGATTAATTTTGAATAGACATACCACTTCTTAAAGGATGAGGAATTATATCGAAGGGAAAAAAATATGGAATATTTGAATAAAATATTTGGCTGAAAAGACAGAGTAGGTTCTAGTTAAGCTAAATATACTGCAAAAGAAGCAGATCAGCAGAAGGCTAGAGAAGAGGATGTAGTAGCCCAAGAAGCAAGAAGAGTGAAAGAAGAAGAAATAAAACAGAAATAGGAAGCAGAAAAAAAAGGAAACAGGAATTAGAAATATAGAAAAAGGAAGAAGAAGAACAAAAGGAAGCCGATCTGGAAAGGCATAGAAAAGAAGAACACGAGGCAACAGATAAAGCATCTCAATTAGAGAAACAGAAGGAGGAGGAAGCTAGGATCAAGAAAGATGTGGAAGATAAAAGGATCCAAGGAGAAGATCATAGTTTACAAGGCATGGACATAGATCCACCTGATGATTTAGGATTACCACTTACATGAGGACATCTTCCATTTGTTAAGCTCGGGATAACACTATTCACTCCTTCTAAGAACCGAAAAGAGGTTGAAAATAGGTACGCATCCAGATATAGTAACTATAGAAGAAAGTACCCTGGTAGAAGGCACCCACAAAGATCCTAAGTTCACAACTTCAGTAAATATAGCATCTTCCCAGGCTAATGTGGATAATGTTGACAAGTTGATGAATGATCTGGAGTGAAGCAAAGTGAAAATGTTGAAATTAAAGGATAATTTGGTGCAATCCAAAAGTGTAAGTATTGAAATGAAGATAAAACGAGATACCGTGGAATATGAAAAGGAAAATTTACTTTTGTACTATCATGAATTGGAGAATGAAAAAGATGCGTTAAACATGCAACTTGTGATCATGGAAGGGAAACGAGATGATTTTTGTTCTCGAATTAATGAGTTGGAAGAGAATGAAATTAAATTAAATGAGTAGGTGGAATCCTTAATCATAGAAAATGGATCTTTACAATCCCAAGTGGATGGAATGATGATTGAGAAGGGATATTTTCAATCTCAGGTTGACAAGTGGATGAATGAAAGGGAATCTATGATAAAGTAGGTTAAATCTGCTCAAAATCAGAAGCAAGATATGGCGCCATTCTATGAATAGGCCTGCAAAGTACAAGAACAAATTTGTCATTCACAAGAATTGTTGACATAGGAGATTTATAAAATGGGAAAGATGATAGACAGGATGAAGAAAATTGTTGCATATGCTCTCATCATAAAACATAAGTTGATAAATACATTTAACAAGGTAAATAAGTTGATTATCTGGAGAGGAAAAAATACAAACTTTCTCGATCACCTTCCGAACAAGACAACTGCCAAACTAAAATTAGATATATCTCTTCTAGATAGTTGCAGAAAATATGCAACGAAAGTACAAGTGGAAGTATCGAAGACCATCTCGAAGTGTGAAGGAATTTATAAAGATATATGTCAAGTGCACGAAAAGTGCCATATCTCAATTGCTCAAGAGATGTACGAGTTTCCTACCAAATTCTAGCGTTTAACAGAATTAAAAGACAACTTAAAGGAAGACTTGGATTACATCAGGAAATTCGACATGCTTAATGAAGACTATCTCAAACAACATATAAGCAAAGCATATGTGAATGCTAATTTTCAGGAAGAAAGTTATAAAGCAACTACTAAAGGATTTGTAAATGTGGGGAAAGAATTATTTATGCATGAGTTCCCTTTAAAATTATTGGAGCCTCAACAATGTAATGTAATATTTTATGAAACTAATTTGTGGGATAATTATGTTTCTAGTTTAGAGGACCCACTTGAAGAATAATGTAATTTGTAAATAATTATCTATTTTTGGCTGAGCAAACACAAAATAATTTTTTTTAGCAATCCAAGAGTTTGAGGGTAGGTGAAACAATTGGTCATTGTTGAATCCCCAGGTATGTAGGTTGCTGGAATGTTGTCCAAGCCTAGCAACAAAGGGTGAAAAGCCAATCTAAATGGCTTCAAAAAGCTCTGCACAAGAGAAGTTCTATCCCCAGACTGTTTGGTATACTTAACTCCCATGGATATTAGGCCTCTGCTGGCACTGATGTGGGTTGATCCTGGAAGTATCTAACTTCCTATGAGGGAAAGTCAAATTTTTCTATCTCTAGAAGTGAGTTTACCATAAAAGAAATATAAACTAAGTTAGATCTAAATTAAAGAGATGTGTTTAAATGTGCAGGATAACTTGATCTGAATTTTAATAAGTCTTTTCACCAATTTGACAAAAATGTCAAATGGATCTTTACTTATTAGCTCAAGATATAACCAGAAAATGAAATCAATTGATTGTAGCTTAAAAATGAAAGTGCATGCAAGGTTATCCTATATATGAAATGCTAATTGAAAAATTGGCATTAATCTATTAGTGTATGTTAATCATTTGCAGAAATAGATAAATGTCTTAAATAAATAAAGTCACTTAAAACATAAAGACACATAGTTCATAAGTTAAGAGAAATCCAAATTGTAGATCAATGTATTAATAATAATTGGAAAATCAAACAGTATTCATTAATGGATTGAAGCGAAAATCAACATTCATCAAACAAATTTGATAAATTAACAAAAGAGAAATCAATAGAAAGACTAACTGTATTACTTTGAGGATGCAATAAATTACAATCTCTTCATTAATCAGAGTATCTCCAGTATTCTTTTGATGATTTTCTCCCCCCCCCTCTATGAGATCTCTACCCTTTAAATAATAATTACAAAATAGATACAAAAGATAAAGTTCACATAAAACAAGGATTACAAAATATCGCTTCAACCACTGAAAGAATCTTCAAGAGTGGTTAATACTGAGCATTTCACAGAATTCCCAAAATATCTAATCACATACTTTCAGGAAAGTAACCCGTAATAAACTGTGGAAGATACTAACAATCTACTAGCTATCTGTGATGAATGATAAGGGAATCCAAAGACATTTCTTCGGAAGATTCATGATGATCGAAAATGTCCTAAAAAACCGAACAATTGGCCACGTGACCTTCCTTTAGAGGGATTGGTGGAGTAACGGGTACTATATTGATTATCAAATCCTGGATAATCGTATTGTCTCGATCAATATATTTTTCAGTGATCTTCCTTCTCATCCTTTTAGGGATTCATATATACATGAATTGAGTCTCAGATTCTTCTTTTTCATTATCAGTATTGTCATCCAAAACATCGTCTTTAAAAGGTGGTGACATAGGTTCATGATATTTCAGAGGCTAAAGTTCTTTCTTGTCATAAAATTTGACTGAAGATTTGTGGTCTTTCTACATCTTGCTCACAGTATGTAACTGTTAGAAGAAAATATTTGGAAATTGACTAACAAGACTCTCTATGCAATACTGACGACCAACGAATTGCTCATATTGATCTTTGTATTTAAAAAGAACAATAAAGATTCCATAATGATTGACTGTAATGAATTTCCATGACTAAAATCTTTCGGTCTGAGAATTGCAATTATCACGACTTCAAACGAAATAACACATAGCATGTGTCGACAAAATTTGAATTAAGATGAGATAAGATTTTCATTATATCATGTATTGATTTGATTTCAAATATAAACATTCGATCATTATGAATTAGTCGGATCAATGATTATGACTTCATATTTGGCCGATAGTGAAATTCACAGTTAGGAACCTAATTGCAATTTGAAAATAGTAAAAGAAAAAAATAGAAAATCTAAATATTTATTCAAATCATGCACATAATCTCATATGCAGGATCAAGACAAATCAACGGTCAAGATTAAACATGCGGGATGCACAAGGAGAGTTGCAGAAGTTTATTCTTGCAAATATGTACAGTCTTTCCACAATCCACAATTCAGAATGCAGGTTGCAGGTTGCGGAAACACAAATCTAAATATAAACAAACCAAAAAGTTTCTGCAATCCGCAATTGCAGGTTGCGGAAATGCAAATGACGCAATTTAAAATAATGATCTTTCTACAATCTACAATCTGCAATTTATGGGTTACGGGTTTCAGAAACGCAAAGTGCAATTTATTTTTAAAAAAAATCCCGCAATCCACAATTGCGGGTTGCGGGTGTGATGAACCACGATTATTAAAAAATATTTTTGCATCCGCAATTTGCATTGTGGATTGCAGGTTACGCAAAGAAAAAGTTTCAAATCCAAAAACCAATATTTTGCAATCCACATTGCGGATTTTGGATTGCGGGTTGTAGAAAGAACAACTTTTGGGAAAAATTACTTCTTTCCACAACTCACAAAAAAAACACAAAAATCAAAGGAATTTTCAAAGGGAAAATTATTAACTGAATCAAATCATGGAAAATATTAAAAGGTATGATAAGCAGGATAAAAACCCAAAAATGACTAAGGAATTTGAACATTAACTTTGCATATAAAAAATTTGGGCTCCCTTGTTTTCATTAAAACATGGGATATATTGTACCTACAACAAATGGCGACTAGCTGGGAAGAACTAGTTATCTTTGTGAATGAAATTTGTAGTTATAAGGAAGATATGTCAGCAAACTAATGTTTCAACATGTAATTTACAAAATGTTCTCATAAAAACACAACCAAACACCAGAGTTAGTCATATGATCGATATTTTCCTATCCAAAACCAATTAATGATGATGTTTATCTGATAAGGTAGTCTAGAAGTAAACAAGAATCCTTTACCATCTTGCAATCATAGGAGGGCAGTTTAAGATGAACCTTAGAACAAACTTAGAACCATTTTGGGTTACCAAATCATGAATCACCTTGACTTTATTAATTATTTATTTATGTACAGATGCATTACTCACAATATATACATTTCTTTTTCTCTTCTTTTATATATATATATATATATATATATATATATATTCACTTTTTTCTTTTTCTTTTTGAAAATAGAATGAAAAAATGAAAATAAGACTTTGTTGACACAAGGCCATTGCTTTCACTTGGTGATCAGATTTCGACAATGCCATTCACAAACCTGATTTGGAAATTGAACAAGCTAGCTCAGTAAGGACTCCTTGTCTTTCAGCTTTTGACACTCAAAGCAATTACCATGTCTTCATAACCATAAAGTGGTAATTCCAGTCCAAAATCAAATTCATGATCATGGTAGGGATGGCTTGTAATAAGACCCCCATATCCTCATATACAACAAACTATCTCAAAAAGGAAAACAAAATTTATTGGTGCATAAATTAAAAGACACTACCATGGCTTGGTAACCACATGCTAATAGTGTTACTCACTGATGTTTTGCAAATCATGAGTGAACTGAACTATGATAGGATTTTCCACCTTCCAACAGTAGCTGAAATTCATCTTCCTAGCTTGGTGACCAGATGTGGAGATGTCATTCCACTAAACATCTATGAACATAATGGGCTGGCTTGTAATAAGACCCCCCATCTTGTAATTTACAATTATTAAGGTGAATTATTTTCAAGGTGATCAAAATGGGATCCAAAGTAGATAAAGGTTGACTAAGCTATAAAGGTATGGTTCCAATCACTAATGAAACATAAGGTAAGAAATCCTTACCACGTCCATGAGTTCAATTAATCAAATGAAAAATCTATAAAGATAGTGATTAAGGTGGGAAGGTATAAATCAAATCTCTACAAATATTGATTGTTTGATTTCATGAAAAACATTTTCAGATATAGGATGAGTAAAATAAAACTGACATTGCTACCTCAAAACTTCAGACTGTATTGAGCTGAGACACACTAATCAACAACCTCTGCCAAATGTGTGGACATTATTCAAAAGAAAACCAAAATGTAAAAGAAAAATCAACACAACAAAGAAAGAAAAGAAAGCAAACCACACTTATGTACAGGCAAGCCAATATGCTCCTCTAAACAAAGTACTTTTTGAGCATTTAGACATTCACTGGATAGGTTTCTGAGATACCTTCCATTTTTTGCAACCGGACAGTACTAGGACCAAGATTTTATGTAATAATGCATGGTCCTATCCATAAGCATTGGAACTTGGTATATTCATTCTTGTCTTTGTGTTGCTTATCCCACTTTAACACCAAATCCCCCACAGTAAACTCCCTATCATATGAGGACTTCTCATCAAACCACCTCTTCACTAGCTACTTGTGCTGATAGAGCTTCGTTTTGGATTTTTACCTATCTTCCTCCAGCTTGAGTAATGTATCAATCCTTTGCTAGAGTGGGGAAGAATCATCCTCTTGTATTGAATGTGCTAGTTGTAGTGAAGGAATCAAAAGGTTGGATGGTAAGATGGCCTCCTTACCGTAAACCAAATAGTAAGGGGAGTTTCCAATGACTTCCTTTGGGGTAACACGGTCTTCCCAAAGAGCATTGTATATTTGGGTGTGCCAATCTTTATGGTGGGTGGCCACTGTCTTCTTTAAAATGTTAATCAGGTTTTTGTTGGAAGACATTGCTAGTCCATTCCCTTGTGGATAGTAATTGGTAGAATATTTCAGTATCCCTTTTTCAAGGGCATACTGTGTAAGATCAATTGAGGAGAATTAAGAGGCATTGTCAAACACTAAGAACTTGGGTGCACCAAACCTACTGACTATTTGAATTTTAAGGAAGGATATCACTTGGTTTGGGTTGGCTTGTCTAAGAGGGACTGCCTCTACCCATCTGGTAAAGTAGTCTGTCATTGTCAAGATGTACTTGTGTTGCAGGGAGGAAGCAGGGTTAATGGGTCCAACAAAATCCAGGCCCCATTGTTGAAATGGAAACTGGAATGTAATTGGTTGCAGGGGAAATGCAGGTTTTTTCATTTTCCAAGCACACTTCTGACATGCTTCACATCTTCTGACATAATCATATGCATCCTTTAACAAAGTAGTCTAGTAGTAGCGTGCCCTCGGGATCTTATGTGAATTAGTTTCTCCTGAGAAGTTCCCTTCGGCAAGTCCTGCATGAAATTCCAAAAGAATGTTATCAATTTCATCTCTCTCCAAACATCTGAGAAAAACACCATCATAGTTTTTCCTAAACAATACACCATCTATGAATTGACATGGTGAATCTTTTAACCTTAAAGCTCTTCATTTTTTAAAGTCAAGGGTTTCAGGATCAAACCCATGGGTTAAGAAAAGCTTAATGTCATTGTACCATTCAAATGTTTGAGTTGTAATGACATTTACAGAACCTTTTGTTGTACTTTCCTCTTGCTCCCACTCAATTTGTTGTCGCACAGGATCGTTGGATTGAGCAGTGAGCAAGCACAAGCCTTGTCCCTTTACGATTTTTGTTGGTCTGATATCGAGGTCCCACTCTTGTAGATCTATCATACAATGAGCTCTCTTTTCACCCAGATCCTTCTGAACCAGAACATTCCTAGTAGTTGCATAAGGGACAATCACCTTCGTCCGATATTTCAACAAATAAGGTCTAAAATATTTTACCGATTTGTAGACCGCATAAGCTTGTTTATCGATCTGTGAGTAGTTGAGTTCGGCCCCTTTGAAATTGGAACTTATGAATGAAATAGGAATTTCAACATCATCTGGATGCTTCTTTGTAAGAACAACTGCATAGGAGAAGTCAATAGCAAAAGTGTATAAAATAAAATCTTTGTTGATGTCAGGAGACATCAGAGCTGGGGCTTCCGCAATGGCCTTGCAGATTTTAGCAAGGGCATTTCTTTTTTAATTAGACCACTTATATTGGGCATCCTTTTGAATCAATTGTTGCAATGGTTTGAAAATTTGAGCAAAATTTGAAACAAATCTTCGAACAAAATTTATGTTACCTAGAAAAGGATGAATGGCTTTACGCGAACTGGGTAGGACGATATTTGCAATGTATTATGTGCGTTCTGGATCGATGATCATGTCGTGCTTCAAACTGATGAAACCTAACAGCTTACCTTTAGTGACTGCAAATATATATTTCTTTGGATTGAGCAAAATTCTGTATTTTCTGCAGCGCTCAAAGGCCTGTTTAAGAGAAGACAAATGTTCATGTCGTTTTTTAGAATAAATAGTGATATGATCTAAATAAACAACAATAGAATTGTGCATTAATCCTTTGAAATCTATGCCCATATTGTTAGTTTTTCAGAATTTAATTCATTCTGATCTAGGATCTTAACTGAAAGAACAACATGTACAACATAACAAGCATACGAGACAAGAGACAAGAGACACAAAACATTTCACCGGGGAAAACCAAGAAGGTGAAAAACCCCACAACTTCCTCAGAGATAGAATAAGCATCAATACAAGGATCACCATGATCAAACCCAAGAGATAGATATCTACAGCAGCATGCTCCTCCACTTGTGCGCATCCTCCTCTTCTCTCACTAATGCGAAGTGAGTGAACAATAGAATGTGTAAAATGAGAGAGACACACTCTCTATTTATACACGAACTTTCATTTGACCTTTACTCAACTAGGCCGGCCTTAACTTAACCACTTAACATAATGCTCACTGGGCCAACCCCCACTAGGGTGGTCTAATAACCCTTTGAACCACACAAATCATAGAGGGCCGACCCCAACAAGGTGGTCTAAAAAACCCATCAAATATAAGTTGCGACACTTACAATAATACTTGCAACACTTGCAAGTACAACTGACGACACTTCCAATCGAAGGAATAATACATCTCCGTTGGGGATACAATAAAGTACAAATAAAATATACTAGTGAATATCTTCCAAAGTTACAAATACATCAACACTCCCTCTTAACTAGGAAGTTATTCTCTTGACACAAGTCATTAATACACATATTCACAAGTCTTGAATTCTGGAGTTGGATCATCATCACTGGATCACAGAGCATCATCGTCACTGCTGCTGCTATCTCAATCGATCTCCAATCTACTCGTCATAGGAAGTTCTACAGAGCCAGCCCTTTTTCATGCTGGATGTAGGCCTAGCCTTCAAGTAGGTCTTCATCATCTCTACGAGCAAGCCATCAAGTAGGTACACCTTAGGACTGATTACACTACCTCTGCAAAACCTGCAAGATCTCCCAGGACTGATTACACTGCCTTTGCAAAACTTGCAAGAGCATCTCAAGACTGATTATATGCCTCTGCAAAACCTGTGTACCATACTGTCACCTCATCATCTTCATATCACCTCATCATCCACGAAGCACAACCCATATGCACATCACCATCACTTACATTCACCGGCATGGGAAGACACACTTCAACCATCTGTGAAAGGCTCAACACTTATATCTATGCCATGTGAAGACACACTTCAACCATGTGATAATGGCATCGCACTTATATCCATAGCCATGGGAAGACACACTTCAACCATGCCAGGAATGGCACAACACTTGTATCTATAGCCATGGGAAGACACACTTCAACCATGCCAGGAATGGCACAACACTTATATTGCAGCCATGGGAAGACACACTTCAACCATGCTCGAATGGCACAACTCTTACATCAACGACCATTGGAAGACACACTTCAACCATGTCGAAATGGCCCCAACGCTTATATCTGCACCATGGGAGGACACACCTACCACCATGTGAGAATGGCTCATGTGCATCTGTGTCTCCGGACTCATCACTTCCCCTTGGAAGAAATCTCGATCTTAAGTACACCAAGCCTCTCTTTGAAGTGCTCAAACTTCACTCTGTTTAGTGGCTTGGTCAACACATCGGCTATCTGCTCATCCATCCCAACATATAGGAGCTTCAATGCTCCTCTCTGCACCATATCCCTGATATAGTGATATTCGATCATGGAACACCGGGTTCTCAGACAACTTCACACAACTCTAGTTGTCACATAAGATACAGGTAGCATCCAACGAGAGATCAAATAACTCATATAGTAGCTTCCTAAGCCATACTGCCTCACAACTAGATGAACAAGCTACAACATACTCTACTTTGGCTATACTTAGTGCTACGCAACACTGCTTCCTACTAAACCAAGAGATCACACCTGATCCCATACTAAAGCAACACCTAGAAGTGCTCTTCCTATCTGTGGCACTTCCTTCCTAGTCCGAATCAACATAACCCTGCAGGTTAAACTTTCGATTCACATCATACTTGAGCCCATAATGAACCGTACCCTTTAGGTACCTCAAAATATGCTTTACAACAATCAGGTGAACACTTCTCGGATCCGTCAGGAACTCACTCAATGTGTTCACTGCAAAGTAACTATCTGGTCTCGTGTTGATTAGGTACATCAAGGACCCAATCATCTGATGATACACAGTGACATCAACTGGTTCAGATGAAGCATCACACAGAAGCTTCAAGTTCGATGCCATAGGTGTGTCCATGGCCTTGCAATCCATCATCCAGAACCTCTTCAGGATCTCTACTGCATACTTCCCTTGTCCAAGGAAGATTCCATCTACACTCTGCCACAACTCCATGCCTAGAAAGTAGTGCATAATCCCCAAGTCCTTCATCTCGAACTTGATAGCAAGATTCCTCTTGGTGTCGGCAATCAATCCATCCTCACCTGTGACAGACAGGTCATCCACATACATCAGTAGTATCACTGGATTGCCTTCCTCAACCTTGTAGTAAAGGTTGGAATCCACTTTACTCTTGGTAAAGCCCAAAATGGGTAGAAAGTTGTCTATCCTACCATACCAAGTCCTAGGAGCTTTCTTCAAGCCATACAAAGCTTTCTTAAACCTACACAAATATGACTCCTTGTCATGTGTCTCAAAACCAAGTGGTTGCTCCACATACACTTCTTCCTCGACTACACCATTCAAGAAGGTTGTCTTGACATCCATCTGGTGTATCTTCTGTTTCATCACTATAGCCAGAGCAAGTACTATTCTGATGGAGGTGTATCTGGCTACAGGAGAAAAATTCTCTTCATAGTTTATTCCCTCTTTCTGGGAGAAGCCACGAGCTACAAATATCGCTTTGTATTTTTCTATGCTGCCATTTGCAGCATGCTAAATCTTGTAGATCCACTTGGAAGTCACAACAAACTTCCCTTCAAGTCTGGGGACCACATCCCAAACATCATTCTTCATGATCGACTGGCACTGCTCGATCATGGCATCCTTCCCTTACTTCATCCCGGATGCTGGGAACTTCTGATTCTTCAATAACTTGTGCTTAGTAGCCTGCATAACTCATAAATTAACCATTATAGAACCAAATTATACATACCTCGTAATTAGAGCTTCTATGTGATCCATGAGTCTTTGTCTTCATGTCACCATGGTTGTATGTTATTGATCTAGAACTTGATTTGATCCTTTCATGTTAGCGGACAACATCAACCTCATACAACACCACAGTGCATTAGTACAATCATAAGTGTCATAACCCTAATCAATGAATGTCTTCTATCATTCACATGCATTCATACTTTTACTAGGGTGATGAGACAAGTCTAAGATTAATCAAGATTGTACTAACCTCAATAATATGAAGACGAACATATCATAAACTCAATCATGAACAAATTTCAAAACATACGTGTATGAGTCATACCTATCGAGATTGCTTCGAAGTCTTCTTATGTAAGGCCTTAGCCTCATCTCCCTCTCGAACTGGAACTTCTTCACTTATGCAAGTGTCCAATTCATTCTCTTCTAGGATTAACCCAATCCACTTTGATTTACTGAAACTGGATCTGGAGCTGGATTAGGGTTTGTAAGAGAAACCCTAAAAATTAAAACTTTGAATTTCAAACTTCTGAATGGATGGAAAGATGTGGCTTGTTGAGCTGATCAAGCTGGTATACTTCAATTTTGAAACTACAAAATTTGACCCCTCAAAATTGCCTTTGAAATTTTTGGATTCACTAGACAGGAGCCCGAACTAGGGTTTGATAAATCCCACCCTTATACCCAACCAAAATTTTTGATCCAAAGCTCTAAAATTTTATTTTTCTAAGGAGCTTCCAGCTGTGGTCACATACTTCAAAAATCTTGAACTAGGGTTTGATTAAGCTCGGCCTTCTGCCCAACCAAAAAGTTCAATATTGGTCTCTAAATTTCGATTTTGATGAGGATAATCTAGCTGTGGTATCTGTCTCCAAGAATTTAAACTTTCTCTGAAACCCTAATTCCCCACAGCAGTGATGATCCGAAAATGAAGGTGCTCAGAATCCATTTTTGTTTGGACAGAAATATGCACCTAATTGTTTCTAGTGTAACTCAGAAATTACGAATCCATAGGGTCAAAAAATTTGACCTGTGGTATCCTGACCTGTCTTCTTTCCAACCCCATAGATCTTACCTCAAATGGATTCTCTGAGAGATATTTATTCCAAGTGTCACAACGTGACCTGTTTATGGGATAAAACAAGAGAGCGAACTTGTACGGAGTGCCACATGTCACTTGTTCAACTTAGGCCTCTGAAAAAGTTACCTAAGAAACTAAAGTCCATTCCCTACCTGTCACGGTTTACGAAATTTCATTTGGAGCCTCCTAGCCCAAGTTGTGACCTTTTTTCGTAGGTCACCTGTTTATGACTGAGATCTGAAAGAGGCAGAAACCCTAGATTGTACAAATCATACATCACAAATTACAGCGAATTAGATGTTTTTCTTTTGACACAAGGTACATGGGGATGTTATCTACAAACCTTATAGGAATCATATCCTACACCTTCTCCAAAATAGATTTATAGCGAAAGTTCTACAATGACTGGTTTTTGCTATATCAAGCCCTGGCCTCCAATTTGTCGCAAGTGCAACAAGTCTCATAAATGCCATACTATGCCTTCCTTCAGGCTAGCTCTGATACCATGTTATTTTTTCAAAATTTAATTCATTCTGATCTAGGATATTAACTGAAAGAACAACATGTACAGCATAACAAGCATAAGAGACTAGAGACAAGAGACACAAAACATTTCACCGGGGAAAACCAAGAAGGTGAAAAACCCCACAAGTTCCTCAGAGATAGAATAAGCATCAATACAAGGATCACCATGATCAAAACCAAGAGATAGATATATACAACAGCATGCTCCTCCTCCACTTGTGCGCATCCTCCTCTTCTCTCACTAATGCAAAGTGAGTGAACAATAGAATGTGTAAAATGAGAGAGACACACTCTCTATTTATATATTAACTTTCACTCGACCTTTACTCAACTAGGTCGGCCTCAACTTAACCACTTAACATAATGCTGACTGGGATGACCCCCACTAAGGTGATCTAATAACCCTTTGACCCACACAAATCATACAGGACCGACCCCAACAAGGTGGTCTAATAACCTATCAAATATAAGTTGCAACACTTACAATAATACTTGCGACACTTTCAAGCACAACTGACAACACTTCCAATCGGAGGAATAATACATCTCCGTTGGGGATACAATAAAGTAAAAATACAATCTACCAGTGAATATCTTCCGAAATTACAAATACATCAACACATATCTCTCTGGAACGTGGCACCTGCATTTATTAGCCCAAAAGGCATTCGCCTGTAGGAAAAAGTTCCCCAAGGGAATCTGAAAGTTGTTTTCAACTGATCAGCGGGAGCAACTAGGACTTGGTTATACCCTAAGAAACCATCAAGGAGAGAAAACATCTTAGCACCTGCTACCTTTTGTAAAATATGCTCCATAGGAGGAACAGGGTAATTGTCTTTTTCAGAAGCTTTATTTAGGTTCCTGAAATCAACACACAGTTTGATTTCCTCATTCTTCTTCCGAACAGGTATCAAGTTTGCAATCCACTGTGGACGTCTGACAGGAAAAACAATTCTTGCTACTAGTAATTTCTCAACCTCCTTTTTGACAGATGGTTCTAGGCTAGGGTGCATTTTTCTCAACTTTTGCTGATAGGGTTTAAATTCAGGTTTCATAGGTATGTTATGGTGCATGACGTTGGTATCAAAAGTTTTGAGTTCATCATATGTCCAGGGGAACACATATTTGAACTCTTTACACAGTTTTATTAAAGCAATCTTATCCTCGGGAGAGCAATCAACCCCTATATTGATTAACTGAGGGTTTTGTTCAGTTCCTAGGTTGACAGGCTCATAAATGGGGGATGAACTTTGATTTTTTCAGTTTGTCTTATGCTTGAACTTATCTTGCATATCATAATACTTTTACAGGTTGATAACTGACTTAGGAATTAGATTGGAAGGGTAACTGAGATCAGAAAAAGACTTCTCATGCTCAGCTTCATCTATTGGCACATCCTGAAAAGTGTCCTAGCCTGTGAGAAAATATAATATTTGTTGGTCATCCTCAAATACCTTCCAACTAGTTACATTGTCAGGAATCGAAGGTCTGTACATAATCTCAATAGAAAAAGTGTTAGATGAAAAACCTTCTGGAGGTATCAACCCAGATGCAGTGTTAGCCAACAAGTCTCCATCAAAATTCTGGGACCTTAGGACTGACTTAATATTGAATGCAGAAAAAGAATTAGTTAAGCCCCTTACCAGTTTTTGATAGTTAATCAAATGAGGAGATAAACAATGGATTTTGTTTCTCACTTGTTTTACAATAATATTAGAATCTCCATAACATTCAATTACTTGAGTGCCCACGTCAATTTTTCCTCATTAGTCCCTGAACCAAGGCCTCATACTCAGCAGTGTTGTTGGTGCATTCAAACTCAAGTCTGCATGCAATCATTGTTTTGGTCCCTTTGGGTCAATTAAGACACATCCTGCACCAGCTCCATATTTAGATCTAGAGCCATCAAAAAACAGAGTCTGTGCATTCAAATCTATCCTAAAATTAGTATTTACATTGTATACATTATGTACAACAGTGCCAGAGAATGGTACAAAAGTAAGATTTACAATTTGGGATTGGTTCTGAGAATTCTCAACAGGTGATAAATCTGCAAGTAGATACCCAAAGAATGTATCGAAAGTGTATTGTTCCATATGTGAGCTAAAGTATGTAGCAAGATCACTAGGATCATTTAAGTCTGTGACAATTTGTTTCATGTAAGGTTCTCTGCTGATTTTCATCCTATTTGGCCTTCTATTATAAGGAAGCCATAAGTGGGACCAGTCAGTAGTGAAATATCCCTTGATATTTTCTTACCAGTCCCTGCTCAACCACATTCCATACATTTCAAGGATATTAGCCACAATAATATCCACATTCTAGTGGATTCTAGGGTCAGCAAACAATGTTAACAGGACATTCTTCAGTTCCCCCACTACCCTAACTTTGGATTAATCAAGTTGAATAATTTGAGTAGGGATGGGCTCCCAAGAGGCATTCAACTTTTTGCAGAAAGATAGAGGCATCACATTAGATGAAGCCCCTGAGTATATCATACAATTATGGACATTCCTATTGAAAACTTCAAAAGTAAGCAGGAAAGGAGGTGAATTATTGCTACCTAATTTCTGATTTCCAGGTTTAGAGTATGTCTCTAACTTTTTGTTCGGAGCCTCCCTAGGTTTTTTAACAATCATGCTTTTGGGTAGACTGTCTCTCATGGCAGGGATTTTCAGAAGTTCAAAAAGAGAAATGTTGGCTTTCACTCTTTTCAAGTCATCAATCAAACTGTATTCTATTTCAAGAATTACAATGTCCTTTTGTGTTGTTGTTTTACCTATTTTTGTTGTGGGTGTTGAAGGAGAAGCTTCTTGTGTAGGTTGTCCTTTACTCGTATTATAGGGGTGTTGGACATTGAAAACAGCCTCAGGCTCATCTTCTTCTTCAGCCATAGGAAGTTCGGAAAAGAAACTGATAGTGTTTATCTATTGATCCTCTACTTCATCTGGTGGTTCAGGATCTTGATTCTCTTGTGGATTTTCATCTTGGTGATTAGGATAATGATGAGATTCTGAAACCAAATCTTTAAATATGGAAAGAATTTATTCATAGTTTAATCCTTCATCAGGATTAGGTGGGACGTGGTTCTATGGGGGTTGATAAGGTCTTCTGAAAGGTGGTCTATTGAATCCCCTATTATTGTTCTGGTTTTCTGTTTTGGTCTTTTTTAGGTATACCATTTTGTTAGAAATATTTTGAAGGAACTTTTTCATGGCGTTCATATCAAAGGGTCCTTATTCTACGCAGTGGGTTTTGGAGGATTATCTAGTTTCTTGCGAGGGGTAGAAGGTTGTTCAGATGAAGCATCAGGGTTATCTTTCAAGCAGAATATATCCTTTTCAACCTGGATAGCCTCAGCAAAGGCCTCCTACAAGTTATCTTTTCATGCCCTTTTGACCAACATAGCAATGGGAGTGGGTAAACCTTTGACATAATAAGCAACCAACAATTCTTCACCAGGAAGAACATTGGCAGGGATCCTATTATTTAGGTATGAAAATATTTGGTTATAGTCTTTAACTCTTTCCTTGCCTCTGATTTTCATTGAAGAAAAATCTATGACCAAGTCCTCTGGAGTTTTTTCATCTCCAAATTTATGGATAAACATTTTTTCAAATTCATCCCATGAATAAATGGATATGGATTCTAGAGAAAAGTACCAAGTGGATGCTTTTCCCTGAAAGGTGTAAGAAAACAATATGAAAACTACATCTTCATGTATGACATTTCTACGCCTGATGGCATGCATAAAGGTTTTAATATGATCAAGTGCAAGTGATTTCTCATCAGGATCAAACTTAGGAATCCACTTTTCAGGGTTCTTAGGGAGTCTATATTGTTCTCCAACAATAAATACAACATCCTGGTCCAGCCAAGGCCTGTTTCCTCCTTCTTCCATGGGTATATCCTCTAAGGATGAACTGGAGGATGAATCACTATCTAATGACTCATCAAATGAGGATGATGATGATGAAGGAGGTGTTGGTGGTGGTCCACATATTGCAATGCTGGGTTGATATTGTTCTGTCTCTTGGAATAGTGAATCAAGGTTACGATTAGGGGACTCTTGATGGCTAGATGAATCGTGGAGTTCAGTATTTTGGTCACCTGAATTTTGATTATCTTGATTATTAGTCTGTGGATCGTTGTTCTGTTGATGTTGGATTGTTGCCAGTCCAAGATTACGTTCTTCTTTGATCCTTCGTTATAATCTAGCAACACTATAAGAAGAACCTTTCAATAATTTTTCAAGTGTGAGGGACCCCCAAGTGGGTGATATAAGAACAAGTTCGAACCTTCTATTTTCCTTCTCTATGAGAGGGGTAACATGAATTGTGGTTGGATTTTTCACTGGTGATTCTGCAGATGTTGATGCCTGCATGTGACTATAGGTAACAACCGGTGATCTTGCTCGAGGAGGTCTATTGGTGTTGTGTTTAGGAATATCTTGCTTCAGGCCCTCCTTCCAGTGCCATTTGTTGAAGCCCCGGGTATGTAGATTGTTGGAATTTTGTCCAAGGCTCGCGATAGAGGGTGAAAAAAAAATCTGAAAGGCTTCAAATAGCTCTATGCAAGAGAATTTCTATCCCTAGACTGTTTGGTATAGTTAACTCCTGTGGATATTAGGCCTCCGCTGGCACTGATGTGGGTTGATCCTGAAAGGATATGACTTCCTCAAAGGGAAATTCAAAGTTTTCTATCTCTAGAAGTGAATTTACCTTAAAATAAATCTAATCTAAGTTAGATCTAAATTAAAGAGATGTGTTTAAATGTGTAGGATAACTTGATCTGAATTTTAATAAGTCTTTTCACCAGTTTGACAAAAATGTGAGATGGATCTTTACATATTACCTTAAAATATAACAAGAAAATGAAAATCAATTTATTGTAGCTTAAGGATGAAAATGCATGCAAGTTTATCCTATATATGAAATTCTAATTGAAAAATTGGCATTAATCTAATAGTGTATGTTAATCATTTGCAGAAATAGATAAATGTTTTAAATAAATAAATTTACTTAAAACATAAAGACACAGAGATCATAAGTTAAGATAAATCCAAACTATAGATCAATGTATTAATTATAATTGAAAAATCAAAGAGTATTCATTAATGGATTGAAGAGAAAATCAACATTCATCAAACAAATTTGATAAATTAACAAAAGAGGAATCAAGAGAAAGACTAACTATATTACTTCGAGGATGCAATAAATTACAATCTCTTCATTAATCAGAGTATCTCTAGTCTTCTTTTGATGATTTTGTCCCCCCCCCCTTCTATGAGATCTCTACCCTTTAAATAATAATTACAAAATATATACAAATGATACAGTTCCCATAAAACAGGGATTACAAAATATTGCTTCAACCGCTGAAAGCATCTTCAAGAGTGGTTAATACTGAGCATTTCACAAAATTCCCAAAAGAGCTCATCACATACTTTCGGCAAAGTATCCCGTAATAAACTGTGGAAGATACCAACAATCAAATAGCTATCTGTGAAGAATGATAAGGGAATCGAAAGATCTTTCTTAGAAGATTCATGATGATCGAAAATGTCCTCAAAAACCGAAAAATCGGCCACGTGACCTTCCTTCAAAAGGATTGGTAGAGTAACAGGTACTATATTGATTATTAACTCTGGGAAAATCGTATTGTCTTGATCAATATATTTTTCAGTGATCTTCCTTCTCTTCCTTTGATGGATTCGTATATACATGAATTGAGTCTCGGAGTCTTCTTTTTCACTATCAGTACTGTCATCCAAAACATCTGCTTTAAAAGGTGGAAACACAGGTTCACGATATTCGAGAGGTTGAAGTTCTTTCTTGTCACAAAATTTGACCGAAGATTTGTGGTCTTTCTGCATCTTGCTCACAGTATGTAACTGTTATAATAAAATCTCTGGAAATTGACTAATAAGACTCTCTATGCAATACTGACGACCAACAAATTGCTCATATTGATCTTTGTATTTAAAAAGAACAATAAAGATTCGATAATGACTAATGTAATGAATTTCCATGATTAAAATCTTTCGGTCTAAGAATTGCAATTATCATGACTACAAACGAAATAACACATAGCATGTGTCAACAAAATTTGAATTAAGATGAGATAAGATTTTCATTATATCGCGTATTGATTTGATGTCAAATCTAAACATTGGATCATTATGAATTAGTCAAATCAATGATTATGACTTCGTATTTGGCCAATAGTGAAATTCGCAATTAGGAACCTAATTGCAATTTGAAAATGGTAAAAGAAAAAAATGGAAAATCTAAATATTTATTCAAATCGCGCAGCATAATATCATCCGTGGGACCAAGACAAATCAACGGTTAATATTAAACATGCGGGATGTGCAAGGAGAGTTGAGGAATTTTATTCTTGCAAATATGTAAACTATTTCTGCAATCCGCAATCTGGAATGTGCGTTGCGGGTTGCAGACACACAACTCTTTCCTTGCCTCTAATTTTCATTGAAGACAAATATATGACCAAGTCCTCTGGAGTTTTTTCATCTCCAAATTTCTGGATAAACATTTTTTCAAATTCATCCCATGAAGAAATGGATATGGATTCTAGAGCAAAGTACCAAGTGGATGCTTTTCCCTAAAAGGTGTAAGGAAACATTATACAAACTACATCTTCATGTATGACACTTCTAAGCCTGATGACCTGCATAAAGGTTTTAATATGATCAAGTGTAGGTGATTTCTCATCAGGATCAAAATTAGGAAGCCACTTTTCAGGGTTCTTAGGGAGTCTGTTTTGTTCTCTAACAATAAATACAGCGTCCTGGTCCATCCAGGGCTTGTTTCCACCTTCTTCCATGGGTATATCCTCTAAGGATGAACTGGAGGATGACTCACTATCTAATGACTCATTAGATGAGGATGATGATGATGAAGGATGTGTTGGTGGTGGTCCACCTATTGCAATGTTGGGTTGAACTTGTTCTGTCTCTTGGAATAGTGAATAAAGGTTAAAATTAGGGGACTCTTGATGGCTAGATGAATCGTGGTGTTCAATATTTTGGTCACCTGAATTTTGATTATCTTGATTATTAGTCTATGGATCGTTGTTCTAGTGATGTTGGATTGTTGTTAGTCCAAGATTACGTTCCTCTTTGATCCTCCGTTGTAATCTATCAACACTATTAGAAGAACCTTTCAATAATTGTTCAAGTGTGAGGGACCCCTTAGTGGGTGATATAAAAAAAAATCGGCCCTTCTAGTTTCCTGCTCTATGATAGGCGTAGCACGAATTGCGGTTGGATTTTGCACTGGAGATTCTGTAGATGTTGATGCCTGCATGTGACTACAGGTAACAACCAGTGATCTTGCTGGAGGAGGTCTATTGGTGTTGTGTTTAGGCATATCTTGCTTCAGGCCCTCCTTATAGTGCCATTTGTTGTAGCCTCGGGTATGTAGGTTGCTGGAATGTTATCCAAGGCTCGCAACAGAGGGTGAAAACCCAATCTGAAAGGCTTCAAAAAACTCAGCGCAAGAGCCGTTCTATCCCCAGACTGTTTGGTATAGTTAGCTCCCACGGATATTAGGCCTCCGCTGGCACTATTGTGGGTTGATCCTGAAAGGATATGACTTCTTGTGAGGGAAAGTCAAAGTTTTCTATCTCTAGAAGTGAGTTTAACTTAAAATAAATCTAAACTAAGTTAGATCTAAATTAAAGAGATGTGTTTAAATGTGCAGGATAACTTGATCTGAATTTTAATAAGTCTTTTCACCAGTTTGACAAAAATGTGAAATGGATCTTTACTTATTAGCTTAAGATATAACTAGAAAATGAAAATCAATTTATTGTAGCTTAAGGATGAAAGTGCATGCAAGGTTATCCCGTATATGAAATGCTAATTGAAAAATTACTTATTTCCGCAACTCACAAAAAAACACAAAAATCAAAGGAATTGTCAAAGGGAAAATTATTAACTGAATCAAATCATGGAAAAGATATAAAAGGCATGATAGGCAGGATAAAAACCCCAAAATGACTACAGAATTTCAACATTAACTTTGCATATAAGAAATTTGGGCTCCCATGTTTTCATTAAAACATGGTATCTATTGTACCTACAACAATTATGTAAGGACAAATTCTCTTGTAAAATAAATAGAGGGGAGAAGCGATTAGAAAGGGATTTTTCTGGTGTAATAGAAGATGGAAACATTTTGTATGAAAACTATTTTTCTGCTAATGAGAAGGGACTATTTACTGCGAAAAGATTACATGGGATTTGCGTGGAATGTTATGGATAACATATCATAACTATTTCTTCCTATTTTCATCTTAATGATGTGAGATCTTTCTTACTTTATTGGATTGTTCTAATGGTAATGAATGACTTTTCTATTTTATGCAAATGTATGTGTAATTAAGGGTAATAAACAAAGCTTCAATTTAATCAAAGTTATCTTTGCGTGTTTTTTCTGCTGTGATTGTAAGTGCTTTATTTCAATGGTTATCTGTTGAATATGTACAAACTTTCTCATATATTATTCTTCTTTAAATGTGTCTCCGTGCAAGGATATATTAGTTAAATTAGAATAATGTTAGTTGATTGCTAGGTAGAAGTGGTAAGAAGAGAGGTAAGAACCTGCAAATCACTTGTGAGGATTCTACCTTCCAATTATAGATATGCATCATCTATATTAGGGCATCTACATATTCATAATTTAAATACGAAAAATTAACTAGTGGACTGGGATGCAACCGGTAAATATTTTAAAACATATCTACATTATCTGGACCATTAACTGTGTTAGTTTTTCAACATTTAATTCAATTTGATCTAGGATCTTAACTGAGAGAACAACATGTAAAGCATATCAAACACAAGAGACAAGAGACACAAAGCATTTCACTAGGGAAAACAAAGAAGGTGAAAAACCCTGCAACTTCCTCAGAGATAGAATGAGCACCAATACAAAGATCACAATGATCAAACCCCAAAACAAGAGATAGTTCCTAGAAGCAACTCCTCCTCCACTTGTGCGCACTCCTCCTCTCTCTCATTAATGCAAAGTGAGTAAGTGTGTGTATGAATAGAATGAGACACAGACACTCTCTATTTATACAATGACTTGAATTGCCTTTAACCCTAACTAGGACGACTTCCTAAGGAAGCATAATAACCCATCCACATGTCAGTGGGCCAACCCCACTAGGGTGGTCTAATAAACCTTTAACCCAAACTGGGCCGACCCCTCTAAGGTCTAATAACCCATAAAATATAAGTTACGACACTTACAACATAACTTGCGACACTTGCAAATACAAATGATGACACTTCCAATCGAAGGAATAAAACATCTCCGTTGGGGACATAATAAAGTACAAATGTAATGCATACAATATACAAGTGAATATCTTCTGAAGTTACAAATACATCAACACTCCCTCTTAACTAGGAAGGTATTCTCTTGACACGGGTCATCAATACATATAAGCACAAGTCTTCAATTCTGGAGCTGGATCATCGTCATTGGATCACAGAGTATCATTGTCACTGCTGATGTACTCTTCATCTCAATCACTAGTGCTATCTCTCAATTCTTCTCATCATAGGAAGTTCTATAGAGCCAGCCATTTTTCATGTTGGATGTAGGCTTAGCATCCTGTAGGTCTTCATCATCTTTACATGCTGACTATCCTGTGGAATCCTCAGGGATGATTGCGTGTGTCAACAAAACCTCGAAAGAGCATCCCAGGACTTTTACGAGCTTACTGCTCAATGTATCGAATCTCCAAGTATCTTTTACATGTGACCTTCACAAAACCTTAAAAGAGTTTCTTACAACCTGCAAGATCTCGAAAGAGCATCCCAAGATCTTTTACGTGCCTAGAACAACCTGTCCGGATCTCCAGGACTGATTACATGTGAACTCGCAAAACCTTAAAAGAGTGTCTTGCAACCTACAAGATATCTAAAGATCATCCCAGGACTTTTACGTGCCTAGAACAACCTGTCCAGATCTCCAGGACCGATTACATGCGATCCTGCACAACCTGTCCACAGCCATGGAGTATCATCCTGATACTCATGATCATATTGATCATCATCATAAAGTACATCATCCTGATGCACATCATCATCACATGATCATTCTCTTTAGATCATCTCATCGTCCACGGAGCATAGCCTAGATGCAAATCATACAGCACTTACACCACCGACATGGGAGAACACATCTATCACCATTCGAGGAAGGATCCAACCCTTAATTTTTCACCATGGGATAACACATCTATTACCATGTGAAAAATGGCTTCAACCCTTACATCTACACCACGGGAGAACACATCTACCACCATGTGAGAATGGCTCTAACCCTTACATATGCACCATGGGAGAACACATCCACCACCATGTGAGAATGGCTCATCAATTACATCACGACCATGGGAGAACACATCTACAACCATGTCGGAAAAGCCCATGTGCATCTCCGTCTTCCAAACTCACCACTTCCCCTTGGAAGGAACCTCAATTTGAATTACACCAATCCTCTTTCTGAAGTACTCGAACTTCACTATGGCTAGTGGTTTGGTCAACACATTTGCAATCTACTCATCCCTCGCAACATACTTGAGCTTCACTGCTCCTCTCTACACCTGATAATAGTGATTAGTGTAGGGAATTGTCTACACTATTTCAACTATTTTACTAAGAAATGGTGAGTTCCTATGTCAGCAACATGAAAATATTATCACAAGTTTCCAAAGATCTATATTCACTCATCAAAACTCATTAAGATCTAAAGCCATTTAAGAATTAAATTCATACATGGTAAGCAAAATTCAAACTCTTAGATGGTAGAAACTTGAATACATTCATATTAGAACAATGAAGAAGTACATCCTTACCATGGATCTTGGTGTGAATCCCTCCTCCATTGCCATGAGCTTCCCTTCCTTTAGCATTGCTTTTGAAGAATTTGAGCTCTTTCTCCTCCTTCAGAATCTCTACAGCATGTGTTTGCTCTTCCTTTGTGTGTTTTACAATGCCTCATGTTGGCTTACAATGACCCAGAGGTTTTCAACTAGACACGGGTTCTTTGTGGTTCTCCCTTTAACCAACAAAATCCCTTCGCACCAGCCCTTTCGGCAACACCCTGCGAGCAGGTTGAGGTCTCACCCGAGCGGTGTCTTTATGGGGTACTGCGGAATCAGGTTTCTGCAGTAAATGATGAGTTGTTTATCTGAACAAGCTGCATAGCGCGGGACAGAAGGAGTGCGCTGCGGGGCAAAGTGATGCAATGCGTAGCAAGATATATGCTACGAGTAGTACTACACGGTGGAGGCAACACTGCAGGCCGCACCAAGGGTTCCTTACTGCTGTGAATCTTCTACTGGAACTGCGAATCACCCACAATTATCCTCTACTTGGAAAATCTTAGAAACGTTAAGGCACTGAAATGAATATCACTCATCCATTCATTCAGGAGCTTACTGGCTATCTTTCTAGCATTCGTCAAGAACTTGGATTATTACAACATGAACTAAACTGAGAAACATCATTAACTGTGTTGCATTCCTTCACTGTGTTTAAGAAAGTAATTATACTTAAATCAATGATTCACGGCCTTAACATAGAATTGAAATGTTCACCATTCATCTGATTCTGCGGAACCTAGCATATCATTCCCAAACTTCTCCTATTGGTAAATGCATATTAAAGTTCTCATATTATAGCATGCAATCAAACATTCAAGCATTCATTCTAGAGAAAATACAGATAGTTATTCATTCATAAACATCATCACATAACACAAGATTTAACGTGGTTCACTTCCTCGGATGGAAATCTACGTCCATAAGAACGGTTGGTAATATATTTATTTCAAAAGGGATGGGGCAATCGTTCTTAGTCTGCGCACTCAGCTGCAGACTCTCCTTCTCTCGGCTAGGTCTCTGCGCACACAGCTGCAGAGCCTTTACAATATTCTCAGCTTAGAGAGATTTTTCAATACATAAAGGTTATCTCCTTAAGTTCTCAGCAACAACAAAAGACTTAACAATAATCCAAAGAGAACAACCTCCAAAGCTAGAACTAACCCCCATCCCATACAAAAATGTCTTCTTCAATAGATCATGCCTGAAGGTCATGTTTGTACAATGCCGAAGACCTAAAACCCAAAACCCTAAGGGTGTCCAAAACTGCATCGATTTTCCAAACTGGCTTGCTGGCTCCTGGTAGCATCTGCTTGATCATGGTGAATCTCCACGTCCTCATTTTGTCGCTATCAGCCTTCCTGTCACACGCGTGCCTATAGGCTACTTCTGCCGAACCGTTTCTCTCTAACGGTTTTACCTTCTGCGTGTGCCAAACGTCGCTTTCCTTAACAACCCACGCGTGGCCGCCTTCCTATTTTGCCTACATTCGCCGCTTGGCAATTCTGAAGTATCTTTCCAAAATTGGCTGCTACTGGTCGAGTCGGTAACTACACTTGATACTTGTCCAACACACTGCTTTGCTAGCTCCACATGGCCTCCTAACTCCGCAGCACTGCTTCTACGCAGTACTGGTCTTCGCATCACGGCCAAAACTTTGATGCTGCGCGTAACTCCGCAGTCTCGTCAAAAGTTGGATGCTGCGAGCAACTTCGCAGCATCCTCAATACTTAGCCAAAATTATGTTTCTGAGCTGCGCTCAGCTCAGCCTTCCTTGCCTGCTTCAAAAAGGTGCTTCCCAAAACTTTAACTCAACCTGGGCCCAACATGCCCCTAGCACTTACATGTGGCTCATCCCCGAGCCACTGATTGTTTCAGCTGTCTCACTCTGCATTGCGACTGGTGGGATGAACTTGGCCGCGAACTCGTCATATGTACTGCACAACTGCACCACTACTTCTCTTGTATCTTCCTCAACCTGTTTAATTGTCTCAAGCAATGTTGGAGTTATTTCTTATCCAATTTGGTCTTGTACCTGCTCCTGGTTATCGCGCAGTTCTACTAACTTATCTTCAATCTACTGTGATACTGCCATGGCATTCTCTAGGAGCTGTTGCGACTGATTATCCATCTCAGTCTCTTTTTGTCGTAAATCATGTACTTCTTTCTTCAAGCTGGATATCTCCTTATATCTCGGCATCCTTTCTCTAGGTGGCAGAGCTTTCATCTCTGCGTTCAACTTGTCCAATGCGGTCTATTTTTCTTATACCACGGTCTTGACCTACAGCAATCCTTGATCCTCTTCAAGGGTCACGATTGCCTACGAAACCTTATCCAAGAGAGATTGGCACTTAGCCATCTCACTTGTGATGCTTTTTGAGGTGGCGCTGATTGTTGCTCTCTGACCTGTTTTTCGTTTAATGGCGCCTGCTTATTTAGCTTCTCCTTCAATGTAGCAATATCAGCTTCATAATAAATTTCTTTGTCCAACATCTCCGACTGCAAGGATCTCACCTTATCTCCAATCCTCAGAACTATGTCTGCAGGATCATCCTGAATTTCTATGTCTTTAATATCCTTCGCCACATTGGATATGGTGGTCTCCAAATTTTGCCGGCGGTCCTGCTCATTGCATAGCTGTACTTTTTCCTTCTGCTGAATTTGTATGTTTGTTGCGGTGAGTTCTGCCTGTAACTTCATCGCTTCAACCGTCCATTCATGCATCTCCTCCACGATCTGCATGTGGATGAAGTGCAATCCTGGAAAAGGGATTTAGGCTAAGTCGAGCTCGACTCTCTTGACTCCCATTGTGTCCAAGGCCACTTGCTCTGCTATTGGCAATGCAACAGCCAATGGGTCCACATGGACAATCCTAGCCTTCGACGACAGTGTTATTGCTAGCTGCTGGGTTCCTTGCTGTGAGGTTCCTACCGACCTCCTTTCAGCCCCTGCTTCCTGCGGCACAATAAGGATTTTCTGTACATCATCCATTTTCTTTATTAGGCCTTGCATTGCGAGTCTCGTCTGGTGCAGGTCATCGTGGATGACCTTGTCCTTCTTTTCTTTAGCCACCATCAGCTCCTTCATCTACTTTGAGATTGTCTCAGCTATCATCTCATAGTCGTCATCGTTGAGGACTACCTCTGATTGAAGCTTTGTAGCCTTCACCTTTTTCCTTGACTTTGGCTTCTGCGAAGTCTTAGCTTCTTTTCTCTTCCTTGTTTCTTCAATGATTGGGCATGAGAGCGGGATTGGCTCATCTTCTGCTGAATCTGTCTCCATGTCCATGACCTCTATGCGGAATTCTGCTGGCCAATCTTTCATGAGGTCCTCAATATCCTACTCGTACATGTTGTACTTTCCTGGGAACCACTCCGGTTTCCTCGTTTGTGCTTTCGACGATATGAATATACATTTCATATCTGCCTCAAAGTCGATGATGCAGATATACTTCGCCGTGACCTGCTTTGTGATGCGGGTGTCTTCGTGATTGCATCATGCAGCTGCATATAGTATTGGTAAAAGACTTCTGCGGTTGCATGCTGGCACTTTGGATTTGTGTTTGCCAAGAGGTTGACAAATTTAAACCCTTTAGGATCCTTGGGATCCATAATGACGCCCACATAATCTCACGGTTCCTTCCATCCGCACAAAGTGATCAGGACGATGAGCCAGGTGAAATGGAACTAGCCACCATTCACCTGGGTTTCGTTGAGTTCTTCAAGGAACTCATTCAGTAGAAATTGACACCAATTGAAGCTGTGACCTTCGGCCGCTGTGGCACCAAGCAATATTGCGCCCGCAGGCACCTCCGAAGGCCTAGCTATTTTGAGCATCTTGCCTGCGAGCAACTGCATTACAAAGCTTGTTGCTCGGTCCTCTATGTCTTCTGTCAGGAATCCTCTTTTTCCCTTTACCACGGAGTGGGTTTTCTTCATCTTCTCAATAGCCTCTTTTTCTTTGCTCTTCCCCTAGAATAAATGCTTCGGATCCTTACCGTGCTTGCTTAACCCGGTAATGCGGTGGATCAAATCAATAATAATATCCATGTTTCTGTCCAGCCACAGATAACCTTGATGGATTCGCGCCATTAGTGTGCGAACCATGATGTTCAGTTCTGGGGAATGATCAAAGTGTGGTAATCTTAACAAGTTCAGTAGCCCTGGCTAAACAACAAGTGCTAACCAATTGTCAGCTACAAAGTTCAGAGTTCCTTTGGCGTCCTTTTTCCAACACATATACTGGTCTGGTTGAAAATCCTGGTATTTGGGAACATTTGGCTCATCTTTCTTCATTCCCAAGAGATCATAATCCTCCCATTTACAATCTGCTATCTTTCCCAGCAGATTCTTACCAACGCTTACATGCTTTGACATAGGCGACAACAGGATGTCATATCTCGCATTCTTGAGCAATTTAAACATAGGGGCATTCAATGCCCACGGAGAGATGTATTTAGGTGTCATTTTCAGAGGTTCTGTCTGAAAGGCTGGTGCTTTCTATGCCTAGGATCCCAACTTTATGATATTAGATTAAGGTTCCATTACCAATTTTCCCTTATCTTTTGGTTTTTCCTGCATCGTGGGATTAATTCTTGGTGATCTTCGGGATCCTTCTCCTTGTTCTATGGCTACCTTCTTAACTGGAGTTTTCATTAACTACTGAATCCCTCCTTGCTGAAAGATCTTCAGGGCTTCTTCAAGGGTCAGCTCTTCTTCTCTAAAGGGAGGTTCAGACATTCATAAATGAGGTAGTGGCTAAGGTAGACAAACTACAGATGGCTACTAGCTCAGAGAGGTTAATCGCAAGAAAATTCTAAGTGCTTGGCAACGCCCACGAGTCTCCCAATGGTGTTATTTATAGGCGCAATAGACCCTCTCCCATGCTCTTCAACGGCTAGATAAGCATTTAATGTGGTGTCCGTTGGTGAATTTGAGCGGATCCTTCGGTCCTTTTTGTTGTCAACGTGCCTAGAACAGCTATCTTCTCTTAAAATGCTGAAGCGGTTGCTGCAACAGTCATCTAACGGCTATTTTTTTGAAAAGCCCTGCAACGGCTATTTTTCTCTGAGTGTTGTGCCGAACTACGCGGCAAGCCATCTGCAACCCTACGCAGATACTTCGCAATGCCAAAAATTTCCAACTGCGCGGCTACTTCGCAGTGCCAAAAATTTCCAACTGCGCGGCTTCTTCAGAGTGCCAAAAATTTCCAACTACGTGGCTTCCACTTTTTTTTTTTCGCACAGCTTCAACAGTGCTGCACGGTGCAAAGATCATTCTTCTTATCATACCTTCCTCCTTTTATCATACATGTATAGACTCCTTTACATTTCTAGTGTCCACTTTCAATTGTACTTGACACTTTAGAACTTCCTTCCTTGGTTCATTATTCAGGGTTCTGCGAAGCAGTGCTGTCATGGTATAGCTTTAGCCTGCTTCCATTTATCAAAGTTGGAAAGGTATCACCAGCTAAATTGGCTAGCTGGATTGCACCAGTGTTAGTAACATTCATCACAGTATATGGGCCAAGCCAATGCATCTTAAATTTACCAGGGAATTTCATGAATTTGCTATCATACAGGAGGACTAGATCACCTACTTGAAAACACTTGTTCTTTATATGGCGATCATGCCATGCTTTCTCATGGTCCTTCTGAGCTTGCTGGTGGAAGCCTATGATGAAGCAATCTTCCTCCAAGCCTAGTAAATGTAGTAATATTTCTTCTAGAGCTTCGCAGTCTGCCATCCCTACAACGATTCTCAAAATAGGGACAATATATTCCATAGGCATTATAGCCTCCTGCCCATAAACCAACCGAAAGGGTGTCTTTCCTATCAATTTATTGCATGTTGTCCTGTATGCCCATAGCACAGATGAGACACGCAGGTCCCAATCGTCTCTATTTACATTGCACACCTTAGTGAGTGTGTTCTCCAATATTTTATTGAAAGCCTCTACAATACCATTTGCCTGTGGATGGTATGGAGTACTGCGCTGATGACAAATGTGGAATTCCGCTATAAGCACCTCAATCGTCTTGTTCAGAAAGTGAGTACCTTGTTCACTCATCAAATCTTCAGGCAGCCAAATCTGGTGAGTATTTCTTCAAAAATAAACTGCGCAGCCGTACTGGTGCTGTAGTCTTTAACTGGTTTTGCTTCCACCCATCTGGTGAGGTAATCTGTAGCAGTAATAATATACCTTGCACCCGTTCTTTTTCCTAGTGGGTTTATAGGACCCACAAATTCTATTTCCCTTTTTTCAAATGGTTGCAGTGTCAACTGTGGATTTAATGGCATCTCATCTCGGCATGATGGTTTTCCTATCCTCTGACAGACATCACAGTTCCTGCAATGTTCTTTGGCATCTTTATGGATCATAGGTCACCATAGTCCTGCGCGCAATATCTTCTGTGCAGTAGCCCTTCCTGCATAGTGACCTCCCGCGATTCCTGAGTGTGCGTCGGCTAGAATAAATGGCTTCTCATGATCGACTACGCACCTGCGCAGGACTTCATCTGGCCCAAGTTTGTATAACTAACCTGCAATTACAGTGAAGTCCACGGCGCACACCACTAACTGTTTTTTCTATTGGACCGAGAATTCCTGGGGTGCCAGCCCTGTGTTTAGGAAGTCAATGATATCCTTGTAATAATCATCAGCAACCTGTATACTAAATGACTGCGCATCAGGAAAATTGTCTTCAATATTCATCGGCTCCTCTCCTGACTTGATCCTTGATAGATGATCAGGTCCCAAGTTCAGTCTACCTGGCTTGACAATAATTTCAAAGTCATATTCCTGGAACACCAGTAGCCATCGGCATATGCGTCCCCCTAACACTGGCTTGTTGACCAAATATTTCAATGCAGAATGGTCAGTAAACATAAGGAAGTGCGATCCCAGCAAGTAGTGTCTAAATTTCTGTAGGGCATATACCATCGCAAGGCCTTCCCTCTCAGTAGTAGTATAGTTCTTTTCTGCTGTCGAAAGCTTTCTGCTAGAAAATGCAATAGGGTGGTCAATAACTCCCTCTCATGGCTGAGCTAACACGATCCCCAGGGAAATTAATGATGCATAAACATGGACATGGAATGGCTTTGTCCAGTCTAGAATGACTAGAATCGACGCAGTGACCATCCTTTCCTTTAATGTGTCAAAACCCTGTTCGCATTCTGCGTTCCAAATGAACGGTGTGTCTTTCTTCAGCAGCTTTTCCATTGCTGCGGTTATCTGTGCATAACCCTTTATAAATTTCCTGTAATATCCAGTATGGCCTAATGTAGATCGCAACATCTTGACTGAATTTGGTGTTGGTAAGTTTGTAATAACTGCAATCTTCGCAGGATCTACCATCAGTCCTTGCTTACAGACAATGTGGCCAAGTAAAATTCCATATGGCACACAGAAAATACACTTTTTCAAATTCAAGGATATTTGATGCTGTCAACATTTCTTGAGCATCATGCGGAGATTCGCACAATGATTTTTCAATTGACCAAATACAGCCCAATCATCAAAATACGCTTCTAAAAACTTGTGCATAAAATCTTTAAATGCTACGACGACGACTCTAGAGAATATGGCAGGTGCGTTCTTCAGCCCAAAAGGCATGATGGTGTTCTGGAATGACCCCCATTCTGTAGAAAATGTCATCTTATGCCTCTCCACAGGATCAATCCTAATCTAATGATAACCATAGAAACCATCAGTGAAAGAATATGCCTCATTTCCGCCAGCATTATCAAGGACTTCGTCTGTGAATGGAGTAGGAAATGGGTCATGCATGGAAGCATCGTTCAACTTTCTGAGATCCACACAAATCCTGATCTTGCCTTTTGCTTTCTTTTCTTGAACACCCATGGGGCTAATCCATTCGGATTCTTCAACTGGTTCAATGATTCCTGTTTCTAGCATCTTATCTAGCTCTGCATGGAATTTTTCCTTATAGCGCAGATTCAATCTATATGGCCTCTGCTTGGCAGTCTTACACCTGGTTTTAAAGGTATTTTCATGACCCCTAGGTCTCCCAAAATTCCTTTCATTTCTGTAAATTTTGTTGGAAATAGTTCTTGATACTCGTGTAAGGTATCTGCAATCTCTGCAATAGTCTGATCATCCCAATAATCTCCTATTGATGTGAACTTCGTCTCTTTGTCTGTGCCAATGTTCACTTTTTGTGTTTTTACTGGTCCGGTCATATCTGGGATTTCCAATGGAGGTCCTTCTACCTCACGCATGCCTTCTAATTCTGGTATATCTATGTTGCACGGGTCGTCCTCATCGTCTTCATTTGTATCATTGGTATCTTCAGCTAAATTGTAACACTCGATCAAGTGCTCTTCATGTTCCTTCCATTCTGACTGTAGGTGCGTGGGAACACACTCTGTCCCAAAAAACTCTTGCAATGTTATGTTTTGATGATGACACTTGTCCTGGAATATGCGCTTCTTGATTAGCTGTAATGCTTCATGGATTAGTGGATTCTCGTCTTCAAAACTGAAGTCCATCCGGAAGTTCGTAGTGAGCGGCTCCCAATTAGTGATTTCACTGCGGAACTCCAGGTCGAGGTACCATTTCTATGGGATACCCGCATCCAATGTATGTACAAATAAATGTACCCATCTGTAAGTGGTATTTCCACCCATGCCTTTGAACAGATTTAAATGTGCTGACTAGGGTCTGTCTGTCCATTATACTTTTCAAAGGGTAAAGTAACCTTTTCGGCGAATCGGATCTCCATCTTAATTCTGCATTGATCCCAAGTGGTCAATGTTTTCTTATGTGCATTCCACCATCTGGCAGGTGTATCGTGCAATGCTATATCTAAAGTTGGCAGTCTATGCTCATCTGGTATAGCTGCAGTATATTCCCTTATGAAACTATAAACGTTAGCAGAACCATCATATGTGGGAATAGGACTTACCTCTTTTCCGATCTAGCACAGTGATTTTGTAACCTACGCACATCTTCTTACTGATACTTCATGCATGTGACTTTGCCAATTCTCCAGTCCTATATCCGAGTCAGAGATATAAGAAGTGTCACATCGCCAGCTGAGCATACCGTCCGCAGTAGGATTAATGTAGTCTTCCTTGTTCGCAGTCAGCTGGTATAGTCGGTCTAAATCTTGAGCTTGGGATTCCTCCTGAATCGGCTCACTGTATCTATCACCATCTTTAGGATCCAATGGTGCGATGACCCTAAGATGCTTCCCTTCAAAGATCATCTTCTTTGTCTTCAAGTTTATGATAGCCAAGTTATCCATAGCCCAATCAATTCCCAATATTGCTGGAAAAGGTTGACTATCATCCACAATTTCAATAGCCTCAAAGTCTGCATGACTCTGTACTCCATCAATGTCAATTACTACATTAGCTAAGCGGCCAAAAGGTATGACCTTCTTCTGATTAGCCATTCATAATTGGATAGGTGACCAGAGCAACTTTGGTCGACCCATCTGCTGCTATTTCTGCTTAGTCAAGACATTCACTTTTGATCCTAGATCAAGGATGACTTCATCCATTTCAAAATCTCCTATCTGTGCAGCAAGCCTCATCTCTCATCCCGTTCTTTTGTGCTTCCTTATATGATGTACAGTGCTATCTGGAGTCTCTATTGCGATCTGAGGTTCATACTAGCTGATAAGCTTCTGGAACTCTAATATGGCTTTTTCACTTTTTAGTAACTTCATTCAGCTTCGCAAGAACTGCGCAACAGAAGTATGGACATCTGCCGCAGTACTTGTTTTGTCATATGGAGCCGGCATGTCTTCAACATGCAGTGTTTCACTGCGCAGCGAGATCCTTGATGACTTATCCGTTGGTTCTCTAAAGGTATCCCATGCGTCAATGAAGACCTCCTTGTTCTTCTGTAGGTTAAGAGGGGGTGCTTTTCCTGAAGCTTTCCTTATCCATACTATTTCAAGGGGATCCTTCTTCGTATGTGCTTCCCCTGATGTTGAAGCTTCTGCTCCTCTGTCGCAGCCTATCTCAGCGCCACTATGCGTGACCACATTAATGCTTGGATCCATTTTTCTATCCTCTACTGCGATCCACTGGACGTTTGGATTCGGAGTCTCTGTTCGTCTTCTCTTCTGCATTTCCACCTCTAATACTAGGCAATCTTCAATGACATGCTCAAATGATTTACAGTAATTGCATGTAGTGCATGGGTTAACACAATCTCTAGATATGTGCTCAGGTTGGCCACAATTATAACAAATGACTTGGCCGCGACCTCTTCCTTGTGTCGGACCAGCATTTCTTCCTCTGTCATGGTATCCACCACCACGACCTCTGTATCCTCCTTGGTAATATTGTGCATTTTCTTGTTTCGACTGGGTATCTTCTTGTACGCGGTACAAGCCAGCACCTCACATTGAGTCCATATACCTTTTTCTTTCATTCATTAATTCATATGTGTGGCAGTTGGATTCATCATGTCCAACTGATTTACATAAATTGCAGTATAAATTCTTAGGATTTTTCACATATTTCTGGATGAGATAACAGTCTTCAGGTCTGTGTCCTGTGGTTCTACAAATTTCACACCATGGGGCGTGATTCTGATTTAATGGGTTAGGCGCACCACTGTTAATATAGTTGTGGAATAGAGGGCAATGCTCGCGGTCATGACCTTCTCCTTTACAACTTGTACACCAGACCTCCTGTCTAGGTTCATATCTTTTTTCTTTACCATTTTTCACCTCCTGTCTAGGTTCATATCTTTTTTCTTTACCATTTTTCATACTTTGCAGTTCAAGTGTCAAGTTGGTCAGCTGGTTCTGGATCTGAGACATCCCAGAACTAGTATCACCAATCGGCGAAGCTTCCAGCTTCATTGCAATTTCCAAGGCCTCTGCCTGGGATAAAACCTTCTGCTGCATCAATGGTAATCTGATATGAGGTAATAGCGTAGCAATGAACCATTCTTTATGTTGTTCTGGTGGTATAACAAAGCTTACTTGGTCTAGTAAGATCTTAAATTTATGATCAAATTCCCAGACAATTTCAGTTGGTCTCTGCTTTATTTCCTTCAGCTCAGTTATACACTGAGACTCAGACTTAGGTTTCTTGAACTCTGCTACCCGCGTGACTTTAATTTCTACAAGGGTTCTCGGCTGTACGGTAGAGTATTTCATAAACCAATGTAGCACTCTATACCTTAAAGTGGTGATGAGCTGTGCTTGCTTCATAGCATCGTCCTAGATTTGTCTTACACTCCATACGGCTTCACAAAGGAACCAATGTTGATTAGGGTCTTCTAGGCCAGTTCCTCTGAATATTGGTAGTTTCATATCAGCGTTTTCCATTGTGCTACTAGGTGGTGTGGCGTCGGGATTAGTGCACGGCTACTGTAAAGGGATATGCACAGTAAATACAAATGGGACTATCGAGAGAGATGGACTAGGCTGATTCTTCTGCGGGGTGGGCTATGTAGCGGGTGGGTTTTGCGATAAGGGTGGCACGGTTTGTGCAGCCGGCGGATTCTCAGGGGTAAATGGTTGTGCAACTTTGCTATCAAGATCGCAGGGGATTTCAATATCTATATGAAGTTTAGGGCCTTCCAGATCTTTATTAATTTTATATCCCTTACCACTTCTAAGAGTATGTGTCTCTTCGTCAGAATCAATATATGTACTGTTTATCATGACAAACTTCAAGCATATTACTGCATTCTTAGAACACCTTTCTCAGCTAACAGCATCTTAATGTATAGACTGAGGTTGTTCAAAAACTTACCATGGAATCCTCCGAAAAAATTTGATTCTGCTTGGCTACAGGATTTGAGTGTGTCTACAGCAAATTATGTTACAAAGCCTTCTAGCATATGATCGACCTAATAATCAACTGCATGTGACAACGGGCTGTCTAACGCTTTAAGCTGCGCTATGAGCTCGGGAGTCCACTCCGTAGGAACTCCTCCTTGGAAATAGTTTTTCTTCTTTGCGAGCCTCTAGATCCACGCATGCAGCTCGTTTGGGAACGATTCCCAAAATATCTCGTGAATGTCGTCTAACAGATATCTATTCAACCACTGTGTGTTGCTTAGACACGGATGTCTATTTTCTTGTCTATTAAAATTGCTTATGGTCTTATCCCACCAAGCTTGGATTTCTGTCTTTTCAAGATGCCAATAGTCAGATCCTTCCAGGAACTAATATTCTTCTTCACACATCGTAATTGCAACTCAACGAAACCATTTCAACTCATCATGGATTCTAGCGCGGCAATGGAACCATTTCAACTCATCATGGATTCTAGCACGACAAAGAACCATTTCAACTCATCATGGATTCTAGTGCGGCAATGGAACCATTTGTTGGCTTACACTAACCCAGAGGTTTTCAACTAGACCCAGGTTCTTTGCGGTTCTCACTTTGACCAACAAAACCCCTTTGCACTGGCCCTTTCGGCAACAACCTGCGAGCAGGTTGAGGTCTCACCCGAGGTGTGTCTTTATCGGGTACTGCGGAATCAGGTTTCCACAGTAAATGATGAGTTCTTTATCTGAACAAGCTGCACAGTACGGGACAGAAGGAGTGCACTGCGGGGAAGAGCGATGCGGTGCGCAACAAGATATATGCTGCGAGCAATACTGCACGGTGGAGGCAACACTGCGGGCCACACCAAGGGTTCCTTACTGCTGCGAATCTTCTACTGGAACTGTGAATCACCCACAATTAATTATCCTCTACTTGGAAAATCTCAGAAACATTATGGCACTGAAATGAATATCACTCATCCATTCATTCAAGCGCTTACTGGCTATCTTTCTAGCATTTGTCAAGAACTTGGATTATTACAACATGAACTGAAATGAGAAACATGATTAACTATGTTGCATTCCTTCACTGTGTTTAAGAAAGTAATTATACTTAAATGACTAATTCATGGCCTTAACATAGAATTGAAATGTTCACCATTCATCTACTTCCGCGAAACCTAGCATATCATTCCCAAACTTCTCCTATTGGTAAATGCATATCAAATTTCTCGTATTACAGCATGCAATGAAACATTCAAGCATTCATTCTACAGAAAATACAGACAGTCATTCATTCATAAACATCATCACATAACACAAGATTTAACGTGGTTCACTTCCCCGGATGGAAAGCTACATACACAAGAACGGTTGGTAATATATTCTTTCAAAAGGGATGGGGCAACCATTCTTAGTTTGCGCACTCAGTTGCAAACTCTCCTTCTCTCGGCTAGGTCTCTACGCACACAGCTGCAGAGCCTTTACAATATTCTCAGCTCAGAGAGATTTTTCAATACAAAAAGGTTATCTCCTTATGTTCTCAACAACAACAAAAGACTTAACAATAATCCAAAGAGAACAACCTCCAAAGCTAGAACTAATGCCCATCCCATACAAAAATGTCTTCTTAAATAGATCATGCCCAAAGGTCATGTCTGTACAATGCTGAATACCTAAAACCCAAAACCCTAAGGGTTTCCAAAATTGCGTCGATTTTCCAAACCGGCTTGCTGGCTCCTGTTAGCGTCTGCTTGATCATGGCGGATCTCCAGGTCCTCATTCTGTCGCTATTGGCCTTGCTGTCACACGTGTGCCTACAGGTTGCTTCTACCGAACCATTTCTCTCTAACGGTTTTACCTTCTGTGCATGCCAAACGTCGCTTTCCTTAACAACCCACGCATGGCAGCCTTCCTATTTTGCCTACGTTCACCGCTCGGCAATCCGGAGGTATCTTTCCAAAATTGCCTGCTACCGGTCGAGTCGGTAACTACACTTGATAATTGTCCAACACACTGCTTTGCTGGCTCCATGTGGCCTCCTAACTCCGCAGCACTGCTTCTACGCATTACTGGTCTTTGCATCATGGACAAAACTTTGACGCTACGCGCAACTCTGCAGTCTCATCAAAAGTTGGATGTTGTGTGCAACTTCGCAGCATCCTCAATACTTAGCCAAAATTGTGTTTCTGAGCTACGCTCAGCTCAGCCTTCCCTGCCTGCTTCAAAAAGGTGCTTCCCAAAACTTTAACTCAACATGGGCCCAACACCTCCCATTCCTTTCTTATATAACATTGGTAAATGAGCCTTCGGATTTTCTTCTAAATGTGGGATTAGTCATTTTCCTCATTTTAGATTATTTTAAACCTAAAACCCACTTTTCCATAATTTTTAGTCTTTTTGCACAACTTTAAGCATAATTAATACATTTCTCTTCACATTTTAATTGGTCTAGCTTAAGTTTGGACCTTTGATGAGCAGTTTGATGACCAAACTTAGTCTCCTTAGGTTCTTACTGTCTTCACCTAATCCTTCCATTTATGGGAGAAGTGATTAGATCAGAGAGGACTTGTCTCTGAATGTACTTGTGTTCTGTCTTCATGTTGTGGGCACATAGTAGAAATGTGATTCTTCCATCACATTACTAAGGGTGTTAATTTGATTGTTAACAGATGCCCCCTAATGTGTGAGGTCCAAAGTAGAGCTAAGGACCGAAATAAATTACTGAAATTTATACTCAGTATACTGATACTCTTTATGCTGATATTCTTTATCGTTCAAAGCAAGGACGAAGGAAGGAAAACTCACAGGCATGGGATTGAGGATCACACCTGCAAAACATAGCAATTTCTCAAATTTATAATATCTTCCTGAGGCGGGCATACCCATGCTCAGCAGTAAACAAGCATGGCCACGAACAATACACAGTGGATCCATGTCAAAAGAAAATTTTGTGAAATGTAAACATGCACTTTGATGAGTGCGAGAACAAAGTCTTTATCAAACTTCTGACATGGCAATATAATATTGCGCAGCTCGGGAATTGCATCGATGAGTGATACAACTATTTTTCCCAAGGTCTTCAATACAAATCGATGATAGTATGATTTTATATCATGCGAATAAGTGATCTGATGTCGAGCATAATAAAACATAATCTTATTACCAGTCATTGATGTATACCGTTAACATATGCGAAGAGACCCACCGATAATGATGATGGACTCTAAGGTATTGAGTACAAACTAGCAAGTGTGAATAGATGTTCTGAAGTCGAACACTTGTAGAATCCAACAATCAGGGGTCATTGATGTATACCCATTATTATTTGTGAGGAAACCTGCCACTAATGTCTACAAGATCCAAGGTACTCTCAGGTTTCTAGATCCATGTCCTAGATGATGATTTGATGTCGATAGGAATAGATCCATCGGAAGGAGAGCATTGATGTATCCCACATCAAACGATACGAAACAAATATCAATAGTATGATATAATTTGGTAGAACTGCAAGATCCAACGCTATATATTGACACAAGGAAGGCCAACATGATTGGTTAGGAATATTTGAGGAATGGCCGACTCGGTTTGGACTTCCCTTGAACACATAACACGATGCAGAATGGAAACTTGGAAACATAAAACTTTGAGTAACCAACCTTAATGAAATTCGTTAATGCGAGATGCATTAACAAAAGCTCCATTGGTGACAGGAAGGATAATCCATCGATGGAGATCTATTCAAAATACCGGTGCACTTTCCTACGGAAAATGTAGATGGTGTACTGACTGCAAATACAATATTATGTGCAATGTTCAAGGGAGACAAGGACTGACTGTTGCCATTTTCTTCGAAGTTTATAATATGAAGTGATTCAAGTCTCTCCCTTTTTGGATTTTTGTGTTTTTTAATTTTTATGCTTTTTCATTTTTTGAAAAAATAATAAAGAATGCTATGATACATAGGAAGGAATGAGTGTTGCATGGGAGTACGCCTATTTTTCAAGGGCACGGCTTAGGCCAAGGCAAAGATCCATATTGCAAACAAGGGATAAGTTAGTTGTGCACACTCTTATAGTTGTTCCTTCCTAGGGTAGGTTATCTGAAGTAGGATTATGTGTCAATGGACGGTGAAGTAATATCATGTGACTGATATTATCCGATTTGGTGAAATGGCCAAGTAGGAATTATTCAATGAGGTGTACTTCAGCTTGAGTCTTGTGAAAAATGCAAAAATCATAGATCATCATCAATCATAGTCTGTCTCAACTACCTGAGTCAAATAGTTCGAACTGTCAAAGTCTTCAAGTCCTGAAATCAAAACCATTTCACTACCCAATAGTTTAGTTAGAAACCGGTTCAAATGTGCATTTAATATCTAAAAAGATAGCTAAAATTGAGGAATTATGCATCTTTCTATCATTCAATAGGATATGGTATGTATGAATAAAAGATAAGTCAGAAATACTCATGATTTACCATATGCGTTTGTAGTGTAGCCGATGTATGAGAGGAAGCATCCCCTTTCAGCTTGAATTCCTAGAAGCTATGAACCTTTAGTCTTTGATCTTCCAGTTATGGGTTAGTTTTGATGTCGAACTAGAAAATTTTGAAATAGTTTCCCATGTTTTTGAATTTTTCCAATTTTTTTCATTTTTTTTTGTGAAATTTTTTGGGTGTTATCTGTAAGAAAAAGAATCAAAAAGAGAAATAGTATTTACACTATTCTTTTTGGTGTGTGCAAAAATTACACACTTTTTGGGTTATGATGTAAGCTAGGTTATTTCGGTTCTACTTATGTCCTTAAATGATGTGTTCAATTAAATTGGACATGAAATAATGTACATGCTTGCTTTTTGGTATGATGTTAATGACTTAGATGCCAATCAAGTACATAGTTGGCCAAAGAATCAGCCACACTATTCAGACTTCTAGGAACGTGTATATATTCAATAAACTCGAATTGACATTCTAAAATACGTACTCATAGAAATTTTCTAAACAGTGTAGGATGTCGAACATGATACTGACCATTTAACTGGGATACAACTAATTATGAGTCCAGTTTGACAATTATTCATCAGATGCCAAGGGTAATAGCCTCGATAAGAAGCTCAATGATTGCACTATATTCTGCAACATTGTTGGTTGCAGATCCAAGAAAAATGCCTCCTGAACTAAGAACTTCATTGTTAGGTGTGAACATGACCCATCCGACGGAAGCAATGTTCCGAGAACTATGGATGGTGTCGTCCGCATATCCCAAATATGTGAAATATTCTTGCCATCTACCAAAGTGACAATGCCAAGCAAGATAAGTGTGTGCCCAAAATAACTAATGTACAAAAGTTTATACAAAGAATACAACATAATACAACAAATGGTGTGAGGCATCAGTGCCGACGCGAAGTATTTTTTCAAATAGAGACCATTTCTGATCTCTGACATGGGTTCCCCATCAAAATTGACAAATTCATAAGCTCCCTTTTTTAACACAGTTTTGACAACAAGTGGGCCAAACCATTTAGGTACAAATTTCCCTTCTCCTATTTTATCCTAGTCTTGGTCATAAACTAAAACCATATCGCCTTCAAAAAAGACTCGAGGATGGATGGACTTGTCATATTGTGTTTTAACCCTCTTCTATGCTTATATATTTAGAGAGGCTTCCCTTCTAGTTTCATCAAGAGAATGGAGATGGAGAAGTCTTTCCTCCTCTGTAGAATTGTTAGGTAGGAGTTCGATAGCTATCTTTAATGATGGGATTTCACATTCAATCGAAAACATAGATTCTTCTCCATAAACCAGTTGGAAAGAAGTGAATCTGGTTGTCATTTAGCTATTGTTCGGTAAGCCCAAAGAGAAGTAAACAACATCAAGTGCCAGTTATTATTGTTTTTATTAATCGTCCTCTGTAACATAGTTTTCAAAACCTTGCTGATGGCTTCTACTTGTCCATTATCTTGAGGATAATATGGCGAGGAAAAGTCCTGCCATAATCCTAACCGGTTTGTAAGTTCATCCATACAGGAATTCCTAAAATGACTTTCGTTATCCGTAGTGATCTCTTTGGGTACACCAAACCTTGCTATCACATGATTGAATAGAAGGTATGCTGCAATTTTACCCATGCAATTGAATGTAGGCATTCCTCAGCCCACTTGGTGAAGTAGTCCACTGCTACGATGATGTATTGGTGGCCATCGGCTGAAGGCCGGTTGACCGTCATATAATCAATGGCCCATTTCGAAAATGGACCCACGGTTACTACATGGTGTAAAGGAGCAGGATGTGCGCGCATTTTTCTTGTGTAAATTTGGCAAGGATGACACTTTTTGACAACATTAATGCAATCTTTGAAAATTGTAGGCCAAAAGTATCCTACACGTAATATTTTATGGGCAGTTTCCAACCCAGAAAGATGACCGCCACATGCCCCAGCATGTCAGTCATTCAACACTTGTTCAGCTTCCTCATGTACTAAACAACGTCTTAATATCATATCAATTACTATATGGTACAAAGTATCCCCGATGATGAGGTATCTTCGAGCTCGGTGTCGAATATGACGTCATTCAATACTAGAAAATTGAGGATCGATCCTTTGGGTTTGAAGATATATAATGAATGCTCGATACCAAGGATCAGAAGTTGCAATGAGGAATACATGTTCATCTTCCCAAGTTTCAACAGATATAGTATCCTTCTTCTCTATGGGTAACTCAGACATTAATTCACACATGCCAACAACTCCTTGGCTTTAGCATTTTTGAATTCAAGGTCAAATTCTTGTAAAATTACTATCCATTTTGATTATTTGCCACTAATGATATGGCTGGACAAAATGTGTCTCATGGGGTTCATTTCATCCACTATGGTTGTTTTCCTTGGAAGTATGTAATGTCTAAGACGTTGGATAGCATGGACTACTACTAAGGCCAACTTCTCAACCTGGGATCACCTCAATTCGGGACCTGCAAGGCCCTTGCTAAGATAGTAAATAACATGTTCTTTAGATGATTCATCTTCTTGTGCTAAGACCATTCCAATTCTGGAAGGAGATACAGCCAAATATAGCAAAAAGTCTCTATCATAGTTCGGTGGACTAAGCACCGAGGCAGAGACCAAAGCTTTCTTTATTTCATCAAATGAACACTGAGCTTGGTCATCCCATATGAATATTGCATCTTGTTTTAAGAGATGCATGAAACCTTTAGCTTTTTCAGCAAAATTCTTGACAAATCTCCTCAAGTCGTTAGCATTCCCTTCAAGACTTTGAAGTTGAGTGATTGTTTTCGGGGAAGGAAAATGAAGTATTGCCTCAACCATGATCCCCTTTTGGGACACTACGAACCCAAGTAACCTCCCAGAGTCCACATAAAACATGCATTTATGTGGATTTAACCTAATGTTGTACTTGTGGCAATGCTCGAAGATGGCCTGTAAATGTGCACCATGTTCAACTCTCTTTTTAGATTTAGCTTCCAAATCATCAAGGTAAACCTCGATGATATCCTTAATATCATGAAATGCGTATGACATAGCTCTTTGAAAGGTAGCTCTGGCATTTTTAAGGCCGGATGGCATTTTCCTATAAGCGAAGGTCCCCCAAGTGCATATAAAAGTTGTTTTATGTTGGTCTTCCTTTTTTATCTGGATTTGGTTGTAACCAGAGAAGCCGTCCATAAACGAGTTTCATTCCCAGCACATTCATCAATGATCTGATCAATGAAGGGTGTGGGATAGTTATCTTTGGGACAAGCTAAGTTCAGATCTCTAAAATCGATACAAACCCAGATAGTTCCTTGTTTTTATTTAACGGGAATAGGATTGGATACCCAATCAGTCAAAGGAACGGGATAGATGAATCCATCTTTTAAAAGCTTTTCGACCTCGGCTTTAATGGAAGCAGACTTCTTAGGGTTCACTAGACGTAATTTTTTCCGCACAGGTTTGGCATTAGGATAGGTTTTGATCTCATGTTCTACGATACTGGGATCGATGCCTGGCATTACTTCATAACACCATGCAAATACATCACGAATTTTTTTAAATAAAGCAGTCTAAAATGTTATTTCCTTAGGAGAACAATCTGCACCTATGTTGATGTGCTCAACGATGCCAGGTTTGATAGATATATCAATTCGTATGGTTTTCGAAATGTTCTCCAAATTGCCTTCTAAACTCACATTGTGTATTTGGACAGGGCATTGGTACTTACTGATGTCATCATCGAACTAAAAAAATTTCGCGGACTTTCCTTCTAAACTCACATTGTGGATTTGGACAGGGCATTGGTACTTACTGATGTCATCATTGAAGTAATACTTTTCAGGTTTGACTTCTAATGAGTCGAGCTTAAGAAGAAACGAGGATTTGTGATGCATATCCTCCCAAGTTCATTCCAAGATGTTCATGACTTCTAGGATGGCTTCATCAGAAGAGAAAGTTTGATCCAAGAGATCATGAGTACTATGAGAATTCAGTGCCCAAATAGGTGAAGTATAGGGATCATATTCTTCCATCTTGGGAGGATTTTGATCCGGTTCTACCGAAACCATTTGAATAGCTTGATAAGCGAGCTCTACAGAAAAAAAAGGGAACACTACTCTCCATTTCCTCATGGTGTGTAGAAGTATGTGTATTTACATCATTCTTTTCATCTAAAATATTCTCTTTGGAGGTTCCAACTTATGAGGTAGAACCAACCTCTAAAGTGGAATTAGAAAAAACTCTTAATGGAAAGTGCACATCCGATGTAATGGCGAAAATCGGAGCAGTGTTAGGGGTCAATATTGGTGGTGAAAGTGGAAAAGTTCCCAAAAGGGATGAGTCTTTAAACATTCCTACCCCAACATCCTGAATCACCGTCGTTGCATCCCTTACAAAAGGTACATTCGAGTGGAGACCCGTTTCGGGTGAGCAGTAATCTAGTTGATCGATTGTAACAATCTTCCCTTGGTGGGGGAACCGAATGAATCGGAATACGGAAGATACTACAGCCATCATCTTGTGTATCCAACTGCATCCCAATAGAAAATTGTAGTCTATGGGTGCATCCACTACCTCAACATCTACCTGAACTCTTTTACCCCCCAGTTCAACTGGGCAAGCCATGATAAGTCCATGAGGTGGGAACGAATGTCCATCAAATGCCTTGAGAATTGTGTGGGATGGTACTAAGGTGGGTGATCCCAAATATTTCCAACAAGTTAGTGACATGACACAAGTGGAGGCTCGTTCGTCCACAATGGTCCGAAAAATTTTCTTACGATGTGAAGTTACCTTAATTTGGAAAGAAATTTGTGAGGGAAGCCTACATGTGGGTTGTTCTAAGTCAAATGTGATCAAATTAGTGTCTGATGGATCAATAGCACCGATGGAATACAATAGTTCTTTCTGTTGAGCGGGACAGCTTTGAAACACCTCCAAGGCATACACTGCACAAGGAGCTTGAGCTAAATCTTCAACCACATTGTAGTTTTGAGCAGATCGTGCATTGGGGCTATGTGTTGTTTTGCAGAGGACCCCTTTTGGAGGTCGAGGCACCATGTCTATGGTTGGTTTTTCAATATTTAGATCGATCCCTTTTGGAGATCGAGCCCTTGTTTGGATATGAATGTCATGTTCACCAATAGTGAAGATATTAGCATTGGGCGGATTGCCCCCTGGTGGGGGGTTTGTCTAGTTTCCTTCTGGTGGAGGTATTGGTGCCGCAGCAACCATCTGTTGTTGCTAAGGGAAAGGTTGAGTTAGGACGGTAGGTTGTGGTTTCCCTCCTTATTGTGCCAACATGCGATGAATATCATCCATATGAGGACAAAGATGAGTAGGATGGTTCCTTTGGAAAATTTTGCAAGGGTACTTGTTCTTCTGATTTTCATGATTTCCTCCATTAGGATTATTCACCTTGGGTTCATATCTTGTCCCAGGGTTGGCATTAGGCTTCTTCTTCTATTTTTTATTTTTTCCTTCAGGGTCCAAAGTTTGAACCGTAAGTACTTCAGCAGTTTGGGTAGGAGTTGCAGATTGCTAAGTTGCCTGGCCAGCTGTGGATTGCGGATTTTGAACTGACATTTGTCCAAATTGTTAGGTAATATGTTCAAATTGGTTAATGGATCCAATCACACCATCGGTATGAGGTCCTTCGGGCGTCCTATATGGATCAAATGCAGGTATTATAGCATGAGGTATTAAGTCATAAAGTGTGCCCGATTGGGAATATACCAAGTCCATTTGGTGGGCACTTTGAATGAGTTGTTCTTCAGTCATGGCTCTTGACATTGCTAATATTTGGCTCGAGTAGGCAATAGGGATTTAATGAACCAATCTACTAAGAATTGGTCATGGATTCCAGCTTTAATGAGCCTTTGGCACCTCCTCCACTCATGGATGTGATCCAAAATGTGAGTCGCAGTGGATTGCCTAAGTGAATTTAAAAGCTCTATTCCCGTCTCATAGTGGATGGGTAATTGAAAATGTGTAAAGAAGACCATAGCTAAAGATGAAAAATCTTTGAATGTATTGCGTGGAAACTCAATGTACCATTTCGCAGCAGTTCCCATTAGGGTCCTCTGAAACAACCTTAACCTAACACTATCATCAACCAAGGAATTGGATGAACACCACAAATGGAATGTCATCACATGATTGGATGGGTCTTCCCTTGGTTTTCCATCAAACTTGAGTATGTCTGATGGTAGTTTGGTTGGTATGGTTGGCCACCCATTCAAATGTAGAACAGGGTCATTATTCAGTTGGGATAAATCCGGTAGATTCAATGTGGCTATAAATGGTGACTTAGATGGTGTCGAAGAAAACATTTGATATCCAGGTGAAGCTTGATGGCTCCACTGTTGGTTTGCTTGGGCTTGAGAAGCATTCCAATAATGGTTACCTCCTTGTGGATATTGCATCCAAAAAGATGGGTTACTTCCTAAAGGTTGTCCATTCCATTGTGGATTAGGATGCATGTATAGTTTGCCTCCCTGCGCAGGTGTGTTCCATTGAGATTGATTACTTGGTGGAACATTGCCACTCCATTGTTGTTTAGGATTAATGGGTGGATTTCCCCCTTGCGAGGGTATGTTCCATTGAGGTTGGTTACTTGGTGGAACATTACCACTCCATTACTGGTTGGGATTCATGGGTGGATTTCCTCCTTGCAAAGGTGGGCCCCAATTAGATTGGTTACTAGTTGGAATTGGACCACTCCATTAAATGTTTCCTTGGTTTGGATAAGCATTACAAGGTTGATTTCCCCCTTGCAAAGGTGGTGCCCAAGAAGATTGGGTACTTCCTGGAACCTTCCCACTCCATGGTGGAATGGGGTTGGTGGATGGGTTACCTCCTAGTGTGCTACCTGTTGGGGGTATGGGATTTCCCCCAAGGTTTATGCTAGGAAAGTTTAGCTACTAGCTTCACGAGGCACTTCCACCAACTTGTGGAGTATTACCACAATTGGCATTATTGTTCCATGGTCCATTGATTCCACTAGGGATATTGAGATTCCAAAGTGAAGGATTCCCCCCAGGTGTAGAACTTGGAAGACTATTTGGTATGCCAATAGGATTTTAATTTAGTCCTGGATGGTTTTGACCTTGAGAATCCAAACCATATGGGAAACCCAAGTTTGGTAAGGCACTACCTCCAGTAGGAATTCCTATAGGTAAAGTGGATGTACTTCCAGGATTAGGACCCGAACCTATACCATCTGGCACTGAAGTGCTAGTTGAACTTACGGTAGCAGTAGGTAAACTAAATGTTGGGATGGTGGTAGAGGTAAAATTGGAAGTATTGCTACCTCTAGCAACTGTTTGAGGTTGTGATGATGTGGTCCCTTGTGCTCGTGATGAAGCTACAGGGATGTTGGAAGTATTGCTATCTCCAACACTCATTTGAGATGGTGCTGATGTGGTCCCTTGTGCTCCTGTTCAAGCCATAGAGATATTGGAAGTATTGATACCTCTAACAACTATTTGAGGTTGTGTTGATCGGGTCCCTTGTGCTCCTGATGAAGCCATGGGATTGGATGTTAAATTTTGCATGTGTACCAAATGTGCCAAAATAGGATTGATGGTGTTCAATGGTTAATTGATGTGAAGTACCACTGGGTCTAAAATATTTGCCAAAGGTGGATTGACGGGATTTGTAGTGTTATCTTTTAATGTTTCAATTTCAAGTGGAGTAAGAGGGTCAACAGTTTCTGTGTTTTCCTTGATAAGTGGTGTTGCAGTATTTGTTTGATGTGTTTCTGCTCTACTGTTGATAATTGAAGTTAAAAGTGTGTTAGTTTCAAAGTCAAAGTGTTTTGTATTTTGTAGTCATCTCCGCAATGTAGCAGGGCCTTCAATTTCTGGTGACTCACCTCTATGCTACTGTGACTGGCGGGTCGGAAGATTAGCCACTTTGAATAATATTGATAAAAGGATGTGTTTAAATTTTTTTTGAAAACAGAATCAAACAATCCTATGGATTTCTACACTCAACAAAATAAAAAGTGTCCACACAGTAAAAAGTCCCTAGAGATGTCAAGCAAGAAACTTACTCTTCCAAAGAACCAAAGCTAAATGAAAAGCTGTATTGTAGGGCCTTCCGAAACTAGTAGTTGTTGAGGGATTTCATGTCCTCATGCAATTGCTAGAAACGAAGGTTTGAGAAACAGTTACAATAAACTTTAATCACTAGGGGTGCAAGCGTTGGTTCCTGACCAATCACCCTCCCAATGAGTAAAAGTTCCAAAGTCTGTCTCAGGTATTGCAAGTGTGTCCCACTCACAATAGCCTATGTGATATCCTAAGAATAGCCACTAAAGTTACCACTTCACAATTCACAATCGAGCGGAACAGTCACAAGTCAGGAACAACTCTCATAACCAGGCACTCTACAAAAGTGATGTCACCCTGAGGACTTGTCACTTCACATAGAATTCCTTGATGATCTCATGTCCCACTAAACAAGCAAAAGGGGGGAACCACCCTTTACTTACCAGATTGACCTCGTGCTTAACACATGTTTAAGAAGCACTTTCCTGATAGGTGTTTCATGCTACTAATGGATTTCTCTCTTTAATCAATGCTAGTTTCAAAGTTTTATAGCCCAAGAGTGTTAACGCTCCAAACCTAATCCAGGGCAGTGACCTAATCTTGTTGGTGATATGAAAATCAAAATTTTGTCAATTTTAGATTAAGTGCCAATTTTAAAGGTAGTTTGCTTAGTTTGAGGAGCGGAAATGAAATTGGTGGTGTGTTGACTCTAAAACCGGAAAATGAACCAAACAATGCAAAATGCTCACTACTCTACCTTTCAATTCAATGAATATTCTAAATTAAGGGAGAGTTAGAGGTTCATGAGTTTCTTTCAAGTATACAAAATTTCTAGTAGATTTTGTATGTTCATGCATAGTTTTTTCTGAAATATGGATAATAATTGATGTTTAAAGACCAATGTAACCCAAACGGATATCTCAAGTAAACATGAATCTAATTCTATTACACGGGGGATCCCTGTTTCTCATTCACAAGATCGCCATAAGGCCCAAGAGAAGAGGATACGCAAATCCCTTTTGAATGCTTCTGAATTAAATTCTAAACCGTTACAAGTGAGATCCACTTTCTCATTCAAAAGATCGCCATAAGGCCCAAGTGAAGAGGATATGGTGGATCAAAAAACTGTATGCAAAAATTAAATCTACTTTGTTACAAGTGAGATCCACTTTCTCATTCACAAGATCACCATAAGGCCCAAGTGAAGAGGATATGGTGGCTTGATATAAGATTCTTTGAAAAAAAAAACTCCTAAATTATTACAAGTGAGATACACTTTCTCATTCACAAGATCATCATAAGATGCGAGTGAAGAGGATACGGTGCCTCATACACAATATATCTCAAGAAAAATGAACTCTAAAAGTGCAACTCTCTCTAATTGTGCATGAAAATCATGAAAATATTCTAACTCTTAAAACAAAATGCAACTAATTAAAGTTTAATTCTGTTTTTGGAAAGAAATTACTCTCAAATTATCTCAACATGTGATGTTCAAGGTTTGTTTTTTAATGCAAAAAGTGTGAATGGTTCCTTCGAAGGCATACAACTCCCAGCATATCTCAATTTAATCCAAACTTGTTGAGCTTTGTAAAAAAATTTGCAATTTGTTTTTCTTTTTAATCTAAAATTAAATATTTGAAAAACTTCTAAAATTTTGCAAATTTTTTTCCTCTTCAATCCAAAATTAAAGATTTGATAGGCTTCAAAAAGTTTGCAAATTTTTATTCCTTTCAATCCAAAATTAAAGATTTGATAGACTTCAAAAATTTTGCAAATTGTTCTGGGTAAGGGATTGTTTCAAAAGGAAAAACGCAAAGATGAGAAAAGCCAAGGCACTACCCACGCAGATCTTGCATTCACGCTGAGTTTGAATCTCATCATATTCCAAAATGCCTAGAAATTAAATCAAACGCAAAGATCGAAATTCAGTCATGGATTTGAAATTTTTCACGCTAAGATGTACCAAACCGACAACGTATTCACCAAATCAGAATCTCTACTATTCACGCAAGGTTTAAAGAATTGATAGATTTCAATGATCTACGCAGAGCAGATGTTAAAGGTTTCATGCAAAGTTTTATAGCTGGAGCTTCAAAGGCTTTAAGATCTTGGAGATCTTTCACCCTGTGGTAGAGATCGACGCTTCACACTGTCAAATTGGGCAGAGGGTAAGCTCATGCAGTTTTAATCAAATCTTTAAGATTTTAAAGAAATCATACAGTTTGAGCATTCAACCAACAATTGAAAACGCTGTCGCAGAGAGCTACAACATTCAATCCCTATGCATTCAGTCTACAAATGAAAACTCCTTCACGCAGAGGTACAATGCTGAGATGTTTCAAAGCAATGCAGAGTTTTCATTGACGTAGGGTTTGAGATCTATCACGCAGGGTTTGAGTCTTTAATGTTGGTCTTTATGCAAATTGACAGGGTGAAGGAAAATCAAATTTGAATTGAAGTCGAAATTTAGTTCAAAGCTGATCTTTAAAGATTCAAGGCTGAGGTTTAAAAATGTTCAAATCCTGAGTATATCTCATGCACAGTTGAAGGAAACATGCAGGGAACTTATGAAGATATTTCACATTGTGGCTAATATGCATTCACTAGACAAAACACAGAGTTTAAAGGTTCATGCAGCACGCGGAAGATACAGAGCTTTTTCTCAAAATCTTTTAAGATCTTAGCAAGGTTTAAAGAAATCATGTAGAGCTTTAAGGTTCACGTAGCACGTAGAAGATACAGAGTTTTTTTCTCAAAATATTTAAGATCTTAGCAGGGTTTTAAAGTGATGCATTCACCATACAATCCTGGAATTGAACACGCAGAGCATTCACTATGCATCATACAACACGCAGATCATTTAATTTTGAAACAAAAACTTATTCAGCATACCACAGATAGCATCAAATGAAAAAATCATTCAGCATGCAGCAGAAAGCATCAAATGAAAACAAACACGCCTTCACCATACCAATTTGTGGCAGGGTGTGAAGGAAATATGAAGATTTAACACGCATTCACCAGACAGAAGATGAAACGCAGACTAAGTTTTCATAGTTTAATGCTAAGACCTAACATTCACATAGACTCAAGGATCTTTCATGCATTTACCAATCGTCTTAAAGAAATTTGCAACACATATTTTAAATAAATCTAACATGTAAAGTTTAAATAAAGCTTTAAAAACTTGAACACAGCTTTAAGACCAAAACAGAGTTTAAACTCCAAAATTCTAGGTAGAGTTTTCAAGAAACTCAGATCTGATTGAATTTGAAGGTGGTTTGATGGATTAAAGGCATGGCTAGGCCAATCTTAAACTTATCAAGTTGGATCTTAGGGTCTTTTAATGATCTTTAAGCTCAAAATGAGTAGATCTAAAGGATGGAGATCACCAAAAATGAAAAAAAATAATAAGATATCAAGAAATTTCAAGCAATATGGTCGCCATTCTGATAACAGTGATTAGTGTAGGGACTTGTCTACACTTTCAACTATTTTACTAAGAAATGGTGAGTTCCTATGTCAGCAACATGAAAATATTATCACAAGTTTCCAAATATCTATATTCATTCATCAAAACTCATTAAGATCTAGAGCCATTTAAGAATTAAATTCATATATGATAAGCAAAATTCAAACTCTTAGATGGTAGAAACTTGAATCCATTCATATTAGAACAATGAAGAAGTACATCCTTACCATGGATCTTGGTGTGAATACCTCCTCCATTGCCATGAGCTTCCCTTCCTTCACGCTTGCTTTTGAAGAATTTGAGCTCTTTCTCCTCCTTCATAATCTCTCTAGCATGCCGTTGCTCTTCCTTTGTGTGTTTTACAATGCCTCCCATGCATTTCTTATATAGCATTGGGAAATGAGCCTTAGTGTTTTCTTCTAAATGTGGGATTACTCATTTTCCTCATTTTATATTATTTTAACCTGAAAACCCACTTTTCCATAGTTTTTAGGCTTTTTGCACAACTTTAAGCACAATTAATTCATTCTAATGCATTTCTCTTCACTTTTTAATTGGTGTAGCTTAAGTTTGGACCTTTGATGAGCGGTTCGATGACCGAACTTAGTCTCCTTAGGTTCTTATTGTCTTCACCTAATCCTTCCATTTATGGGAGAAGTGATTAGATCAGAGAGAACTTGTCTCTGAATGAGCTTGTGTTCTGTCTTCATGTTGTGGGTGCATAGTAGAAATGTGCTTCTTCTGTCACATGACTAAGGGTGTTAATTTGATTGTTAACAGCACCATATCCCTGATATAGTGATATTTGATCTCAATATGCTTAGACTTGTCATGGAACACTGGGTTCTTTGACAACTTCACACAACTTTGATTGTCACAATAGATACAAGTAGCATCCAACTGGAGATCAAATAAATCAGACAGTAGCTTCCTTATCCATGCTGCCTCACAACTAGCCGAACAAGCTACAACATACTATGCTTCGGCTATACTCTGTGCTATGCAGGATTACTTCCTGTTGAACCAAGAGATCACACCTAATCCCATACTGAAGCAGCACCCTGAAGTACTCTTCCTATCTGCAGCACTGTGAGCCCAATCTAAATCAACATAGCCCTCCAGGTTAAACTTTTGATTCACATCATACTGGAGCCCATAATCAACTGTACCCTTCAAGTACATCAGAATATGATTTACAGCAATCAGGTGAACATGTCTAGGATCCATCAGGAACTAGCTCAAGGTGTTCACCGCAAAGCAAATATCTGGTCTTGTGTTCCCCAGATACATCAAGGACCCAATCATTTGATGATACATCGTGGCATCAACTGACTCTGATGAAGCATCACTCAATAGATTTAGGTTCAATGACATAGGTGTGGTCATGGCCTTGCAATCCAACATCCTGAACCGCTTCAGGATCTCTACTGCATACTTCCCTTGTCCAAGGAATATTCCATCTGCACTTTGACACACCTCCATACCTAGAAAGTAATGTATCATATCCAAGTCCTTCATCTTGAACTCGGCAGCAAGCTTCCTCTTTGTGTCGGCAATAAACCCATCCTCACCTGTCACAAACAGGTCATCTACATAAAGTAGGAGTATCACTGTATTTCCTTCCTCAACCTTGTAGTAAAGGTTGGAATCCACTTTACTCTTGGTAAAGCCCAAACTAGTCAAGAAGCTATCAATCCTGTCGTATCATGTCCTGGGTGCTTGTTTCAAACCATACAAGGCTTTCTTCAATTTGCACACATGTGACTTGTTGGCACTATGATTCAGTTGTCATTGATGGTTGGAAAGCAGAAAAGGAGGGTGACTCAGACCATACCAACTTCAGTTTACTAAAGCTGCAACTGAGATTGAAATACAAGAAAAGAATGTTGTTAGACAAGCTACAACTTAGACAACTACGACTCAGACAAGCTGCAACTCAGATGGCTACAACTCAAATGGCTGTGACTCAGACGGCTGCGACTCAGACGGCTGCGACTCAAATGGCTGTGACTCAGACGGCTGTGACTCAGATGGCTGCAACTAAGACGGATGCGACTCATATGGCCGCGACTCAGACAACCCCATCTCAGACAAGATGTGACTCAGACAGGATGTGACTCACAAACATTTATTTATTTATTAATTAGTCAGTTACACCGTGTAAGTTCTAGAAGTCAAAGAGACAGTTCAATTTTCGAATTAGGAGTTAAAGAGATAGTTTCATTTTTAGAATTAGAACATCTGTAAGTTAAAGAGACCGAGGCATATAACTTCAGCATCTATAAAAACCAATCAGGGAGAAAAAAATGATCATGTGAATTGATAGGATGAACAGGAGTGGTTGCTAGCTGAAGAAGATGAAGCTATTATTTGAAGAAAACAATTCAGAAGAAAAATGTGTGGATCAATTTAATGAAGAATAGAATGCCCAAAAACCCAAGCTGTAGCAGCACAGACCAAAAATGAAAAGGGTATGTACTGATATATCTGAACCAGTGTGATATAATTGACTGAAAAATTCTTACACAGGGTGGAAGAGAGGTGCTAGGGAGGATTGATTTCCTCTGTAAATTAGGTTGATGCCTGAATATTGGGAGTGGGTGCTAGAAAAACATGAGAGTTGGGGCTCTCAACAAGTTGCAGCTTGTTAAATAGAGGTTGTAGCCTCATCTTGAGTTGGTGCTCAAATATAATTGATTTAAAGACTGCTTATCATTCTAAGAAGAAGAGGTTTTTTCTCTTTATGGTTTTCCTCATGAATATCTGTGTCTATGTACATCATATGTGTGAATGATGATTACTAGGTCTTTGCGTATCTTATTCATTATCTTGACAGTCATTTTGTGAATGCTAATCACATTTCAAAAGGAAAGATAAATTGATTATTGTTATAATTACAACTGATTCACCCCCCCTCTCAATTGTAACAACTTCAATTGGTATCAGAGCAGGTTCCTTTTATTTAAAGGTAGATTCGTGAGCTTAAAACATGACTAGTCAAGATGGAAATTCAACCAATAAGGCTCCTCTGTTTGATTGGAAAAAAATTTCTTTCAGGAAGGTTAGAATGAGAACCTATCTTATGTCCTTAGGTGTTGATGTATGGGATGTAGTTGAAACTAGGTATGTAAATCCCATTGTACTATCCACCAAAGATGACAAACTGGAATTTACTTTTAATGCAAAAGCAATGAAGGCTATTCTCAGTCGTCTTGCAAAAGCTGAATTTGTAAAAGTTATGCATCTTCAATCTGCCAAAGGAATGTGGGACAAACTTATAAGCAGTTATGAAGGGAATGAGAAAGTAAAAGATGTCAAACTGCAGACATACAGGTTGAAATTTGAACAACTAAAGATGAATGTGGGATGAGAATGTTAGTAAATTTTTTCTAAGGGTTGAAGAGCTTGTGAAAGCTATGAAAGGCCTCGGTGAAACAATTGAAGAAGAATCCTTAATTCAGAAAATTTTAAGATCTCTGCATGATAAATTTAACCCCAAAGTTTAAGCAATAGAAGAGTTAAATGATCTTAAAACTCTCGGCATTGATCAACTCCTAGGATCTCTAACTGCTTATGAAATGAGGATTAGTACAGACAAACTCATCACTAGAGAAGCATCCTTTAAAGCAGATAAGAATATTGACTCTGGAGCAGATGAGATTGAGGCAAGATTTGTAAGAAGATTGAAGAAAGGATCAGGTAAATATAGAGACAAGATTCCCTTTAAATGTTTTAACTGTGGTAAGATAGGTCATTTTTCCTCTAAATGTCATCACAAGAAAAAATACAATAAAAATACAAATTTAAATACAGTAAAAAGAAATACAAATTTAAGAAATACAGTAAAAATAAAAGTTTGTGTGCAAATGATGATGACTCCTCAGAGGATATAGATAGCAATTCATCTTGTGAGGATAGAATGAATGATTTTATGCTTATGGCCATAGAAGATCTTAATGATGAAAAATCTATGATTGACATGGAAGATGAATTAATCAACGCTTTAGAAGAGATTGACAGACTCGGACTTAAGAAGAGAAAACAAAAACATTTGTTGATGTAGCTTGAAAAGAATGGTAAAGGAACAAGTGAAGATTTTGTGCTATTAAAATTAGAATTAGAAGAAGCAAAGAAAATAGAGGACACTCTTAAACAACAATTAGAACAAAAAAAATTTTGAGATGTGAAGCTCTGGAAGAAGAAGTAGTAAATGCTAGAAAAGATTTGGAGAAATTTCAGGCTTTGTACCACCAAAATTTGTCAAGTATCAAAGCCTCAGAAGAAGTAAATAGCATCCTGAGTAAACAAAGATCTCCATTGATAAAGACTAGCAGACAGTCAGATGATGATCATACCTTGCTAACCAAAATCAATAAATATAAGTTGAGATCTGATCAGGAACAGAGCCAACAAGAGACAAATCAATCAAGCCCAGAAAGAAGACCAATATACAGGTACCAAAAAAATTTCTATGGTTATTGCTAATTATTGTTCTAACTTTGGTCATAAAATTGCAAATTGTGGAATTAAATTTAGAAGTGTGAAACTACGGAAGTCAAAGAGTCAGCTGCTACAAAACAGAGCTGGACAGTCAGTGAGGAAACAAGGATACCACGCAATTTAGTCCACAACTAAAAGAAGAATTGATTATCAACATATCAACTATTTTGATCTATTAAACAATGAGCCAGAATGCTTTTTTTGTCATAATTTTGGACACAAAGCTTCAGACTGTCATTTAAGGAAGTATAAAACAAATCCGAGAATAAATTATACATTTGAAAAGGCTAAGCTTTGGAAAAAGAAAGAAGGTGACAAATGCGGATTAGTACTTTCTACTCAAAGGAAAAAGGATCTCTGGTATATTGACAATGGTTGTTCTAAACACATGACGGGTGATAAAAATAAATTTCTATCTCTAAGTGAAAGTAAATCAGGAAATGTGACCTTTGGAAATGATGCCCTAGGAAAAATCGAAGGAAAAGGGATGGTAAGCTTGAGTAATGGAAGAGGAAAATCTCAAGACGTGTTGTTTGTACATGGTTTAAAACATAACATCCTTAGTGTCATTCAGGTCTATGACAGAGGGTGTGAAGTAGTATTTAATTCGAAAGGTTGAAAGATAAAATATGTACCCTCGGGACAATTGATTGCAAAAGGCATAAGGACAAAAAATAATGTTTATGTTTTGAATGAAGAAAAGGAAGAATGTCATCTAAGCAAGTATGATGAGAGTTGGTTGTGGCATAAGAGACTTGGACATTTGAATTTTGATCATATAATCAAACTTAGTAACAATAGGGAAGTAAAGGATCTTCCAAATATATCAAAGCCATATGATTCAGTGTGTAAGTCATGTCAAATGGTAAAGCTGACCCGCACTCAATTTAAATCAAAAGGTTTTACATCAACAAATAAGCCCCTTTAGTTAGTACATATGGATTTATGTGGACCATCCATGAAGGAAGGTACAGGAAAAGAAAACTATTTCATGTTGGTTATTGATGATTATTCTAAACTCACGTGGGTTGCTTTTCTTAGAGAAAAATCTGAAGCATTTGAAAAATTCAAAGTGTTTAAGGCTCTAGCTGAGAATCAAATAGGAAAAAGATTGAAGGAAGTAAGGTTTGATAGAGGAGGAGAATTTAGTTCTGGAGATTTTAAAGAATTCTCTGATAAACATGGGATCAAAAGGGAATATACTATTCCAGGGACTCCACAGCAAAATGGAGTAGTGGAAAGACATAATAGATCAGTTCAGCAAATGGCAAGATCAATGATGAATGAAAAAAACATTTCTCAGATTTATTGGGTAGAAGCAATTCATACAGTTTTCCATATTCTTAATAAAGCATATCTAAGACCAAACAATGATAAGACTCCTTATGAACTTTGGTTTGGGAGACCTGCTACTATTAAGCATTTCAAAATCTTTGGAAGTAAATGCTATATTAAAAATAATGATGAACATCTTGGAAAATATGATGATCGAGCTAATGAAGGTATCTTTTTGGGATATGCAACAAACATCAAAGGATATAGATGCTATAATAAAAGATTGCATAAATTAGTTGATTGTATTGACATTAAAATTGATGAAGAAATCTTAGTTAAAAATTATCAAATAAGTAGTATTGAACCAGATGCAGAGAATACAATTGAAATTGAAGATGAAGAGGTCCAAGAATCAGAAAGAGAAGACTGCGAGTCAGATGATGGAGATGCAAATAAGACAGTTTCAAATCAACAGGCAGAAACAAAATCACCTTCCCGAATTGTTAAAAAGAATCATCATGGAAGTCAGATAATTGGTGACAAGAATAAAGGAGTTCAGACAAGAAGGAAATTGATTGAAGCTTCAGAGCAATCACAGATTTCTTTTCTATCTATGGTTGAACCCAAGAACTTTGATGAAGCTAGTAAAGATGAAGATTGGATTAAAGCCATGAATGAAGAGCTTGATCAAATTGAGAAGAATAATACTTGGGAACTTGTTCCTAGACCTACAGATAAGAATGTAATAGGCTCTTAATGGGTGTTTAAAAACAAGATGAATGAACAAGACAGGTTGTGAGGAATAAAGCCAGATTGGTCTGTAAACGGTATGCACAAATTGAGGGTCAAGATTTTGATGAAACCTTTGCAGCAGTGGCAAGATTAGAATCCATTAGAATGTTTCTTGCATATGCTAGTCACAAAAACTTCAAAGTGTATCAGATGGATGTTAAAACAACATTTCTTAATGGAAATCTAGAAGAAGAAGTCTATATAGAGCAACCTGAAGGATTTCAGCTGGCAAACAATCCTAACTATGTTTGCAAACTGAAGAAGGCGCTATATGGATTGAAACAAGCACCAAGAGCCTGGTATTATAGATTGGATAAGTATCTACTGGAAAAAGGTTTCAAGAAAGGTACTGTTGACAGTAATTTGTACATCAAGGTTGAAGATGTTGATTTATTAGTTGTTTTGGTCTATGGGGATGACATTATTTTTGGATGTACTAATGATTCTTCTTTTCAGTGGTTTTCTAATGCCATGCAATCTGAGTTTGAGATGTCAATGATATGAGAGTTGTCATTCTTTCTTGGTCTTCAAATCAATCAGAGTTCTGAAGGTTTATTTCTCTCTCAAGAGAAGTACTTGAAGGAGATGTTGAAGAGATCTCATGTGGAAGATTATTCGCCTATCAGCACACCCATGGTTGTTGGATGCAAACTAAGCAAGGATGATGTATCACTAGATGTTGATCAAAGAACATATCGATCAATGGTAGGTAGCCCATTGTACATCACATCATTGCGTTCTGAAATAATGCAAGTTGTTGGTATTGTAGGTAGATTTCAGTCTGCTCCTAAGCAAAGCCATTTAGTAGTTGTTAAGAGGATATTCAAATATTTGGAAGGCACAATGAATTATGGTCTCTGGTATCCTAGAAATCAGAACTTTCAGTTAACAGCATATTCAGATGCTGACTGGGAAAACTGTTTGGATGAAAGAAAGAGCACAAGTGGAGGTGCATTCTTCTTAGGTGATTCACTAGTAGCATGGATAAGTAAGAATCAAGGCTCTATAGCTTTGTCTACCACAGAAGCTAAATACATTGCTGCGGCCACATGTTGTACACAAGTTCTATGGATGATTCAAACTCTTGCAGATCTAAAAGTAACATATGTTGAATCTATTCATCCTCATTGTGATAACACAATTGCCATTAGTGTCTCCAAGAACCATGTTCTTCATTCCAAGACCAAACACATTCTAATCAAGTATGATTTTTTAAGGGAGCAGGTTACAAACATAGTTGTCCAATTACATTTCATTCCTTCTAAAGAACAGATTGTTGATATATTTACTGAACCCTTATCCAAAATACAGTTTGAATATCTACGCTAGAGGTTGGGTGTCATATCTTATTCCAACTAACTTGTTCACTTTGGAAGGGGGAGTTTGTGCTTATTGCATATCTGATGTAATTCTGAGATGCTTCCAGAATGTTTTCTTTGTTGGTTTCTGAGTTCATCTTGATAGGGGAATATGTATTGTCATTTTTTATTTGACATTGATGTCAAAGGGGAAGAAGTTCAGGTAGTTGTAGATGAAAAGCAGCATCATAAATTTTAGGTTTCCATTAATGCCAAAGGGGGATATGGTTGGCACTATGATTCCGTTGTCATTGATGCTTGGAAAGAAGACAAGGTGGGTAAATTAGACCATACCAAATCCAGTTTACTAAAGTTGCGACTGAGATTGAAATACAAGAAAAGAATGTTGTTAGACAAGCTACAACTCAGACAGCTGCGACTCAGACAGCTGCAACTCAGATGGCTGCGACTTAGACAGCTACAACTCAAACGGTCGCAACTCAGACGGTTGTGACTCAGATGGTCGTGACTCAGATGGGTGCGACTCAGACAACCGCAACTCGGACAAGCTGCAACTCAAACAGGCTGCGACTCACAAAAATTTATTTATTTATTAATTAGTCAGTTACAGCATGTAAGTTCTAGAAGTCAAAGAGACAGTTCAATTTTCGAATTAGGAGTTAAAGAGACAGTTTCATTTTTAGAATTGGAACATCTGGAAACTAAAAAGAACGAGGCATATAACTTCAGCATCTATAAAAACCAATCAGGGAGAACAAAATGATCATGTGAATTGAGAGGATGAACAAGAGTGGTTGCTGGCTGAAGAAGATGAAGCTATGATTCGAAGAAAACAATTCAAGAGAAAAATGTGTGGCTCGATTTAATGAAGAATAGAATTCCCAAAAACCCAAGTTGTAGCAGCACAAACCAAAAATTAAAAGGGTATGTACTGATATATCTAAACCAGTGTGATATAATTGACTGAAAAATTCTTAACAATTCAGAAGAAAAATGTGTGGCTTGATTTAATGAAGAATATAATGCCCAGAAATCCAAGTTGTAGCAGCACAAACCAAAAATGAAAAGGGTATGTACTGATATATCTGAACAAGTTTGATATAATTGACTGAAAAATTCTTACACAGGGTGGAAGAGAGGTGCTAGGGAGGATTGATTTCCTCTGTAAATCAATTTGATGCCTGAATATTGGGAGTGGGTGCTTCCTTCTAGTGGATGCTAGAAAAACATGAGAGTTGGGGCACTCAACAAGTTGCAACTTGTTAAACAGAGGTTGTAGCCTCATATTGAGTTGGTGCTCAAATATAATTGATGTATGGGAGTTAAAGACTGCTTATTATTCTAAGAAGAAGAGGTTTTTTCCCTTTATGAGTTTCCTCATGAATATATGTGTCTGTGTACATCATATGTGTGAATGATGATTACTAGGTCTTTGCGTATCTTATTCATTATCATGACAGTCATTTTGTGAATGCTAATAAACTTTCAAAAGGAAATATAAATTGATTATTGTTATAATTACAACTGATTCATCCCCCCTCTCAGTTGTAACAACTTCATGACTCCCTGTCATGTGTCTCAAATCTGAGTGGCTGCTCCACATACACTTCCTCTTCGACTCCACCATTCAACAAAGTTGTCTTGACATCCATCTGGTGTATTTTCCACTTCATCACTGTAGCTGGAGAAAGTATTATTTTGATGGAAGTGTATCTGGCTACAGGTGTAAAAGTCTCTTCATAATCTATCCCTTCTTTCTGGGAGAAGCCACGAGCCACAAACCTTTCCTTGTATTTCTCTATGATGCCATCTGCAGCATGCTTGATCTTGTAGATCCACTTGAAAGTCACAACAGACTTCCCTTCTGGTCTTGAGACCACATCCAAACATCATTCTTCATGATCGACTATATTCCTCGATCATGGAATCCTTCCATTACTGTATCCCTGATCCTAGGAACTTCATATTCTTCAATAACTTCAATAGATAGTTTTCTTGAACTTCGTTGCTGGAACAGATGTTGTCGTCCTTCTTTTGTAGGTGATTGTACACGATCTTTGCTACAAGTCAAATTCAATTGCATGATTAGAAACTTCTCATCGTTTTCAGAAGAAGAAAAAAATTACACATAAGGACATATGTCATACAACCATGCAATTATCTTAGCCAATGATTCAATACAACATTTATCCATATCCTATAACTTTCTAAAATGCCTTCCATCTCTACCAGAGCATTGTTAAGAGTGTGCACAACTCCCAACATGTCAACAAAGAGGTTTCATTCTATATAAGTAGCAATGGAATGTTGTACAATACCATAGGCCACTTACCCATTACTTGTATATTAGTAGTATCTTGTTCATTAATGCAACTTTTCTAATATGCATAATATACATCCTAAATCTAGGAACATAAGTATGTACATGACTGAACAACATCATTTAAGTAATAAGAAATGATAATTCAAATACTTATCTTTGTTTAGTTGTTGGGTGGACTCCCTCTCAATCTTTGCTTCCTTGCAGAAACTACTCGAGTGTGCTCCTTCTTGATCTTTGCTTCTTTACAGGAACAATTGTAGTGTACTCCCTCTTGAGGTTTGCTCCCGTTATGATATCTTTTATGTCTTTGAACTTCTATCCATCTTGGACCACTATGCATGCTTAAGTGTGCACTAGTGTCATCATTGTGTCAACCTCAATATCTCATACATAATCATACATTCATTAGTATAATCTCAATACTATAAAAATATTATTATTCTAAATAATCTTAAACATGTATGGTCACGGTCATTTCATACACAAGTGTTAGTATTCAAGGTTCCAGGGAGGAATTCTTTTACTCATGCATATTTTTATTTGACCATAGGACTCTTTTGGTTTGTCATATCATCAATCAAAGTAAGAAGCATAATATGCATAAACCCATGATTATTCAAACTTATAACTTCATGAATAATCATTATCAATCATAAAGGTATACTTATATGAGATCCTAACACAAGGTAGGATTCTAACTTGATATAGGAAAAGCATACCTGGATTATCATGTTTGCGAGTTATGTCTAACATACCCAAACAATGTCTTCTTTGTTCTCTTCAATGATTTAGAGACCTTGTGCTAGTAACCTGCATATCTCATATTGTAGAACCAAATTATACATACCTTGTAAGTAAATTTTCCATGTGAACAATGGCTATGGATGAATCTTTGTCTTCATGTCACCATGGTCCTATGTTCTTGATCTAGAACTTGATTTGTCTTTCTTGATGTACCTTTCATGTTAGCGGACAACATCATCCTCATACAATACCACAATGCATTAGTACAATCATAAGTGTCATAAACCTAATCAATGAATGTCTTCTATTATTCACATGCATTCATACTTTTACTAAGGTGATAAGACAAGTCTAAAATTAACCAAGATTGTACTAACCTCAATAATATGAAGACAAGCATATCATAAACTTAATCATGAACAGATTTCAAAACATACCTGTATCTCTTCAAGTCATACCTGTCAAGATTGCTTGTAGTATTCTTATGTAAGGCCTTAGCCTCATCTCCCTCTTGAACTGGAACTTATTCACTTATGCAGTTGTCCAATTCATTCTCTTCTAGAATTAACACAATCCACTTTGAATTGCTGAAACTAGATCTTGAGCTTCTGTCAAATTCTAGTTTTCTGGTTTTCTACTCAAAATCCCGAACTAGGATTTGATACAGCCCGAGGTTCTACCCAACCAAAAAATTCAATCTTGGTCTCTAAATTTTGATTTTCATGAGGATCATCCAACCGTGGTCTCAGATTCAAAAATTCCAACTTTTGCAAAAACCCTAATTTCCCATAGCAATGACAAGCCAAGAATGAAAGTGCTCAGAATCCAATTTTGTTTTGATTGAAATATATGCCATATTGTTTCTGATGCAACTCTGAAATTTTGGATCCTCGAGTTCTGAAACTTCTTCCTGTGGTAGAATGACCTGTCATCTTTCAAACCCCACATATATGATCTAAAATGGATTATCTATTAGAGAGATATGCCAAGTGTCACAATATGACCTGTTTATGGGAAGAAATAGCATAGCAAACTTGTACGGAGTTCCACGTGTCATTGTTTCAACTTTGGCCTCTGAAAAGAAGACCTATGAAACTACACTTTGTTCCCTAACTGAAACATTTTATGGAATTCATTTGCAGCTTCCTAGCTCGAGATATGACCTATGTTCCTAGGTCACCTATTTAGGGATTCAATCTGGAAGAGGCCGAAACCCTAACTTGTACGGATCATATCTCATAAAGTACAACGAATATGAGGCTAATATTTGGACACAAGGTACATGAACATTTCATCTTCGTTCTGTAAACGTTTCAGATCCTGAACCTTTGCCAAAATGGATTTATAGCAAAATTTCCATGATGACTATTTTTTACTATATCAAGCCCTAGCTTCCATTTTGTCACAACTGCAAAAAATGTCATAAATGCCATATAATGCCTTCCTTCAGGCTAGCTCTGATACCATGTTAGTTTTTCAGCATTTAATTCAATCTGATCTGGCATCTTAACTAAGAGAACAACATGTACATCATATCAAACACAAGAGACAAGAGACACAAAGCATTTCACCGAGGAAAACCAAGAAGGTGAAAAACCCCGCAACTTCCTCGGAGATAGAATGAGCACCAATACAAAGATCACAAAGATCAAACCCAAAAAAAAGAGATAGTCTCCTAGAAGGAACTCCTCCTCCACTTGTGCACACTCCTCCTCTCTCTCACTAATGCGAAGTGAGTGAGTGTGTGTATGAATAGAATGAGAGACACACACTCTCTATTTATACAGTGACTTGACTTGCCTTTAACCCTAACTGGGATGAATTCCTAAGGAATCCTAATAACCCATCCACATGTCACTGGGCCGACCCCACTAGGGTGATCTAATAACCCTTTAACCCACACTGGGACGACCCCTCTAAGGTGGTCTAATAACCCATCAAATATAAGTTACGACACTTACAATATAACTTGCGACACGTGCAAATACAAATGACGACACTTCCAATCAGAGGAATAATACATCTTCGTTGGGGGCACAATAAAGTACAAATGTAATACATACAATATACAAGTGAATATACTCCGAATTTTCAAATACATCAACAAACCGGACTAATTCATTATTCCAAACAGTAAATTATCTAATTGGGTGTATTCATTAGGAATAATCCCTACTGTCCATGCTAGGAGTTTTTAGGAATCAACACAACCATTGCTCCTCCCTATGATATTGCTATGTTCTTTGAAGCTTCCAAGAAATCCATCTCTATTATTCGTATGATTATAGGTCTTGAAGATGATAAATCTGTAGATGAAGTAATCCTGGGAGTTCTGCTCAAATTAACCACTGAACCCAGTAGAAATTCTCCCCTCTTTTACCTCTGCATATACCTAGCCAAGAAGATTCATGAGCAATTAGAATAATTTTCTGCAATTGAATACTTAAGGTTCCCTTCAAACTTTTTCTTCTTGTTCTTTTATCAAAATTATGAAAAATTTACGCACTTGGGATTCAGAACCATAGATGAATAACAAGCACAAATCCCTATGTATGAACGGGCTGACTTGGTTCTAAGAAGAGAAGACAACTCCAATTTTTCATAGTTTATAGACAAAGTAATGAGTGTTGCATACAGTTTGATCCATGGTAGTTCCCCTCCTAGAATGCTACCAGACAATAAGAAGCATCTCCAATTTACCATGAAGATCCAAGTTGGGGATTGGTTTTTATATGAATACCACACAGTCATTAGGGTTTATGGATTTGGTGAAGAACCCTACAAGTTACCTACCTTTCTTACTCCCAGAATCTTTGCTATAGAATTTGTAAGACAAAAGATGAATTCATATTATTTACATTTTAGGCATTTCAGACATCACAGGTCTATCTTATTACCCCAGGAGGTAGAACCTCTTATCATAAGAGAGATAAACGATCGCCAGTATGTGTTAGAATATATAATCCAAATCAACCTCAATAAATATGAGAGAGATTCCTATGATTAAGTGATATCCAAGTAGAGGTTGGAAAACAAGAATTCAGCATATGTATGCCCACCCATACCTCTCTAGGAAAGAATGGAAAACAAATAAACTTTGGTGAAAGTTCAAGAAGCCATAAAGAATTTTGAAGAAGAGGAGAGACATCAACAATTAATTGAGCAGAAGAGGGCATGTGAGAAATCCAAACAAATGGATATTTATCAATACTAGCAAGGCCCAGACCCCAAAAGGGCCAAAATTTCAGTTGAAGATGATGAATAATCATTCATGGAAGTAGGGTCAGAATCAGTCGAAACCCCCATGGAAATAATCGAGCTGACGGAAAAACTAGATTTTCCAAGGAAGCCTCTAATTCAATATGTTAGTTACCCTTCCATTGAGTTCACTATTCCTAAAAATATACAAGGTTCTTCATCAGTAGAAGTAGTCCCTGTAAGGATGGACCTTTAGAATGGATACAGGAATATAAGGGAGAGGGGGATAAAAATGGTGAAAGAACTCAATCATTACATCCCAACCATAGGAAGAAGACTGATATCAATGGCTGGCCACCAACAAGACACACTAAGGTTTTTTGTCTTGGAACCTAAAGTGGCTAAACCAGTTAGACCAAGTGATTGGAGAGAAGAGTAACACATTGTGAACTTTAAAGAGTTCAATAAGATAGATAAAACGGATTTTTACAGGAAAACTAGTGATATGATGTGTACTGAAATTGTTAAATCATAGAAATAAGAAAGAAATTTCAGGATGGCCCTCGAAAAGTTTGAGAAATTATATAAGATGGAAAAATGTACCACAAGATCCAAACAAATCATCATCAATTCATTAGAATCAAAATTGGTGGCATTAGTAGTTGATCCTTTTGATGGATCTCATATTAAATCACTCATAGAAAAAAGGACAATGAGATAGCCCAATTGAAGAAGAAGTTAAATATGCCTACCACAGACCCAATGTAGACTAAAGAACTCAAGTAATTAAAGGAGGAAAAGGAGAAAATGTATGCCAACGTTATAGAATTCCAATAGTTATCTAAAGAGATAGGAATAAAAATTGATGTTTTACACTGCGAAATTGCCAACTTGAAACTTGAAGCAACTAAAATTTCCACTGAGGAGAATACCATAATTGAAACCCCTACAATTCAAGCAGAAGTTCATCCCTCAATATAAATTCATGTAGCTCCAATGGAGGGTCATCCTAATATGGGCATAACAAAAGAATCAGGTGAAGCCAAAGCAGCAGAAAGTCAATTAGAAACAACATATATAAAAGAGGCTACACATGAACCATATACTTCTCCCTCATACACCATTGGTATATATGCAGTGGAGGAAGAACATGCAAATTTTAGGTCAATTCCTCAACCTATTGAGGAATACAATGACCTAAAGGGTAATCTTGAAGAAACCCAAAGGGAGTTGGAAACAAATGATAATAGAATCCTTGAATTGGAAACTAAAGTTAGCAAAAACGAAGATTAAATTACAGAGCTAGTAAGATATGTAGGAGATCTAAAGATTTAGATAAATTCCTTACATATAAATATTCAAGGACAACAATTGCTAAGAAGAATAACATAGGAGGTTTGGGAAAATATTGAGGAGTGGTTCAACCAAAAATGGGACTACTTTGAAGTTATACAAGATGAGTTAGATATGGCTACTCAGGCCAATGCGGAGATAAAGTCAGTTGAAAAGCAATTATGGAATATGCCAAGGAAGGATTTTGAGGTAATTGACTGTATGAACATTAGAACAAAAAATCAAATGCCTGAGAAAAGCATCAACAATAGAACTCCAATTATCAAAATTTCTAGGTCAATGATCATGAAGCAGACCTATGTTTATAGAATGAAATATAATGTCAAACAGTTGTCTGATGAAACAAGTGCTTTTAAATCCTTATTCAAAGATGTGCTGAGCTTAGGAATGTCCTCTCCATGGGATGGAAATGAATATGCTTACCCCAAGGATACCTACAAAGGGAATCTTTATCAAAAGAAGGAATATTTCCCTCCATAACCAATAGAAGGATAAAGAGAAGGCCAACAAGTAGTAGAAAGATTAAAAATTTGTTTTGAAATATGGATGGGATTGAAAAATACTTCCAATTAATTGGGACAAATTTTATATGAGAAGTATAATAATTCTTATATCTCATTAGAATCCTTGAAATCCCACAAACATCCTTTGGGGAAGGGATGGAAAATGGTCATTCAGTATCATAAGCATGTGCTTCCACCCAGAACATCAGTTGAACATCCTTTTGGTCAATCATCAGGACAGTCATCAGGGTACTCTCCAGGTTCATAGTCTAGTCAGCAAACAACTCAGCCATCAACTAAAATTCCACATTCATTTGCAAATCGGCCACCACACATCTCATTCATGCCACTTGTAGGTCCATTTAACATCCAATTAATGCACCAAATGAACCAGGCTAGCATTCCACAGGTGAGGCCAATAGGACAAATTCCTTTACAACAAAATGTTTACATGAGGGGCAAGAGTAAAGTTGCCAATAAAAGGAGCTAAAGATGCTAATTTTTAGCAATTGATGTTGTTAAAAAGAAATGTAAAAATATTTTTGTAAAAATTAAATCAAATCATATTTTACTTTTCTATTAGAGTCTAAGGAACCGAATTTGGTTACTTAAAAAATCTAGATAAAGTGGATTGTAATCATTCTTAAAAGGATGGCATTTTTAGTAGAGAGTTTCTATGTCTAAATTTTGTAGAGTCAAGGGATAGTTTTATCCATGTAATTTTGATTTTGTAAGAGGTTAAAGACAAAACCATGTTTCAGAGAGGTGGTTTTCCTCTCTTAAGTGATGTCCATTGTTTTTCCAATCTGTTTTCTGTGTAAATATCCATGAGATTAATAGAAATCTGATGCAGTGTTCTGTTCCATTAAGATATCATTGATTTTCATGATGTTTAGAGATAAAATATTCGTCAGAGATTCATAAATGTATGCCTATGTTATGTCTTTTAAATATTTTATGTCTGATTCAAAATTTGTAAGGAGTTTCCTACTCGTATTGTGCATGTAAAATCTAGTTGCATTACTTTCATTCCTTGTGTTGTTTCTTTACAAATTTGTCATAATTGCTTAAATTCTTCAGCTTGAAGCTTCAGTATGTTCAAAATTCACCTAGATTCAAGAAATTTGTCATTCATAGTCACTTCTTGAATACATATAGACTCCCATCCGTTAAATTCACCTTCACTAATTCATATATTCTGAAGCATGATGTGAATTTCCTTTGCAAACTACCTTTACATCTGTAAATGTTGTGCGTGACCTAATCCAATTAATAAATTTCAAAATCACACTAAAAAATACTTCATATAAAGATATAGCTCTAGTATTTTTAAATAAATGAGCTTCTATCATGCCCGAGCATACATCATTTCAACATGATTTACCTCTAGGGACTAGCACCTCCTAATAGAGTATTTTGGTAGCCAATCAAACATGACAACCTTCTTCATGCAATCATTTCCCCTGCATCCATAGTGGTTCATGAAATGATCTTAGAATTGCCAATAATTCTATCATTGCAGCTATTAGTGAATTGAAATGAAATATGTATCACAACCATGCATTCACACAATGCATATTAACATATGTACCAACACATATGCATGCACAATAACAATATTTTCATAATATTTTAATGTACATTCACTCAATGCATCCTTGCATTGATTAATGAATACCATAATGGCATGTCATGCATTCCACCATGATATTTTGGAAGGTCTAACTAATTCCGTTACACATCACCCAATCATCTCTCAAATCACTTGGTTAACTATCTAAGCAGCTTCCTTCTTAACCCAAACAACACGTCAGAATCTCTCTCAGTCCTTGCTTGTTGCCAAGTGGTTTATCCCAAATTAACACCAATAGGGATTTCATGGGATACTTGTGTAGCACTATAGAGTTACCATTCCAACCACATTTTGGCCTTAACCATGACTACCTCATATGGCATGCACTACCACAACAGGACCATAAATTCTCACTTGCTTTGGTTATTAAACTCATAACCAACATACACACATGCCATGATGTATTTTCATATGAATGCATTCAAAATTCTAAATAGTACAAGGCTCCTTTCCCTTACCCTATACCTCACCATATCCGATGGGATATAAATCACATATATGCATTCAATATCACATACATACCATTTTATGATGATTAAAATATGGTTGAAGGGATCCTTAACCAAATCCCATTTCGGTACTCATGCAATAAACATAAATAACCATTACCTACATGGATTCCATCATCATCTTTGATGTTATCCGATCAGTTGGTTTCCTAGAAAGGATTACACCATCCTTCTACCAACCTCTTGATTGTATGTCGGTTTCCACAACCTTTCTTCATAAGTTTGTTGGCCACATGCAACAACATCATCAAAATCTTTAGCCATGCTTCTCTTGTCTTTGGTCCTAGAACCAACACCAACACCAATAATTATGATTAACCACAATAATTATCTTGAGTGGCTCATTGCATATGTAAAACATCAATATTTTTACCAACATGCAATATCATATACATGCACAAACATCTTCACATGCACTATGCAATATTTATTAATATGCCCACTAGTGCATATTAATTTCATCTATCTAATCTCTTGCATTTTCAACATTCCTATGCCATAATTTTTTGTATATAAAAATCTTAAAAGATAAATACAATATCAAGAGAGGAGTTAAGGAATTATCCCTTTATATTCCCTCATAATAGTGTGGAATTCCTCTTCCACGTCATAGCTGATCCAATTTCATGGCCTCTTTGCCAAACACACTAGGGGTCATTAGCTCTGATTTTCTTACAAAGCAGCAATTCAATACATATACTCATGTATAACATTCCTGTATGCTACTTTCCAAGCATGCAATTCTTATGTTATAAACATAAATAGTTTAGGGTGATAAATTTCCCTCTTTATCAACATTGCCTTATGGATATTATTGTCCAATTTCCTTTGCAACCATCTTATCATCGCTTTGTAGCTTTCCTTGGCCATTAAAACTGTTCTTATTGCACTATGTTCACATTTCCTTATTGCTCCAACTTGACCTTTCTTGGACTTCCTAGCACTTATCAGTGCTGCAATTGATTCAATTCCAACTCCATAGGGAGTGTTTTCAAGGTCCATTATATTCCCTTGCACCTCTTTCAACTATGATACTTTATTCACTACAAGATTCTACCCCAAAATCCGATGAGAAAATCTGACGACATCCAACGAAAAGGTCTGTGTCGTCGGATTTCACCTTCAAAATTATGAAATTTGATGCTTTTTAAAAAAAATAAGTGAAGGATCCGTCGGATATCCGACGTACCTTAGATATTCGGCGTCCCTTCGATATCCAACATCCCTTAGAACTATTGATCAATTTTTAATAAGGATACCTGACCTAATCTTAAGCCCGCAGAGGTCAGATATCCGACGGCATCAGATATCGCAAGTAAAAGGTATTGAGCTCCAACCCCTAAGTGGTCTTGTTAAATGGATAGATTAACTATGTTTAAAAGAATAAAAAATTGATGGGATGCATACCTTTCCAAACACCTTGGTTTGGTGTTTTGGTTAAGGACTCCTTTGCATAGGTAAAAGATCGACCTTACTTCAAACCCCCAAGTAGTCTTTCTAAATCATAATAACTTTGTTTGTAATACCCCTATGCGCATATGACCATACAACGTAAATATATGGTAAGTGGGTAAGTTAATTAATGAAATGAATAATAAAATAATAAATAGGTGCACTTGTGGTTAAATCTCCATGTGAACACCATGGGGTCAATGAACCAATGAGAGGGGCAGTAGTAGAAATCCATATAAAATATTATTTAATCTTTTGTTGCCAAATGTCCAACTCCATAACCTTGTTAACCTCTTGTCTATGTCCCAAGCTTATGAGGTGGGGCACATGTTTCCCATGCAAATCGAATTTTCATATAATCCTTGGAACTCATTTATCAAAATCGGATTTTTGTCAAAGTCGGATTGCTATCATGAGTTCCAGGAATTATATGAGTTCCAAGGATTATCATGATGGCAACTGAGCTTGAAAATAGTGACAATCTATGCAAGGACTCGGGAGTCAAAACTAATCGAAAGAGACATTGTGATTGTGACCATTTGGATGCATAGAGATGATGAAATTGTTGTACACACTTATGACCATTTGGATTTGCACACATTGATGAGTTTGTTTGATTGTGACCATTTGGAGGCACAAACATGATGAAATTGTTGTACTCAGTTATGACCATTTGGATGCTGACACGACGTTGATGAGTTTGCTGTGATGAATAATATCTCATGGTAATTATGAACAAATCTGATCATCGCACCTACAAACAGTCATATAGTTCCTTTCATATAGTACGGTCCGACATCACACTAGTAGCACCTCCCAACTCCCAACGGTCATGTTCTCTCTTTCAGTCCACTATCCATCAAAATCAACAACAATCCTATGGAACAGACGTCTCTTTCAATTCATTGATATTTGTGGCCTTCTTTTTCATCTATTTTTATATGTTAGAATATTAGGTTTTATACACACATATTTGCATACATATTATATTAATAAATAAATAATAATACATAAATACTAGCTATAAAAGAAACAATAAATATAAATACAAAAATAACATAAAACAATAATCAACAAAACTAACCTCCCCTTAGAACTTACCTCCCTCCTAGCCTACGCAACACATTTCACTTACCTCACCCTGCAAGAACTTCCAATACTAGAGGTCGCAGAGGCCATCACTGAGCAGGTTGTAGAGGTCACCGATGCAGTCGCGGAGGAGGTTGAGGCAGTCGTGGAGGAGGTTGAGCAGGTCATACTGGAGGTTGAGGAGGCCGCATAAAAGTTCAATGGTTCCATTTGCACAAATAAGAAAACAATAGGTAAGGTATATCTCGATTCATTGCAATCGTTTTCTATTACATTCAAATCAGATTTTTGATAAAATATCCGGGTTTAACTTCGTGTTGTTATTTGCTTGGCAGGGGAATGATGGCTTTCCTCCTCTATGTAGCTTCCTAGTTGATGCCCAATACCCTCGACTTCGTTGGCGTTGCAATTGGTAAGTTCAGGGTTTTCCAAACCTTACCCTTTCCTCTCACCTCTTATGGAGTGGTATTCTTTATGGATGTTTAGGAGGAACTGCGTGAATCCCCTTTTGGGTTCACTAAAAATTCTTGCAGTTCCTGGAAGGTCGCCATTTGGCTGGACCATTTAATGAATGTAATAGTTGACCATTTTGTGATTATATGAAACTGTAAACCTCTTTAAAGGAGTTATGAGCTCTTGTTGTGTAAATTTGGGGTTTTGGGGAATCGATGTTATACCTCTATATTTCATAGTCAAAACCTTTAACAACACTTCCCCAACTACCTAAAACACCTAGAAGGGAAAAGTGATGAATGACCATAAAGACAAACCTGTCATATCAGGAAGCAACCCAACTAAGACCTCATCTACCAACACTACCGTGTGCTGCATTACTACTAATTCGCGGTAGTCCACACTACCGCGCTATGCCCTTTCCCTGCTGCGCGGTACTACCGCGTTATGCTCAGCTTCAGGGGCGCGGTAGTCCTTTTTTATCCCTTTTTCCATGGCTTGTGGGATCTTGATCTTCAAGAGGTTTTTTGAGGATTGACATCTATGATTCGATCCTAACTGACCTTCTTAGATTAGTGGGTCTGATCCACTAAATAATCCCAAGATCCATTCTTCTCTCTTGTTGGTTAATCCTTCTACACACTATAAGAGAGAAGCCTTCCATGAGCAAAAGGGAGGACTCTTTGAGATATCAAACCTATGGTCATAGATCTTTGTGGAGATAGCTAGAGGAGAAATCACTTGGAGCTAGGAGTTGGCTTGGACATCAAGCAACCATTGTAAGTAACTTCAAGTTTGCAATACAAATATAACTTGTCTTGCTTCCCAAATTGTGTGTATTGATGTTGTTTCAATTACATGGTTTGTTTCTATAATAGATTTAGATTCTAACATATATATTTCAAGTTGCTAGAAAGATTGTATGTGCTTGTACTTTGATTCATCCCAACAGGTTCATTCATGAGGACTTGAGGATCAGAGCAATAACTAGGACGAGCGACTAAATCAAAAATCAGTTAAACCTCTTCCATTTCTTTCAGCATTATAATCTTGAAACATTTGTTTGAATCTAGGAATTCAAGGTAGCATTTGTTATCTTTTTGTCTTAGTTTGAAGTCAGTCGAGTCTACTTTAACCTAAGAGAGTTTCTACCTATATGTAGGGAGAAATATCTACAACAAAAACTGGTGACTTTACTGGTTTGAACCCCATTTGATTGATTTATTTCACTTTCAGTCATTTTTTATTGTGGTTTTTCTTTCCTATCAAACCAGTACTCAATTTTGGTATCTTTGACCTATATTCACCCCTTCTCTCTACATCTTTTCTCCCTCTGTGATCAGTGAGTCCTCTGGGTCTGCAACACCCCTGAAAAATTCAAATTTTTTTCAAAAGTTGTGATTTTTTCCCACCCTTAGCAGCAGTACCACGCCCCTATTACTCCTTACAAAGAGGTAGTACCATGTAGCCAGTGCTCATTACAGCGCGGTAGTGTACCAGTACCGTGACTTAGGCAGTATAAGACACACGGTAGTGTCTGCAATTTTTTATTTTTTCCTTCCTATTTGGTTTTCCTAGGTCATTTTTTGATCTTCTCTGCCTCAGATTGGTGTTTCTTGTTGCTTACTAGCATCCTGTCCATTGCACAGTCATTTGTGGTTTGTTTACCTCTTAGTGTGAGCTTGATTATTTTCGTTGAGTTAGTGGCATTATTTACATATTTGGTCACCCCTTTCGATTAGTTGCATTGGCTTGATCCATCCATCATAACCAAATTATTACTACTATCCTCTTTCACTGGATTGTGTATTTTTCATAATCACATTGTTCTTATAAATATCATCTTTTCCATTACCATCATTAAAATCTATATTGGAAATTGTCATTGGAGAACATTTGTGTTGTTTGGATTGAAATGATCTAGCTGTATTATTGCGCATTAGGAAGTGTACCATTCAATTTGCCACATAAATTCTCATTTTGAAGCATTATAGTTGTAGATCAGTAAAATCTGAAAGAGTGTTTATTTAAGTTTGGCTTACATCGAAACACAAAACGATAAAAAAATATTTTGTTCTTAAATGGTTCTTTGAAATAGTTTCATGCATTTATGATCAAAGAACTCTCTCTTTCCCATAGCTAGTTTTCATCGAATACAAGGCTCATTTTGATTCATTCTCACTTGCATGGTTTGGGTTGTCACAACATCACCAAGTTTCACGTCCATTTACCCGATTGAGTAATACAACCACTAAAATTAATCTCCCTAACTAAACCAACATTAACCTCACTTGAGGAAATCAAAAGAATTTGGTAATTAGGTAGGACATCGGGGATAGGCATCCAAATAATTCCCCCTTGTCATTATCATCTGAGACATAGTTGTTGTCCTCTAGGGAACTAAAATCCTCTAGTATTTGTTGACACGGTCATACACCAGTTTGTGGAGGGGCCTCCTGTTGTTTCAAACTTTCAGGGGTTAAACCGCCGCGAGATCGAGAACCGGACGGACTCTGTGGAATGCCACACTCCACTTATCCCTAAGGCAACATCGATCATTGTCTTCATTGTATTCTTTGGCCACCATACTGGTGATACAAGGGTGATAAGGCAGAAGCACCGAAAACCTTTTCCAACATGTCATGAACGAGGTAGCTTAGTGACTTTTCTACTAGGGCTATTTTACCCAGGATCCCTTTTGGTAGAGGGATATCCTTCTCTTATTGGTCTCTCATGTTGTATTTTTCGACTTGGATTTCATCACCTTGCGAAGGATACAACTTGTTGAGGTCTCCAACTCTTAGTTAGGAATTTTGCTTGTTATCTCATCTTAATAGAGGATCATTTTTTCTTTCAATGACTACTTGTTGGCATTCTGGCCATTTTTATTTCCAGCTTGCTTGCTGTGATGCCGATCTCAGTATAGTTTTTTTTTAGAGCTTGATTTTTTGGCTTGCGAGCCTTGCTTTTTCTAGCTCCCCTTTTGCACACTCGGCTGCATTAGGGTTTTTGAGTTCTTTGTTACGAGACTGTCCCCAGATTTTGTATATCTACCAGCATGTCAGAACCACCATGGAGATCACGAAGAGTAAAGGGATGAAGCCCACCACCACCGCCACCGCCATGGACCTCTGGTCCACCTGCATCTTGTATTCCTGCCCCTCTTGGCCACGGTGCCGGTCAAGGGAACATTCCACCGCCGATACTCACTACATCTTCAATTTATCCTATAACTGTTGCTCACAGTACGGTCTCAGAACCCCTTGCAATTCCTGCAACCACTAATACACCTGAGATTCTCACTGTTACTTCACCCACTGTTATTCCAGATATATCTTCCACAGTGGACAACACTACAGCAGCTAAAACTAGTACTGCCCAAGATACTAGATCGGAGGCCATCATCCTCCCCAATGTCAGCACTACCCTTCCACCAGAGACTTTCTACAATGTTCCAGAAGGATCTATTGGCACCACCAAAGGATCCAACCAAGATATATCTGAATTGATTCCAATCCTGGGCGGATACGTCGAAGTTATCGAAGAAACCCAACTTCCTGATACACCTTTTGAACCTGACTATGGCTTTATCGCTTCCCAAGCAGAACCTCCGTCTACTATCACTACGCCATCCAGTGTTCATCTATAGGAAACCAGTTCTTCCAGCAACATACGTCGTACAGTATCCCTCCCTAATCTCCCTTCGGGACACGAGATCATGGCCTCCATCCAATCTAGTATGGTTAGTTTAGCTAACTCCCCTTTAGTATCGGCACAGTTTAAATGTGATACAGAGCAAATGCTCTCTACGGCTTTGAGTTATCCCCCTGTTACCCTTCCTCCCGATTACCAAACTCCCAACGTTCCGTCTAGCATAGAGTTTCATCACTCTTATGCAGACGGCTCTAAACCTTTAGATGATACTTTACCTCATTTCCCTCCGAACTCTGAACACACAACCCGCACTTTCAATCCTTTTCAGGACACAAATCCAGGCCAAGTCCTCGATGGTCCTCCTGCTGTTCAAGACACTATGGACGAAACTCCCGATACCCCTCGGTTGAATTCCCCACATTTACTACCGTCAAGCATGTTTGGCGCACATTCTATGAGGGATAACCCGGTATTCTCCCCATCCCCGCGTGTAACGTATGGAAGACCCCCTCCATTGATCGGCACCTTTGGCTCCTTCGACCAATCGACACTATCTCATCTTACTAGTTCCGGAAGCACATCAAGTCATACCGCTGGATCATCCATACTGACTGGAGGTTAACCTTCGGCCACTATCTACACCATTTCAGGAGGTGGACAACCGACTGTTGCAACCACTAATCCCAACAACCAACCCCCTACCGGTGGGCCATCAACCTAGCCTACAGGAGGACAACCTTTTGTTGGGAACCCCACTCCTAGTCACCAACCCCCTCTCGGTGGGCCATCAACCCAGCCTACAAGAGGACAACCTTTGGTTGGGAACCCCACTCCTAATCACCCACCTCCCCCCGTAGGACCATCCAACCCACTTGTTGGAGGGAAACTCATTGGTACCATCAAACAACCCTCCCAACCAGCAGCATCTGCTCAGTTTGGTATGTACAACACACCTGGCAACGGACAACCTTATACAGATTTTCCAACCGGGCCTCATCTTCAACATCCCTCGTCAGGCACACTTCCTTCTTGGGGATCTCAAATCCCACAAAGTTGGGGGTACTCATTGTTTGGAAACTGGAACCCAGCTAGGGGGCAACCTCAAATTCCCCCCAACTTTAACTCTAGTTTCCCCTACCCTTCGGCTGCAACAACTCCATGGAACCCATCCCTTCAACCTCCACCTCTTCATCAAGGTGGAACCCATATTCCATGGACACCATTCTTGCATCCACCCCCTAACCCTGGTACGGGAAATCCTCCACTTACTCAAGGTAGTGGTACCATTCCCAGAACCCAACAATCCCAGGGAACCATTCCCCAACAAGGAACACCAACCATTCCTAGGACACAACAACCCCAAGGTACCATACCCACCATCCCCACTCAGTAGAACATCCAACAACTGGTTACCACTGTGATTCCCAGTCAGGTAATGATTTCCATCACACAACCGGTTAACCAAATGACCTAATACCCCCAGAACTTCTAGTAGTACCCTGCGGGAAACATGTATGGGTACAACACGCAGCAATATGCTGTGCAGGGCCCCTCATGCATCCTTGCACCGTACAATTACTACTCATACCCGTAGCCAAACCGTCAACTTCCTTTCTTGGCCACACTAGAGTTACCTGATTTGTCGAGGCTCATCAATGATCCTATATGGCATGAACCTCACTGGCCACCTATCCCAGCCAAACTCCCATTGGACATTCCTAAGTTTGATGCCAAGCCCGAGGAAGACCCCAAGAACTATGTGATGACCTTCCATCTTTGGTGTTCATCCAACTCATTGATGGACGACTTCATTCGGCTATGGCTCTTCCAGTGCACACTTACCGGAACGGCAGCAAAATGGTACATCGAGCTACCACAACACTCCTTTCATGATTTCAATACCTTGGCTATGTAGTTCCTGACCCATTTCCAGCTCCCCATCCGGTATGAGACTGGAACAGAACTATTAACCTCATTACGTCAAACCACTTCTACGCACATCTTGGACCATATCCATGAATGGCATCGACACCGTAAGTTAATCAAGGCACCCATTCCGAATCAGCTACTCGTTGATGGGTTCACAAAGTCATTCTTGCCTCCCATAGCCAGGGACATTGCTATGCGCGGGCCGGTCACGGAAGAACAAGCCATCTCGGCTTCCCAGTACATGGATTTGGTATATACCCAATCAGGCACTTTACATGAACTTCTTCCCCACTCCACCCGCATCACTACTGATCCAACTAAGCCTGCCACTGAACCCCCTATCGATGGTATTGTCGGTTTAGTCAAAACCCAGCCTACCATCAAACCGACGGGGCAACAAGCTCCTGCTTCCCCTGCTCCACCCCAGGCTACTCCAAAAGCTTCTACTTCTCCTGTTGTCTCCTCTGAAGTGAACGCAGTTCAATCTACGTCACAACCATCCGGAGGAAAGAAGAAGAACAATCACGGAAAATCCAAGAAGACTTCTAACCAGCAGGAGAATCCCAAGCCACAACCCACCCAGAACGACTTGAAACCATGTTGGAAGGCTAAGTTTCCCTGCCTCATTTGTCAAGACGATCACTACACGCGTGACTGTCCCTACAAGGATGAAGTCAACAAATTCGTTAAAGGGTCCTCTTGTTTGGCAGTGCTAACCGACCCTTTCCCTCAGTAGCAACAGTAGATGGTTGCCCAAGAATCCCCACAAGGGGGCAACCCGAACAACCCATTTTGCAGAGAGACGTCCACAAACCGCGAAAGCCTGATGACGAGTAATGAAGAGATTCACATAACCACTCATTCAAAGACATACGAAAACCCCCCAAGTTCAAACAAACAGTTAGAGACAGCCAAAGGCAAGTCTCCTATTGAAGATCCTTCTCCCACCCCTCCCCCTAACGGCCATCTCCATATTGAGAGACTGCTTACAGACACAATGCTACACCCACCCAAGGGCACCATACAAAAGGTGACATTTAATCCCAATGCGTGAGCTACCCAAAATTACAACATTGTTGAGGATTTAGCTAAAGCACCATGCACCATGTCGACTCTCGAGGTTCTCCAACACTGCCCTATGCAGCACAGAACCTTACTTTCAACACTAGGAGCAGTGGACCCGGATACTTCAAACACCATCATGTTTAACTTTGAGTATGTCAAACCTTGGCTTTCCCACCAGTTAGCCTTCCAGGTTCATACAAAAATCCGTGGAAATAGCATCGATCGCACTGTCTTAGATGAGGGTGCCTCCACGTCGATTATGTCTTTGAATTGTTGGAGAGCCTTAGGCTCACCCAAAGTCACGAAGTCTCCCACTACTCTCAGAGCATTTGACGGACATGGTTTCCAACCTTATGGACTCATTCTTGCGATTGGTGTTGAACTGAGGGCAAAACAGTATCTATCCATATCGAAGTCGTAGATGTGCCATTAGATTACAATCTTCTACTTGGTCAGGACTGGTTTTACGCCATGACCGCCATAGCATCTACTGTCTTTCAAATTGTACAATTTCCTCATGAAGGGAAGATTGTTACCATCGATCAGCTAGACTACTGTATCCTAGACTCTCATCCCAACTCCGCCAACACCATCCCGTTATTGGATCAACCTCGGTACCATTTCCAAGACGTTGGAATTGGTCTTATGAAGGATTCTTCCCTTATTGGAGTTTTTCCAGAGCTGGGGTCCCCCATTCAGCCAATCAACATGATATCATCGAATATCACCCCTTTTAATGATTCTTGGGTGATACTGAGTCCCACTGAGATTGAAAATTACGGAAACTCCATGCCATTAAATGAGAACCTTGGAGTGTACGAAGCAATCCAGTCAACCACCAATTGGGTCGATTCTTCTACCCATCACACAATGGCACAGCTCTCGTCTGAGACTCATTCGTCCCTACCACTTATTTATCCTCTCACATTGATTTTTCCCACTAATGAATCAATTATGGAGGTTATGTGCGGCGATGAACCACCATGGGGAAATTTCCATCATCGATCTTCCTTTCCCACCATCCAGACGCTTGAGCCCGATACAAAATCTAGCACTTCACTTGGAATGGTTGAAATCAAGTTTCCCAGTTCGCTCGATGAATTATTTTCCGAAGGAAACTTGGCCAACCTTATGGAAACCACTCCCATTGACATTTCAGTGAAGCCTGGTGTCATGGAAAACGTTCATATTGGCAAGACATGCACTCCCATCGAAATAGAGTTCTACACTGCCTACTTTAAAAATTTCCGTGACATTTTTGCTTGGAGTTATGAAGAGATGCCAGGAATAGACCCTTCTATCGTGGTCCACAAGATTCCAACCTTTCCTGGTGCCCGACCTATTCGGCAGAAACTCCGACCCGTCCACCCCCATAAGGCAGCCGCTATCAAAGTAGAAGTTGAAAAAAATTTGCGTGCTAGTTTCATCTATCCTGTCCCACTAATGGAATGGGTATCTAATATCGTTCCCATAGCCAAGAAACAGGGTACGATTAGAGTCTGTGTTGATTACCATGACTTGAACAAAGCTTGTCCAAAGGACAACTACCCAACTCCATTCATCGACCAGATCATCGATAACTGCGCTGGGAGTGTCATCTTTTCTTTTATGGATGGCTTTTCCAGCTATAATCAGATCGAGATACTCCCAGCGGACCAGCATAAAACAGCCTTTATCTGCCCATGGGGAATCTTTGCATATTGAAAGCTACCTTTCGGCCTGAAAAATGTCGGGGCAACTTTCCAAAGGGAAATGACGTATGCATTTCATGATATCAAACATATTGCAGAACTGTATCTTGATGACCTTCCCACTCATTCTCAGACCCGAGAAGATCATCCTGATCACTAAGGCGCCGTCTTCGCTAGGTGTTGTGACTACAATATTCGTTTGAATCCGCACAAATGCGTCTTTTGTGTTGAAGCCAAAAAATTTTTGGGATTCATAATCTCCTAAAGTGGTATATGATTGGACCCTGCGAAGGTAGAGGCTATTCTAGCCCTGCCTTCCCCCACGAACATACCAGAACTCCAAAGTTTGCAAGGGCACGCAAACTTTCTATGCCATTTCATTTGCAATTTCACCAAGATAACAAAAGGCTATATGAGGCCTCTAAATTAGAACACCCCCTTCTTGTGGGATGATGAAACCCAACACTCCTTTAATCATCTAAAGGCAACCTTAACTAAAGATCCTGTGATTCAACCCCCCAACTACACACAGGATTACATTCTTTATCTCGTAGCTTCGATTTCCACCATCGGTATGGCGTTAGTCCAAGAAGATATTAACGGCATAGAACATGTGGTATACTATCTTAGTAAGAGTCTTCTCGACTCTGAAACTTGATACTCACATGTTTAAAAACTAGCTCTGGCAACAGTCTTTGCTGTCCAAAGGTTTCGTCATTACATTCTGCTCCGCTAGACCACTGTCCTAGTAGATTTCAATCCAATATACTATATCCTCACACACCAAGTGCTTGGGGGCAAATATTCTCATTGGATTGTCATCCTATAAGAGTTTGACTTGGAATTTGCCAAAGCCAAATCCAAGAAATCTTTGGTCTTTGCCAAGTTGATTTGTAACCTACCCCGCGCTACTGAGCAACCTGAGCCCATCGATTCTCTTCCTGATGAATTGTTGTTCCTCATTAGCACGTCCGACCCATGGTATGGGGATATTCTACTATATCTCCAAACCCAATGTTTCCGGACCGACCTCAACCGCGATGAACGTCGACGTATCCGACATCATGCCAAGTACTACCTTACAGTCAATGATACCCTTTACTGTCGTGGTGTTGATACCGTTCTTCGACGTTGTTTGAATTTAGACGAGGCCAAACAAGTTCTTAATGACTGCCATGCTGGAGCATGTGGTGGTCATCTCTCTGGGATTTCTATGGCCCAGATGATACTGCGAGTGGGATATTTCTGGCCCTCGATTTTCAAAGACTGCATTGAAATGGTTAAGAAATGTCCACCCTGTCAATTCTTCCATAGTAAGACACGCTCGCACCCTACTCCACTTCATCCTGTTATTGCCGTCGGCCCCTTTTACAAATGGGGCATAGATTTTATGCACTGTAAGCCCACTTTAGCAGGGGGGCATAGCTATGTCATAGTAGCTGTGGATTATTTCACAAAATGGGTTGAAGTGATGCCTACTTATGTTGAAGACAGCAAAACAACAACACAGTTCATATTCAACCACATCATAGATAGGTTCGGAGTCCCACAATCTATCATGACCGTTCATGGCCCCCACTTCAGGAACCATATGATTGAGGAACTGAGCACCAACTTGGGTTTTCGTCATGAAAACTCAACCCCATACTACCCACAGGCTAATGGCCAAGTCAAAGCCATTAACAAAGTTCTGAAACATATGATTCAGCACATTGTGGGTACTCACAAGTCCAATTGGCACTCAGCTCTGTTTTCGGCATTATGAGCATATCGAACCTCATTGAAAAGTGCTACCGGGTTCACACCATTCCAACTGGTGTATGGCCTGGAATCCATCTTACCAATTGAATGTGAAATCCCGTTGCTTAAGATATCCATAGAGCTACTTCCCCATACCACTTCCAAAGAGGAATGGTTTCTATACCTAGCCAAGCTAGATGAAACTCGTCGAGACGCTACTTTAGCCAACAAAGCTTATAAAAAACACGTCAAAGCACAATATGACAAATCCGTTCAACCTTGGGTTTTCAACAAAGGTGACCTCGTACTCACATACGACCAAATGCAAGACAAACTTGGAAAAGGAAAGCTAGAGTCCATGTGGTATGGCCCCTTCATTGTAAAACGTGTTTTGGAGAAAGGAGCCTATGAACTTGTCGATTGTGATGGCACACCGTTGGCATGGCTCTGCAATGGGTTGTACCTCAAATGTTTCTACGCATAGGTTCATCCTGCGCGAGATACTTTTTGTACATAATGTACCTAGTTTGTTTTCATTTATCTTTTATGTATGCACACACGGATCTCATGTATCCATACTTACCTTGACTTGTGCTTTTATGCGTAGATGTCTGCCTATTACGGATTCGCCGATGGTGTGAGCCGACACACCCGGAACCTCGCTTCCATAGCATGGGTAATTTATTCTCCCACTGGCGAGTTGTTATCTTTAGGAGTCACTTATTTGGGTCCTGCAACCAACAATATTGCAGAGTACCATGCAGTCATTGGACTCTTGACAGAGGTTTCTTCCCTTGGAATTGACTCCCTATCGGTCTTTCTAGACTCTCAACTCGTGGTTTCCCATTTGAATCATATCTATGCAGTCTGCGATCCTATCCTACTTCGCTTATTTTGAAGGGTACACCTCTTGGAACAATCTTTTAATTATATTTCATATCAACACATACCAAGGGAATTCAATTGTGTAGCTGATTCATTAGCTAACTACATTTTGGATTGGCACCTAGCCCATACATAAAAAATACATCATGAAATAAACACACAAGTCATTGTAAATAAATAGATCATAAAAGTAGGTCCATGTATATAAATCACTGCATATAAAATGTTTTTCTCAAATACATAAATTTTGTGTTCAAAAGAAAAAATTTGGGATCCAATCCCATACAAAATTTGGCTCTCAAGCCTACATATCGTGTACATGCCGCAGAAGTAAAATACTACTATCTAAGGGGACCTAGGAGGCCTATCATGATCCTCCTCAGATTCCTCGCACCGCTGGTGATAGCAGACTATAGCTTTGGCCACCCTACAGAGGAGAAGACTAATACGTCTAGGCACACCTACGGTATGCCACTGAAGATGCAGAGGAACATCATCCATCCTCATAGCCGGGACCCCGTGAGTCAAACCTTGCAAGTTCCACTCTATGTCTTGAACACCTCCTGCTTCTTCTTCCTCTTCTTCCCCCTTCGAAACAACTTGGCGCTCGACACCACCTCGACGTAACGGCGAATAGCCTGCAGGTCTCTATGGTCCACGATCTGCGACATGCACATATACATATATTAAATATTTTTTACACATTCTAAAAAACAATTAAAAATCATATATTCAAAAAATTAAAAAATACATTAATGAAGGCCATACCTGAGTTATCCCAATCCTCATCCTCCGGTAGTGCCAGGTCAATATGCTCGCGAAAGTCCACCCCTGCATAGGGGTAGTCCTCAATCATCATGATCTGTTCCTCGAGCCATGAAAAGAAGTCCTCACCAAAAGCTAAACGTTGTGGCCCCCCGAGCCATCCTGCATACTCACTCCATCGAGCCATCCGTGGCTCGATAGGTGGACGGGCAGGCATGGTCAGCTGCAGAAGCAACAGTGGCACCCTATCCAAGAAGAAGGTGACCAAAATTCTCCTGTACCCAAATTGGTGGTTCTCTCCAATTCTACACTTGTTCACTTGCTCCTTGAGGTTGGTAAATAACGCTTCACACCAGTTGAATAGTGTTGGTGCCATACAATCCACAGTGAGATTCATTTGTGTACGAGATTTTTGATGGGGACTCGTACTACCTGCTACATGTGTGATGGTGAACAACATGATTTTTAAGGGAAGTTCTACAACATCCTTAATGACCACCTTACCGCTTTTCTTCTTGGAACCTTGACAACAATAACGAGCAATTAAAACATCAGTGCTCGCTTCTGAGGTCGTGAACCTATCAAGTTCACTCGGGCCCCTCTCTTTGAGAGACCCGTGAGGAAATAAATGTCCTCGAGCTCAATCTCGAGGGTATGCACTCCAAATCGGAATGCTTGGATGTCGGGGTCCCACATCTGTATAATATGGGTGTGGAGCTTTTCTTGCTTGCAAATACCTTTGGTTTTGAATAATTTCAATAACCCACATTCCCACCGTGCAATTAAAGTCCTTTGGTCATTTTCAGCTGACAAATCATCCTCTTCATGCTCCCTTTCTTTTCAGCTGACCATTTTGCCTCAAACAACTTGCAAAAACCTACAAAAATTCACAAGAAGCATTCATTAACAATTTGATAACTTGATCTCAGTAAAAAATTGAGAAAAAATCAATTTTTCTTCCTTAAACTCCGCATGTACCGCACCTGGGAGAAAAATGGTTGCGCGGTATTCCACACTACCCTACCCCTATTTAACACTATAGTGCAGCACTGTTGCACAGTACCATGCTTCCCGATACAGCAACCACGCGGTACTATGAAGGGTGAAAAAATCCCCTTAGGACCTGCGAAAAAATTAATTTTCCCCTACTGAAATCAAATTTTTACCCTATGAAATGAAAGAGGAGCCTGAAAGCTCTTACCTAGCACAGACGATTGTTAAAAAGGTGCTCCGGCTCTCCAGATATGGACTCTTGAAGTTTTTCCCCTCTAATGGATGAAATTTCCTCTTTTAGCAAATGAACAAGTGAAATGGTAATTTTCCATATTTACCCATTACTTATATAACTTTTTCATTTAATTTTTACTCATTATTTTATTCGGTTAAGTTAAAACTCATTTCACGTTGCTAATATCTAGTTCCATCAGCCTTTTTTGACAGGATCTCCTTAAAGATGTTCACACTGGCATTTATTTATTCATTTGACCTTCATTTTGAGCCTACTTTATCTTTTTCGTGCTCTGGATTAAAACATGAAAAATATTCCAAGCGCTTTTTACACCCGTGTCGTGCTTGTCAAACTCAAGAAATGGTGTTGAGCTTAGTCAACTTTACTCGTGCTCGTTAAACGATGAGGAAAGTATTATTTTGGTTGTTTTTTATTCTTTTTTCGGACCAGAATAATTAAAAATTACAAAAAAGACCATTGGAGTTCTCTTTAAGCTCTTTTCAAACTCCCTCGTTTCGAAAAGATTGCCAAGTGATCTTGTCTCTTTCACACTTGTAAAAGTATTTGAAAGGTCGTCTATTCGGTGATAGGTTACCCCTTTTTCAGCCCATCTAGACTATTTACGAGAAAGGTATACCTCAGTGAATTGTTGACTGGGAGAGTTCTCTCGGGAATTGTTTTACACTTTTTCAGGATCGAGGGACTAAATTTATGAAAAAGTACACTTTGGAGCCTTCTTTAAGTTTTTCAGGCTCTCTAAATGTGAAAAAATACCGAGTTTTCCTTCCTTGGACTCGTTAAAATTTGACATCGAAGGACCCAGCTTGGGACGAACCCCTCCTTTCTCAGGTTTGTAAAACATGTGAGATCGGACTCATCTATGAGATGAGCTATACTAAGCATTTTTTAACCTCTTCAAGCTCGTAAAACAACAAAGAGGTACTTGTCCATCATGTCAGGGGAAAATGGAAACAAGTCGCATTTATTTTGTGGGCAGCTTGTCAGTCATCACCTTTGAACATGGCATGCATTTGTCCGCTGTCTATTTTTGGGTATCTATTCTTGCCGAGTTATGGTCATCATCCTGAGTCGTCTCTTTGGCCACGATCCTACTCGTTCGATGTCAATCCTCTCCTGTCAATAATCCCTGCTGCCAAGTCCTACTTCATGCTGTTATGTGTTCAAAGGGTTGCATTGTTCAATGTCATTCATTGTGTCAGACTTCCACTGTGTCAGTACATGTCCTGTTGTTTCATCGTTCCATACTATCTTTCGTTTCGGTTTCGTGTCGATGATGTGGGAATCATTATGGCCCACCTTCGACGAGTCTATTCCTGTCGATGCCAAATCACTATCCAGGAATCAGACTTAGGAATCAACCACTAGTACCTTGGTACCTGCATGCCTCAATGGCAGGTTTCCTCGTATTCAACAGTAGGTTTACATAATTGACCTCTGATCGAATGATCTCTCAGATTCTCGACATCAACTCCTCTATTCACATTTCATTGAGATGTACTATAGATACCTTGGGGATCATCGTCATCATTGGTGATTTCCCTCGCATTTGTTAACGGCTCACATCATTGACTGGTAATCAAATGGTTTCTACCATGTTCGACTTCAACACCTTGTAATCACATGGCTAGATTCGTATCACTTGCGATCGGGTAGAAGACCCTGGACATTGTTTTGTATTTTGACTATGTCCAGGTTGCGGTGAAAATATTTCTTGTATTGTCACACAGATCCACTTTTGTATTGGTCGTGGCTGTGTCATTACTATTTCATGGATCTACGCTTGTTCATAGTAGCCATGCTTTGTCTGCAGTCTATATCATCTCAGTACTCATGGATCTGCAATGTATTGGTCGGCAGCCATGCTTTGAGTCAATTGTTTTCGAGCATGGGGATGCCCGCCTCGATGGTATATCTGACATTTTGTTTCTGTTTCAGCTCCTCGTTGCTCTCCTCGATGCTATCTCCGCATAGTATTTGTAAAGTCTTTCAGCCATCAGTCTCTTCTGACCTCACACTTTAGGGGGCATCTGTTATACCTCTATATTTCACAGTCAAAACCTTTGACGACACTTCCCCAACTACCTAAAACACCTAGAATGGAAAAGTGATGAATTACCATAAAGACAAACCTGTCATATCAGGAAGCAACCCAATTGAGACCTCATCTACCAACACTACCGCGTGCTGCATTACTACTACTGTGTGGTAGTCCCCACTACTGCGTTATGCCCTTTCCCTCTTGCGCGGTACTACCTTTTGCCATGGCTTGTGGGATCTTGATCTTCGAGAGGTTTTTTGAGGATTGACATCTCTGATTCGATCCTAACTCACCTTCTCAGATTAGTGGGTCTGATCCACTAAATACTCCCAAGATCTATTCTTCTCTCTTGTTGGTTAATCCTTCTACACACTATAAGAGAGAAGCCTTCCATGAGCAAAGGGGACGACTCTTTGAGATATCAAACCTATGGTCATAGATCTTTGTGGAGATAGCTAGAGGAGAAAGCACTTGGAGATAGGATTTGGCTTGGACATCAAGCAACCATTGTAAGTAACTTCAAGTTTGCAATACAAATATAACTTGTTTTGTTTCCCAAATTGTGTGTATTGATGTTGTTTCAATTACATGGTTTGTTTCTGTGATAGATTTAGATTCTAACATATATATTTCAAGTTGCTAGAAATATTGTATGTGCTTGTACTTTGATTCATTCCAACGGGTTCATTCGCGAGGACTTGAGGATCGGAGCAATAACTAGGACGAACGACTAAATCAAAGGTCAGTTAAACCTCTTCCATTTCTTTCAGCATTATAATCTTGAAACATTTGTTTGAATATAGGAATTCAAGGTAGCATTTGTTACCTTTTTTTCTTATTTTGAAGTCAGTCGAGTCTACTTTAACCTAAGAGAGTTTCTACCTATCCGTAGGGAGAAATATCTACAACAATCGATATAGTGACCTACGTTTCTCTATTGAGCCTTGAACCTGCGTTGTCTGGTGGTTGAAATAAATAGATAGGGTTAAATGGCCCTCTGCGTATTTCGCTCTATGATCCTCAGTTATATTTAGCTCTGCATTTTGATTTCTATGGAAAAATGTATGGTGATGTCCAGGTCTACATCCTGCATGTAATGTCGTTGTTCTATTTCCGTATGCAGTTGATTTGGTAATTAAAAAGGCCTCCTAGATTTGTATGATGCTGATGGTGCCTATGTCCAACTTCTAGCTTGTTTAAAAGGATGTATCTGTAGCTTTAAAACTATGTATTGATGCATTTTTGGGTTTGCACGATTTACTCAAAAAATTGATAATGGGATTCGACCCTGTGACCTGCAGATTGATATGCTAAGAGGAATGTAATTAAATGTTTCAGTAATAATTCACTTTCAATTTCTAATTCACTCAACCAATGTCTCTGTCTGCGTCTGTGTGCTTAAATGTCAGTGGTTTTTGGGTTTGAAGGAATGGTAGAATTTATTACTACGATATTGTAGTGTAGCCTGTGATAAATGTTTAAATGAATGGCTGGGCCAAGAAGATCTCGTGGTAGGCTAAGCTTTACGATTTTTCCTTGCTATTTAGAAACTCTTTCTAAGGGTTTTGAACTTGTAACCCTTGGCATAAGACCTCAAACGATGATTGTTCTAAAACAAGGTTGGGTTGGGCTGGCATAAAGGGTAGCTGCTAATATTTGGCACCTTCCAAAACAATGAGATAACTCCCTCTATTGTGTGAGCATATCTTAAATCTGACTCCTAGAAGATTCACTTAGACCTCACTATGTGTTGTTACAGGACTACTATGCAACTGTAGGCTTCTCATCCAAGTATGGGTGTTGTAGGATACATTACTGTTGAATGGTTAGGGCCCCTATTTAGGTCTTATACAGTGCACATAATGTTCTCATACCTGTTGCACATACCCTTTCAGCTACATGCCTCAAAAATGATGCTTTAATGGCTTCCTTGGGGATAATATTGCCACAACCAACTCCAAATGAATACAAATATGCCCACATATGACATTTATCCTCACTATAATTTTCCAGAATGCCTTCTAGTATGCCCAGATTTAATGTATGGCCATATTCATTATTGTTGGATTGTACGGGATTGACAATGAAAGGGCCCACTGCTGTCACAAATCAGAATTTCCCATTATGCTCATAAGTGTTGTGTCTTATTGTCTGGAGACTGTGGTCAATAGCACATGTGGACACCCATAACAAAAGGGGGGTAATAGGCCCAAATATGGTAGTAATACTAGTACAAAATGGAAGTTAATATGCCCAGATTTAATTTATGGCCATCTTCATTACTATTGGATTGTATGGGATTGACAATGAAAGGGCCCACTGCTGTCACAAATCAAAATTTCCCATTTTGCTCATAAGTGTTGTATCTTATTGTCTGAAGACTATGATTAATAGAACATGTGGACACCCATAACAAAAGGGGGGTAATATGCCCAAATATGGTAGTAATCCTGGTACAAAATGGAGGTTAATAGGCCCAAAAGTATACATCAAGTACCCACAATACCACAATGCAAATGCACTTGAAACTGGATAATAGAGAATATCATTGAAAGCCAAACATACAACTTTGCCACACATGAAGATTGAGCATGATTAGCCTTGTCAAATTGGAAATTCATGCGATAGATCTTGAAAGACATCTGGAAATTAATCAAATGAATTGTAGCAGTATGTTGTTGTTGGTTCTTGTGCCTCTACACACGCATGTTCAATCCCTCCATCGAATCACATTGGAGAATGAAACATTGTTCACCCTTACCAAACTCTTTTGTTATTTCGTTTGTGGAAACCAACTTGTATGCACTGGGTTGCAGCACTATAACTGTTCATATTTCTGTGTGCCCTAACTTATCATTCAAAGTACTTTATTATTTTTTCAACAGAACATTGTGGTAGAATTTTAGTAGCCTTTGTAGATTAGCTTGTTTTTCTTATATACCATTCATTATATATTGGTGAAATGCCTTCTGTATTTCCAGGGAAATACTACAACTCATACATGAGCACCTTGTAGATTTGGGACTCCTAGATTAAAAAAAACTCTATCGAAGGAGGCACCTCTAGCACCAAAGTTGACTCAAATCATGACCTTGTCCATCCATGACCTCAAGTGTGATGTTCTCAAGTGTGATGTTACTCCACCTTTTTCATATGTTTTGCATAGTAATTATGATTTTAGGTGTGTTTCACTTACTCCACTTTTTTCATATGTTTTTGCATAGTAATTATGATTTTAGGTGTCTTTCACTTACTCCACATTTGTCATATGTTTTGCATAGTAATTATGATTTTACGTGTCTCTCACTTACTCCACATTTTTCTTATGTTTTGCAGAAAACATATAAATGGATACGTAAAGTTGACGTCCCACTGCCATTTCTTTCACCACCCACTCTTGATTCATTCTGCATGCATTTCTCTATGCAACCGTCTTAGATTCTCACTGTGTTTTCCCTCGATTAGTTTCTCAATTCAGTATGACCCACGCCCGACGTCCGAGGAGTGTTTCCAGCGGTCCTGAGTTTTAGCCTGGCAACGGTTGTGATTCATGGTATTATGTTTCCCTTCGGCTGCAATATGGAAAATGCATAGTTCACTGTGAAGGTTTGTAAGGATACAAACCTTCGTAGTGAACTATGCGTTTTCCATATTGCAGCCGAAGGGAAACATAATACCATAAATCCCGGCCATTGCCAGGCTAAAACTCAGGACCACTGGAAACACTCCTCGGACGTCGGGCGTGGGTCACACTGAATTGAGAAAATAATCGAGGGAAAACGCAGTGAAAATCTAAGACGGTTGCATAGTGAAATGCATGCAGAATGAATCAAGAGTGGGTGTCAAGAGAAATGGTTGTGGGACATCGTATGAGAGGAAATGGCGATGGGAATTGATTGATAAGGTCAAATTAAATTCGCACGGTGGTAAAAAAATACACTTGTGTCTTCCATTGTTAGTTGCACTTCAAGCTTGAAGGTGGTAGCCTCAGGACTAGACATAGGTTTCAAGTTCGAATTTCCTTAGTTTAGTTCGTACCCTGTTATTTTTTCGATGCAAATTATATGCTTTCTTTAATTTCCTTTGTCAGGACGCAGAGACAACCATAAAATATCATATGCGTAAAGATGCAAAGAGTACTAAGAGACAACAAGTGTACTTTTACGTCAGCGGTGGCATCAACATTGAAAATGGTTTCCATCCGAACCTATCAAGTGTACTTTTAGGACAACAGTATTCTTGTCTCCGAACTGTAGCAGCTGTTTGGCCATTTTCACCCTATAAATTGAAGGATTCCTGCAAACAAAAACCACTATGTTACGCGAACTTCTTTGAGGGCTTTGTTACATTTGCTTCTAATATTTTTCAAGGCTTTGTTACATTTGCTTCTAAGTCGTTACAGGGTGAAAATGGCCAAACAACTGCTACAGTTCGGAGACAAGAATACTGCTAACCTAAAAGTACACTTGATAGGTTTGGCTGGAACAAATTACCATGGAAATCCTCTTTATCTTCATTCTCGAGTTTTGAGAAAATAAGAGATATATGAAACGATGCTTTATGACTGTTCGTCTTCACAACCGCCTCTTGAAATCAAGGTAAGAAATGGTTTAATGATTCAGTGTAGTAAACACTTATCTTTATTGAATGTTAGTTTTTATTGAATGAATGTGTTCATTGAATGAATAGATGGTTTATTGAATGCTATCTTTTATTGAATGAATGTGTTGATAGAATGAAACATTTGTTTAATGGATTTTAGCCTTTATTGAATGAATGGTAGATGTTTGTTTATGATGAAATATGCATGAATTTGCACGTAATTTTTTTCAAGTACATGCATTGGGTATGGGGAATTGAGAGTGATGTGAGGGGGGGTGGGTGCATAAGAGCTTCCACCTTCACATGGTTGGCCCTGTTCAGTAGAGAATATTAAATTATTCTCGAAACAGAGAGGAGCTCAATGAATGGAAACGATGTTTCCTTTCTACAACCCACTCCCGTGTCATCTAAATTTTGACAATTTCTTGGAGCTTGTTGTGATGTTTGGCTGCTCCTGATCATAACCAATTTTGAATTTACACAACTTGAAAGGCTGAGTAAATGATGCACTGGAACCAATATCTTTAACCTTCAATATTCAATGAGATATGTCTCAAATCCTCTAGATATATTTGAATGAGATATGTCATGTGCAATTAGTAGCGCCTTACAAGTCTTTTGTAGTTTCCACCATACAGTTTCCAGAATCTCCATTTCCCTATATTGGATTGTATCAATAATTTTTATTGGAAATGAACGATGTGAAGAAGCACTTATAATAGATATTGGAGAAAGGAGTCATAGTGCTTCAGCAGGATGAATGTTTGGGAATGTGTACTGACTACCGAGTAGTGAATGAGATAACCATCAAGAATCAATATATATTTGCCACATACTAGTCCTCTTCTACAAGACTTCATTTCTAAACAACACTCAATGGCATGCATCTAGAACCAGAAACCAAGCAAAGGTTGATTTATGCTTTGATATAGAGAGGTGGCACTAGGCACACAATATGGAGAAACAACGACAAATTAATAGTGTATTTGTTTTTTTCAAGTACATGCATTTGGTATGGGGAATTGAGAGTGATGTGAAGGGGGGGGGGGCATAAGAGCTTCCACCTTCACGTGGTTGGCCCTGTTCAGTAGAGAATATTAAGTTATTCTCGAAACAGAGAGGATCTCAATGAATGGCAACGATGTTGCCTTTCTACAACCCACTCCCGTGTCATCTAAATTTTGACAATTTCCTGGAGCTTGTTGTGATGTTTGGTTTCTCCTGATCATAACCAATTTCGAGTTTCAACAACTTGAAAGGCTGAGTAAATGATGCACTGGAACCAATATCTTTAACCTTCAATATTCAATGAGATGTGTCTCAAATCCTCTAGATATATTTGAATGAGATATGTTATGTGCAATTAGTAGCATCTTACAAATCTTTTGTAGTTTCCACCATACAGTTTCCAGAATCTCCATTTCCCTATATTGGATTGTATCAACAATTTTTATTGGAATTCAACGATGTGAAGAAGCAATTATAATAGCTCTTGGAGAAAGGAGTCATAGTGCTTAAGCAGGTGTTTCACCTTATGGGTTTCCTATCATCATAGTGCTTAAGCAGGATGAATGTTTGTGAATGTGTACTGACTATCGAGTAGTGAATGAGATAACCATCAAGAATCAATAAATATTTGCCACATACTAGTCCTCCTCTACAAGACTTCATTTCTAAACAACACTCAATGGCATGCATCTAGAACTAGAAACCAAGCAAAGGTTGATTTATGCATTGGTATAGAGAGGTGGCACTAGGCACACAATATGGAGAAACAATGACAAATTAATAGTGTTTTTTTTCAAGGACATGCATTTGGTATGGGGAATTGAGAGTGATGTGAGGGATGGGGGGGAATAAGAGCTTCCACCTTCACGTGGTTGGCCCTGTTTAATAGAGAATATTAAATTATTCTCGAAACAGAGAGGAGGTCAATGAATGGAAACGATGTTGCCTTTCTACAACCCACTCCCGTGTCATCTAAATTTTGACAATTTCTTGGAGCTTGTTGTGATGTTTGGTTGCTCCTGATCATAACCAATTTCGAGTTTCCACAACTTGAAAGGCTGAGTAAATGATGCACTGGAACCAATATCTTTAACCTTCAATATTCAATGACATATGTCTCAAATCTTCTAGATATATTTGAATGAGATATGTCGTGTGCAATTAGTAGCATCTTACAAATCTTTTGTAGTTTCCACCACACAGTTTCTAGAATCTCCATTTCCCGATATTGGATTGTATCAACAATTTTTATTGGAAGTCAACGATGTGAAGAAGCAATTATAATAGCACTTGGAGAAAGGAGTCATAGTGCTTAAGCAGGTGTTTCACCTTATGGGTTTCCTATCATCATAGTGCTTAAGCAGGATGAATGTTTGGGAATGTGTACTGACTACCGAGTAGTGAATGAGATAACCATCAAGAATCAATATATATTTGCCACATACTAATACTCCTCTACAAGACTTCATTTCTAAACAACACTCAATGGCATGCATCTAGAACCAGAAACCGAGCAAAGGTTGATTTATGCTTTGATATAGAGAGGTGGCACTAGGCACACAATATGGAGAAGCAATGACAAATTAATAGTGTATATTTTTTTTTAAATTACCTAACTTCGTCGGATATCCGACTCTAAATATGAAGATATTCGATGACCATGTCATAGCTCCGACGGCAAGTGACGTGAGAGCTCAACCTTTTTCAAGCCGGCGAGTGGTTGGATAACTGATGGAAACAACTTAGATATTCGATGAGTTTGCTATAGGTCCGACAACAAAAGACGTCAGATTATAGCCCTGCCCAGTTGTGCTTGGCGTCAGAGTGTCGACCTTGGAAGGAGTCGATTAACTTACGAAGTATGAGCCATCAAAGTGCATTCAAAATTGGACTGACGTTAAAAAAAACCTTAAGTTGTCGGATAGTCGACCACAAGATGTGGAAAATTTGACTTTTAGGCTGTTAGATTTTGGGTTCAAAAAACCTAGCGATTTCCTTTCCCATGGAAATATTTGCCACAATTCTGAACCACTTACTTGATTCACACTTGGGAATGCCTCATTCCTTAATTGATAGCCTTTGCATGGCCAATCTGTCACTATAATGAACCACATGGCAAGTCCACATACCATTCTCATTACTTACTCATAAGTTTTTGGTTCATATCCAACAAATTTTCTTAGCATGCAATCACTTTCCCACAAGGATGATTCACCTATCACCTTTACAAGTTGCATGTCCTTTACCTGCTGGTATATCCCATACCTTTCTCGACATTCTCTTATGGAATACAATATCCATCTCCAATAGTCAAGAGCTCCCATGTCTCTTGCTTGAAATTTCAAATTAACCATTCTAAACCTAGAGAATGCATTGCATGCATTCTAGATATGGAACCATCACTTCTTCTTAGTTCCCTTATTCCATCATGAGTGTTTATAAAATTCAATCTACAAGAATGTAGTCCCACATGTTTTCCCACATGTTAACATAAATTACAATAATACTCTCAGGTAATACCCCTAGAACCTTAATTAAAAGTTAATTACTTTGTAATATGGTTTTAAATTATTGTTGAACAATTATTTGACCAAGTGTGGTCAAAGACACTTGTATGGGGATTTTGAATTATTATTATTATTTAATAAATATAAATAGCAGAATCCAATCTGAAGTAACTGTTGAAAGAGTGTTTGCTAGACCAAAAGGGGAAATGACAAGTGTTGGACAAGAATCGCTTAGTGGTGAAAACAGATATGTAATACCTCAACAGGTGCAGGAGGCATCATCCCTATATTTCAGGTCAAAAATCCAAATGGAGGTTCTAGAGCAGGAGGCTTGTGATAGACCTAAGTCCTAGGAAAATTTAAATATGCATTCCCATCAGATAAGCAGGAGGCTTGCATGGAAGAGGGAAATATCATTGTTGAGAAAATGAGTGGAACTGAGTTATGGTTCAGAACTAGGTTCAATAGTCTTTGTCCTTGTGGTCCAGGGAACAGGCTCAGGGGTTTCAAAACAAGTAATCTTGGTTGTTTTGGAAGATTGGTTGGGAGGAAAAACGACCTTCAAATTGGATTCAATCTCTTTTTACTGACAAGTTCTTATCATTTGTTATTTAGTATTCAGTATTTTATTTCTGTATAATGTTACTATAGAATGATGAACTGTATGTTAATGTTCTATTATAAAATATATTTAGATGATCATTATTTTATCATAGAAAGTACAAATCTTACATTACTATTATGTTTACATTATACTCCATATTATGTTGACTGTATTACTCTATCACTACTGACTTTCTGTTATAGCACTTTTTTCATATGATAGTTTAAGCTTTATATATCTGTGATGTAAACTTACAGTCATATAGTTTCTAACCTAGTAAATATATGTTTATACAAAAATGAAATAGGATATTTATTTCATATGCATATTTGTTATCATTTTTCTAATGAATTTACAGACTCGAATGACCTGTTACAAATTATACAGTATTTAAAGAATAACATGAAGAAATATAGTTAAATAAACAAAGTATGTCAAAACATTTCAGCATAGGATTTTTACACAAATCTGAACGACTCGAATAATATTCACGCATTTTAGGGTTATCAAATTCCATATATACTCCAATTAAAACACGTCTTACAAGAATCGAAGAGGCTCAAAACTGATTTTATATCAAGGTCAAAAGCATAATTACAAACTCCATATTTTGCAGAGTCAAGAAGTTAAGAAACCAAAATAACATTTCTTCTAAAATCAAAGTTAACCATTGAAAACTTTAGATACACAAAGAAAAAGTGTTAAGATCAATAGAGTCTCTTACATAGATTCAAGACCAAGTATTCACTTAAGATCGAAAATCTTGCATTTATAAAATATTAAATACCGAGCCGAAAGGCTTAGTTCAAAATCATAAATATTCTTAATACAAATATCCTTTACATTACAACACTCTAAACGCAGAAACCATTAAGGTAAATGGGGAATCCATAAGGGTATTACCCTGATCACCTATTTAATTCAAGCATTCCCATGGGAAAATGCGGAAGCATTACCCATTGCTTATACACACAAATATCCATCTAAATGCAGAGCATTGCGAACCGTTACTTAAACTTGTGCAAGGAAGAGGGTAAGCTTACCTGAGTCCGAACCCAACGCCGAGATAAATAATGTGTACATGCACACACAAATATTATAACATAGCTTTAGTAAATGGAGGAAACTAGTAAGAAATGACCCCAAACCTTTGCAACATTCGAACAACCATGTGTTCGTTGACAACGCATTGTGAACCTGGACAAAAAAATGGGAGTTACTTTAAGCTTCAATGGAGGTTTTTAAAACATTTTGTTATGCAAATTTTAAGCGAGAAGTTGTATGGAGGAGAAGCTAGTTACCTAAGTGACAAGAAAACCTTGTCCAAGTCACAGCAAGAATAAACAAGAAGGAACTCCGGTTCAAATAAACAAACCCTACATTACACAAGCATCGAAACTCTTAAGGAAATTTTCCCAAGTCGCGGCTCTTTTAAACAAAAGGAACCTCAGTTCGAAACCACTGAACTACTCATCATTCAAGAACTAAATAATTTAGTAACAGAGATCTATTCACATTAAAATGATCTAACCTTTCTTCAGAGCTCTCCAGGCTATTTTATTATATTATCACCATAGACATCAGTTGAACTATGTTGCCACATTATAGGGTTAAATCATGTGCATGCATAGGAACCCTTCACCACAAATCTACAACAGAGTGCCTTCAACACTTCTGTCTTGCAATGCAATAGTGAAAGCCTAGATGCAACCCTCAATGATTTACCAAACAACGTAAGAGAATTAATTGGAACACGTATCCAAGATTTGCTATACCCGAGACTCACCAGATAAACGATGAGCAATAACATTTCATTTCAACTTGGAGGGTCAATATCTTGCATTCACAACGAGGCATATGATGTGGTTAATTCTCGGCACTAATAAACCTCTGAACATTAAGTCGACGAGACAACCAAGATCTTACCATTAAGTTTATTTACGATCTGTCACATGACCAGTTTCCATGTTGTGTGCCACGAACACCGAGCCGTAAGGTTTTTCACATGGCCCGGTGACCTGGAAAGCTAGCTCAGGGACATAAAGCCGACTAGTTATGCCAACCTATAATACGCAAAAACCTCCAAAGTTTTAGTTTAGCATAAAAGACATAATTCTCTAGTTAAAAGGATTTCAATCCTTATCTGATTAATCTTTAATAAAATATAAATCAAATATGTAGACATTGCTCTTTAGTGTATGCTATGTGCAAGTTTAAGGATCATAGTTAATATTTTAAGGAATAAAAACTTATGTGTAAGATAAGGTGGTATTATATGCAAATGCATAGAATTCATAAGACCATAGCCAATGTTCATACTGAGTATCCTAAGGTGGGTCAATTTGACCATGTTAGTTAGGCCATAGGTTGGTTTACTCCACCAGTGTATTAACTTGCATTCTCATAAGAAATAAAAAGAATCCATATTAACTAACCTTAGTATTGTTATGAAGAGTAGTAGAATTATTTGTAGGTCAATAACATAGGCTTAGATAATAGCATTGGCTAATAATCCTAGGCTTGTAACGATAATTCTATCAAGTTTATAAGATGAGTTGCACCAACAGTGAAATATAATTATAACAGATTCGTGTCAGTTTGTAAGCCAAACCATGGCTATAATAGAAACATAAAAGCTGACTTCTTATTCTATAATCTACGTCTTTTATTACAGTGAACTCTAAGAATATCATAACTTAAATTATACCTTATAGAAGAGAAATGTTGAAGTTTGTATTGCATGCTTATCAACTTCGTACCTGTGACATAAAAAGTAATGCCGTTATAAATACCTTTATATAATTTTTTTTAAATCGGGTAAATTTGGGGTTGTGACAAATTGGTATTAGAGCACGGTTACAAACACTAGGCCTGGAAATAGGCTCAACATGTATGGTAATGACGAAACAAAAATAAAAACTGACTTATGTTTTCTGTATGGTTATTTCAAGAACAAAAATATAACTTTTGTTTTGCAGGAAAATGGAAGGAGTAGAAACATCTGCTGAAGAAGGATCACATCACAGTGAACAAGCAAATATTAATAACGAAAATCTATGGTTGATTTGAATGAAACTAGGAATGATAATCAATCTGAATTCTTACAAATAGTAAGAGAATTAAAAGCAGAAATACGAAGTGTTAAAGAGGGTAACAAATGTATCCTAAAGGCACATGAAGAGTTAAATAATGTTCTACTTACTAAAATACATGATCAAGAAATAGGAAAGAACAAACTATCAGATGAAGGAATTATGAAAACTGCATCATATAAGGGAAAGGCACTAAAATTAAATTTTGCAGATAATGAAACTGATTCGTCTAGTTGAAGTTCAGTAAGGAAAAATACAAGGAAGTATAATACCAGTAAAATTAGTGACGGGGAACAAAATAAGAAAAAGAGTAAGCACTACGAAAAAATTACTAGGGAATTTAAGAAAATAAAACCACCTATCTTTAATGGTGAAGTTGAAACTGGAGAAGAAGTTGAAGCATGGTTGTACGGAATGCACAAATATTTTCAGATTTATAATTACTCTACTGAATTAAAGGAAAAAATGGCCATTTATAATCTGTTTGGAAAGGCAGATATATGGTGGCAAGACATTAAAAAAGTGAAAAATATAAAAGAGCATTATATAACATGGAAATCTTTTAAGAAACTGTTTAAAAGAAAATATTTATTTGAACAATATTATGAAGAGAAGGCTAAACAATTTTATGATCTGAAACTTGGTACATTAACTATGAAGGAGGTATGCAACAAATTTTTAAGTTTACTTCGATATGTACCCTACATCATTAAAGAGAAACCAAAAGTGCAACGTTTCCTAAGTTGTTTTCCTGTAATATATAAATAAAGGATTGAGTATGATAATCATACAACTCTGGAAAAGGCAATGAGAAAGGAAAATTTTTGCTATGAGAAAAATAAAAACAGAAAAGATAATATACCAGCCTGGAAAGGAAAGCGTTTTGACCAAAATAAAAGAGGAAATAAGTTTTTTCAGAAATTTTGGAAATAACTATAAAAGTTATCAAGGAAATAATTACAGAAATAGACCTCAAAATATAATGAATAAAAAAGGAAGAGATGTACTTGCTACATTTAATAAAGTTAATAATCAAAAAGAATCTTTTAAATATTGGGAGTGTGGGGAACCACACTACTTTAAAGATTGTCCTAAGAGAAGAAATAATATTAAAAACTTACATTCCATACAAGAAGATGCAACTGTAAGAGATGTAGCCAGGAGAATTCCAAGGATTAGCATAGCATTGGAGAATAGACAAGCAGATCATCAATCGACAATGGCCGAAATCAAACGTATGATAAAAGACAAACCTATTTCTATGTTGATAAATCCAGGTGCAAGTTTAAGTTATATATCTCCCAGATTGGTAGAAGTATGTAAACTTAAGCAAGAGAAGTTTGAAAAATTATGGTTAATTCAACTTGCTACTGGAACAAAAATAAAAGTGACTAACTTTGTTAAGAATTGTGAATTATGAAAAAAAAAAATTTAGATTGCATGGAATTCCTAAGATAGTAATTTCTGATAGAGATTCAAAGTTTACTGGAAATTTTTGGAAGGCTTTGTTTAAAGGATTAGATACTAAATTAAATTTCAGTACTTCCTTTCACCCTCAAATAGATGGACAAACAGAAAAAGTAAATCAAATCTTAGAAGACATGCTTAGAATGTATGGTATGGATAAACCAGGAAAATGGGAAGACTATTTACATTTGGTTGAATTTGCATATAATAACCATTTTCAAGCTTATGCTAAGATGAGTCCATTTGAAATACTTTATGGAGGAAAATGTAACACTCCAATTGCTTGGAGTAGTATAGTTGACAGATTAATTTTGAAGCTAGCTCAAGATAGACAAAAGAGCTATGTAGACTTAAAAAGAACTCAAAGAGAGTTCCAGGTAGGAGATCATGTTTATGTAAAGGTAAAACCAAAGAAGAGTTCTTTAATACTAGGAAAATGTGCTAAACTATCACCTAGGTATTGTGGCCCTTTTGAAATATTAGACCGCGTTGGACCAGTATCTTATCGGTTGGCATTACCACCTACAGTAAAAGTACATATTGTTTTTCATGTTTCCTTGTTAGAGAAATATGTACATGATGCTACTCATGTAGTGGATTGGAATGTGAACCAAAAGGGATATTCCTATACTCCATCCTAGTCCTAATAGCTTTCCAGTCATTTTCATTTTCAGTCATGCATGCAAAATTAGGGTTTGCATGCATTTTGCTTGCATTCTAAGTCATCAGTCCCAGCACCTAGTCCTCAGCAAACTAGCCCCCGGAGCTTCTTTCAGATCATTTCTAGGCCTCCCAGTGACTAATGTGCCCTCCTTTGCTCCATTGCATGACAAGGGCGCCTTCTTCACCTACCAGTCCAATTATATTCAGTTATATTGAGTTATCTTCAGTTATTTCCTTGATTTAAGGATTAACTGACTCTTTACTAAGTTTATCACTCTGTTGGACCTCCAGTGAGACTAGATTGACCATTCTGACTCCAGTTAGAACCTATGGCACCCTCCACTGAGCCTCCTTCACTATATTAGTGCTTCCATGTGCTAGTTACACCAGCCACATTCAGTTAGACTCAGTTTGACTCTCGGTGGATCATTACTTGTGCATTGATGACTTCATTGATGAGAAGGTGGACTCCTAGTAAGGCATTGATGACTCTCCACTGATTATGGATCTATGCATGAAGGCCAATTCAAATTCCTCCTAGTGAATTCGAATCCTCGTACTCAGCATTGTATATTTACTAGTTCATTATTCTGTTAATAGTAACATGTGTAATTATTCTGCCTCAATCAAAGTTTCTTTGGATCTAAGTTCTATTGCTTGTCTCTTCTTCTATTATTCCTAAATTCTTTCATTGTGAGGTTTACATCATATCTTTGGATCTTATGTGGGAAATTTCACATAGTATTAGAGCCTTGAGAGTATATTCTACCTCCATTCTTGAGAGTTTTTTGCAGGTATTTTTGAAGTTCCAGCCGTTGCAGCAGCAGATTCAGCAGCCTTCTATTTGCACTTGTTCAAGCAGTCAAGATGAGCAATTCGAATGCTCCTTGTTCTATACTTCTCACTCCTTTCAATTATTTTGAATGGAAGATGAAGATGATAATACTCTTGCAATCAAGAGGGTTTAGTAGAATAGTTGAGGAAAAAGATGCCATACCACATCAAGCTGAAAAGAGAATCAAGCACCTAAACAAAATGGATGAAGCCTTTGGATTCATATGCCTTCATATATCTGATGATCTATTGTTTCATACTGATGGATTGAAGTCTCCATATGATTTATGGATAAAATTGAGGAGTCTTTTTGGAAAACAAGACGAATTGAGAGGCTACATTATTGAGAATGAATTGGTTGCCCTTCAACCTAGCAATTTCGAGAGCATCCAAAATTTCTTCTCCAAATTTCAGAATTTGGTTTTGCATTGCAAGCAATGTGGCATCACTAAAAGTGATGAGCAATTGATACTCTCTATATTGAGCAAACTTGGATCTCAATTTTCTGTCTTTGTATCTACCTTTCATTCTGTTCAAATGTCCATCCCTGGATGGAAGTTTCCCACCTTAAGTGACTTCATTGAAGCTCTCACTCAAGAAGAGAGCAAACTGTTTCAAATGGGTGCCATCAAAACCTCCAGATATCTAGCTCTTTTAGCTGGTGAATCAAGTGGAGCGAATGCAAAAGGGGGACAAAAAGGCAAAGGCAAGAAACCTTCAAGATCCAAGAATGACAAACAAAAGAGACCAAATTGTACCTACTGCAAGAGAGGAAACCATCCTGAGCATGCCTGCATGCATAAGAAGATTGATCTTCTAACCAAGCTTCTTGAATGAAACCAAATTGTTGTTCCAAAAGAAGCAAAGATGTGTGATTCTGGAAGTGGATCTGATGATTGTCATGCATTGATGGCTGGTTTTTCAAAGACAAAAGCTCTCCTCATAGATTCTGGAGCTTCCAACCACATGATGGAACAAGAAGAATCCTTCTCCTCTTTGGATCTCCAAGATGGGCCTACCATTCACATGGGAGACAACTCTCAGATTTCTGCCAAAGGTTTGGGTACAGTTCATATGGAGCATGGTAAGTTCAAAAATGTCTTATTTGTTCCTTCTCTTACAGCTAATTTGTTGTCAATATATCAAATGACTCATACAGGATCTCCAAAACAAGTAATTTTTGGTCCAGACACAGTAGAGATTACAGAAATCTCCACTGGAAAGGTTATAGTGAATGGGATTGCAAATCATGCCTCAAAGGCATATGAGTTCTCACACTTCATGCCCTTCTCTCCAATTATTCCTTCAGATTCTGATGAAGATCACAGTGACGTCTCTTCCAGTGACTCCTATTCTAGTGAAGAAGAAGATCAAGATTTTGATGTTGAGATCATGGTTCAAGAAGATTCAGAACCAACACCTATTCTCAATCCAAATTCAAGACAAATATGTTCTCACACAGCCCTTGCTACTACTGAGAACATAGTTGATGATTTATTTGCTTATAGAACTACTAGACTTCAGCAGCATGCTAACCTTGCATTATGCCATCCATCTCTCCATAAGAGATGCAACATGATGATGGGATTCTTTCTTCCATCTTTTCGGAAGAATACTCATGTTCCATTCGCTCCAGATACAGAAAAAGTTCCTGAAAGACTTGCTTCATCCTCCACACAGTGGGAGACCTTCCTACATGGGATCATCTTGCCAAGTCTTTTACAAAAGTTTTCACTGATGAAAGATTCTTTCTTTTCTGCATGATGGTTCTTTGAGTTATTTACTGTTCTTTTGAAGGGGGGTATTTTTCCCATGAGGTTTTTCCCCATTTTCTCAGTTTATGGACAGTTATGTATTTTATTATCATTTCATTTATTTTATGGGTGACCTTTGGTCCTAGTTACCACGGTCCAGGATGGATTAAGGGGGGGTGTTAGGATATTCCTATACTCCATCCTAGTCCTACTAGATTTCCAGTCATTTTCATTTTCAGTCATGCATGCAAAATTAGGGTTTGCATGCATTCTAGGTCATCAATCCCAGCACCTAGTCCTCAGCAAACTAGCCCCCGGAGCTTCTTTTAGATCATTTCTAGGCCTCCCAGTGACTAATGCGCCCTCCTTTGCTCCACTGCATGACAAGGGCACCTTCTTCACCTACTAGTCCAGTTATATTCAGTTATATTGAGTTATCTTCAGTTATTTCCTTGATTTAAGAATTAACTGACTCTTTACTGAGTTTATCACTCTGTTGGACCTCCAGTGAGACTAGATTGACCATTTTGACTCCAGTTAGAACCTATGGCGCCCTCCACTGAGCCTCCTTCACTATATTAGTGCTTCCATGTTCCAGTTACACCAACCACATTCAATTAGACTCAGTTTGACTCCCGGTGGATCATTACTTGTGCATTGATGACTTCATTGATGAGAAGGTGGACTCCTAGTTAGGCATTGATGACTCTCCACTGATTATGGATCTGTGCATGAAGGCCAATTCGAATTCCTCCTAGTGAATTCGAATCCTCATACTCATCATTGTATATTTACCAGTTCATTATTCTGTTAATAGTAACATGTGTAATTATTCTGCCTCAATCAGAGTTTCTTTGGATCTAAGTTCTATTGCTTGTCTCTTCTTCTATTATTCCTAAATTCTTTCATTGTGAGGTTTACATCATCTCTTTGTATCTTATGTGGGCAATTTCACAGTATCTTATCGGTTGGCATTACCACCTACAGTAAAAGTACATAATGTTTTTCATGTTTCCTTGTTAGAGAAATATGTACATGATGCTACTCATGTAGTGGATTGGAATGTTATTCAGGTGGAACCAAAAGGATAATTCCAAGTGGAACCAGAATGCATCCTCGATAGGTGGGAGCTTATTCTTCGGAACCGCATCATTGGGAAGGTAAAGGTGAAATGGATTCACCTTAGCCCAGAAGAGGCTACTTAGTAATTGAAAAGTAATATGCGAGAGGCATATCCAATTCTGTTCCAAGAAGAAACTGTGGAAGATTTAATAACACCGAAGATGGTGTTATATTTAAGGGGGGGTGTATGTAATACCCCTAGAACCTTAATTCAAAGTTTAATACTTTGTAATATGATTTTAAATTATTGTTGAAAAATTATTTGACCAAGTGTGGTCAAAGACACTTGTATGAGGATTTTGAATTATTATTATTATTTAATAAATATAAATAGGAGAATCCAATATGAAGTAGTTGTTGAAAGAGTGTTTGTTGGCACACAAGGGGAAATGACAAGTGTTGGACAAGAAGCCCTTAGTGGTGAAAATAAATATTTAAGACATCAACAGGTGCAGGAGGCATCATCCCTATATTCTAGGTCAGAAATCCAAATGGAGGTTCTATATCAGGAGGCTCATGATAGACCTAAGTCCTAGGAAAAGTTAAATATGCATTCCCATCAAACAAGCAGGAGGCTTGGATGGAAGAGGGAAATATCATTGTTGAGAAAATGAGTGGAATTGAGTGATGGTTCAAAACTGGGTTCAATAGTCTTTGTCCTTTTGGTCCAGCAAATAGGCTCGGGGATTTCAAAACAAGTAATCTTGGTTGTTCTGGAAGATTGGTTGGGAGGAACGACGACCTTCAAATTGGATTCAGTCTGTTTTTACTTATAGGTTCTTATCATTTGTTATTTAGTATTCAGTATTTTATTTCTGTATAGTGTTACTATAGAATGATGAATTGTATGTTAATGTTCTATTATGAAATATATTTAGATGATCATTATTTTATCATAGAAAGTACAAATCTTATGTTACTGTTCTGTTTACATTATACTACTATATTATGTTGATTGTATTACTCTATCACTACTAACTTTCTGTTATAGCACTATTTTCATATGATAGTTTAAGCTTTATAAATATATCATGTAAAATTAGAGTCATATAGTTTCTAACCTAGTAAATATATGTTTATACAAAAATGAAATAGGTTATTTATTTCATATACAGATTTGTTATCATTTTTCTAATGAATTTACAAAGTCGAATGACCTGTTACAAATTATACAGTATTTAAAGAATAACATGAAGAAATATAGTTAAATAAACAGAGTATGTCAAAACATTTCAACATAGGCTTTTTACACAGAGCTAAACAACTTGAATAATATTCATGCATTTTAGGATTATCAACTCTTATATATACTCCAACTAAAACACTTCTTACAAGAAGTTGCTCAAACATGATTTTATATCAAGGTCAAAAGCATAATTACAAACTCCATATTTTATAGATTCAAGAAGTTAAGAAACCAAAATAACATTTCTTCAAAACTCAAAGTTCAACATTGAAAATTTTAGATACACAAAGGGAAAATGTTAAGATCAATAGCGTCTCTTACATAGAGTCGAGACCGAGTACTCACTTAAAATAAAAAAGCTTTTATTTATAAAATATTAAATATGTCTGAAAGGCTTAGTTCAAAATCATAAATATTATTAATATAGAGCTCCTTTACATTACAATGCTCTAAACGCAGAAACCATTAAGGTAAATGGGGAGGTTGTAAGGCTAACCCTAATCACCTGTTTAATTCAAGCATTCACATGGGAAAATGTAGAAGAATTACCCATTGCTTCTACACACAAATATCCAACTAAACACAGAGCATTAGGAACCACTACTTAAACTTGTGCAAGGGCGAGGGTGAACTTACTTGAGTCTGCACCCAACACCGGGATAAATAATGTGTACGTGCACACACAAATATTATAATACAGCTTTAGTAAATGGAGGTAACTGGTAAGAAATGACATAAGGTAAGAGTTAAAGGTTGGAAAAATGATTTACCTGGTCTCGAATGTAAGTAAATATGAACTGCGTCCATGACCCCAAACCTTCGCAAGGTCCAAACAACCCTTTGTTTGTTGATGACGCATCCCGAACCTACACAAAACAAATGAGAGTTACTTTATGCTTCAACGGAGGTTTTTAACACATTGTGTTATGCAAATTTTAAGTGAGAATTCGTATGCAGGAGAAGGAAGTTACCTAAGTGCCAAGAAAACCTTGGCCAAGTCGGCACCTCTGTCTTGCAACGCAACAATGAAACCCTGGATGCAACCCTCAGGGATTTACTAAACAATGTAAAAGCATTAATTGCCAAGAAAACCTTGGCCAACGGAGGTTTTTAACACATTGTGTTATGCAAATTTTAAGTGAGAATTCGTATGCAGGAGAAGGAAGTTACCTAAGTGCCAAGAAAACCTTGGCCAAGTCGGCACCTCTGTCTTGCAATGCAACAATGAAACCCTGGATGCAACCCTCAGGGATTTACTAAACAATGTAAAAGCATTAATTGTCACATGTATCCAAGATTTTCTATACTCGAGATTCGTCGGATCAACGACGAGCAATAACATTTCATTTCAACTTGGAGGGTCAAGATCTTGCATTCATAACAAGGCATATGGTGTCGTTAAGACTTGGCACTAATAAACCTCCCGACCATTAAGTCGATGAGACAACCAAGATCTTACCATTAAGTTTATTTGCGATCTGTCGCATGTCCAATTTCCATGTTGTGTGCGACCAACACCGAGTCGTAAGGTTGTTCACATGGCCCAGTGACCTGGCAAGGCAGCTAAGGGACATAAATCCGACTACTTATGTCAATCTATAATACAAAAAAACCTCCAAAGTTTTATTTTAGCGTAAAAGACATAATTCTCTAGTTAAAAGGATTATAATCCTCTTGCTATTAATCCAAATGTGTAGACATTGCTCCTTAGTGTATGCTATGTGCAAGTTTAAGGATCATAGTTAATCTTTTAAGGAATAAAAACTTATGTGTAAGATAAGGTGGTATTATATGCAAATGCATAGAAGTCATAATACCATAGCCAACGTTCATACTAAGTATCCTAAGGTGGGTCAATTTGACCAAGTTAGTTAGGCCATAGGTTGGTTTACTCCACCATGGTACTAACTTGCATTCTCATAAGAAATAACAAGAATCCACATTAACTGACCTTAGTATTGTTATGAAGAGTAGTACAGTTATTGGTAGGTCAATAGAATAGGTTTAGATCATAGCATTGGATAATAAGGCTAGGCCCATAACGATAATGCTATCAAGTTTATAATATGAGTTGCACCAATAGTGAAATATAATTATAACGGATTCATGTCAGTTAGTAATCCAAAACATGGCTTTAATATAAACATATAGTCGTCACATAAAGGCTTACTTATCATTCTGCAATCTAGGTCTTTTATTACAGTGAACTCTAAGAATATCATAACTCAAATTATACCTTATAGAAGAGAGATGTTGAAGTTTGTATTGCATCCTTATCAGCTACGTAACTACGACATAAAAAGTAATGTTGTTATAAATAACTTTATATAATAAAAAAATTAAATCGGGTAAATTTGGGGTTGTGACATCTCAATTGAATATCCCTTCTTATTAATGGTACTTCCTTATCACCAGGCATCCAACCAGACCTGGTTCAATTCTTTCACATTTCTGGCCCATAAGCAATTTTACCATGATTTCTTTATGAAAAAACTATAAACTTGTTTTAAGAATAATATCATTATATCTTATTCTCCTATGGATAAGATTTCCAATGAGTAGGAGCATGCCTATTTATGATTACTGAGAAAAACCTACAACTCTTTAGAATTTCCATTTTTTGTCAAATTACAAAAACCATCTGAATCACCCTTTTATAAGACACAACTTGCTCAATTATCCCCAGAATTGTTATCATAGTGTAACATTTCCATTTCTATGAAACCTGTCATCACCATAGGAATTTCTCAAAATCAATGATGTCTCAAGGCGATGACAACGGTCAAGGGGGATTTCCCCCTTGCATCCTCTTGTAAATCTTTCAATTTCATGCAATATGGTGCATAAGATCAATGTCATTTTTCAATTTCTGGCACCTGAAAAATCTCCCTAGAAAATTTCTCAAATTCTTAGTTTCAGCAGACTTTTCAAAAACTTGTCGAACTAATTCAGTGGATTTTTCCATTTCGCAATGAAATGCCCTTTTCATTTCCTCACCGATAGTTTCAGTGACCTTTTCATTTCATTTACCGAAATTTTTATCGACACAACTCCGCGAAAATCGTCGAAAGTGTTTCAACGGAGTTTTATTTTCTTCACCGAAAGTGTTTTGATAAATTTTTCATTTTTTCACTGAAATGCCCCTTTTCAGTGGTTTCTTCCTTTTTCACTAAACATTTTTCATTCATTTTTCGATGACTTTTCTCATTTTTCACCGAGCACTTTCGGCAACTTTTTTAATTTTTCGTCAAAACGTTCGGCAACTTTTTCATTTCTTCGCCGACAATTTTGGCATGCTTATTATTTTTTTGCTGAAACACCTTCAACGAATTTCTCCAGAACTTGTCAATATGTGTCGGCGCAACTTGTTCAAATCCAATGACACATACTTAGTCAAAGAGTTAGAAAAATTTAGGAATTGTTTTCAATAGTCAGTGCTTAGAAGGAAGCAATCTTACCTCTGCAATTTGCTTTATTTATCCCATTTAGGCCTAATGTTGCAACCCATGGATCTGATACCACATTGTCTCATCCCCTTCATCTCAATCCCACTGAAGGGACGGAACATGACTAAAAATTTGGGCTTTCAAATTCTTATCCCCAACATCATTTTATGCAATCGTAACAAAATACAACACGTGTGTAGATTCATAATAGAAATAAACACAATGGAAATAAAATTTGCTACACACATCTAACATGCATTTATCGAGACAATTTTGACATGCATCAATTAAAGACATTGCATATTGAAATACAAGAAAATACTTATCTTGAAATGAGTTGTCCCGAGTAACTATCTATCTAATTGCAACGTTCCACCTAGCCATAGGCCAGTTGTGCACATCAATATCTCAACACAACTACTACCCCCAAGCTAGGCATTATTTCCACAAGGAAAAGGGACCAACAAATAACACACAGCCAAGTATACATCACATCTCATTCAGGCCAGACCACAACTAGGTTTATCACCTGGACGTTAAGGTAGTAGAAAGGAAGGAATTGTTAAGCTAGTGAGCACAACCATGTAACTATTGGTAACTTGTCACCTACCCAATTTTGGTAACTTGTCACATTCCTCACGCTCATCAGGTAATGGCTGAGAGATTCGAATAGGGGAGGTTGTGGAGAGTGCAAGTATAAGTCTGCAAATGTTATGAGAAGGACAGACCAAAGGTGTTGGTGCCGATCCCATGGAATTACTAAGCTTGTAAGGCTGGATATATAAATTTTCTTGCTGCTGCAAGTTGAAGTCCTACGCTGCAGAACCTTCTTCCTCCTAGTGGATCAGTGGATAGGCTCGGGGGTCCTAAGGCAGACATCTTGGCTGTTTGGGAGCGGGTTGGGTGGAACAGGTTTCTTGAGTGATTTGTTCCTCCCATTACACTCAGGTTCTATTCTACTATGTTTTCTTTTTTCAAATCACATGAATGTTCTCAGAAAATGGCTTAGTATTGTTATTTAATGATCAATAGTAGAAAATGTCAGATCCTAATTAATTTAGATTTACTGAACTGATAAAATGACTCCTCTGCATTTTTCCCCAAGCGTGGAGCTGCATCGTACTCCAGTACAGAGAGGTAGCATTAAATCTGCCCAGCTAAAAGTGAAACCTAGCATGCATCTAAATATCTAAACCAAAGACCACCCAAGCATAGACCTACGTTTATCATGCATCTTATATTTTAGCAGTTGTAGATGAGATCTATGCATGTATTGTTTTATCATCCAATTCTATGTGTTGAAACAACTTAACAGAAATTAAGTATAGCAATAGGTTCTTTTCTTATTCCTTAAGGTGATCATTATGACTTACTTATCTTTATTAATTATTTCAAAGTAAACAATAGTATGCATTATGTTTAACCATATTCCCATTTTTCTATCTTCTTATTGATTTAGAATCTGATTGTTCTTATATGCATATTGTCTTCACTATATTATGTTGTATAGACAGAAAGAATGCTACTGTGTATTTTATCCTTTCATCAGAGGTCCAAGATGGATGAATACTGGAATAAATAGCTAGAATAGAAAAACTGCATATTCATAAGCAATCAAATTATCTGACGATTGCACTGTTATTGTCTTTGTTTTCCTGAACTATCAATTGCATGTGATAAAACTTACATCACATAATACCAAGTTCTTAATAGCTAGGGAAAACATAAGTTTTATTAAATTAACAGATTAAATTGTAATATCACTATACCCTAGCTGGGATCAACACGTTTTCAATACATTATTATTTTTAAACATTTAAGCAGTTTCCAAATTGAAGGTTGCAATTACCACAGACAATTAAATTGCAGAATCGAGAGTTGTTATTCTCATTCCTTTAAAACATCAATTTAGACATGTATATTTCATTCACATCGATAGCTAAGGTTTAATGTTATCACTTATGCTTTCAAAACAAAACCACTTCCTTTATATTTCTCGGCGTATAGCCACATTTTATTTAAACAACTGAAAACATGCCTTTCGATCCGTGGATCTGAGTTCAAGAATGAGAAGATCGAACAACACTATACACATATATAAAACCCAAAATATCTTAATCGGCTATTAGATACAGATACAAAAATGAGAAGACCAAATTTACTAAACATAGCCATTAAACCCTGAATATTATCGTTCCCATTTAAAATAACAGTAGTTACACCCTACGGTTGCCACTATCTTTTGCTGGAGGTTCCTTTCGAAACCCCACACCATTTATACACACAACAAGTACTGAAAACAAAGTTACTATCAACATATCTCCTCATGCATCAACCCAGAAGTACTCAAACGATAAAACATAAAACAGAATGATGCATGACGATTTGCAAACAAAAGGGTTTAACCCTGCTAAACTCGCCGATGCCAGGAATGGCCGGCCAAATATTTTAAACATTTACATCGCTTATTCTATCAAGAAAACTCAGAAACTGAAGGTTTCCCAAATGCTGCAGGCGAGACAAAGCCACTGCCACGAAGGCATGCCACCATCACTTGCTCATTAAGCCCGATTCCAGGAGAACCACTAAGGAGGGATACCACCGAAGCTTACCGGTGAGTTCGCTTAATTTCTCTTCCTCTTCAACTATTCTGGCACCCTGTGGAATCACCAAGGGTCACCTGCCAAAATCCATACAACAAGTTAAGCATCAAATCATGAGGTAGAAACGCATGCAACAAAGAATAGTGGGAAAACCTTTTCAAGAAATACATTAACTGAATTGTGACAAAGTTTTCGACGTAGCCAGCACCCATCCACTGTGAAGGAGATGCACCCAATTCGAAGACCACGATGAGGGATACCTCCCAAAAACTTCCAACTCAATTGAAAACCCAGACTTGCAAGCTACGGCAATGCCGGCATAGATGCACTCATCCCACCTATAGGTTACCACACCATCGTTCCAGACTTGGCTTCCATGGATAACTTTCACTTGCAGAACCAGGGTTGCTACCAGTCTTATGATCGAGCCCAAGGGAGCCTAGAAAAACCAGCAAACCCTAAGTGCCTCTCGATCGATTGGCCTCACCTCCCAAACCCTACCACCGAGCAAATGACCAAGAAACGTTACAAAGAATCCATAAGTTACGTGAGGGTTCGGCTTATCCCAATACACAACGATCAACGGCAGAGATTCACCCACATCAAGCCACGTTGGAAGGCGGCAGGTGCAGCATTAAATGGCTCATCTACCACCCAAGCCACGGAGTTTCCATATCGGTTGATAGCAGGGCAGGAGGCCGTTACAACTCAGCAATTGCCAAACATTATCACACCGAAAACATCCACATAGATGTGCACGTAACACTATCCCTAACACGGTGGCCAAGCACAATAATTACAAACCTAATCATTTAATACACCCTTGATTTGTATGCAAGCTTTTGCAGGGCCATCATTCCACCTGCCAACCCATTCCAACCAATGTTAAAAGTTTCAACATGTAAATATTATCAATGTATAACGATCACCAATAGCATATAACGAAAGGTCTCATACGATCCCATCTAATCAATTTCGAACCACATTCATAGCTTATAAATATCCACTAAGGTCGTGAGCAACCATAGGGCATGGTTTGACTTCACCCATTACATAGAGTCTTTTGTATAGTTCACTATAGGGATCGTTGTAGAGCTCATAAAGCTCGTCCACACCACAAGTTATATAAACACATTGTTAGGGTATGGTGCCACCCAAGGACCCATCGCATTCATTGCATGGTTGGGTGTTAATGCTTAAGGCATCACCATTTTTAATTTCCCAGGCAATAGAGTTTAGAACCATGTTGTCAATCTCTCCATAGTATGACTTAAGACCATGCATCCTTGTCATCAACCTGTCACCATCATTATTATAAAAAGAATTACTTAAATAGCCGCAAGGAATTCATGGAATGACCTTACGTAAACTCATCAACACTTATTGGAAACATTCACAACAAACATACCCTGAAATGAACATTATCTACAGTCTTGAGAGAGACAGGTTCATCTTACAGAATTGGAAGGAGACCATACCTGTGGCATCGAAATTCATAAGCAGTTTCGATTTATATCGCTATCTCTTACCTGCGAACCTGCGCATGGAGGACGAGTGCAGTGCTTTAGCGGAATAGATAAGTAAGCCTCGGGGCACCTCGTGGGACCCCTTTCATCATCATCCAGAAAAGTTAAACTGTCAGCACTTGTCAAAAGAATTATGTTTTCCAATGCATCATAAATTTTCAATCATTCTAGCATACGAATAAAGTACATAATCATTAATTGATTTTCATGACGTCATTAAAAGACAAAAGACACAAGCATTAAATTATTACTACCAAGCAACACTTTTATTAATTGTTGAATATTGATTTTTATTATTTCCGCATTTTACAATATTAGCTCTTTTTATGGCGATTTAAAAAATTTTAAATTTTATGAAAATATTAGGATGTTACATGTGGTATTAGAGCTCATGTTCGAACTCTAGGCCTAAAGACGGTCCAAGAAACACGCAAACGGAAAATTTATGACTGAGAAAATTTTCACTAACTCAAGTTTAAATTATTTTCTCCTATACAGAAAAATTTCTTTGATTACAGATATGGAAGGATCAGCTGAACACATAAGGGGCAGATTTCCGCCAAACATCCCAAGTATGGAACAACAATTCCAGGGCAATCGAGGTAATGATTCATCATAATTATTGTGTGCTTTTCATGAATTAAAAGCAGAGATCCAGTCAGTAAAACAGGACAATGAAAGGATCTTGTAGACACAGGAAGAATTGAAGCAAGCACTGTTTGACTAGTATCCAAAATATGAACAGAACTTGGAACATACTTCTGAAACTAAAGAGCTATCCGAAGAAGGCAAGAACAAACAAATAGAAACAGCTGAAGAAAACAGCAACTCAACATCATCAAGAGCTGCCAAACAACCATGTAAAAAGAAGCATAACTACTCTAGTGACAGTAGTGAAGGAGACTGTAAGCCAAAAATAAAAAGGAATAGACAGTACGAACAGATATCTGGTGAATTCAAGAAAATCAAACCCCCAACTTTCAATGGCGAGACGGAAAAAGGAGAGACAGCAGAAGCATGGCTGTCCGACATGAAAAAGTATTTTCAGATCTACGACTACTTGGAATCCTTGAAGGCAAAGATGGCAATTTATATTCTGACCGGGAAGGCAGATATTTGGTGGCAAGATCTTAAAAGGGTAAAAGGTATAAAAGACCGAGATGTGAGTTGGAGTACTTTTAAAAGACACTTCAAGAAGAAGTTCTTATCTGAGTAGTATTATGAGAAAAATCCAAAGAATTTTATGATCTGAAACTGGGAACGATGAATATGAAAGAACTGAACAGCAAGTTTTTAAGTCTGCTAAGATACGTGCCGTATATGGTGGAAGAAAAACCGAAGGTCCAGAGGTACCTAAGTTGTCTACCTTTCCACATCAAGGACAGGATAGAGTACGATAACCCTAAGACCCTAGAGGAAGCCATGAGGAAAGACACCTTTTGCTTTGACCAGAATAAGAGAAGAGAAGGGGTACCTAGCTAGAAAAACTCAAAACCCAGTAACTTTGAACATAAAAAGAAGAATTTTAGGTATGGCGGCAATTCCAGTTTTCAGAAGAAAAATTTTCAGAATAAAAAATTTCAGCAGAATAGAAATAATCAGCAGCAAAAATTTACAGCACCCAGGAATGTCCCCAATGTTGCCAGGGCCAATGAACAGAAGCCACCTATAAAATGCTTTGAGTGCCAAGAGCCCCATTATGCCTCAGACTGTCCCCTCAGGAAATGGGCGGCCAATCATATTCACTCCATACAGTTTGAAACTACTGTAGGAGATGTGGCAAGAGAAGTACCTAGAATTGGTGCAGCATTAGACAACCAGCAAGTAGAACACCAAGTCTCAATGGTGGAGGTCGAAAGTATGCTGCAAAACCTCCCCGTTTCTATTTTAATTGACCCCGGTGCTAGTCTAAGTTATATATCACCAGTTATGGTAGACAAACTTAATTTGAAAACAGAGAAATTCGATAAATTCTGGTTAGTTGGATTAGCAACAGGAACAAAAAGGAAGGTTTCTGACTTTGTGGAAAATTGTGCTTTATCTATGAATCAACTAACAATGCAAGTTAAGCTAAATATTCTGCCATTAGGTTCATATGACATCCTTATTGGTATGGATTGGTTAGAGACCCATCGGGTCATTCTGAACTATTATGAAAAAAGCTTCAATTGCCTAGATGATGAAGGAAGGACAGCAGAGGTAAAAGGCATCCCCAAAAAAACATCCGTTTGGCAGATTTCAGCCATGCAAGTAAAAAGGGCAATTAGAAAAGGGTGTCAGATGTTTGCTGTGAATGTGGTGCATGATGAGATAAGTACTATGGAGGACAAACTAAAAAAGAAAGACATACCTGTCTTGCAGGATTTCCAAGATATTTTTCCTGAAGAGATCCCAGACTTACTTCCCAAAGGAACCTGGATTTTACTATTGAATTAATACCTGGCACTGTACCAAGTTCTAAAGCTCCATACTGGATGAATATAGTAGAGCTGAATGAGTTAAAATCTTAGTTGACGGAGCTGATCAATCAAAAATATATAAGACCCAGCGTGTCCCCTTGGGGAGCACCTGTCATTTTTGTCAAGAAGAAGGATGGTACCCTAAGAATTTGCATAGATTATCGTCAATTGAATAAAATGACGATCAAGAATAGGTACCCGCTACCCCGCATTGACGATCTCTTTGACCAACTACGCGGAGCAACAGTGTTCTCAAAGATCAATTTACGATCAGGATATCATCAGGTTCGTGTGAAGGATGAATACATTTTCAAAACAGCCTTTAGAACTCGTTATGGACACTACAAATTCGTTGTCATGTCGCTTGGACTAACTAATGCACCTGTTGTGTTTATGTGATTAATGAACAAAATTATGCACAAGTACTTAGATAAGTTTGTAGTTGTGTTTATCGATGACATTTTGGTATATTCTAAGAACAAGGAAGAGCATGATGAACATCTACGTATCATTATGCAAGTTCTGAGGGAACACTAGTTGTATGCAAAATTCAGCAAATGTGATTTTTACAAGGACAAGAATCAGTACTTGGGACACATAATCTCTTAGGAAGGGATTGCGGTTGACCCTGCCAAGATAAAGGCCATTAATGAATGGTCGATTCCTAAAGATGTGACAGATGTGCGATCGTTTATGGGCATCACTGGTTACTATAGAAAATTCATTGAAGGGTTTTCCAGGATCACAAACCCCATAACGTCGCTACAGAAAAGGGAAAGAAGTTTGTTTGGGACCAAAAGTGTGCGGACAGTTTTGCAAAGTTAAAAGAATTATTGACTTCAGCGCCTATTTTGAGGATTGCAGATCCTAATAAAGATTTTGTAGTATGCACAGACACGTGCAATGATGGACTGGGAGGAGTCTTAACACAGGAGGGACATGTTGTAGCATACGAATCAAAAAAACTGAAAATTCATGAGAAGAACTATTCCACCTACAACCTAGAATTGTTAGCAGTGATTCATGCCTTAAAAATGTGGCCTCACCACCTTATCGACAAAAAATTTACCTTGATGACGGATAATATGGGGCTGAAATATTTGTTAGATCAAACAAATTTGAATGCCAGGCAAGCCAGATAGCTAACTTTTCTGAGTGAGTATGATTTTGAAATTTAGCACATTAAGGGGAAGGAGAATAAAGTTGCTGACGCATTAAGTCGTAATGCAAGAATACATTTTGTTTCAGCCATCAGCACATACGCAACAGATTTGGAGGAACAGATTTTCGAAGGAATCAAGGAGAATGAGGAATATAGAAAATTACAGGAAAGGACAGCAGAAAACAACTCTAAAAATTATGTAATAGATTTCAGTTTGAAGGAAAATGGATTACTGCTGTACAAAAATAGATTGTACATACCAAATGTACCAGCAGTAAAAATTCTGATATTGGATGAGATGCACAAAAGCCACTATTCTTGCCACCCAGGTTACCAGAAAACCATCACAATGCTAAGGAAGGAGTACTACTAGCCCAGGATGAAGGATGAAGTAGCGGAGTATATAACTAAGTGTTTTGATTGTCAAAAAGTGAAGGTGGAACATCAGCATCCTGCTGGATTGCTGTAGCCCTTGCCTATACCCAGTTGGAAATGGGAATTCATAAGTATAGATTTCATCACTGGGTTACCAAAGAATAAAAAACAACACAATTCCATCATGGTGGTAGTAGATAAACTTAGCAAGGAAGCCCATTTTATCCCTGTCAAAACTACCCATAAAGCCCCTGATATTGCAGAAATTTTATGAAGCAGGTTTTCCGACTACATGGCATACCGAAGGTAATAGTTTCAGACTGAGATTCGAAGCTCACAGGTAATTTTTGGAGATCTTTGTTCAAGGGGTTAAAAACCACCTTAAATTTCAGCACTGCATTCCATCTGCAAATAGACAGACAGACTGAGAGGGTGAACCAAATATTGGAAGATGTGCTCAGGCTGTATGTTAAGGATCAGCCTGCTATGTGGGAAGACTACTTGCATTTAGCAGAGTTTGTGTATAATAATCACTACCATGCTTCAGCCAAACTTAGCCCACTTGAGATCCTTTACAGAAGAAATTGTAACACACCAGTGTCATGGAGTGATCAAGTTAGTAGGGTCACCTTAGGGCCCAAATTGTTGCAGGAATTAGAATCAATCGTGAAGCAAGTACAAGGGAATCTTAAAGCTACCTAGGATAGACAGAAAAGTCAAGCAGACCTTAAAATAACTCATAGAGAGTTCCAGGTGAACATGTTTTTCTTAAATTAAGATCAAAGAAGAGCTCCTTAAAATTGGGAAGCTGTGCCAAACTGGCACCCAGGTATTGTGGCCCTTTCGAAATCTTGTCCAGGGTTGGACCTATGGCATATCAATTAGCCCTACCTTCAAACCTCAAAGTCCATCATGTTTTTCACATTTCATTTTTAAAGAAATATGTGCATGATCCTACTCATGTTGTAAATTGAAATAATGTTCAAGTGGAACAAGGCAGCGATTTTCCAGTGGAACCGGACTGTATTCTCGCAAGGAAATAAACTCTACTCCGGAACCGCACGGTTGGTCAAGTAAAAGTGCAATGGAAGCACTATAGCCCAACAGAGGCTACCTGGGAGTTAGAGAGTAGTATGCGGGCTGCATACCCAACTCTGTTCCAAGAACACTCAATGAGTGAATGAAGCAACATCGAGGATGATGTTGAGGCTTAAGGAGGGGTGTATGTCACCTACCCAATTTTGAGAATAATTATTTTCTACTGTTAATCTTTTTGCAAAAAAATACTTTGTGTTAAATAATAATTACAAGTTTGTAATTATGACCAAGTAGGTCAAAATTGAATGTAATGACTCATTATTATTATTTAATAAATGAAAATGGGAGACAAACACTCAAGAAAGCTGTTACAAGAGTATCCACTGGCCCACTAGGAGGAATGGAAGTTGCTGCAAGGATTGGGATAGATGGAAGCATTTGCACTCTACCATTAGTTGTTGGTATGGGACAACTCCCCCTAATTTTGTGGCATTTCCCTCTCCAGGTGGAGAGAGGTGAGCAGGCAGCTCACTAATTACTAGTTAATTACCAAAGACCTAGGCAGCCTATAAAAGGCAATTCGAATTGAGCAGGAAACTCTTACAATGTTTTCGGAAGAAACATTCCTCATGCTCATCAGGTGATGACTTAGAGATTCAAATAGGGGAGGCTGTGGAGAGTGCAAGTATAAGTCTACAAATGTTATGAGAAGGACAAACCAGAGGTGCTGGTGCTGATCCCATGGAATTACTAAGCCTGTAAGGTTGGATATATAAATTTTCTTGTTGCTGCAAGTTGAAGTCCTAAGCTGCAGAACCTGCTTCCTCTTGGTGGATCAGTGGATAGGCTCGGGGGTCCTAAGGTAGACATCTTGGCTGTTTGGGAGCAGGTTGGGTGGAACAAGTTTTTTGAGTGATTTGTTCCTCCCATTACCTTCAGGTTCTATTCTACTGTGTTTTCTTTTTTCAAATCACATGAATTCTCTTAGAAAATGGCTTAGTATTTTTATTTAATGATCAATAGTAGAAAATGTCAGATCCTAATTAATTTAGATTTACTGAACTGATAAAATGACTCCTCTGCATTTTTTTCCATGTGTGGAGCTGCATCGTACTCCAGTACAGAGAGGTAGCATTAAATCTGCCCAACTAAAAGTGAAACCTAGCATGCATCTAAATATCTAAACCAAAGACCACCCATGCACAGACCTACGTTTATCATGCATCTTATATTTTAGCAGCTGTAGATGAGATCTATGCATGTATTGTTTTATCATCCAATTATGTGTGCTGAAACAACTTAACAGAAATTAAGTATAGCAGTAGGTTCTTTTCTTATTCCTGAAGGTGATCATTATGACTTACTGATCTTTATTAATTATTTCAAAGTAAACAATAGTATGCATTATGTTTAACCATATTCCCATTTTTCTATCTTCTTATTGATTTAGAATCTGATTGTTCTTATATGCATATTGTCTTCACTGAATTATATTGTACAGACAGAAAGAATGCTACTGTGTATTTTATCCTTTCATCAGAGGTCCAAGATGGACGAATACAGGAATAAATAGCTAGAATAGAAAAACTGCATATTCATGAGCAATCAAATTATCTTACGATTGCACTATTATTGTCTTTGTTTTCCTAAACTATCAATTGCATGTGATAAAACTTACATTAGAGAATACCAAGTTATTAACAGCTAGGGCAAACATAAGTTTTATTAAATTAACAGATTAAATTGTAATATCACTATACCCTAGCTGGGATCAATAGGTTTTCAATACATTATTATTTTTAAACATTTAAACAGTTTCCAAATCTAAGGCTTCAATTACCACAGACAATTAAATTGCAGAATCGAGAGTTGTTATTCTCATTCCTTTAAAACATCAATTTAGACATGTAGATTTCATTCACATCGATAGCTAGGGCTTAATGTTGAATATTGTAACTTCTAAGAATATTATATTTGTACATTACTATTCCAGAGATGTTTCATCCCTCCGAGGTAACCCTATTATGTATCCGAAGATGTTTATTCCTCCGAGGGTTTGTGGTAGCTAGGGTTATTAGACCCACCATGTGGGGGTCGGCCCTGATCTTATACATTAGGGGTTATTAGACTTCTCTAGGAGAGGTCGGCCCCATTAGGTATTTTAGTCAGTGAGGAGTTACTATAAATAGAGGAGGTGAACTCCTCATTAGACACACTCACTCACTTGAGAAAAGTAGCGCACTTGTCTGGGAGGTCTGCTAAGGAGATAAAGAAGGAGGGAGCACATCTTGTATTTTGGTTGATCATCTTATTAAGGAAAGCTTTGCTGGGTTTTCTACCCCATGAGGGTTTCCCAGGGTAAATTTTGTGTCTATCTTGTGATTATGCTTCTTTCAGTGATCTTGCTAGTCTATTTGGTTTAAACTTAACATGGTATCAGAGCTAGACTGAATAGGACATCTTTCACAAGGTAAGTATACCTCTCTCTCTCTCTCCGGTGAAAGTTAGGGTTTCAACAAAAAGTTGGTATTATTAAATTCTGGTTACATGGCTGGATAGCCCTTCTCAATACCAATCTTTTAAGCCCTAGATCGAACTTGTTGGTTGGGTAGAACTCCAGGAAATCCAAACCCTAGTTTTACCAAAAGTACGATAAGTCAGAAATTGGTTTCATAAAAAAACAAGTTGGCATTTTTTAATTCTGATTACATGGATGGATAGCTCTTCTCAAAACCTATCTTTTGAGCCCTAGATGGAACTTTTTGGTTGGGTAGAACTCCACGAAAGTCAAACCCTAGTTTTACCAAAAGTGCGATCATCTAGAAATTCTGTCCCAGAATCCAGAAAGGTAAAAAGGTAAATTTTTCCGGGTAAGTACTACTCTGTCTCTTATCTCTTGGACTCCCCCAAGAGAAGATGGCTCCAAACACTAAGCTTGAAGACAAGCTAGAAGGCATAGAGAATTTCCGAGCATGGAAATACATAATTGGTCTCATTCTTGAAGAGAATGATCTTGCTCATTATATTAAAGATGAAGTTGCAGAACAGGAAGGAGATGAAGCCAAAGAAAAGCATAGAAAGGATTTGATTAGGGCAAAGAGAATCATAGCTGATTCTATTAAAGACCACTTGATTACCCAAGTGGCTTCCAAGAAGACTCCAAAGGAAATGTATGATGCCCTAGGAAGAATGTATGAAGGAAAGAACATCAATAGGAAGATGAATCTAAGGACTCAGTTGAAGAGTACCAATATGCACAAAGGAGAATCCATTCAAGACTACTTCTCAAGAGTCTCTCTAATCAAGGAGCAACTAGATGCCATTGGTGACACTCTTGATGAAGATGAACTTGTGATGACTGCCCTAAATGGTCTCACTAGACCTTGGGAATCTTTCATACAAACCATGTGCGCCAGAAAAGAAAGCATGAAGTTTGATGTAGTATGGGAGGATTGTGTTCAAGAAAAGGCTAGGGTAGCCAACAGAGAAGCTCTTCTCAAAGAGGATGACCAAGCCTTGGGCACCCACACCAAAAGAGGAAAGAGAGGCCATTTCAAGAAAGTGAACTACAAAAGGTCTCAACCCTCTCATAGATTCAAAAGGAAAGGAGGAACAAACTTAGAAAGAGACCTCTCCACAGTCCAATGTTCTAATTGTTTTAAACTAGGACACTATGCTAAAGACTGTTCTCTTCTGGGAAGGAAGAAGAAGAAGTTTGTTCACAAAAGACATCATGCACATATGGCAGAAGATGATAGTGAAGAAGAAGAAGGAGAAGAAGAAGAAGAGGAGGAGGAGGAAATGCCTCAAAGGAAAAGATCTAAAGTAAAGAAAGAAGATCCAGAAGAATATGTCCTATTTTCTGCACTCTCTGGATCTGTGTCTACTGGTGAAGATACATGGCTCATTGACAGTGGTGCTTCAAAGCACATGACAGGTCAAAAGAAAACTTTCTCAAGAATTGAAGAAAAGTCCTCACCCCAAAAGGCATCTCTAGGAGATGATTATCAATATCCCATCAAGGGAATTGGTGAAGCAAGCTACAAGCTTGATTCTGGAACACCCTTGAAGATGAAAGAAGTCTTATATGTACCAGGTTTAAAGAAGAACCTTCTCTCTATCTCAGCTCTAGATAAGAAATGCCTTAGGGTGGCTTTCATAGATGGACAAGTACTCATGTGGTCCAAAGGAAAGTCAATTAAAGATGCAGTTGTCATTGGTGAAGAAGAAGGAGGTCTCTACAAGCTCAAGGGTCATCCAGAAACTACCCTTGCTCATTATATCTCTAGCCCCAGTGAACTATGGCATAGAATATTAGCTCACATCAACTACAAAGCATTACCTTATGTAAGCAAGGTAGTCATAGGGTTACCAGACTTGAAGGCTGATCATGATGGCTCATGTAAAGGGTGTAAGAAAGGGAAGAATATCAAGAACCCCTTTCCAAAGAGTGAAACAAAGACTAAGAGCATCTTGGAACTAATACACTCAGATGTATGTGGTCCAATGCCCACCACTTCTCTAAGTGGGTTTGAATACTATCTTTCATTCATTGATGACCATTCAAGGAAAACATGGATATACTTTCTAAGAGGTAAGAATGAAGTCTTTGGAAAGTTCAAAGAGTTCAAGGCTCTAATAGAAAACCTCTCAGAAAAGAGAATCAAGATTCTCAGAACAGATAATGGTGGAGAATATACTTCAAAAGAATTTGAAAAATTTTGTAAAGAAGCCGGAATTAAGAGAGAACTAACCAATCCCTACAATCCCCAACAAAATGGGGTTGCTGAGAGGAAAAATAGAATAATCATGGAAGCTGTGAAGACTATGATACATGACCAGGATCTTCCCATGTATCTATGAGCTGAAGCAGCCAAGACAGTAGTATATGTGCAAAACAGACTATCTCATAGTGCTCTTGATTTCAAAACTCCAGAAGAAGTGTTTACAGGAAAGAAGCCCGAGGTAAGTCATCTTAATATATTTGGGTGTCCTGTGTACATCCACATTACAAAAGAAAAGAGAACCAAGTTGGATCCTTCTGGTAAGAAGGGAATATTTGTTGGTTATTGTGAATCATCCAAATCTTTCAGGATTTACATACCAGGTTTTCATCATATAGAAATCAGTAGAGATGTAACATTTTATGAAGAAGCAGCTCTCAAGAAATCTAGGAAGTGCCAACTTGAAGAAATCTATGAAGAATATCCCTCTCCTAGAATCACAGAGGCTATACACATTCCTGAAGATGATTCACCAGAGGATCATGACATGTTGGAACCACAAGAACCTCCTATTACAGATTTATCTAAGAAAAGAAGGCCAGCATGGGCTAGAGATATTATTCAAGGGGCTGAAATATATGGAGCTCCTGAAGGCTCCACCGGAGAAAGAAAGAAACCAAAGCTAGTTTCCAACTATATGGCTTTGATGTGTGATCTTGTGGATCAACTACCTACTAACTATGAAGAGGCAGCTCAGAAGAAAGAATGGGTAGAAGCAATGATTGAAGAATATCAGTCAATAATGAAAAATGATGTTTGGGATATAGTTCTCAAACCAAAAGGTAAAAGTGTGATTTCTTCCAAATGGATTTCAAGATAAAACATGCTGCAAATGGAGGCATTGAAAAATACAAGGCAAGATTTGTAGCCAGAGGATTCTCTCAGAAGGAGGGAATTGACTATGAAGAAACATTTGCACCAGTTGCAAGGTATACTTCAATTAGAACTATCATGGCACTTGCATCCATGATGAATTGGAAATTGCACCAAATGGATGTTAAGACAGCTTTTCTGAATGGTGTAATTGAAGAAGAAGTATACATAGAACAACCACAAGGGTTTGAGGTTAAAGACGGAAGGACTCATGTATGCAAACTGAAAAAGGCATTATATGGATTGAAGCAAGCTCCCAGGGCTTGGTACGGAAGGATTGACAATTTCTTAACAAGTATGGGCTTTACCAAGAGTAAAGCTGACCCCAATCTTTACCTCAAAGTGATGGATGATGAACCAGTTATATTGTTGTTATATGTAGATGATCTATTTCTAACCGGAAATGAGAAACAGATTATTGAAAGCAAGAAGAAGCTTTCTTCAAAATTCGAGATGAAAGATCTTGGATTAATGCACTACTTCTTAGGTCTAGAAGTATGGCAAGAACCAAAAGGAATCTTTCTGAATCAAGGTAAGTATGCTGTGGAGATTCTAAAAAGGTTTGATATGTTGGAATGTAAACCCATGGCCACTCCCATGGACTCCAACCTGAAGCTATTAGTTAATGACTCATCGGAACTAGTGGACCTAACTCTATATAGACAAATCATCGGATCATTGATGTATTTAACAAATACTAGGCCAGATATATGCTTTGCTGTAAATACTCTAATTCAGTATCTAGTAGAGCCTAGAAAGGTCCATTTGATAGCTGCAAAGCATGTGATGAGATACCTAAAAGGTACATTGGATTTTAGTCTATATTATCTTGGAGGTCATGAACTCAAGTTACATGGTTACTCAGATTCTGATTGGGCAGGAAGTGTCTCAGACAGAAAGAGTACATCAGGTGGATGTTATGGTCTTGGATCTGCCATTATCTCTTGGTTCAGCAAGAAACAATCTAGTGTGGCCCTCAGTACTGCTAAAGCAGAATACATAGTTGCCTGCTCTGCCAAATATGAAGCAGTATGGCTTCGGAAACTATTATCTGGAGTGTTTGACTTAGAAATGGATCCCACTATGATTATGTGTGATAATCAAAGCTGCATTAAGATGACAGAAAATCCTGTATTCCACGATAAGTCAAAACACATAGAGATCCGATACTTTTATATACGAGATATGGTGCAGAGAGGAGCTATCAAGCTCGAGTATGTAAGCACTGAGGATCAAATTGCATATATCTTAACCAAACCTCTATCTCGAGTGAAATTTGAATACTTCAGAGACAAGCTTAGTGTAGTTCAAAAGAACCCTCCTCGAAAGGGGGAGTAGTATAGTCACTGATGATGAGACTGCCTCACCAAACACAAGGTTGATGATAAGGTTACCTGTTCACCACACCTAGGTACTTAGAAATATTTAGATTTAGGACTCTTATGCTTAAAATACTTAGTTATTACTTATACATGCTTTTGATGATAGATGTATTAGTGAGAAGACATGCTTGTGATGTAAGATGTATACATGCTTTTGATGTTAGATGTATACATGCTTTTGATGATAGATGTATTAGTAAGAATACATGCTTGTGATGTTAGATGTATACATGCTTTTGATGTTAGATGTATACATGCTTTTGATGATAGATGTATTAGTAAGAATACATGCTTGTGATGTTAGATGTATACATGTTCTTGATAATAGATGTATTAGTGAGAATACATGATTTTGATGTTAGATGTATACATGCGTTTGATGATAGATGTATTAGTGAGAATACATGCTTTTGATGTTAGTTGTATTAGTGAGAATACATGCTTGTGATGTTAGATGTATACATGCGTTTGATGATAGATGTATTAGTGAGAATACATGCTTTTGATGTTAGGTGTATTAGTGAGAATACATGCTTTTGATATTGGATGTATTAATACATGCTTTTGATGTATTAGTGAGAATACATGCCTTTGATATTAAATGTATTAATGAGAATACATATTACATGTATTGATTAAATGTACTTGTATGAATGAGGATACTTGTACCTGTATTGATGAGAATACATGTGAGGATTGGATCATCCTTGAACTCAAGTTCTAAAGAGATTCGTAGACATGATGTCTCTGAAAATGAAGTCCTTGGTGGACAGAATAGGATTGCATCATCCTGAAGAGAGCCGTAGACATGATGTCTCCGAGAATGAAGTCCTTGGTGGACAGAATAGGATTGCATCATCCTAAAGAGAGCCGTAGACAGATGTCTCCGAGAAAGAAAAAGGATTGGATCATCCCTGGACTTCAGTCCTAAAGAGAGTCGTAGACAGATGTCTCCAAGAAAGAAAAAGGATTGGATCATCCCTGGACTTCAGTCCTAAAGTGAGCCGTAGACATGTGTCTCCGAGAATGGAAGATAGGACTGCATCGTCCCTGGACCTCGGTTCAAAATGTACGTGATCGGGATTGCCTCGTCCCTAGACATGAGATTTGTCTTAAATTGATAAGGACTGGTCATCCTGGAACTGGATCGGGATTGCCTCGTCCCTAGACATGAGATTTGTCTTAAATTGATAAGGACTGATCATCCTGGAACTGGATCGGGATTGCCTCGTCCCTAGACATGAGATTTGTCTTAAATTGATAAGGACTAATCATCCTGGAACTGGATCGGGATTGCCTGGACCCTAGACATGAGATTTGTCTCAAATTGATAAGGACATATCATCCTGGAACTAGATCGGGATTGCCTCATCCCTAGACATGAGATTTGTCTTAAATTGATAAGGACTGATCATCCTGGAATTGGATCGAGATTGCCTTGTCCCTAGACATGAGATTTGTCTTAAATTGATAAGGATTGATCATCCTAGAACTGGATCAGGACTGCCTCATCCCTAAACATGAGATTTGTCTTAAAATGATAAGGATTGATCATCCTGGAACTGGATCGGGATTGCATCATCCCTAGACATGAGACTTGTCTTAAAGTGATAAGGACTGATCATCCTGGAACTTGATCTAGATTGTATCATCCATGGACCTATGTCCTAAAGAGAGCAGGATTGATCATCCTGTAAATTGATTGTGTGTTGATGCTCATGCGATGACGATGTTGATGATCGTACGATGACGATGATGATGATCATGTGATGACGATGCTAATGATCGTGTGATAACGATGCTAATGATCATGTGATGACGATGCTGATGATCGTGTGATAACGATGCTGATGATCATGTGATGACGATGCTCGTGCGATGACGATGCTGATGATCATGTGATGACAATGCTGATGATCGTGTGATGATGTTGACTATGATCGTGTGATGATGATGCTGATGATCGTGTGATGACGATGCTGATGATCGTGCGATGACGATGCTGATAAACATATGATGACGATGTTGATGATCGTGTGATGACGATGTTGATGATCGTGCGATGACGATGCTGATAAACATATGATGACGATGCTGATGCTCATGTGATAACGATGCTGATGACATTGATGTTCCAGTAACTGGTTGAGTTACTGATGATGATGAATTGAAGAAAGCTTCCGATGATTTATAGATGTATCATGTATGATGTAGCAGATGACTCCTTGCTCCTGCAGATGTTGCTATAATATCCTTCTCGTTAAGGGGGAGTGTTGAATATTGTAACTTCTAAGAATATTATATTTGTATATTATTATTCCGGAGATGTTTCATCCCTCTGAGGTAACCCTATTATGTATCCGGAGATGTTTATTCCTCCGAGGGTTTGTGGTAGCTAGGGTTATTAGACCCACAATGTGGGGGTCGGCCCTGATCTTATACATTAGGGGTTATTAGAATTCTCCAGGAGAGGTCAGCCCCATTAGGTATTTTAGTCAGTGAGGAGTTAGTATAAATAAAGGAGGTGAACTCCTCATTAGACACACTCACTCACTTGAGAAAAGTAGCGCACTTGTCTGGGAGGTCTGCTAAGGAGATAAAGAAGGAGGGAGCACATCTTGTATTTTGGTTGATCATCTTATTGAGGAAAGCTTTGATGGGTTTTCTACCCCATGAGGGTTTCCCAAGGTAAATTCTGTGTCTATCTTGTGATTATGCTTCTTTCAGTGATCTTGCTAGTCTATTTGGTTTAAACTTAACACTTAACATTATCACTGATGCTTTCAAAACAAAACCACTTCCGTTATAATTCTCGGCATATAGCCACATTTTATTTAAACAACTGAAAACATGCCTTTCGATCCGTGGATCTGAGTTCAAGAATGAGAAGATCGAACAACACTATACGCAGATATAAAACCCAAAATATCTTAACCGGCTATTAGATACATATACAAAAACGAGAAGACCAAATTTACTAAACATAGCCATTAAACCCTGAATATTATCGTTTCCATTTAAAATAACAGTAGTTACACCCTACAGTCGCCACTATCTTTTTCTGGAGGTTCCTTTCGAAACCCCACACCATTTATACACACAGCAAGTACTGAAAACAAAGTTACTATCAGCGTATCTCCTCATGCATCAACCTAGAAGTACTCAAACGATAAAACATAAAATGGAACGATGCAAGATGATTTGCAAACACAAGGGTTCAACCCTACTAAACTCGCCGATGCCAAAAATGGCTGGCCACATATTTTAAACATTGCAATACCTATTCTATCAACAAAACTCAAAAAATGAAGGTTGCCCAAATGCTGCAAGCGAGGCAAAGCCACTGTCGTGAACGCATGCTACCAGCACTTGCTCATCAAGTCCGATTCCAGGAGAACCACTAAGGAGGGATGCCACCGAAGCTTACCGGTGGGTTCACTTAATTTCTCTTCCTCTTCAACTATTCTGGCACCCTATGGAATCGCTGAGGGCCACCTGCCAACAGCCATACAACAAGTTAGGCATCAGATCATGAGGTAGAAATGCATGCAACAAAGAATAGTGGGAAAACCTTTGCAACAAATACATTACCTGAGTTGTGACAAAGTTTTCGACATAGCCAACACCCATCCACTATGAAGGAGATGCACCCAGTTCGAAGACCACGGTGAGGGATACCTCCCAAAAACTTCCAACTCAATTGAAAACACAAACTTTCAAGCTATGGCAATGCCGGCACTGATGCACTCATCCCACCTGTAGGTTACCACACCATCGTTCTAGACTTGGATTCCATGGATAACTTTCACTCACAAAACCAAGGTTGCTACTGGTCTTAGGATCGAGCCCGAGGGAGGCTAGAAAAACAAGCAAACCCTAAGTGCCTCTCGGCCAGTTGGCCTCACCTCCCAAACCCTACCACCGAGCAAATGAATAAGAAACATTACAAAGAATCCATAAGTTAGGCGAGGGTTCGGCTTATCCCAATACACAACGATCAATGACGGAGATTCAGCCACATCAAGCCACATTGGAAGGTGGCAGGTGCAACATTAAATGGCTCATCTACCACCCAAGCCATGGAGTTGCCATATCGGTTGATAGCAGGGCAAGAGGTCGTTACAACTCAGCAATTGCCAAACCTTATCACGCCGAAAACATCCACATAGATGTGCACGTAACACTATCCCTAACATGGTGGCCATGCACAATAATTACAAACCTAATCATTTAATACACCCTCGATTCGTATGCAAGCTTTTGCAGGGCCATCATTCCACCTGTCAACCCATTCCAACCAACGTTAAAAGTTTCAACATGTAAATATTATCAATGTATAACGATCACCAATAGCATATAACCAAAGGTCTCATACGATCCCATCTAATCATTTTTGAACCACATTCATAGCTTATAAATATCCACTAAGGTCGTGAGCAACCATAAAGCATGGTTTGACTCCGCCCATTACATAGAGTCTTTTGTATAGTTCACTATAGGGATCGTTGTAGAGCTCATAAAGCTCGTCCACACCACACGTTATATAAACACATCGTTAGGGTATGGTGCCACCCAAGGACCCATCGCATTCATTGCATGGTTGGGTGTTAATGCTTAAGGCATCACCATTTTTAATTTCCCAGGCAATAGAGTTTAGAACCATGTTGTCAATCTCTCCACAGTATGACTTAAGACCATGCGTCCTTGTCATCAACCTATCACCGTCATTATTATAAAAAGAATTACCTAAACAACCGCAAGGCATTCATGGAATGACCTTACATAAACTCATCAACACTTATTGGAAACATTCACAACAAACACACCCTAAAATGGACATTATCTACAGTCTTGAGAGAGACAGGTTCATCTTATAGAATTGGAAGGAGACCATGCATGTGGCATCGAATTTCATAAGCAGTTTCGATTTATATCGCTATCTCTTACCTGCGAACCTGCGCATGGAGGACGAGTGCAGTGCTTTAGCGGAATAGCTAAGTAAGCCTCGGGGCACCTCGTGGGACCCCTTTCATCATCATCCAGAAAAGTTAAACTATCAGCACTTGTCAAAAGAATTCTGTTTTCCAATGCATCATAAATTTTCAATCATTCCAGCATACGAATAAAGTACATAATAATTAATTGATTTTCATGACATCATTAAAAGACAAAAGACACAAGCATTAAATTGTTACTAGTGACACTTTTATTAATTGTTGAATATTGATTTTTATTATTTCCGCATTTTACAATATTAGCTCTTTTTATGGCGATTTAAAATTTTTTAAATTTTATGAAAATATCGGGATGTTACATAACTCCACAAGATTTAGTTATCTTGGCACCCACAATACCTACACACCCAACACAAGGAAGTATTCCCTTCACTGCTCCATAGTCCACCAGGCCATACCTTCCCTTCTAGTGCTCTTCAGGGTGTACATAGAAAAAGGTAGTAGAAAGGAAGGAATTGTTAAGATAGTGAGCTCAACCATATAGCTATTGGTACCTCCACAAGGTTTAGTTAGCTTGGCACCCACAATACCTACACACCCAACACAAGAAAGTATTCCCTTCACTACTCCATAGTCCACCAGGCCATACCTTGCCTTCTAGTGCTCTTCAGGGTGTACATAGAAAAGTATCCAAATCCCCTTCATCTTTAGTGAGGTTACACTCTTCGCTAGGTTTATCAATCCAATTTTGAATCCTCTTCTACTCCTAGTTGCTTACACCCAAATTCAAGCCAAAACAAGGGATACACATAAATCAAACCACAACATTATCTCCCCACACACAACAAGCACATATGTTGGGCATGGAAAAAAGAATTTAATTGTGGGATGCAACAAACAAGATGTCCATGGGTTTCGCAAATTGTGGCCCACCCAAAAAACGAGTTGTGAGAGTGGATATCAACCCCTAGTGAACAAAATCGAGTTTCCAACAGGTATATAGGCATTCAAATGGGAAAAAAGCCTCTATGGAGCCCCAACTTGTGATTCCCTTCCTGCCATCCCTTCTAAAAACCAAAAACGACTCCCAACTAGAGAAAATGGAGGAAAACTCAAGAAAAACATGAGGGAAAACGCCCAGCAAGACAAAACTGCATGAGGGAGAAAAGAACATGGACGAATAATAGCTTGGGAAGAAAAATCATGGGTCTTTTCTTGCCCAGGAATCCAAACACAATTTTCCAAAATGATGGCTTTCCTATACACAAAATTTTGGGACAACCATACCTTCAATTTCTCAAAACAATAACTACCTCAACCACCTCTTGGAATAATTAAACAATTGGGTGCAAAAGTCAAGATGGGTAATTAATGGTTCATGGGTTCTCTCAATGACACTTGGATTGATACTATTGGTTCAAGGGTTTCAATATTTCCCTCCCTATTCCTTGTAAAAATCATGCCCCCATACTTGTGCTGCATTGCATAGCTAGTTGTGGGTATTTTATTAAAATACATATTTACATGATATTTGCAATCTCCATTGTTCCATGCAAGCACGTGATCCACATGTATGACTTTTAATTGCATATACATAAATGATAAATTGATGGAGGGGCCTTGGCCTTGAGCTCCTCACCATGATTTAATAATGATATTATATCATTTACAAGTTTAAAGCAACAGGGTCAAAATCGTGGTGTTACATATTTGGCCAATTTGATAGCTTTATCATGTACCATTTGGGCCATCTTATTCTTTGTGATAATCTTTGATTTCTCCATGATTTTTTTGGTTCTATTCCTTATTGGATGTTCCTCTATCTCTTGATAAATCTTGGAATTGAGAATATCCATGAATGACATGGAAATTTTTGGTTTATTCTTTAATTCTGTGAAGGCCCTCTTGGCATCCTATAATGCAGTAGCTTCCAAGTTTTGTTCATCTTGGGCAATAACAAAATGATTCTATTTTTTGGTCAACACTATTTCTATATGATCCCAAGATAATTGTTTTTCTATTTCAAAAGAGATCTTTATGAAATCCTCTTTGTTAGGTGATCAAACTCTTTCTGCAAGTTTTCCTTAGTGTCTTGTAGGTCAGTGATCACTACATCCCTCTTTCCTGCCATATGATTTAGAATATTCACCTCTTTCTCATGATTCTTGAGGTACTCCATGATTTTACTCAATTTTGCTTCAGTAAAGCTCATATCGGATAGTGTCTTATCCAATTGGTTAGTTGGGTCCATCGATGAAGATACAAGCAAGGAAACAACTTTTGCAGATATAAGATTGTAATTTTCTTATTTTAGGTCACTGACATCTTTCTCCATCTTATTTGGTTTTGTTTTGTATTCTTTGACCACCTTATCCATCTAATCCTTTTCTTCCTGAAATTCCAATAGATTTGGTGTCTGGTCATGCCCAGTGGTAGGGAATTTTAATTTCTTCTTGAGAATATATATCTCATTGTATTTTTCTTTCAAAAAAATTTGTACAAGAGCGGGATCAAGAGGGTCGATCCCCGTTTCCACTACTTTTTTCTCCATCTCTATGATTTTGAGTTGATTTTCCTTGTTGGGCACTTTCTCATTCTTTAGTTACCTCTCCATCATGTTAACTGTGCCTTACGAATTTTTAACATTCATTGTATATTTTAACACATCTATTGAAAGCCCCTCCCCTATCTACCTGTTCCATTGTGGTTCCATTCAATCTTATTTGTAGGCTGAAGGCATCAAGATTGTAGGTGAATTGAGTAGACTTGTAGCTGTATGGAATCATCCTTCCACATGAAGTGGTTAGATCCATAACAACCATCTTGAAGTTTACATGATCAAATCTACTATTGATAATAGTCTAGGTTTTCCTCTTAAAGAGGTTTATTCTCTAGGGAACAAATCCTTTTTCAAATGAATATTTTTGGCCTGGATTTGAGAAAACAACACAATTATCCCATATTTGAAGGTAGGGATATGAGAAGAAGCTCCTTTCTCCTAGGATCATTGAGAAGTTGAAAAAATTTCTATGGTAATGGAAGGTTTACTCAAAGATGAGGTTTCCCAACCTTGAACTTGATGGGGAATGATATCTAATTGTTGGTATATCTTGGGATTTTTGAAATCCATCTTTCCTCCTTCAAATTCATCTGTGTATACAACATAGGATGCCTATATGTGAGGCCTTTCTTCTCCTACATCATTTTTTTCTTGAGTTGGAACCTCTTGTGACTTGAGCTAGTTACTTGCCCGAAGAAATTTTTGTACTTCCTCCCAAATTTCCAAGTTTGCAATCCTTTCACCTAGTTGCTCAATTGGTTTATGAAGGCATTCTGACAGTTTTAATTTCCTTCTATTTTCTGAGATGACCCCATGGAGTCATATGACCACTTGAATCCTTGATATAGGTTCAAAGTATTAAGTGTATCTTCTATGATTGACTATGTTGATTTGGTCTTGATCAAGAATGGACCAATATCCTTCAGAACATTGAATGCGATGACACTCTTGTTTTTTACAAAGTGTATTTGGTTAGAGTTAAATATCTGATGGATGTATTTCAATGCAAACAATATGGGAGTCCAGAAATATGGGATTTGGTAAGAGGGAATTTCAAAACCATAAATTCTTATTTCAGTGTGATTCTCAAACGAAAACTAATATCCTGCTAATGAATCTGGGATTAGTTGGAGTAAACTTTTACATTTAGGAAATAATATGGGGGGAGGAATACCATATAGGACACATAACTTTGTTTGCAAACTCAAGGTATATTTCATTGAAAATATGGAATTTAAATAACTCAAGGACTGACTTGGGGAACCAACTTGTGATGAACTTGCAATAATTAATTAATGCAAATACACGAGATATCATAAATAACGGAACTCAAAATCAATTTTATATTGATCACAGGCCACTTCAAGGGGGAAACCTCCTTTGATAAATCTCAATACAATTAACTTCATCGTGCCTTCATAGGACTCAACACACACTTATATACTAATTCTAGGTGCCAATATTATGGGTCAAAACCATGGGCCACTACAAACTATGGATCAACAATACTACAGGCGACTTACAAAGCATATGCGCCAACAACAATAACACAAACTATGGATCAACAAATACTACGGGACGACTTACAAAGCATATGCATCCAACAACAATATACTAACAAAGTAAAGACATGGGTTCCTAACATCCCCTCCCCCTTAAACAAAAGCTTTGTCCTCAAAGCTTTAGATGTGGAAATTGTTGTTGAATCTGAAGGAGTGGTTCCCATGTAGCATCCTCTTGTTGCATGCCGTGCCACTGAATTAAGACCTCTGTGATAGAGCGAGAGCGAAGCTGACAAGTGCGCTGATTGAGGATGGCCTCCAGCTCCAAAAGGATGGATCCTTCATTATCCAGTTCGGGTAAAATAGTTTGTCCACTAATGTTGGTTCCAAGAACTTTCTTCAAACAAGAGACATGAAATACTTGATGAATGCTGGAAGAAGGAGGAAGTTCCAATTTATAAGCAACGGACCCAATCTTCTGAAGAATCCGATATGGCCCATAGAACTTTGGAGCGAGCTTATGATGCCCTTTGAGTTTCAGGGAGGATTGCTTGTATGACTGGAGACGAAGAAAAACCATATCGCCTGCTTGAAAAGTGTGCTCAGAATGGTGCTGATCAGCTTGTTGCTTCATGCGATTTCTTGCCATGTGAAGATTGTCCTGCAAAATGTGAAGAATCTGATCGCGGTTTCAAAGGACCGTGTCAACTTCCTGAACTGGTGAACTGTTGGGGGTGTATGGAAGAAGAACTCGAGGTGCCTGACCATAGACTGCTTCATATGGGGTCATTTTAGAGGCAGTGTGGTAAGAGGTATTGTACCACCATTCAACGAGAGGAAGCCACTTTGCCCACTGATGTTGTTGTTCAGAGGTGAAGCAATGAAGATACGTTTCCAAGCATTTATTGATAATTTCAGTCTGACCATCTGTTTTTGTGTGATACCCTGAACTCATCTTCAGTTTAGTGCCAGTGTGGCGAAATAGTTCTATCCAAAAATGACTTGTGAAAGTCGCATCATGATCCGAGACAATGGAAGAAGGGATGCAATGAAGACAAAAGATCTGGTCCAGGAAAATTTGCGCGACTGAGAAGGCTGTATATGGATGGCTAAGAGAACAAAAATGACTATATTTGGAGAGGCGATCAACCACAATGAGAATCACTATCTTCCCGCCATATTTAGGGATCCCTTCAATGAAATCCATAGAAATATATGTCCAAATCTAGTACGTATGGACAAGGGTTCGAGCAATCTTGGAAGGAGTGTCATTTCACCCTTATTGCGCTGGCAGGTATCACATTCAGCCACCATCTGTTGAATTGTCCTTTTCATGCCCTGCCAAAAGAAGTTATGTCGTGCCCATTCATATGTTTTGAGGAACCCAAAGTGCCCTGCCAATGGAGAAGCATGGAGTTCATAGAAGACAGCCTGTTGAAGATCTCTGCTTTTGGGAAGCACCAGACGACCCTTGTATCTCAGGGAAGCACCATCCCAAGAGTAATGTGGTACAACAGAAGGGTTGTTGGTCAAGCGTTGGATGATTTGAGATAAGGAAGAGTCATTGAAATAACCCTGTTGAATAGATTGCAACCAATTTGGAATAGGCATAGAAATAGCTGAAAGAGAACCTTGGGCATCAAATGTGCGAGAAAGAGCATCTACCACAATATTGTCCTTACCCTTCTTGTAAGTAATCTCATAGTCATAACCCATGAGTTTGCTAACCCATTTATGTTGTGTTAGGGAGGAGACACACTGTTCCAAGAAATATTTCAGACTCTGGTGATCCGTCTTGATGCAGAAAAGATTTCCTAATAGGTATGGTCGCCACTTCTGTACTGCATGCAAAATAGCCATCATTTCCTTCTCATATGTAGAGGCAGCTAAATTCTTACCTGAAAGGGATTTGCTGGTGACGCAATGGGGTGTTCATCTTGAAGGAGAACAACACCAAGTCCATTGCCACAAGCATCACTCTCAATAGTGAAGGGCTTGGAAAAATCAAGCGTACCTAGAACAGGTGTAGTACACATAGCTTGTTTAAGTTTGTCAAATGCACACTAAGTAGCATGTGTCCATGTAAAAGCATCCTTTTTCAATAGAGTAGTTAATGGAGCTGCAATCTTCCCATAATCCTTGACAAACTTGCGGTAGTAGCCAGTAAACCCCAAAAAACCACGAAGGCTCTTGAGTGTCTAAGGATGTGGCCAATTGTTCATGGCATCGATTTTGGCAGGATCCACGTGAACCCCTTGTGCTGAGATAATGTGCCCGAGATACTCAACTTCCTTCTGTTTAAAAACACATTTAGACTGTTTGGCGTGGAGATGATGCTTAGAGAAAAGTTGCATGACAAGATCCAGATGCTAGAGATGTTCAGCCCATGTTTTACTGTAGATGAGCATATCATCAAAGAATACTAGAATGAATTTCTGCAAGTAGGGCTGAAATATTTTATTCATTAAGGTTTGGAATGTGGAAGGAGCATGAGTGAGGCCAAAGGGCATGACCAAAAACTCATAATGGCCATCATGTGTGTGGAAAGCTATTTTAGGGATATCATCCTCATGAACCCAAATTTGATGATACCCAGAACGAAGATCCAACTTGGAGAAAAATTGAGCCCCATGAAGCTCATAAAGAAGCTCATCAAGAACAGGAATTGGAAACTTATCCTTGATGGTGAGGTGATTAAGTGCTCAGAAGTCAATGCATAGGTGTCATGACCCATATTTTTTACGGATAAGAAGAACTAGAGAAGAAAAGGAACTAGTGCTTGGGCGAATAATACCTTGCTTCAATAAGTCCCGAACGAGCATTTCAATATTCATTTTTTGGTGAAATGGGTAGCGATAGGGCCTGATGTTGCGAGGAACACAGCCAGGAAAAAGATGAATATGATGGTCTTCAGGCCTTGAAGGTGGAAATCCCACTGGTTCAGCAAAGACACCTGTATATCGATCGAGAATTTGTTGTAGATCCAAAGGAGTAATGGAGACCGTTGATGGTTGCATCTGAATGGAATGGATCTGAGCGATGACACCATGTGAATTCTTCTTGAGGATTTTTTCCATGCGATGTGAACTGATGATGCTGAGAGACCCTGGTTGTAATCCTATCAATGTGTTTTTTGTCCATTGAGGGAAAACTACATCCAAAGTTCAGCAAAATCCCATAAGATAGGGCCAAGTGTGCGTAGCCATTGAGCGCCCAAAACCACATCACATTCGCCTAAGGTCAAGGAAAACATGTCAGAGCGCAAGGTATAATCTCCCATAAAGATACACACATTTCGACACTTCCCTTTGCAAGGTAAGGTGCCCCCATTGGCAACCATGACTTCAAAGTTGGAGCAAGGATGGATAAAACAATCATCTTGTTTGGCGATCCGAGGGTCAATGAAATTATGAGTGCTACCAGAAGCAATGAGTATTGTAAGAGGAAGCTTCTTGAAGTAACCCCTGACCCGCATTGTTTAGGGGGTGGTGATTCCAGCTAAAGCATGGAGAGATATCTCTGGCTGGTCAACTTGAGACGGAGGGTCAGTAGGTGGTTCCTGAATGTCGAACCGAGCATCCATTGTATCTGGATCTTCGTCACCAATTTCAAAGGCAGGCAGAGAATCCACATCCAGGAGATAGAGATTTTGTCGAACACATCTATGTCCTTGAGTGAATTTCTCATGCTTGCATCTCTGTTTCAGACAAATGCTTGATAGGAGGTGGTCGAGGAGCCTGTAGTATGGGTAATCGTTGAGAACCCATATTTCGGAAGGGAACAAGAGTGGGCTTGGAGCGCTGTTGGGCTGCAATCTTGTCTTCTGCTAACTTAGCCAACCCCAAGGCTTCCATCATTGTGTTGGGACAGAACATTTTGACCTCAGAGTGGATGGCATCCTTTAGACCACTGATAAAACAACTCCTATAAAAGTCATCAGACAATCCTTCAGTGTGGTTGGCTAGTTTCTCAAATTCGGTTTGATACTCTCTCACAGTGCCAATTTGGAAAAGTTTAGTGAGGGCTCCTGTGAAGTCATCAAAAGCACTAGGACCAAATCGTTGCAAAAGGAGCTGGCAAAATTCTGGCCATTTTGGCTCTTCAAGAACCTTGATGTACCAACGGTACCTTTGAAGAGCTTCCTGTTCCAAATGAAAGGATGCAAGCGGAACTTTGTTGACATCAAAAGTATTATGCAAACTGAAATACTGTTATGCACGATAGATCCATCTAGTTGGATCAATACCATTGAAGCGAGGAAAATCAAGCTTCAAACCACAGAAATTGATAGAAGAAGAGAACCCATTGTCTGATGAAGACTCGGACTGCCGTTTGTTGTTCATGGCTGAATGTTCAAGATGGAGGCGGAGAAATTTTTCATCCAGATCCTAGATTTTGGCTTGGAAGGCTGCAAGTGCTTCTTCCATGGTTTTTTCTCCTACGCAGGTGACAACCATAACCAGGAGTTTTTTCATTTTTTTTTTTGTGGACTGGGTAGAAAAACAAAAACAGAAACTTTATCAGTAAAGGAAAGTCTAGATTTGGGAAAAAATCAGAAGGGTAATTGGGGTTTGACTAGGATTTGGACACTGTCGAATGGACAGGGAAGCAGAAAAGGAGGATTTGAGAAGCAGGGTGAAAGAATGGGAAATTTTGGCAGAGAGAGACAAAGAAGCAGAATTAGGAAAGGAACTCTGTGGTAAAATTTGAAGGTGATTGGGTGAAATCCGAGGAAGTTATGGCAAACCCTAAAAATAGACAAATGTGGGATTTCGAGCATTGGGAAGTGGAATTGAGGACCGTGTCAACCCTTCTCTTTACTTTGTTAGTATATTGTTGTTGGACGCATATGCTTTGTAAGTCGTTCCGTAGTATTATATTTCCCATGGTTTTGACTCATAGTATTGGGCATAGACTTAGTATATAAGTGTGTGTTGAGGTCATTGAAGGCACCGTGAAGTTATTTGTATTGAGCTTGCTCAAAGGAGGTTGCCCCCTCAAAGTGGCCTGCGATCAATATAAAAGTGATTATGAGTTCTTTCATTTTTGCTATTTCGCATATTCTTATTAATTAATTGTTGCAGGTTCTTCAAATCTAGTATTAGAGCACTTTCTTGGGCTCGCTGGGTGAAATTTTTGCCAAAAAAAAATTTCGCATCTGTGCAAGTTCGGATCTGGGAATAATCCATATCCGCTTAACTGTGGGAAGTACTTGGGCATAATCCCTAAAACTCATTGTGAGGAGTACCACAGGAACCCCAAAGTAGCTGGCCCATTGAGAGGACCTGCCAGTGAAAAGGGAAACGACCCCTACCCGATTGACTAGTTCCCACCCGTGAGGTAAACCAAGAGATGTCGTTTGTGGCAAAGCGATTATTAGTTTTACCTAAACCGTGGAGTGAGGGGAACTGCCCCAATACGCAAGACATCAGACATCATTGGTGGCCAAGTGAATCCCCTGAACTGATAGGAAGCCGCACATACCTGGGGTCCATATATATTTTCAGCTGAATTGTTGCCGATCACTTTCGCTCCAGATCCAGCCGTTTCAGATCTATTCTGAAAATCATTCCAGATCCAGTCACCGTTTCAGATCCAGCCATTTTCGATCCCTTCCACGCCATTGCAGATCCATCTGTTGTGGATCCCTTTCGCGTCGCCATTGCCGATCCATTTTTGGAAGAAAAAAAATCAAAAAAACTTTGTTTTTTGGCCATATCTCCCTTGTTTCAACTCTGTTTTCCCTGAAACTTCATTGACATCCCTGCAATCCCATTCTGCGTATTTCCTTCTTGAAGACCCTATCCCAAATTCCACTTCCCAAGACCCAGAATCCCACATTTGTCTATTTTTAGGGTTTGCCATAACTCCTTCAATTTTCACCCAAACGCCTTCAAATTTCGCCACCGTGTTCCTTTTCTAATTCTGCTTCTTTGTCCCTCTCTACAAAATTTTCTCATTCTTTCACCCCGCTTCTGAAATCCCCATTTTTTGCCTCCCTGTCCATCAGAAAGTGTCCAAATCTTAGTCAAACCCCAATTACCAATCCGAGTTTTTCCCAAATCTAAATTTTCCTTTACTAAATAAGCTTTTGTTTGAGTTTTTCTATCCATTTCCAAAAAAAAAAAAAACTCCTGGTTGTGGTTGTCACCCGCTCAGGAGCAAAAACCATGGAGGAAGCACTTGTATCCATCCAAACCAAACTCCAAGATCTAGATGAAAAATTTCTCAGCCTTCATCTTCAATATTCAGCCATGAACAATAATCGACAACCAGAATCTTTTGTAGCCACTGGGTTCTCTTCTTCCAGAAATTTTCGTGGGCTGAAGCTTGATTTTTCTCACTTCAATGGTACTGATCTGATTGGATGGATATACCGAGTAGGACAATATTTTAGTCTGCATAATACTTTTGATGTCCAGAAAGTTCCACTTGCATCCTTTCATTTGGAACAGGAATCCCTTCAATGGTACCATTGGTACATCAAAGCTCATCTCGAGCCGAACTGGACAGATTTTTTCCAACTCCTTTTGCCACGATTTGGTCCTAGTGCTTTTGATGACTTCACAGGAGCACTCACTAAACTTCACCAAACTGGCACAATGAGAGAGTATCAGACGGAATTTGAGAAACTAGCCAATCACATAGAAGGATTGTCTGATGAATTCTACAGGAGTTGTTTTATCAGTGGTCTCAAGGATGAAATCCGCTCAGAGGTCAAAATGTTCTGTCCCAACACAATGATGGAAGTCCTAGGGTTGGCTAAGCTGGCCGAGGACAAGATCGCAGCTCAACAACGCTCCAAACACACCTTTTTTCCCTTTAGAAATATGGGTTCCCAACGACCTCCGATCACACCTGCTCCTCGACCAACTCCTATCAAGCATTTTTCTGAAACCGAGATGTAGGCACACCAAGAAAAAGGGATTTGTTATAATTGTGATGAGAAATTCACTCGGGGACATAAATGTGTGCTCTATCTCCTGGATGTGGATTCTCCGCCTGCCTCTGAACTTGGTGAAGAAGCTCCAGATATAATAGATGATCAGGTTGACATTCAGCACCTGCCTGTTGACACCCCATCTCAGGATGACCCACCCGAGATCTCTCTCCATGCTATATCCGGCGTCACCACCCCATAAATAATGCGGGTCAGGGGATACTTCAAGAAGCTCCCTCTTACCATACTCATTGATTCTGGTAGCACTCATAACTTCATTGACCCTCGGATTGCCAAACAGGCTGATTGTTTTGTCCATCCTTGCTCCCACTTTGAAGTCATAGTTTCCAATGGAGGCACCTTACCTTGCAAGGGGAAGTGTCACAATGTGTGTATCTCTATGGAATATTATAACCTGCGCTCTAACATGTTTTCCTTGTCCTTAGGTGGATGTGATGTGGTTTTGGGCATTCAATGGTTATGCACACTTGGACCTATATTATGGGATTTTGCTGAACTTTGGATGCAGTTTTCAGTCAATGGGGCACAAGTTCTCTCTGCATCATTAGTTCACATCGTGTTGAAAAAATCCTTAAGAATAATTCACATGGTGTCATCGCTCAGCTCCATTCCATTCAGATGCACCCATCAACAGTCTCCACTACTTCCTTGTATAGATATGCAGGTGTCTTTGCTGAACTAATGAGCTTGCTGCCTTCAAGAGACCTTTCCGGTAAGAATTTAGCCGCATCTACCTCTCAACAGGAAATGATGGCTATTTTGTATGTAGTACAGAAGTGGCAGCCATACCTATTAGGGAATTATTTCTGCATCAAGACTGATCTCCAAGGTGTGGAAAATTTCCTGGAACAATGGCTCACCTCCCCAACACACCTAAAATGGGTTATCCAACTCATGGTTTATCCCTATGCGATCACTTACAATAAGGGTAAGGACAATATGGTGGCAGATGCTCCTTCTCGCACAATTGTTGACCCAGTTTCTCTTACAGCTATTTCTCTGCTTGTTCCAAATTGGTTGCAATATGTTCAACAGGGCTATCTCTTCTATGAACTCCATGCTTCTTCATCAGCAGGGCACTCTGGGTTCTTCAAAATGTATGACCGAGAACAATGTAACTTCTTTTAGCAGGGACTGAAAATGACAATTCAACAGATGGTGGCTGACTATGATACTTTCCAGGTCAACAAGGGTGAAACGACACTCCTTTCGAGACTGCTCAAACCCCTGCCCATCCCTACATAGATTTCGCCAACTATTTCTATGGATTTCTTAGAAGCGCTCTGGTGGTACAATACCACATATACAAGGACACCATATGAAGCAATCTATGGACAGACACCGCCAGTTCTTCTTCCATACACCCTTAGCAGCGCTCCACTTCAGGAAATTGACTTGGTTCTTCGAAACCGCAATCAGATTCTTCTCATTCTGCAGGACAATCTTCACATGGCCAGAATTCGACTGCAACAACAAGCCGATCAGCATCATTCTGAGCACACTTTTCACGTAGCTGATATGGTTCTTCTTTGTCTATAGCCTTCTAAGCAATCCTCCCTGAAACTCCAAAGGTGTCAATAGCCTAAAATGCAACCCGAGGATGCTACCAGGGAACCACTCATTCAGATTCTACATCAATTTCCCCAACCAAAGCTTTGAGGACAAAGCTTTTTCTAAGGGAGAGGCGATGTTAGGAACCCGTGTCAACCCTTCTCTTTACTTTGTTAGTATATTGTTGTTGGACGCATATGCTTTGTAAGTCATTCCGTAGTATTATATGTCCCATGGTTTTGACTCATAGTATTGGGCATAGACTTAGTATATAAGTGTGTGTTGAGGTCATTGAAGGCACCATGAAGTTATTTGTATTGAGCTTGCTCAAAGGAGGTTGCCCCCTCGAAGTGGCCTACGATCAATATAAAAGTGATTTTGAGTTCTGTCATTTCTGCTATTTTGCATATTCTTATTAATTAATTGTTGCAGGTTCTTCACATTGTGATGAACCTGCAATAATTAATTAATGCAAATACACGATATATCAGAAATAACAGAACTCAGAATCACTTTTATATTGATCACAGGCCACTTCGAGGGGGCAAACTCCTTTGAGCAATCTCAATACAATTAACTTCACGGTGCCTTCATAGGCCTCAACACACACTTATATACTAAGTCTAGGTGCCAATACTATGGGTCAAAACCATGGGCCACTACAAACTATGGATCAACAATACTACGGGCAACTTACAAAGCATATGCGCCAACAACAATAACACAAACTATGGATCAACAAATACTATGGGACGACTTACAAAGCATATGCGTCCAACAACAATATACTAACAAAGTAAATACATGGGTTCCTAACACAACTGGGAATGTAATAAATGATCATGTATATAAATAGGATTGGTACCTAAAGAATTTAATAGTAGAGAAGGTACTCAATTGGGCATGCATCATTTCAGTAAGGAAAAGGGTGAAGTATAGCTTAACTCTAGGCTCGCCACATGGGGAGGACATTGCAATTATCATACCAAATATGGTATCTCCAATGAACTGGTCATGGTTATACCCAAAAACCTGGAATATAATTGGAATTGGTACTTGATTCAATTCAAAAAAAATATCTGGTATGTAAGGGAGAGGCCCTATGGGTAAATCATCTCTCGCAGGTAGCAGAGACTTGACGAACTTTTCTTTGTCTTCCACAACCAATTCCCTATATCGGGTGATCAAGTAGTCTTCATCAAATCATCATGATGAGTCATCTAGGGATATTTGAAGCATCTCTTAAATGAATTCCTTGTTGATGGGGCATACAACCATCCATTCCTAAGACACTATGGCCTTTTTATGCAATGAATAAAGGTCTATGACCAAGTGAGCAATTTCATAAACGAGTGAGTTATGGGGACAACTACCAAGGGAATACCTAACTCCCATAGTTGTAGGAAGTTGTGCCCTTCATTAAAATTTAAGCTTCATAGGCGCTCTAATGGACATATGGAATTGTGAGTATGGGTTCAAAAATTCACCCAACACATCTTCTAAGTGATCATCATGTGAGTAAGCTATGCTTGAGGGCTCTGAAGTAAAGGATTTTGGTTTAGAGGCCATTGGGAACAATTACAATGGATATCAGTAAGGGGGAATGGAGAAATCAAGGTATTTAGATGGTGGTATGGATGTAGTGAGTAGTGGTGGGATATTGGTAATTCTTGGAGCTCTCAGATATTTGCAAATTTGAATTATGGAGGGCTTAATGGATCTCTCTCTATATGTGTGTGTAAGTGTGTGTGTGTATGCGTGTCTATATATGTATGTATGTATGTATGTACACACACACACACACACACACACACACACATAGAGAGAGAGAGAGAGAGATCCCTTAAACCCTCCATAATTCAAATTTTCAAATATCTAAGAGCTCCAAGAATTATCGATATCCCACCTCTACTAACTACATCCATACCACCATCTAAGTACCTTGATTTATCCATTCCCCCTTACCGATATCCATTGTAATTTTTCCCAATGGCCTCTGAACCAGAATCATCTGCTTCAGATACCTCAAGCATAGCTAATGTATGTGTGTTTTTGTATACATACATACATTTGTGCGTGTGTATGCATACATACATACATATGTGTGTGTGTGTGGTGTGATATCATGGGCTTAGGTGAACAGGTGTGAGGTGGCATTTAATATTTTGGTCATTGGGATCCCAAACACATGGAAAGGATTTATTAGCGGCGTAAAATGGCTTAGAGGGTAGTCCCCTTTTTCAGAGTGAGGTGGTAAGAATTTTTAGGTTGGGAGTAGGAGTGGTTTCATAAATCCTCTTTTAGGATCCTAAAATATTTTGAGGGCATCATTTGTCCCAAACAATATTGCTTCAGGATCGTGCGTATTAATTAATGCCCAAGAAGGTTGATGGGCCTGAATCCTTTTGAGCTGTAGATATTTTAACAAACAAATATCCGCGATTATTTTGTCGTGCAACTTGATGGGATTGGGTCTTTTCTTCACTTCACATTATTCATTAGTTGTTGGGGCATGTGTACCTTCCTCGGGTCTAGGTAAGTGGTTTCAGTCTCATGCCAATATTATTTTTCAAATCCACTTTTACGAACCTGACAGATTTTGAGGGCATCACACATCCTAGGTGGTATGCTTTCATGCTCATTCTTATTAATTATCGTCCATCCACTTTCACAGGCCTGCAATTCTGTGGACCATTGATCTGAGATCTATGTATCTAGGTTGTTGATCACCATCTTCCTTCCAATCCATTGCTAGAAGAATACTTCAGAGTTGTTTCTTCGGCCCGGGTGCTTGATCTAAACCTCCTAAGCAATGTATCATCACCACCTCCAAATTTTGAGCATTGTATGCATCGTTAATTGATTATAAAGTTTATTGCGATCATTATTAAACCAATAAATCCACATTTCCTTCTAGTTCTAGCAATCATCGGGCTTGATGGAACTTGTTCTGGTTGTACTGTTCTCGCCATTTTTCTCGAGTACAATCGATATCAATACTAACACGAATGCTAATAAATACAAGAGAGTAAAATAGATGGATACATTTGCACTAACATACATATAGAGTAATACTATATGGTAGAGAGCATATAGATATGCATGGGAATCAATGATGGTGTGTAATAACTAAGAGTGGTCATTGTTATATGTAATGAATATGATATGATAACTGATGTGGTTTCTAACTTGTTGCATAACCATGGGTGGTTGAGGACATGGTTGAATATGTTGATGATATATTTTCCTATGATAGATGACCTCATGAAAAGGATAACGACAATAGGATGCTTGTAAAGAGGTTTATGAAAGGTTCATGTGAGTTCCCATGAGGCATCAACTAATCATATAACATCAAGAATGTTGATGGAAACCGTTTATGGATGAATCTTCTCATGCCAATATGGCATGTGTTAGGAAAGAAATTAGGTAAGAATTATTTTAGTAATGCTTTAATATCTTAATTGATATGTTTATGATGACATTTGAATGCATCCATGTGATTGATGTCCAATGGGGTATGATAAAGGCAAGACGATTTTTTAATTTCAAGATTATTAAAATATTATTGATGGATTCATCATTTAGAATGCTATGATTGAGTTGGTTAAGGGTAGTAACTAGATTGGACAACTATTTTTAATCATGTTATGAAAATAAATTCCATGTGAAATTATATAAGACAACCATGTATGCAACTACAATGTGTTGGATTTGGTAAATGTTGTAGCACTACACAAGTATCTAATGGTCTCCTTGCTTGTAATCAATGACCTGGATAACAACCTTTTTACCAACACTAAAAGAGTATATTCCTAGTGTTGTGTCTAGGATGGAGACAAAGGTGTCCACATGGTTAGACAAGTAATTGGGAGGTGACTACATGATGTGTTGATGTGTTGGTTGAATCTTACAACTTGTATTGGTAAAACATATGAGTTTGGAATATGGTATTTTTAACTCATTGTGTGGTTACATTGAGTGAAAATGCATACATAAACTATGAAATCATGTGAATGATAATTCTACATTTATGAATGTTGGTAATATGATCGATGCATTGAGTGGATGCATTCTTGTATGGAAAATATATTCTTATAATTGAATTTCATGGAATCATTCTTGTGGGGCTATGGAGTGAATGAAAGACCTCCTCGAGTAGTGAAAGGAGTGGTATGAGTTACTAAACGTAAAAATAATTTTAATCACCCCACAAGACAATATGCAATTACCTAGTAATAAATTCTAGAATATATTTACAATGAAAAGTGTTATTGTGTAACCATGTGTATATACACATTTGTTTATATTGCAATTGCATTATGCAATGATTATTGTTCTTCTAGTGTGTGCATTTCATTGCATTTGATATTTTGACAATTGATAATGATTGAAGTATTTAAGTGTTATAATTCTGAGATAATGTTTATGGGTTGTTGTAAATGCTGAATGAAAGGATTATATTCATGGACACTGACAGTTTTTTGGTAGATTGAAAAGTTCATATTGCAAGTAGAACTATCTTGGATATGGAAATTAGTGTAAGTTCTTTAATGAAGACTAGATGCTACATCATGCAAAGGCCAAACATTATGAGAAGGATCTCATACTTATGAAATTTGGTCTCTATATGAAATAGATTTGAAAGAAAACATCTTATTGAAATTATGTGATGATATCTCAAGGTAACTATATTTGTATAATACAAGTGAGATGATGGATTTTTCAAGTGAGGATAGATGGTGGTTTTTAAAAATTGCATGAAAAAATGGAGAATGCTACTATAATGACACTAAGACCCTATGATATGTTTTGATTGCCATGAGCTATGTTATATTAGAGGTTTCCAATGGGATTCCTTGGAAATAAGGCTATAAGTCTACGATCTTCTTGTAACACACACACACACACACATATATAATGGCTTGAAAATTGCTTGCAAACCCAACATTGTTATATGTAATGGTTCCTTGAAGTAGTGTGGAATGTAAAAATTGTTATCGGTTTGCATTGATGCAATCATTAGGTTGTTTAAAATTTTCAACATGCATAGTGGGTGTTATATTTAAACTACTTAATGCTATCAAATATCTTAACTTAGTTGTCCTCTAAACTATTTTAAATATAGGAACAACAAGCTATATCTTGTCATGTTTTTATACCATATGCTCTCCAAAAGTGAACTTAATTTGAACCATGTCTCTAAAGATATTATATGTTCTCCTATAACTTTGATTGTAGAGATATATGTACCAATAAAG